>JAWZYV010001156.1:0-642031 GCA_038373885.1 Cheiracanthium punctorium
CATCAAAATCGGTCAACTAGAACGCGAGATACGGAGTTTTGGGTTTCCCTATTGGTTTGTATATAGCACTTCTAGAAATCTCGAGAAATATTGTTCCAAGTCCTTCGCTAATCTCACTTTTGGGAACTTATTTTTTCGCCAAAAAGTCGCCAAGCTTGGTGACATTTCGGACATTTAACGCGATTTTTCCTATTGGGCTTTTAAAGGTGTTTTTCCTGCTTTTAACATCGTATATTAGCCTTGTATTCATTAATACTCCGTAATCAATATTCACGAGTTAAGGGAATCTTCTGGAAATTTCTAATAGCTTCTGCGTCATCTAAAAAAGAAAGTGGGCTGCCCGGTTCAGTCATTCTTACTTCTGCTTGTGCCAATAGAGCAGATGCTGTGAAAGCTTAAGGCTTTGCACTGACGTTATAAAAGCGGTATTTTCGCTTGCCTTTTTGAAGCTTTGTTTTAAAGTGCTGTATGTAAATTCTTTATTGCTGAATCCTGAGGGACTGCTTGCAATATCCTTCGTATATTTGAATCGGTGAGTGCAGATACCACCTCAGTCACAAAAAGGAAATTTTTCAGGAGAGAGAAAAAACTTCATAACTCCTCCAAATTTTCAAATATTTAAACTTTTTTTTCCCTCTGTCATAACATGCATTTATGTTTCTGTCATGCAAATATTACCTAATTTCGACATCAATTAGGCTCAAGAAAATTTAAAATTGGATTCGGACTTATGCTGTTTCTGCACTCAACTGGTTTTTAGTCAGCTGAAAACTTTGGAAAAAGGTCATCATTCAAATCAAATCACCATTTATTGCTAACCATATTTATGGTATACAAAAGTCAAGAACATGAATTTAGGAGAAAAAAAAAAGTGTGTGCGTGTAATCTTTACGCGCGATTGAAGTAAAACTTCTTTGACGTTTACGATAAAGATCACTGAAATTATTAAACTTTAACTTAAAATAAATATCATATTATAATTTAATTATATTTATTATCCATGTACTTTACAAAGATTATATAAATGTTATAGTCATATTATTCATTGGAAATAGGAACTTGAATGCCATCCTAATATTTTATTCGAATTATTATTCTGTATCTGTGTTTTTAAACTGCAGGTTCTATCTATTGTTTGGGAATGATTGCAGCCAGGGTCCGTTTCTGTGTGGTGTTCCATCCCCGTGTTAAACCGTTGCTCCGTCTTCAGGTTGGGTTAGAATCCACGGAGTGTCCATTTGTTATTCTTTTATTTTGATCTTAAACCCTTTGCAGCCAGTGTTTGTTTCTTTGTGGTGTTACATACCCGTGTTCTTAAACCGTTGTCCCGTCTGGATATCGGGTTAGCATCCAGGAAGTGTCCGTGTTGAACTATTATTCTTTCACTATTTTCTTAAAATATTTTCCCGTAGGGTTTGAATCGAGAGAATGTCTTTGTTGTGGTATTTTTCTTTAACTGTGTTCCTAAACTGGTGTTTTCTACTGTCGGTTGGTATCGAATGCACGTAGGGTATATTATTGCGTTTTTCTATGGCAGTGTTCTTAAACCTTTGTTTTCCTCTGCTGTTTTTGCTCGAAGTATTATTCTGTTTAAAAATTTACATTTGTGGCTCATTATTATAAATAACTCAAAAACACATGAGCAATATTAAAAGATTACATATTATTTAAGTACAGACAAACAATATTTATTTATCATGGCAACCAATCATGTCAAGTTTTTACTCATAATTCCATTAAATATTGTATTAGTGCCATTGAAAACATGTGAGTAAAGCAACGGAAAGCCCCATAGTGCCACTTTCTGTATTCGGTGCGTAGGCCTTGTTTATCGGAGGTGACGGGTTGGGTCGCCGCCTGTAACAACAGTGAGAGACAGTCAGCAGGATCGCCGCCTGTTCAGCGAAAGACTTCAAACAGTGGCTCTGACAAGAGCCGGTCCACTTAATCCACTGAAAAGTGTCATCAGACAAGATCTTGCTTCAAAACTGGTTGGGAGTAATGTCGACGAGCAGGGAGCACAGTCGACGTTCTCAGGAACGAACGCCCAAGAGCTGTTCAGCAAATAATTAAACTTATAAATCTGGAAAAAGCTTGTTAAGTGTGACGTCAATATGAAGTAAAAATCACGTGCAATAGCTAATTTTGTCACGCAAATGATTAACTTTTTTGACTCTCGGATATGAAATGTTGCTGAAAATCGCTTAAAAAGGAGGGAACGGGTGGATTTTCAGATTTTTAAAGTAGCGCAGATTGTTTTCTATATTTTTATACATGATTATGGAAATTTTCAAGGGGATCGTACATACGGTGTAGAAATCATCAGGCTTTTTGTCCTTGACATTGCAATGTTTTTGAAGTCATGGCGGAATGAAGAAGCAAGGGGGAAAAAGATACGTCATTTCCTTTACTGAGCGTTACTTCCGTCAGAAAATAAATCTGAGTTACTCCCTAGTTGCGCCTAAAGAAGTTTTACTTCAAAAAAGTGCTTTGCTTGCAGAAAATTATGGAGATGAAAATCTAACATTGAAGCTGGAATAACTATTTTTTAGAAAACCACCCTTAGGGCAGGTCAGGTTGCCAATAATAGTGTTAAAATAGATCATTCTCGACCATTGATTCATTGCCGTGTGTTGACTATTGATTATTGTCGCCCATCGTCCGAAAAAGAAGCCCCGTATCTACGAAACTACTCAAGAGACTATAACGTCGTTCTTGCCCTCAACACGCATCTTGCCTTTCTAAGCTGATTTTCATCGAAAACGATTTTTTGCATTTTTGTGACTGAAGTGGTTTCTCCACTCACCGATTCATTTCCACTGAATCTTTGCCTGTGGAAGTGTTTTAGTTTGCGTGAGAAATACAGCATTTGAGAAAGCTTCTGATCTAAGCGGACTATTAAAAGCACGTTACAGTCTGATTGTACTTTTAAATTTTGTACAGCTGATTGTTCGACGAAGTTCTCGAAGCAATTAAGTTCATTTTCCATCCTGGCAAGTGGACTCTTTATTAGAACTTTCTACACCTACTGGACTTTAGAACGGCGAACCCAGGAATTAGCAGTTTTCTGCAACAATATTTTTTTCCTGCCTACCTATAGTATTACGTAATCGAATTTCGAGAAAAGTGAGCGAATTTTTGATAAAATAAAATACTCGAACCTGCTGGGACTTAAACTTCATAGGAAAAACAATGTCTGGAAAAATTAATTTAAATCATACCTCTTTTTTCCCATAATGATATCATTGTATTCCTTCTAATTATGCACCTCTTTACAAACTGCCTGATAGTGATGCATGTATATTTTGTGAGTGCTGCTCCTCTTGAAATAGCTTGTTCTAGGGCTGTACATTTATGATTTCTCCCTGATGATTTCCGCTTTCACTCTCACTTAGACAAATTATCATTTTTCGGAATTTTCATGAAATAATCACCTATATTACGACTCAGTGACCGCTTTCTTGTGATCATAATATCAGCTTTTTAATTCTACACACGAACGGAGCACAACTAATGAATCACACTAGCACTTCACTCGAAAAGAACGATCAAGCGGCGATAGCAATTTCAATGGGTTAAGCTTTTGAAGTCTGCTTACAAAGGACTACAGTACTTCTAATAAATTCTTCCACCATTCCTAAACGTTCAAACCGGGTGTACTTTTGTATGAACAAGAAATGTCCGAAAACCAGATAAGGAAAATTAGCCATAGTAATAGTATTCTTTCATGATACCCCTGAAAATCCAAACGGCGGAACAAAAGAACATTTCACTATGGTACAGGAGATAGCCACTTGCGATTCCTAGTCACTTGATGTCTATGTTAAGGCCACTGTCCACATTGAGCGGTTCCCGCCGTACAATGTACTTGAATGGGGATTTTGGGAAGCGTTTTACGCCGAGCGACAGTGAGCTGTCCTCCACCGAACAATAGATGGGGGAGGTGTGAAACTGCAATATTATTCACGGTCTCAATTACCTTTTGCCGATTTAATACCGGAGCATCCCCCTCTTTCTTTGCGGTGGGTAAAATTTATTACTTACAAGTGAGAATTGGCAATTAACGTGTTCCCTTATTGGTAGCGGCTGGCGGGGACCGCTCGATGTGGACAGTGACTTTTACACTCCCCCATCCCCGCACTATGTACATCAATCATAAGTTGTCCCACATCAGGTGCACATCAGTACAGAATCCAAGACGCGCTCCGCACAAGGAGCGCGCAAAGACTGTTTATGTTTAACAGTGTTGTTAGCTCCCCTTTTTACGACTTTGCAGGGAGTCATCGCTCAAAAACTCCTTTCGCTTGCCATTAATCAACTTGCCATAACCCGTTCAAACAATGAGCTATTCTTCTCTATTCATGTATATACGGAAAAGGCGAGAACAACTTGGTTGCTGATCATCCTTAAAAGAAACCGAAATGCTTCAAGGGGGAGACGAAATTTCGGGCGATTCCTTGGGACTCTGGGGTTTTGAAAATACCTGTAGTCTGGGAACGTAAGGGTTAAAAACCAATGATTGAGGTCAAGTCTAAAAATTAAAGTAGAAAATCAAAAAAGTAAATTAAAATTTCAAAACAACCCATTTTTAGACACGCAGTTTTTAACTAAGCATCAAAACTCTGTTCTATCTAGAGTAAATTCGGTTTCAATGGGGGGGGGGGAGTTTAGCCCCTATAGCCCCCCCCCGTAGATCCGCCTCTGCTGAAACACCTAGTTCAGCGTTCTTTTTCTGAACTAGGTGTTCTTTTGCGGAACGGAGAGCTAGGTGTTCTTTCGCGGAACAGAGAGCTAGGTGTTCTTTTGCGGAACGGAGTGAAAGGCGTTCTTTTGCTGAACAGGGTAAACGAAGTTTTCTTTGGTGAACGGGGTGAAATGTGTTCTTTTGCTTTAATTCCGTTCTGAGTTGAATACAGGGGTCTAAGTTGTAGACTTGAGTCAGAAGCAAGGCCGTACTTAGAAAGGGGGGGGTCCTATGGGTTTGGACGCCTCTCCCCCGAAGTTATTACATTATATGTACATGGTGTATTTATATAGAGACGTAGCCAGAAAATTTTTTTGGGGTGGGGATGGTGAGGGGTATGAAATACAGTAATGTATAAATGAACGAAATGTGTGCGCAATAATTAAAAAAAACTAAAAATATCGCAAAATAAGTCGAAAATTGGGTGTGGGGGGATATATCCTGAAATTTTTGTCCCGATATATCACGTCCCCCGACTCCGAAATTATTTTCTGGGTATGGCCCTGGTCTGAAGCCATTTAAGCTGGATTTTCGGAGCCATGTAATTTTATATGCCAAAGTCGTTGTTGACAGATATTGCCAACATAAAGAGGGCCACTGAAAAGAATTCCTTTCGAAGAAAAGATCGGGAATAAGTATTTACTTAAATTGAATAAAGAATTTCGAACGGTAGTTACCCCAATCCAATACGCTTCCAGCCTGCAAACTTAAACCGATAACTGGCCACAAAATTAAACAAATAACTAAAGAATAACATTAGCATTTTTTTTGGAAATGAATAGATGCAATGAATGAATATTATATTTATTTGGAAATGAATAAATTTCGATTAATTCTAGCACTGCCGAATTGAATAACAAATAGATATATACATTACAACTGCGTAATAATCAGTGCGAAATCTGCTTTTCGAATGTAAACCAGAACTGAAACTCTCGAGAAGGATTCTGGGAAAAGAACAGAGTTGCCACTTCCCTTCTCACAAAACTTTCTTCTCGGAAGTGTACATTTCACGTTGAACGAAAAACCGTCTATAAATGAATAGGCATTTCTTTCCGAACATTTTCCCAGGGGGCGAGTTCATCGAAGGCAGGCGAGTAAACTCCTGGAACGGACGCTAGAAGCTTCTTGGAGCAGTCCTCGGGTAACCAGTCTCCTGAAGTCGTCTGGAGCATACTGAGTAGTGATGCACAGGGAATACAGAATATTTTCTCTTCTACCTCGCCCAGACAGCCAACTGCGGTTTTCCAAAAAAGTTAAACCTGCAAGAAAGACTAAAATTTGGGTTAGCAATGAGTTCGGTAGAATGTGAGTGGAAGTGATGTAACTGAACCCTGAGGAGGAAGTGACACAAGAGGTGAAGGTTTATCGAATAGTTCTGAATTATGGCATCTTGCGCTAATTTATGTACAGTTTTAAGATAAGAAGAGGCACCAACGACATAACAGTAATTGTCCGAATAAATGTCAGGCGGCCATCCATGTCGTGTCACAAACCATTTCAGAGTGCATAAAAATGCTTCTGTGACTGACTTTTCTTGATGCTATTTGGTTAGGAGCATTTGATGTTTTACAGCTTTACAGGCCTCGGAGGGTTTGCTGTCATTTAAAGGGCCCGTAACTTTCGAAAAGGAATGAGCATTGTGTCCAAAACGCTTTATCCAAGCGACGACTTTTATTTTCCTACAAGAGAAACGAGTAAGTATGCTCCAGCTTTTGCACTCTTGAGTGTCACCGGATGAATTTGGACGATCAGGTTCCTCGGATTCATCGTTTGCAATGACTACATTTATGAACGAGGGTGAGTCTGATGATTCGAACCACCATTGGGGACCAGACCCCCAAGTGTCGCAGCTCTTTTTTTGTTGTGGATGGAGGCCACGAGTTGCACAGTCAGCAGGGCTAAATTTACTGAGAAGGTGACGACAGTCTGTTGTGATTGTCAAGGTTCGAATTTGGTTTGCCCGATGTTGAACAAACTGGATGCCTTTAGCTGGTGGATTTTGAATCCAGCTAAGAGTAATTGTCGAATCGATCCACAGAAAAGGTTTATGGATCGTGAATGGTAGAATATCTTTAACCGCATTGTTTAAGTCCGCCAAAAGAAGAGTTGAACAAAGTTCCAGACTTGGCATTGTAACGGGAGTTAAGGGCACAATTGTGGTTTTAGCAGCAGTCGATATGACTTGAACTGAATTACTCAAGATTTTGAGATCACTTAGATCTGTAAATGCATTAGTCGAAGTATTACAGATGTCATGAACTTGAATGTTTACCGGCTGGGAACAGTTTATAAATCGAGTAATGAACATAGTTTTGAATGACTGCATTTGGAAGCAGAATTGGTTCCAGTCACGATCTGAAATTCGCTGGGAAGAATCGGGGTTTAATGAATGCGAGGCTGTTTGAACTTTAAATGAGTCAGGTAGCTGAGATATAGAGTCTTGCCAGTTCGACAAACATTTTTTTACATGAGAGTCCCCCGATTTAAATGACTGAGGAAGCTCAAAATTCAGAGCTTTCGTGGAATCAACTGAGGAAGAACCATCATCGCCATACATTTTATATTCTACTGACTTGACAGCAGGCGGAAAATGGTTCTCATCCGTTGAGTCTCTGGAACTGGTAGGTTCACAATGGGCTACCGATTTTATTTCAACGACTTCTTGCAGTTTTAAAGCATGACAACTGACTGACATCTGACTATGAGACGATGGCTCTTGGGAAAGACTTCTGATTTTCCCCGTCAACATGTATCCCAAGCTAGTGGGTATGGCGAAAGGTTCACGAGGCTGTCTTTGCATTGCTGGTCCAATAATTAAGGATCCGAATACATCTGCTCCTAAGCGCAGATCAATTTCGCTTGCTGTCTGAAAGTCTGGGTCGGCTAATTTGAGATTACGAATATGAGGCCAAGTCGCTTTGCATAACTGGAAGTTAGGAAGTGGGGTAGTAACCATATTAACAACGAGTGCCGTTAAAGGCTGAAATCGATTCGAAAAATGAGGTGAAAACTCCAATGTAGAATATAAGCAAGTTTCTGCTGGCATACCATTAATTCCTATCAACTGATGAGTAGTGCCTGATAATGGCAAATTTAGAGTTGTTGCGCATTTATTTGAAATTAACGAATTTTGAGAGGCATTATCAATTAATGCTTTGCATTGAATAATTTTACCACTAGGAGATTTAACCTTAATGAGAGCTGTAGATAACAGAACATTAAAATTTCCAGTTGCGTTTAGGCTTTGGGCACTATTTGAAACTGATTCTTTCAGATTTTCGTTAACCTGATTTGCAGAATTCGGTTTAAAACCATGTAAAGAACTGTGGTGGGGTAAAGAGCATGCCTTGCATTTAATGCTAATTCGGCAATCAGTAACGTCGTGATTACTCCTCAAGCAATTTTCACATAAGGATTTAGATTTAACTAACTCCCACCTATCCTGAACATTCATGCTATTAAATTTTGGACATTTGAATAATTGATGCACTTGTAAACAAGCAACACATTTGTTATCATGAACTGTAGCAGAGTTGATAACACTCGATTTCATTATCCCAATGACCTCCTAATTTTCCTTAAAAATCATTTGTTTACCTTCCATCTTAGTCATACTAAATGCCCCCTTCTCAATGAATGCCCTAAAAGAATCTAAATCTGGAATTATGTGATTTCCTTCGAGGCTTAATTCCCATCTTTGCCTAACAGAATTATCCAGTTTCGTTAACATAAAATTAACAAAAATTAAATCACTTAGAGAATTGGATTCAAGCCCTAATGTTTTTAAATTTCTAACACTTTCATTGACTGTGTCAATCAATTGTAACATAGATTTATTATCGTCAATTTTATTTAACTTAAGCATAAAACTTTATTTAATTGGCTTATTGCCAGTTGATGTTTATTTTCGTAACGATTGCAAAGAATCTACCAACAGTTTTTTAAATTTTCATCTTTAATGGAAAGCCTCGGATGAGTTTAAATGCGTCTCCTTTCACACACGTTTGCAAATACTGAAGTTTTTCAATATCCGTAAGATTAGGATTATTGAAAATGGATGACTGAAATAACTCTTTGAATGATATCCATGAATCGAAATCACCATAGAAATTTGGTATCTCTAATTTCGGCAATTTAACAACCCTTTTCTTGTTATTTGCGACTCAACCATTTAAATTAGCTTCTGATTTATTTTTGACTTCATTGAATTCCGAATCAGTTTTGTTTTCTAAATCTACTCCTAAATCCAGAATTAAATCTTGGAAGTCTAACAAGGTTTGCATGAATTCTTCGGATTCATTCTGCAACAGTTCAGCAAACGCATTTTCTAGACCTTGTTCCAACGATTTTAATTTAGCCTTCAAAACTTTTACCCTATTCTTTTCTGAACTGTCGCATTTCTGAATAGATATTTTAAGCGATTCCAATTGTTTCCCTACAGATTTAAAATGTACTAACGCTTTAGACGATTTCCCCATGCTTAATCTTTAAAAACACAATAACAGTACACAAAATAAACCGATTCTGCAAATCACAGTACACTTACACTTAAGTAAAGAAAATAACACACCATAAGAATATAAACCGAAAGACTTGTTTTAATACGAATAAAAATAAACATCGAAAATTTCTCCCAAACACGGGCAAAACAACGCCTAAGCGCAACAAACATGAAACGTAACTAACGCTTACGAGTATCAAACATGAACCGAAACTATTAAACTTTAGATCTACAGGTCGCTCCCGCGTCGACGGACCAAATAATTATGTTAACAGATATTGCCAACATAAAGAGGGCGACTGAAAAGAATTCCTTTCGAAGAAAAGATCGGGAATAAGTATTTACTTAAATTGAATAAAGAATTTCGAACGGTACTTACCCCAATCCAATACTAGTGCTGTAAAAGTAACGACAAAATGAGTATCCGTATGTATTTGTTACTTAGATGTTCGCTATTCGTTACTAAGTATTTGTTACTCGTTACTTTCGTTACTACTAATAGAATCGGTAATAGGGTGTTATATGTGCCCCATAACAACACATCCGGGACAGTGTTGTTATGGGTATATGCCGCCCATACATAAACCCATAACAAAACATAACCAAAAAGAATTTTTTTAGCGAAGTTGTACAAAGTTCTATTTAGAGCTTATTTTCTCTGATTTACAGATTGTTTTTATACACATTTATGGTTTTATACAATGCTAAATTATACGAATTACGGAGTGCACATAGAAATCTTCCAAAGACATATGCTATTCTTTTTTTTTCTCAAACCCCCCCCCTTTTTTAAATTCTGAACGCTGGTTTAACCTGTTCATTCTTATCATAAAAAGTGTAAAGGAAAGCTTGTGACTCGTGTTTTTTCTGGGAGCGGGTTCTCGAATACTGAGATCCAGGGATTGGGCCACATATATTAAATTCACAGGGCAGGGGATCTCAGTATGATATCAACTACTTTGCGTCTCTACAAGCATAATATCTTTATTATTTGTGAGTTCTTATTTCATATCAAAAACTTCTTTTGCTGGACGATTTTTCGAAGTAAATTAAAAATTACCATATTTTAAATTAAAATTGTTTAATTTAGTGAGAATGATCTATTTTTAAGATATTTCCAGTTCTATTTCTGCACTTTTGGGATGAAAGGGGTTAGCCCCTTCTGTGGGTGCATATATGAGAGCATTCTCTAAGCAAAAATTATCACTCCTTTCATACAGAAAGAATGGTTGCACCGGACTATGCGTATTCCATGAGTTCATGGAATAAAATGTACCATAAAATAGGGCAGATGGCCCCCTAAACGCCGACATTTTAGAAACATACTGAACTTTATTGAATTATTTTAATAACAGTGGCTTACGCAGGAGTGGGCATAGAAATCCCGGGTAGCTCCCAATTTTTTATATATTTTTTTAAAAAATTACTTAAAAAATGTGATTAGTTTTCCATGCTAAATATTTTTTTTAGTTCCAAATAATATTTCAAATAATAAAAATGTGTGAATTCGTTTATTTTCTAAAAATATATTTTTTTTAAAGGTGTATTTAAATAATTTGTTATTTATTACTCATTTCGATTCTAGCTAAAAAAAAAAGAAACAGTTAAGTTCGCAATCCTGCTTCGGAACCACCCTGAAAGAAAGAATTCTGATTGCACCACTATTTAGTACTAAAATGTTAGAAAGCCCGAAATTAGCACCCCTTACTAACGTGCTTCTCTTATATGTATTGCTCCTCTACAATTATAAGAACACCCCCCTCCCCCCCCCGCAAAAAAAGAGTTCAACTGCGCATAATAACATACTATACACCGGATCGTATCCCCCCCATTGTACGACCCATATCAATAGAGCAGCAGATACTATTCCATCTCCATAACTGTAACGAAACATACGGATTCTTCCAAACCTCATCAAAACGATTCCATTCGGCGCGGCACAAACGAATTGCAACCAGAACATACTACTCCTCAAATACCGAAACTGATTTTTCCCTCCCAACAGCGAGAATCCATAATACTTCCGGTATCTAGTAACGGAAAGGAACATACTATTACTCAAATACCGAAATTCATTTTCTCCCGTTCGAAGTTCGAACCTGGTCGATCCGAAATGCAAACTCGAAAGTCATTTTCCCCATTGAAACCGCGATCCGATATCCAGTAACCCCAGTAACAAATAACGCCTCGCCTGGCAGTCTGTATTCGAAGTTCGAAGCTGCTCGATCCGAAACATCTTCGGATCGAGTAGTAACGATATCAACCGAAAAGTAACAATTCGTTACTTCGAGTCTGAGTGATTATCCGTATCTTAGTACCGAATACATGCGGTTTGCTTCAGCTCTATCCAATACGCTTCCAGCTTGCAAACTTAAACCGATAACTGGCCACAAAATTAAACAAATAACTAAAGAATAACATTAGCATTTTTTTTTTTGGAAATGAATAGATGCAATGAATGAACATTATATTTATTTGGAAATGAATAGATTTCAATTAATTCTAGGACTGCCGAATTGAATAACAAATAGATATATACATTACAACTGCGTAATAATCAGTGCGAAATCTGCTTTTCGAATGCAAACCAGAACTGAAACTCTCGAGAAGGATTCTGGGAAAAGAACAGAGTTGCCACTTCCCTTCTCACAAAACTTTCTTCTCGGAAGTGTACATTTCACGTTGAACGAAAAACCGTCTATAAATGAATAGGCATTTCTTTCCGAACAGTCGTATTCATTTCCTTAAATCGGAGTCGGAGCAATATACATATTTATACACGCGTATTATTTTTCATCTGGAGCCTGATACTTACAGCTTTTTAAACGGAATGTCTTTCATTTTTAAGCTGGAGCATCTACTTTTTAAGCTGAAACTGTACTTTTTTTTTTTCTTTTTTAAGCTCTAAGAGCGTATCGACTCTTTTGTGGGCTCCCCCATTGGAAATGGGCAGGTCCACGCCGTATGTTTTTTAAATTGAAGGCAACACAATGATTTTTTTTTTTAAACTTGAGATGGACTTATTTAATATTTTGAGTTAGTCTAAACTTTAGAGCTAAAATTGTTTGTCGTTGGAACCAAAGCCATATATTTTAAGCTGGAGCCAGAGACATATATATTTTTATTTGTAGTCGTAGCCAAAGAAGGAATGTGTTTTTTTTTTTTTAAACCCGAGCCAGATCCATAACCTTTTGGAGCTAGACCTGGAACAATATATTTTTTTTAAGAGGCGGACCGAACGGTGAAAAAGGCTGATTTTTTCACAAAACGACTTCATCATTATTATCTTGTTAACAACATTTGAAATTGGAGTGTGGGGGGGGGGGCAGACTTCCTGATTCATCCCCTTGGGTACGGTCTTGCATCAGTGCTTAGATAGGGGACAAAGGGTCAGGGCCATATCCAGAAAAAATTTATCCAGACAAAAATTTCGGAGGGGGACCAAATGAAATAAAAAGGCTGAATTTTTTTCAAAGACTTCAACTTTATTATTTTGTTAACAAAATTTTGAATTTCGGGGGTGAGGGGGGACCAGACACCCTGGGTACGGCCTTGAAGGGGGTACTCTCTCTCCAGCGGTCATTATACTGAACAGTCTTATAGCGTGCTGAGTTTTTTTTATCATTATTGTTTTTGTATTAAAATGTTTGAAAGTCCGAAAAAAACTTCTACACCCCCCCCCCCCTACCGTTCCTCCAAGAGTTATGACTTTGACTATAGGGTCAAAGGTTTCCCAAATGCAGGGGTTGCGCTGGCTCTTTTTAATATTTCGCCAATTCATTTGCCAAATTCGATTTTTCCGGACATCATTAAGAAAAGCAATTGTCAATATTTTCGCCAAAACGTATTTTCTTTCGCCAAACTAATTTTATTTTTGGAATTTGCGACGTTGGCGATCGACAGCGCGAACCCTGCAAATGTATTCCAAAGTGGGAGTGTTGAAAATGGTATCTTCCGGTTTGAAGGCACTGCCTTGCGTTACTTTCGCTTCATCATGAAATTTATGGTGTGGACTGGGAATAAGGCTAGGAAAGGGGGGGGGGATTTCATCGCAGATTGTCAGCTTTGGCGGTCTGCTCCTCTTTTGGTCCGTCGGCTCTTTTACTGTAGTAGTGCTGAAGAAAAAACAAAAGGGTATGCAGTCACGTGGCATATTGTATCAGATAGTTCAAGGATTAGTTGAAATAAATCATTCCTTTGCACTGTTGCTGGTACAACTCTTAGTTATGCTTATGTTTGGATAGTTTTTCTTAATGGATAGAAAAAAATCTTTTGTTTGGACGTATTTTAAAGTTATTGATTCCACTGCTTCCAAAGCTTTGTGCAATATAGTCTAATCAAAAGAAACAGTTATGAATTTGTGTGCCATTTTAGGAGCTTTCAGAATTAAATGCTGTTTACTCATGTAAGCAATATTGTATCACTCAGGTAAGTAATCGAAAATTAGGCTTGTCCTAAATAATTCTCTCTAGAATTGAAGTTTTTCCATTTCTTTTTACATACATGCTATGACTAACGATAACAAAAGTTAATAAAAAGCATCAGAAAAAATTTTGATTTTACAAATATGTACATATTTAACACTATATTATAGAACGTTAATATAATTAAAATATTTTTACTAAAATTACTGTTAATATACTTGATTAAAGAAAGCCAGTAGGTTGGTTGCAACGTTTTTTTTAAACATTTTACAATTGTACTAAAGCATAATACATGTTAAAAAGGACGTATATTTTCATTTTTAAATTGAATAAAATAGTCATAATAAAGCTATGATAAATCAAAGAACCTGTTCTCAAAAGAACAGGAAAAAGAACTGTTCTTTAAAAAAGAACGGGAACAGTGAACAACTGTTCTTTGAAAATAACGCTTTTCCCATCTCTAATTTAGATCATCTAAAAATTTCAGCTCTGGTTAACACTTTAAAATTTTAAAATCTTAAATATATTTTTAGCTTAGCATTATACAGTAAGCTCTAGTGTACACAAAGTAAAAAGAAATACTTGAAAATATGAAATGTTTTTGAATAATTCCGGAAAATGTTTGCCATTGACTTAACATTGACGCTGAAGCCTCGGAAGCTCAGCGAAGAGGCCTCTTAAGGGACCATATTAATATTGAAATGTTAAACTATATGTTTTAATTTCATTTTCTGGCATGATGCGGAGAAAGAAGCAAAACTAATTTTAGAATACCAATCTTTAACGAGAAGGTTATAGTCAGGCTCTATAAAAATCTAACCGGTGTCAGATTTACTAAATCGTACATGTGTAGCATGAAGATGTGTAACACCGAGTAATGCTACGCAAAGTACAGGAAGAGTTTTCTACACGTGTGCATATTGTTACGATGCGACCATATTAAAACATGAAATAAATGGGTTTGACAGTTTTAACCTTAGTTTAGCCGTGAAATAAGGTATGAAATAATTGGATTCATTGTTATAAAGACCCATCGGTAATTTATTTTAACTCATAAAAGGTATTTAAACTGTTCTACATAAGTGTAAAATAAAATTTTACACTGCGTTGTGTATTTTCTGACGAAAGAAATAAATCGATTTAAAATATTAACTATAACAAACATTTATTAAATATAAAAATCTTATTTACATTTACAAAAAAATATTTAAACTGATCTCGAAAATGGCTTACTTTAGAACAATTAAATTATTATTGTTTACCAAAACACATTTTAACTACTTTAGCAATCATAAACAATATTATTAATTATTACAAATTTGTCACTCTTTAATTGATTGATGGCAATTGGATTTACCTGTAATCCGGTGCAGAGAAGGGATGGTTATCTTTTTTGTTTTATTTTTTAACACACTTATTTAAATATCCACTAATGATGATCAATTTTCTCCCCTTGATGTTATTATATTTTTTCTTTTCTGAAGCTTTGCCTACGAATTCTCACCGACCAACATCAAAAAGCTTCCCGCAAATTGACCGCTACGCCCTGACCGCAAAAGGTCATAGGCATTCAATGATCCCCCCCTTCTTTTGCTGATATCAATGACTTTTGCACGTGCATGAATTCCATTCCTTCCAACATTATCCCTTGTTCTGTTCAATTCCGTATATTTTTGAGACTTGCTTTTATTAAACTCCTGACGCAACTTTTGTGCTAAATTCTTTTGAGAATACCGCATGTTTTTAGTCGACCTTCAGGTGGTCACTAATGAACGGTTTTTAACACCTGCAGATATTTCTGGAATCGCACTTTCTTAATAAAGGCTTTCTATCTGCATTGGGGCTGTATACAAATTTCTGCACATTACCTACAGGCTCAACCTAACAATATGTTCGCATTGCAGGCGAAGGATGTTACTTTTGAGCAAATGTTACGCTAACAGAATTTGTAATATTATTTTAAATTTCTAAAATGCATATATTTGTATTTTAAAATGTTTCATTTTCCAATTTAATATTTAGTGAAGTGTTTTAGTTCCTTGTTTTTTTTTTTTTTCTTTTTAATTTTAGGTTATTTAACTCCAGTTTATTTAAGAAACTCTTTAAAAATTCTATTTTCAGCATAAGCTATATTTTTATGTTAATTTATTGGATACACATAGTTAAACATTTATTGCAATCTAAATTCATAAAATAGTTAATGAAATTGCTAATAAATATTAAAAGGCTCAAAACTATGTACATTAATTTTTCTCAAATTCTTTTTGCTTACAACCTCTATTTCGCTGCTCGAAAAGTGCTCTAACTTTAAGTAGCTGTAACTCTGTGAATTCTGGTCGTAGAAGGATGATTTTTTTTTTTTTTTTCTGTGCATGAAATTGTATAAAGAAAATTTTTCTAAATATAATTGATAGGACCGGGGGACCATATAAAAATTTAAATTTTGTAATTTTTATTGGAATTGATTCATTGACTTTGACTACTTCTTGTTTAATCCTACTAATATATAAATGTCAATGTTTGTATGTGTGTTTGTTACTTTTTCACGCTGAAACGGTTTGGCAGATTTGGATGAAATTTGGAATAAAGACAAGTTAAAGTCCTATATTAACAAATAAGCTACATTTATGGTGCGAAAGAACACTGTTTCTGTAATATACAAAAAAACCTATCTTTTATAAAAAAAAGCATTTAATATATATTTGTAAGAAACTCACTGTATCACGTGACTGATGCTCTATCATCGTTAAATACTCCTAAATTAATATTTTAGCACTATTTAACGATGGTTGACTTGGATAAAGAATACACCTGAACACGTTTTTGAAACTTTCATTCATTTCGAATAGTGCATTTTTCTGCACACCTTTTCCCATTCTATTTCTATTGTATTACACCCAGAAAAAGGATGTTAGAAATATCAATTTTAATTTTGTTTACTGACACTCATGAATAATGATACACTTTCCAACTTAATGGAATAAGGAAAGAAAATAGGGAAGACACAGAGATTATGATACACTTATAACATATAGTACACTCATGTCCATAAATTAAGGATAATTCATAATCACACAGAAATTGATCTCTAAAATAAAAATTTCACCTGTGGAATGATCACACACATCTTGAAGAAGAATATGCAAATTACAGGAAACCACCAGATGGCGTGGATGGAACGTCACAATGACGAGAGTGCAAGAGAGGGGTATATAAGGAATGGTGGCAAAGAAGTAAAATTGTTCACAAGCGCTGTGAAAGCTTTTCAGTGCAAAAACCGCATAGTTATGGCACAAAGGAGGCATTTGAATGATGTTTTACGTGGCAGAATTATCGGACGACTGGAATGTGGACGTACCCAGCTGGAAGTATCCGAGGAACTTGGAATCGCCCAGAGTGTCATCTCCAGGCTTTGGCAACGATTCCAAGATGATGGTAATGTGAGTAGACGTTACAGCACAGGTCGCCCCCGAGTTACAACGCCGAATGAGGACCGCTATTTGGCAGTTACTGCCAAAAGAAACAGACGGAGTACAGCATCAGACCTGTCTCGTCAGCTCTCTTCAGCTACCGGTACGACAGTTTCAAGGCAGACCGTGTACAGACGCTTAGGGCACATTGGTCTATATGCTCGTAGGCCTGTCAGATGTGTTCCACTTACCGCAACTCACTGTCGCCTGCGATTAACCTGGAGTAGAGAGCATGCATTGTGGACACCGCAACAGTGGTCTTGTGTGATGTTTTCCGACGAGTCCAGGTTTAGTTTGGAGTCTGATTCTCACCGGACATTCATCTGGAGAGCGCCAGGTACCCGTTACCACCAAGAGAACACCATTGAAAGACACCGTTGCGGTGGTGCAGGATGGCTCGTTTGGGGAGGAATTATTCTTGGTTCCAGAACTGACCTGCATGTTTAGAGTGTAACGATGACAGGCCACATCTATCGGGATGTCATTCTGGAACAACATGTACGTTTGTTTCGGGGCGCCATGGGTGCTGAATTTGTGTTTATGGATAACAACGCCCGTCCTCACCGTGCAAACATTGTAGACGAATGCCTTCAATCGGAGGATATCACCCGTATGCATTGGCCAGCATACTCACCGGACTTGAATCCAATAGAGCATGTGTGGGATATGCTTGGCCGACGAATTGCAGAACGTCAACCCCCTCCCACCTGTCTACCGGAACTTCGGAGTGCATTGCTTGATGAGTGGTGTAATATTCCCCAAGATCAGATTGATCATTTGATACTCAGCATGCCTAGGCGTTGTCAGGCCTGTATTGCATCGTCCGGGAGACATACTCCGTATTAACCATCCTACTAACCATGTTATACTGTTTTTTGTAAATAGGTTCTTTTTTGAAATTTGGTCAGAGTAAAACTAGCAATTTTTATTAATTATGTCAAACATATAGCATCTTTTTTGTTCTTTACTTTTTGTTTAATAAATAGACTTTACAAATAAGTCAGATTTGTTTTGCTTCTTTCTCTTTCTTTGCCTGAACTTCATTATCCTTAATTTATGGACATGAGTGTACTTTAGTGCGTATTTAAAATCTGAAAGTGTTTCAGATTTTCTTCCTACCCCCCCCCCTTTCCTTTTTTCGATAACGGCCAATATATCCAGAAGCTCTTCAGAATGAATATAGGGCGAAAATAATTTGTACCTTTTTGTGGGTTCTTATCATTAAACCATCTTATTTTTGTAACCAGGAAAGGCCCGACACTGTAAGCACGATGAACATCGGGGCACCGACTTCGAAGGAGTGTCATTTCGAACTCAACTAAGTAGAGCATAAAAGGGGGCGTCTTTTTTACATTTGCAGGGGAGCCACTTTCCCTACGGCTGCCCTTGTTTGTAAGCATCTTAATTTTAAATTCCATTCGGAATCTGAGAGATTTATTAAGATCCGAACAAGATTTATTAAGATGGCGAACCAACTAGTCGCCGGAAGCGGCTAGTACATTATATAATTTAAAGCATTTTTGCAATTCGAATTATGTGTCCCTGATTGACGGTTTAGGAAATAGCCATTGGCCACCGTTAGCACTGGACACCCTGTATACATGTATATATATATATATATACATGGAGTGTATGTGTACATATATATACACATACACTCCAAATATTAGGAATATTTTTGTAATACTTGGAATATATTAAGTACAAGGTTCGAATGTAAAATCTCATTCACTATAGCATAGGCGTTTGGAATCATAATTGAATATTTAGTTATCTTATTAAAAGCCTGTTCTTTCTTCCCGCATTCTACCTCAGTTGACTGTGACATTTTTATGTAAGTTTGTATAATGCTTAATCAGTTTGAGTAGAAATTTCAAAATGTAATGAAATATGAACAAAAGAGAATAAACATATTATGGTGTATTTATTTTTTATGGAAGTAAAACTATCCAAAGTCCACAGTGAAGGTATATTTACATATTGTGCTGTAAATTCTCAAAACAATCTTGTAACATTATATATATATATAAATATCCACATTTTTATTTTGTAAATATAATTTCAAAACAAAATGAGAAACATTATTCATGAAATTTATCAGAATCATTATTTTCTATATGTGTATAGTTTTATTTTTTCTTTACTCCAAAAGTATTTCAGACATCTATGCTATTGCGAGAACTGTTTATTATTAGAATATATATACAAAATTATATTTTTCTTGAAAATATGAAGATAAATCACATTCATATCACACTGTTATATATTATATATTATGTCATTCTATCTATTCTACAATACAAGTGACTTATTCAAGTCATGCTGTATATAAAAAGACTATAAAAATCTATTCTTCACTACAAATACTTAAAATCAAGCTTTACATCTATTGTAACTATTTGAAGAAAAGTTGTATTGTAATTTAATAAAAACCAGTTTATAGTATAATTTGTGATACTGTAAGCAAAAGTTTGTTAGCTTTCGTCTATTTAAACTTTCTCAGAAAATGCCAAGTCATGTCATTTTATTTGTTTAAAGCTTAAGTTATTGTATGCCCCCAACCGCTGGAATTTGGATTGTTGTAAATAAAATGATACTGACCATGGGCCCCCATAAGGGGGGGGGAGCAAGGTAGGGCACTTCCTCCCCCCTAGAGTATTAGGTTAATGTCTCATGATGTATACAAATGGCAAAACCAGAAATAAATTTGTTAAAAGTTTGAAATTTGCCCCCTCTCTAGAAAATTTTTTTGGAGTTTGTTGCCCCACACCCCTAGAAAAATTCCTATGGGCGCCCATGATGACCATATCTTTTGAGAAATTCTACCTTTTACACCCTCCCCCTCAAAATATTTGACTCATTTATAAATAAACTCTTTATTTATATGGATATAGTAAAATCTGTCATTACAACAAACTTAACTTTTAAAAATCTTATATCACTGTAAATTGAGACAGATGTTCTGATTTTATTACACTTTAGATCCAGTAATTAATATAACTTTTGAATGTCAACACTAAAATAAATCATCCCCTATGCCAGAGTAATGCAGGCACAAGCCGCAACATATGCCTCAAGCAAAATAAACAAACGATGAATGAAGGAGAGCGCCTGCTTTTTCTAATTGTGGTGTACATTAAACGTATCTGAAAGAACTTTTGTATGCTTTATTTTATTCTATTTCAACTTGAGAAAGAAAACGTTTCATTAAAATAAATCTGCGAATTTAAACCCGATTTAATTTAGAGAAAGTGCATATCAGTTATCTCTGGTGCATATGTAGTATCAAGTAAGCAGTATTTAAGTGAAGTATGAAATAAAGTGCTTAAATAAGTGTGCAGCAGCTGAACAGCGTGGTTTACACTCTAGGTGAAGCACAGCTCAGGACCCGTACAACATGGATCCCTATTACCAGGGTGCGAATTGACGGGGGGGGGGATGCCGGGGATCGTCCCCGGCTGAAGGAAGTAATATCCCTGGCTAGAGAAATATTAATGGATCCCTGCCAGGGATACCATTTATCCCCTGCTGGAGAAATGTTAAATTAATCTGTGTCCCACCCTACAAGTTCAACAGTACCTAACGATTTTAACTATTGAGAATAGAAATTTTTCTTTTGTTTACTAGGCAAAGGAGTAAGTTACAAGCATGCCTTTGAAATAGATATACACTTGCCTGATGCCACTTCTCACTACTGGGGTCAGGTTTCAAAGGAAGACTGCGAAATGAACGAACAAGCACTGCTCTGCCACAAGCCGAATTTCAGGGTAGACGGAGAATCGACATAGGCAGGAATATGTGCATAGAAAATCGGGGGTCCACTTTTGATTGAATTTAAGTCACTTTTTAGACATGTTGGTGACTGCATTTGCCATATAATACCTAATATATTGTGTGAGTGGAGCATTTACATCTTCCTCCTTTTTCTTTCTTTCTCAAATGTCCCCTGCTGGAGAATGTTTTCTCTCAAATGTCCCCCCCTGGAGAAAATGTTCAATTCGCACCCTGCCTATAACACGGATTCCAATAACACGGAACGTATCTACCGTGTAATAGGACTGTATGTACTTTTTATTGAAGGGAAAGGGAAGGTAACACCTAATATATTTAGGGTACCACAATGGGTTAGTGGCTAATGCACCATTTTACAACTCTTTGGGTCCGGGTGCAATTCCCCTTATGGGCTTGGATGTGGTATTGAAGGCTGCCCACTTGGTGCTTCTTCACAAATGGCCATTATGTTTGGTGATCCCTTCGCCAAAGCTTGATGTACTAGTGCCATGCCAACCGTGCCATTGGGGGGAGGGGGGGGGAAAGAGTGATGTTTTGTTAAAAATGCTTTTTACAAAAATTAATGGCATTTTCAGTTATGCAGAATACATTTTTGTTATATTTTTAAAATTAATATGTAAGATTTTTTGACAGTGAAAACTGTAATATATATATATATATCCGTGCAAACCTGAAAAATCCTTATTACATTTTCAGGAAAGTATACAACTGACAAAATATTCAATTAAAATTTAACTAAGTTTAATGCAACGAAATTTCAGTGGCAATTAATGGTTTCAACGTAATTTTATAACTGACAATAAAGCATGTTGATTATAGTTAGCTGCATTTATTTTTAATAATTACAGCTAGTGTCATAATTAATATAATTTTCATTAGTTAAATTATAAAAGAGATTTAATGTGGAACAAAATCAAAGTAGCAAACGTACCTTTTGTTAGAATAAATTGTAAGGTTTCTATTTTGTACATTTGTTAATTATATAAAACAAATAAATAAATGAAAATTAAAAAAGCATGTGTAAAAAACACAAAATTTTACCTATCATGCGACTTAAATGTCCACCCTTGTGTGAAAAATGATCATGAATTTACATTTTATTATTGTTATTTTTTATTTTATTATGGTGATGGACATACTGCTTTTGGAGAAGTCCAAACATGATCATCGAGGTTTAAATCCTCTGAATGGTTACATCTCATTTATTAACATACAGTTTAGAAAAAAAATTCAAATGTGTAATTTTAAAAGAAAAGCGTTTTTTAAGTTTACTGCTCAGTTTATCAATGTTTTTCTACTGACTGAACATGGATCTGTCAACCAAATATTACTTAAATTAGAAGTTTTATTCACAAATATTTAAAAATTACAAAACATAAGCTTTAAGATGTGTATACTTTCTTAATATAATTTTGAATTCCTTAAAAAAAAAAAAAAAAAAGAAATCATATGGTTTAGTTCTATAGGAATGCAGCAGATTCGCGAGCCTCTGTGCTCTGCGCTCCCTGAAATGTTGCTAAAATCTGGTTCATTACTTTCGTCTACAGAGGTGTGCAAGTTTGCTCTAGATGGCACTCTGGTTTCAAGTTTGGATTTTCATCATCACAAGCGAATTTATGTAAATCCTCACTCTGTCCTGGTACATAAAGGCAGCTCTACGTGTTGTACAGTGATGCCAATTTAGCCACTTTGTGGCTAGATTCGGCCATTTTGTGGCTAGATCTGTGAATTTAGCCAAAATGTGGCTAGATCTTTCTCAACTAGCAATGCCGAAATATTTTGAAAATCGGAAATGAAAGGCCAGATGACTCAAAAAATATTTGCAGACAAGCATATTTCAGCAGAACAATCACTTAGAAATAAACTCCAATGAATAATTTATTTTTTTCTCAGATTGAAAACATTTTTAGCCATTTCTGGCCACTTTATCAGCCACTTTGTTGCCACTAGAGTTGGCAACACTGATTTTGTAGTGCATTATCAATTGCACTTGTGTTAGGTTTGCTGTGCCCAGCCCATGAACCTTTTAAAGGTTGGCACAAAATTACCAATTTATCTGTTTTTAACCTATTGAGTTTGTATTGTTAAATAAATTAACTGCTCTTGTTGATCTTTTTGTCATGTTAAAGAGACATGCAGATTAAGGTGGGTCGAAAAAAAAACCGAAATTCTGTTTTTTTTTTAAAATTTAATTTAATTTTTTAAACTCCTAATACCGAGGAACGTTACCAATATTTGTAAACAGATTTCTTATTTTTTTAAATGAAACCAAGTTTTCATGTGAAGAGTCTTAAATTTAAGAAAATCATGTTGAACACAATTAAACATATCCTTTTAGCTTAAGATGCTTTGAAATCTGATTTGTAGGCAGTGGCGGCTCCTCCATTTGAGCACATGAGCACGTGAACCCCCAAAGGAAAAACTAAAGAATAAACACATTAACAAATTAAATTTGAAACAAGTACTAAGTACACTTCTACATTTTTGTGAATTTAAAACGTGAGTTTTATTCTCCCCCTCTCCTATCATTAAATAAGCTTCTTACAGCTAACGCACTGTAGTGTAGGTTGCTACAGCACAGTCTTGAATCAATCGCACGTACGAACGGAAAAATTTCCCCCTGAACCGCTCTCTGGGAACTGAAGTGGAGACGGCCGAGAAGAAATATGGGCGCTGCTGATATCATTCCGTTCGCACATTTTCATTGTGTGCACCGGGCCATTTTTTTGCGGTATCTCTTCCGAATTTTCCCTTGGTTTATTGCGTTCGGTTAGTTAATTAATTTTTATTTCATTTTTAGTATTTTCTTTATTTCTATCATTTTTCACTACATTATTTTTTTACAAACTAGTGTAAATATTAAGATGGGAGTAAAAGACGTGTTTCGGAGCTAAAGCAATGACATTTTTCAATACTATCCTTTGAAAAAAAAATTGAAATAAAATGAATCAAGACAATCACTTTGCTAAACCTTATCTTTGTGACGATACGCAAGACCAAAGATGACTTGTTTTCTTTCAGTTGCGCGTGCATTGTTTTCTTTTAACTGCTTTAAACGCAAATATATTTTAATTCGCAAGGTGCGTCGTATCTGCATATTTAATTTTCGAAATTTGTTTTGTGAACCTCCATTTAAATAACCCACGAGCCGCCACTATTTGTAGAAGTTAGACATGGTTCATTTTGAAAGCATAGCCATTCATTGCATAAAACTATCTCTGGACTCAGCTTCACAGGCTCTTCTTGCTGATTCTTTCAGTATAGTTTTACGCAATTTCAACATCCTGCTTATGAACTGAGGTTGTCTTGAATGGTGGTACATCCCACATACTTTGAGTCACTTTGGCTTTGTAAACATAAAAGTTGAAATTCTTTGTTAAAAACACAGATAAATTATAAATGGGACTGAAGATTTTTGATCAGAGAAGTTTTTGCTGGTGAGAACGTGATTCGGTGTGATTCACAGGATAAATACGACTTGGCACTCAAAGTTAATAATAAAAGTATCAATTTTCCTTAAATTGATAACATATAGTTGCTAACAAAGTAACGAAGATTCGTTTAAACAGGAAATTGACGAATTTAACCAAAAATATTTACCACTATTTGACGTTGCAGCTTCCAAATGCTTATTGTTATTAACTGCATTTGTAACATAATCCCTGATTTATGTAATTGCGATATAATTGTCAGATGTGCTAGTGCAAAATCGAATCAAATACCCGCTATTGAGCTAAAGTTTGTTTACTTGTTACTGAAAAAGATAATTATTGCAAAGAAGGTCACATGCGACGGCCACTTAACTATCAATGATAAATCTAAATCTGATCTGAACCCTCCGTGTTCACATTCAAATGCAAATTCTGCGCATTCTCTTTTCTATGCACCTCACTATCTTGTGTTCTATTGTCTCATTTCGCTGCCTTCCTGCCTGTGTGTAGGTTGGCATTCTTGCAGCTGATGAAAGCTGGACTTTTCGTACGCCCAAAACGTGCTTCTTTCCTATTTTTAATTTATGTGCTTTTCTAACAAATAATTTCGATTTTTATGTTTACAAATCCTAAGTGACTCAAAGTATGCGGGATGCAATATTCAAGACAATCTCAATTCATACGCAGGATGTTGAAAGATGCTTAAAACTAATGACAGAATCCCTAAGACAAGCTTGTGGAGCCGAGTCTAGAAATCATCTTATGAGATTGACTATGCTGTCAAAATGAACCATGTCCGACTTCACCCGTAAATTAGATTTCAAAGCACTTTTAGCTAAGAACAAGAGTAAACGGAGATGTTCAATTATGTTCAACACGATTTTCTTGGATTTACGACTATTCACATGAAAACTTAATTATGTATAGAAAATGTGTTTATAAATAATACTAACGTTCTAAAATAATTGCACTTTAAATTGGTATTCAATAAAGATAAAAATGCAAATTTTTATCATAAGGTATTACATTAAGGAATTTGAGCTTTTACATTCAGAAACAAGCTAATTTAAAAATGTCCAAAATTATCGTCAAAGCATGAATTTTTCCAAATTTCGGCAAACTTTAGAGAAAATGCGTGATCGGAAGATATTAACCAATTTTATTTCTTTTAGTCACCAAAATTTGCAATTTTTCGGTATTAGGAGTTGAAAAAAAAATAATTTTTGTTTTTTCAGCCCCTCCCCTAATGCACATTACATAAATTAAAATGGACTCGGTTAATTGAGGACTATTCAGAATTATTTAGTTTTAATTTATAGTGATCAGTTAGAATTGATTAATTAAATTGCTGATTCCAAGAATCCAACTTAAAGTACTAGTAAAAAAATTCCCCAGGTCCTCAATTCACAAAGGATGAGAACCACTGTTTTAGAATGTTGTATGTATGCCAAGTCATTTTAGCTATCAGTGTAAAATAAATTCATTTGTTTTGCTCAATATGTTTTATGGGAATGTCTATCCAAATACTTTTTTTTATATTTTCTTTAATTTTACTTAATGAAAGTTTTCTTTATGCAATATTCATTGACGTTTTCTTTATGCAATTATTTGATTTCACGTGTATCGCTCAGATGGAAAAAAAAAAGAAAAAATATCAAAGTATATTGTTCGATGTACAGTCCACACCGCACATCTGTATGTATGTGTGTGTAATAATTAATAATAAGCTGAAAGGTATAACACTAATCGCAAAAATGAAACACCGAACTCAATGAATTAGGAAAAAGATAAATAATAGTACAATGTATCGGTTATAAGGGACCAGTGTTACCTAGAAATTAGACCCCAATTGAAGTTCTATGTACATATCTTGGAGGAAATATTACTCTCTCCTCCAAGTTATATATGTTGTTCGCCTTCGGTTAAAAAATACTATGCTAAACTTACTTTGGTTATAAATTTCATTCCTATTGAAAATCAAGATTGCTCAATTCTTATCCATCTTACTCGATTTTTCTCATAAGTTTAACACTCCCAAAAAATCCGAAATCCAAATTTTCAAATTCTGTAGCAAGATGAACAAAGTGAGCAAATTCATTTTTAGCTTAGTAGGTCTGCAAACAAGACCATGTTTTTGTTGTTCCTCGATGTAAATGATATTTTTTGTAATCCCCGTGTCTCCCCTTTCTTTCCCACCTTTCCTATCAGGGATGCAAAGGAAGAGCACACATCCAACGAATTAAATGCTGCAAAAATATTATCACTATTTCTTTGAATGCCATAATGAAGATGCTGAGGCTCTACAAAAAATGTCTTAAGGATGTCAAAAATAAAAATTTTAAAGTGTCTTAAACCCATCTAAAGGGATAAGAAACGACTCATTATTTATCTCGATAAACATTAAAGCGATAATGTCATTCATTTTTCTTTTACATTTAATTTAGTTTTAAAGAAATCCGAACGTTATAATTGTGAAAGTATTCCCCACATTTTATTTCTCGCATAATGTGTTGCGAATGAAATAAAATTTGGTGACATGATAGGTAATCACTCGGGTTATAAAGTTCGAGGTTTTTGAAAATTTTGATTATATTCTGAGATTTTATGAAAATTTAACACAAATGCGCAAATATTTGTTCACGTATCACATAATAATGACAAGCGAATAAAATGAAATTTAGTAACATGATAGGTGGTAGTCTTACAACTCAAACTATGCCCGACGAATGTTTTGAAAATGTGCATTAGATTTTGAGATTTTGAAAAAAAAAAAAAAACTCATTTAAAATGTGTAAATGTTTGTTAGTCTATCACGTATAAACCCTTGAGGGCAAATGAAATAAAATTTAGCATCATCATCATAGGTGGTCACTTAAACTATAGGAGTCAAAGTATTTAAAATTTTTAAAATAAATTTTGAGATTTTGTGAAAAAAAAAAAAATGTTTGTTGCATTCCTGAAAAAACGGTAATGGAATATAATGAAATTTGGAATTATGTTGGGTGGCAAGCTAATTTTAATTACAGATGCTAAAATTGTTTTAACTATTTCATAGGTTTTGAGGAAATCGTGTAAATGTTTGTACGCCCCTCTCTCAGAAACGGCCTAAGAGAATGGAATGAAATTTAGTAACATGAACTGCAACGACTGAAACAATAAATGTCGGATTTTTTTTTAAACTTTGAAAACTTGCATTTTTTCTTTTCTTTTTCCTTTTGAGAGGGGATCACTTTACGGTGTCTGGAGGTAATACATTAATTGGCTATCCAACTTAAACAAATTTCGAAAAATTTTTAAAAATATTTATTTGCTTTTTAGATTTTTTAAAATTTGTACGTAATATTAAAATATCTACAGTTAATCAAACAAAAGTTAGTTGTAACCGAGGAATGACGTCTTGACATTAAAATCTCATTCCACTGAAATAAAACGTTGATTTCGAAATCCTTTAATAGTACACAGGAGTCATAACTTTGCTTTTTATATTTTTGGTAATATGCTACTTCTATTGTTGTACTTTGTACTCTACGAATATTCAGGCTTTTTGGAAATATGTATTAAATCCAACCCGCCAAGTACTTTAGCTATAGTTATAAAATGCTACTTTTAAGTTCCATAGGAATATGCTAAAAGCAGTGCCTACTATAGTGTATATACTAATTTTTAAGACACTAATTTTAAGATATTGTTAATTATTTAAAATGCAATTTCTTTAAACTAAAACCGAATTTTAAAGGCAGTAAAATCACTCTCACACACGAGAAGGGGGAGGGTAGCACATATTCTGCATGGTGATTCTGGTTATGAACAGGGAATTAATGTGCATAATGATCTAAATGGCAGTTCATAAGAATTAATTCAAATAATAGTACAGAAATATTCTACACATATTTTTGAAACACAGGATACTTGTTAATAAAATATTTTTTAAAATATAGAAGCTTTCTATCTAAATAATCAAAAACACCATCATTATTAACAAAAAAAAAAAAAAAAAAAGCTTAAAGATTATAAAGCTTTTTTTGGCCATCAAAAGAAAAATGTAAATATCTAATTTAATTAATTTATACATTTTTTTATGTACAAATACGTACTTTTGTCTGTATATTTACAGTAGTCTTGTTCATTTATGCATTTTCCAACTCTTAAAATGTTTATTATATATGAGATTAGTCAGTTTTATACGAGAAATATTGAATTTTTTAGATACAAATAATTTCTACGTTAATCTGAAAGTAATGAGTTATATTAGTTACAGTGATATTTAATTCTGTATTTCAATTTTGTTTAACCTTTGGAATGACAAAAATCAAAGGAAATGAGTTTTAAAAATTGAGTAATTCTAATTTTATCCAGTCTGAAAGAACTAAATAAGTAAGCCAAAATAAATAATTTTGTTATCTGCTTAAAATATAAATGGTCTATGTGAGATTTTTAATTTTAAAGAAAGAAATTTCAAATATGTCCTACATTTTTTAGATGATCGGGATTGCCATGTATAAAATTATAACACGCGTGTTAATTTTAATAATACGAGTGTTAAAATTATCGACGTGTTAACGTTGCAATCACTATTTTGCAGCTAAGATACATTGCTCAATTTTTCAAAAATTTCTTTTTGGAAAATAGTATAAAATTGCATTCATGGACACTGGAGTTCAAACCAGATTTTTGAAAGCAAGCAGCATCTCGTATGACTGACAAATAGTTACGACTATAATATCTCGTCTGATTTATAAGCCTAACCTAACATAAGTGACGAATTTAGCAAACGCTCTATGTACTGAGTATCTGCAAGATTCCAAAACTCCCCTCTTCCTACATCAGAGAAATAAAATCACTTTTTGTCTCGGTCTAAATATATTGATATATTTGATATATTTGTTAAATTTGCTTATTTGGACTGGGGGGATACATTTTTGGAGCCACAAAAGAAGAGAGTGCCGTACTCACTTCTAAATGTAGTTAGATGTTAATCATATTTTATTTTATGTGTGTTTGTGTATGCTGAATAATTTTTCCCGTATTCAATACTTCCCTTTCTAATAGCTGTTAACTAAATGGTGCTGTTTATGATTCATAGTCAAACATTATTGACTTCGGAGCTAAAAAATGAATATGTGATGCATAAATTCAATGCAGGCGCGTAGCCAGGAAAATTTTTCGGGGGGGGATATGCGCCTGTAAAAATTTTCGGGGGGGGATATGAACTTATATGTGCATAAATAGACGGAATTTCATCACTAATCCAAAAATTTCGGGGGGGGGATATATCCCGATATCCCCCCCCCTGGCTACGCCCCTGATTCAATGTATTAAAAACTTAGTTTCTTAATCTTGTATTTACAATAAACTGTTTCCTCGAAAGTACTCATTTTTATTCTTTTTACAAAAAATGTGTATACATAAATTTATGGGTAATTTTTTTAAAATGGAAGCATTGCCACTATTGATTTAAAATTATGAGCCAATATTAAACTAACATTTGTGTATTTAACTGGTGTTATGCTGAAAATAATTCTAATACATAGCTAAATTTTAACCAATATACTCCATCAATATTTTGCTATAATCTTATGTCTAGGTATTTTACAAGAGATGGATATATATACATATAAATAAATAAATAAATATATATATAAGTGTATCCCTCTTACTAGAATAAATACAGAAAAATTTACTAGTGCATTCCTAAAAAATTAAACTATTCTATGTGCGACCATGTTTTTATAATTTTAAGAATCTACCTAGAAGTGCTTGTTTCAAATCCTTAAATACAGCATGTGTTCATTTAATTTTCATAAAAAAAAGAAACAAAAAGCAATTAAGTTCATTATCGCAATGTTCAAACTTGGAGCTTTATAGTATTTTAATTTAGCAAATGAGGTGTAGTAACAAAACATAATTGTCATAGCAAATTTCACCTCATGGCAGTTGACAGCACTGCCGGGGATTATCAGTAACATTATTAAACCACTTATATATAAAAAAAGCAATAAAAGAGAGTTAGCGGCTCTACACCCTTTTTATGACTGTGTAGCCCTGCTGTTAATGGCCATTTAGCAGAAATTTTGAACTAATATGGACGATTTTAAGAACATAAGTATGAAGAATTTCTCATAAATATATTAAGTATTCAACTTTTAACCAAAACTTGAAACTAATGCACTCAAGCAGCATATTTTGGACAGTTTATGTTGAGTACACCTGTTTGTTATGATTACTTAATTCTATGTGAATGTTAAGATATTACAATGCAAGGTAAAACACAGAACTATGCATATTTTCTCTCTTTACAAAAGTAACATTCTTTGCAACGTAACACTTGCTTGCAACTCAATGATGTTTCCTCTATTTAATCATTTGTGAGATTTGAAAGACATTCTTCCATGTTTTAAAACTTCATTTCTCAATTCTACTGGGTAATAAAGAGCTTAGTACTGAGGGTTAATTTTCTGGTGTAAATAGAAAACATTATTAACATGATTAACCGGAGAAAATTTGGAAACTTTTCCTTAAAAGATTTTTAGGCAATGTTGGAGTACTGCAGTAGGGTTAACAAGTCCTGTATTTTCATTTTTTATGCATTATAATATGTTCATCTGTAAAAAAAAAAAAGAAAGAAATTATTTGATTTTTTTTTATTGGGATGCTGTGCAGCACGAATTTTGGGTACTTGTGGGTTCATAATGGTCACTGAAATTCAATTGAAAAAGCAATCAAGGTATTACGCAAAATTACTGTTGTGGTGAAATCTCACTAAATATTTGTATTTCTATAGATCATGCATTCCTAAGTCTTCGTATAATTATAATCTAATGTCGATTCGAAAGAATCTGAGGTCTACCCACAAGTATTGTATTTTAAGGTATTTATCTGCTAACAAGGCCTTAATTGTAACAAAGTTAGAATACTGGTGTCAGTTATGGCGAAACTAAAACATTATTTTATATTTGTTCTTGGATAAAAATTAAGTAACGTAAACATAAAAAACAGATACGTGGTTGCTCCCTTGGAATTTTAGCAAAAGTGTCCTGTTAAAGGAAAAGTTTTCATTTTTAATTGAAAGCAGTTTCGGCAAATACAAGTTCACAGGGTAATTTCGCTTACACGAATGAGAAAGCGCTGAAATGTGTCTGCATCCCAGAACAAAGTAAATTCTAAAATAAAATTCTTCAAAATTTTTCTGTTAATAGGCATCTAGTTTTAATCATGCCAACTCTCTTTTTTTGAATTGCATTGTTTCTGTTATTTATGCTGTTAATAATTTCAAAATAGCCGCATTTGCGACAAAGATTGCACCAATAGAGGGACATCAGTGAAATTTTTGTAAGGATAATCATTTTTTATTTAAAAAATCTCTATCTCTAAGGAATTTAGAAAAGTACACTCATGTCCATAAATTAAGGATAATTCAGAATCACACAGAAATTGATCTCTAAAATAAAAATTTCACCTGGGGAATGATCACACACATCTTGAAGAAGAATATGCAAATTACAGGAAACCACCAGATGGCGTGGATGGTACGTCACAATGACGAGAGTGTAAGAGAGGGGTATATAAGGAATGGTGGCAAAGAAGTAAAATTGTTCACAAGCGCTGTGAAAGCCTTTCAGTGCAAAAACCGCATAGTTATGGCACAAAGGAGGCATTTGGATGATGTTTTACGTGGCAGAATTATCGGAATGTGGACGTACCCAGCTGGAAGTATCCGAGGAACTTGGAATCGCCCAGAGTGTCATCTCCAGGCTTTGTCAACGATTCCAAGATGATGGTAATGTGAGTAGACGTTACAGCACAGGTCGCCCCCGAGTTACAACGCCGAATGAGGACCGCTATTTGGCAGTTACTGCCAAAAGAAACAGACGGAGTACAGCATCAGACCTGTCTCGTCAGCTCTCTTCAGCTACCGGTACGACAGTTTCAACGCAGACCGTGTACAGACGCTTAGGGCACATTGGTCTATATGCTCGTAGGCCTGTCAGATGTGTTCCACTTACCGCAACTCACTGTCGCCTGCGATTAACCTGGAGTAGAGAGCATGCATTGTGGACACCGCAACAGTGGTCTTGTGTGATGTTTTCCGACGAGTCCAGGTTTAGTTTGGAGTCTGATTCTCGCCGGACATTCATCTGGAGAGCGCCAGGTACCCGTTACCACCAAGAGAACACCATTGAAAGACACCGTTACGGTGGTGCAGGATGGCTCGTTTGGGGAGGAATTATTCTTGGTTCCAGAACTGACCTGCATGTTCAGAGTGTAACGATGACAGGCCACATCTATCGGGATGTTATTCTGGAACAACATGTACGTTTGTTTCGGGGCGCCATGGGTGCTGCATTTGTGTTTATGGATGACAACGCCCGTCCTCACCGTGCAAACATTGTAGACGAATGCCTTCAATCGGAGGATATCACCCGTATGCATTGGCCAGCATACTCACCGGACTTGAATCCAATAGAGCATGTGTGGGATATGCTTGGCTGACGAATTGCAGCCCGTCAACCCCCTCCCACCTGTCTACCGGAACTTCGGAGTGCATTGCTTGATGAGTGGTGTAATATTCCCCAAGATCAGATTGATCATTTGATACCCAGCATGCCTAGGCGTTGTCAGGCCTGTATTGCATCGTCCGGGAGACATACTCCGTATTAACCATCCTACTAACCATGTTATACTGTTTTTTGTAAATAGGTTCTTTTTTGAAATTTGGTCAAGGGAGTAAAACTTGCAATTTTTATTAATTATGTCAAACATATAGCATCTTTTTTGCTCTTTACTTTTTGTTTAATAAATAGACTTTACAAATAAGTCAAATTTGTTTTGCTTCTTTCTCTTTCTTTGCCTGATTTTCATTATCCTTAATTTATGGACATGAGTGTATATACAGTCAAACCACGTTAGTACACTCCGCATATTATGTCATCTTTCACAAGTCCCGACCGTTTCCATGCGCCTTTTCACATATAGTAGTACTCCGCTCATTTCGTCGCTATTTTTTAAATCACTCCGCTTAAGACCCCTATTTAAGACAGTGGCGGATTATTGCAAGTTTGTCGGGGGGGGCGGTTAGTCTGTCGGTGGGGGCGGTTAATTAGAAGATTAACATATACATCCATTTTATGGAAGCGAAAAAGGATCTTTTACATTAATTTCTCTTTTCTCGGTCGCCCCCTCCGCCCCCCTCCTTTAATCCGCCCTTGATTTAAGAGTGCCAATATGCAAACTCGGTCCCATTTCTTTGTTATCTGCTAAAAGAACTTAATTTTTGTTGAGCACGACTCTCAGCATTTTTCCTTACAAAATTGTTTCCTGTATCACTAAATTTTACGAATTCATTCAGGACTGTTCTCCGTTTCGACTTCCGTACGATGGCAGATTAAATATGACAAATTGCACAACTAAATTACAAGTACTACGTACTGTTTTTACTTATAGTTTCCTTAATTTGTCATCTATTTTACTAATTTAAAAATTATATAATGTTAAGTTAATTATAGGCGGACTTATTATGCAAAAATTTAGAATTTCGGTTTGCAATTAGTATAATCTCGGCTTAAGAAATCGCTCTGCCTTGTAAGCAATTTTTTAAGCCCGAGAGTGATGTACTAACGAGGTTTGACCGCAGTGTATAACATTTAAATAATTTTAACAATATCTATTTATTTATTTCGATCGTTGAAGGCTGAAATATCCAGGGCAACGTTTGCTGAGATTCTGGACAATTAATGATTTTTATGGTATTTTTAAAGCTTTCTGACAACATTATTCAGTATTGTTGCGAATTATTTCAATTCTCTGCTTCATCTTTTTAAAAACATGATTAACATGACCAATTTTAACCCTTGCAATGCAATAAGTTTCTTTTCTCTTAAAAAAATAAGCGCATGTGGACAGTGGAGGGTGATATCAATACATTCTCCCCTCCTACTGAAATTTTTGGATTAGTTAGCAAAAGGTTTTTACATTTGTGTGTCGAGCAAAAAGTTTGCGTATTTATACAGGGCTGTATGTTATGTTCTCCCACCCCCTCCTTAAAAAATTCCCTTGCTAAATTCCTATGTATGGGTGTTTACTTAGCTAAACAGTCTAAACGAATAATCATTTAGAAAATCACAGGAACTCAACATGCGAGATAATCATTCTACAACTGGTCCAGAATATGTCTTAAGAGAGCCTTTTATGGATGTATGCACAAGTAACTTTTAGATGAGTAGTGCATGATCTCATTATATCATTCTTGAAATTTTTGTTAACAAAGTTAAACTGAATACCTTACATGTGACAGTATACCACGCAACGAACAATACGCTCTTATCTACATTTGACATAGTTATACAGTCAGCATGTTTCCTCTACACATCTCTGCCATCTTCTCCTAAAGAAAATAAATTCAATTGTTCTCTGGCAACTGAAAGATGTTTTAGTTTCATGAACTTGTATAACACACATTTTCAAAATGTGCATAGTTTACATGGTATGATACTTAAAAATTCAACCTATGACCATTGCAAAATGTGAAAACAAATAAAATGTCAGCATGAGTATGTTAACAGACAAAAAGAAAGGCTTTTTATTTTTTCAGCACCTCACATCTTATCTCATCTTTGGTCAGTTTAAAAGGCAACAGATGTATGTATGTGTGTATGTGTGAAAGTGTGTAGGAATATATATATATATATATATATATATATATAGTACAAATATGGACCCTTGGAGCGTTTCTTTGGGAGTAGAGACCAATTTTGATCTCAAGGAAAGTTAATCGATTAGTATTTAGGCACCTGGGTTTTTCTTCAGAAATATTTTCATCGATTTTCTAAAATGCTTGCAGTTTATTCTTTGTGATGAAAATTCATGATGTAGTTTAAAAGCAGGTCGTAGCAGTACTTGTATTCTGTCTGAAAAGAGAGAAAAAAAAAATGTATAATATATCATTTTCAGTATCACGTATACATGAGGAGAAACTAGTGTTATTAGTCCTGAATGCCATCTTGAATTCTTTTCTCGAAAGCCCAGAATTTTAACATTGTGAGTACAAATGCTACTATATGTTAGTGGACTCGAAGAAATCGATGTCAGTACATATGAAGGGTCCACGGGAAGAACGACGAGAGTCCACTTTTCGTTAATGTTGAGGTTTCTACTGCATTCTGTTGTTCATTAGTGGCACTGTTAATATCCGAACCCATAAGGGGAAAGAACGTTGAGAATACACTGAAAAAATAGCCCAAAGATACAGTTTACTGAGGAAGAACGTGGAAAGTTCCGTGTGCCTTTCGATTTTTTGGAAAATCAGCTGTATTGGACTCTCATCGTTTTTCCTGTGGACCCTTCATATAATATGGCTGTATTATTCAGTGAAAGTGATCGTTAAATTTTTAAAAAATACACAAAGTAATTGGATTAATGAGTGTTAATTAATTATGTTAATAGATAAAGTATAATTGGTTTTATTAATTATAACTAATAAATAATGTGGTATTTTGATACGGTTGAATATTACTACATGTGCTAATATGGTATAAAGATGCACTAATTAATGGAAAGACACACAACATTAATTGTATTTTTAGAATGTGTCTGGTAAAGTAGACAAATAAAAAAATCCAGGATGGTGCCTGGGGCCAATAAATAAACTTATCTTCATACACATGTATAAGGTATCTCCGAATTCATGGGCAAAACTTCAAGGACAGGTAAAATAATTATGTAGCACTTTACGTAAAGATAGCAACGTGGAATTATAAATTCAAAAAAATACCACGTGGTTTCATCAAGATGGGGCTCCACACATCTCCGCAGTAATTTGCGTAATTACCTCAGCATTTCCATTTTCCCGCCTATTCTTGTAAATGAGGGGTTGGAAATGGAAAGTGTAAGCGGAAAAATGGAAATGTTGAGGCAATTACATGCATCATTGCAGAAATGAGTGGCGTCCCATCGTGCTGCAAGCACGAGGTACTTTTTATTTCCGACCCAACATTGCTATAGAAAAAATGCTTCTTTAGACACTTAGTTTGGCGCATGAATTCGGAGACACCCTGTATGTAGAGTAGGGTCTTCCTTAATTTTCCAAAAATGCGTAAAAATTTCAACAGAATGGTGACTTTTAAAAAAACATCTTTAACAAAATTAAAAAATTTTTTTTTTTGCCTTTTTCTTTAAAATAGATATAGCGAAAAAGACACCAAAGAGGGCAAAAAGTTTAAACTTTATTGGACATTTCTTGATTTGGCGCAAATGTGCAGAAATTTTGGCAAAGTGTTGGGTTTTAATGAAGAAATATTTTCAAGGTGACAAATCAATGTATATTGTCGTATTTACATGTAACAATCATATAGTGAATGCCAAACACTGTGCGCTTTTAGTTTTTTATTTATGCATTCATTAGTTCTTTGACGTGACTGCACTTTTAAATTTGCTTCTATAGTGGGAGGATATTCAGAAAACTGATGATAACAAAATCGAGGGGGGAGGATACAGTCAAAGCAGTGGCGTAGCCAAGGGGGGGGGTGTTAGGGGGTTACAAACCCCCATGAGGAATTTTTTACCATAAAAACGTGTATTCGTCATTCCCTTATCACACACACGTATACATTTGCAGTACTCGTAAACCCCCCTCCCAACCTCATGAAAAATTTCTGGCTAACGCCACTGAGTCAGAGGGAATGTAGGATGTTGCAGCTACGTATCTATTATCTACATCCAAAATTTAATTACCCAACTCAATAACTAAAGGATCAAAGAATTCGTTACTTTGAGTGAGGACTGTGACGTATCGCTTGCAGCGGAGAGGGGAGCGCCGACATTTTGAGGTCGTCTCGCTGCGTCACTATTGTCCGTTTAGTATAAATTTTGACTCGTAGATGCTAGAGCGTTCGTTTGCGGCTCAATCGTCAGCTCTCATCAAGATCTACCGATTGCGCATAGATAAAACATTAGTTTGAAATAGTTATATTGAATATCTAGAGTATTAAAATAAAAAAATTAAAATGAATAATGCAATGTCGGCCTATACTGGTCGAAAAGCCAAATCAAAATATAAAGAACGCTTACGGTTGGAAAGGACTTCTCAAGAGCAATCCAATGATACCCGCAAAACACCCTATGGCAAAGTGAAGCGGTGCCGGGAAGCATATAAGCAAACCATACTTTGCTAGAGACATGACAAAGTTTTAAGCCCTCTGATTGGTTGCTTTCGGCTACGTCATTGTTTACGCCCACTCTTGTCAAGCACCTCAACGATTTCACAGTGATTTTTTTTCTTTCTGAGTTGTCATCCTCAGAAGCTAATCTTACGACTTTATTTCTGAGCTTAATTGTGGAAAGACGTAATGTTAAGTATATAGAAAAACTAGCTGAAGTACCCGTTCTTCGCACGGGAATGAATGGACTTTTTGATATTACGATTTGTGGTGATTACTATCCATTGTAATAAACAGATATAGCAAAGTGGATATCGCGTGATATTGTGTCCAATAATCATGCATACCGAATTGCAAGGCAATCGTTTGTACGGTGCAGAAGGCCATGCGGCGTAGCGCAATCTAGTGGCGAGTTTTAGCAAAACGGATATGGCGAAAATATTTTTCGCATTCAGATATCGATGTATAAGAATTTTCATGACTATCGGCTGGACAGTCCTGAAGTTCATGTGTTGACGCGACATCTAGTGGCAAGTTATAGGAAAATGGATAGCGCCAAGCTCTTCCCCGTGTTCAAATATCTATGTATACCTATTTTCATAGCGATTATTTGCACAGTCAAGAAGTGATACACTGCAGGGCCATCTAGTGGTTCAATAAAGTAATGATTTGCTACAGTGCCGTCAAGTGGCGAGTTATAGCAAAATGGATAACGCCAAAATATTCTCATTGTTCAAATAGCTATCTATACTGATTTTCATAGCGACCGTGTTGAACTATCTATGTATACCAATTTTCATAACGATCATTTGCACAGTCAAGAAGGGATACCTGCAGGGCCATCTAGTAGTTAATTAAAGTAATGATTTGCTACAGCGCCGTCAAGTGGCGAGTTATAGCAAAATGGATAACGCCAAAATATTCTCATTGTTCAAATAGCTATGTATACTGATTTTCATAGCGACCGTTTGAATGGTCAAGAATTTGGCCTGCTGCAGTGTCATCTAGTGGCGAGTTAAAATAATAATGCATTGCAGTGTCATCTAGTGGGGAGTAACATCAAAAGGAACGCAGTTAGAATATAGTCTTCAAGCTCAAATGTGTAAGTATAAAAAATTTTATGCCGATCGGTCGAACGGTATAGAAGTTGATGCTTTGCAGCGCCATTTAGCGGCAAGTTACAACAAAATGGATACTGAAAAATATTCTCCGTGTTCTAATATCCGCGTGTACCAAATTTCATCGAAATCGGTTGGACGATATTCACATAGTAAACGGCTAAACGGAATAGAATTCAACGTTGTGCTGCGGCACCAAGTGGCAAGTTAAGGAAAACGGAGAGCATAAAAACCTTCTCCATCATAAAAGACTTAGGTGAACCAAATTTCATGGTGCAACGGTGCTCAACGGTGCTGGAATTTTTCAACCTCATAAACACATACCAACATTCATTTTTATCTATAACCAGTGTTATTATATATACCAGTCTCAAATAAAATCCAGTTTCAAATCTAAGCCTCGCCAAAGTGCCAACATACGCCATTTTGCAAGAGTTTTTTCAGGGAATCATTCGAAGCATTGACTTAGCAGCAATCAATATGGGAAATGGTTCGACCGCCAAAGAGTAGCACGCATTTATTTGAAAATTGGAATCTCTTAATACAGCCGATTTTTTTTAAAATTATCAACTATAATGTGTTTTATTCATCGTTACTCCGATGTGCTTACTAAATGAGAAGATTTCAATTTTCTGAAATTTGGCGGAATTCCCACAACTTAAATCAATGTACTCAATTGGCGAGAATTCTGAAGTTAGATCGCTTGAAATCCCTTAATAACTGCATTATTTCTTCACGGATCATTAAAATTTAACGCTGTATTCTAATAAAACCTTTGCACTTGTTTTCAAAAATCTATTTCCTTAAGCTCTCAATAAATTGCGCCAAGCCGAAAACTGTGCAAACCGCTAGAACTCACTTACTCAAAATCCATATTTCAGCCATTTTATTTTTTCGCCAAACTAAAAAAATTTACATATTAGCCTCGGAAATCTTATTGTTTTGCGTGTAAAGCATTACATTCCTGCTCTGATTTCCCATGCACACGATATTATAATTAAAAAAAAATAACCTTACGAATATAAACTAACAAAAAAAAAAATCATTATTATTCTTTTATTTTTACTTTGAGAATTTAAAACATTTTATTCGGCAAAATCGCCACACATGGCAACCACGATCCTTATTTCACACTTTTTTCACTACAGGGGTTACAATTACGGAAAGATTTTTGCGTGAAGAGCATAAAAAATCTCTTAAATTCCGGGAACGGGTGGAGTTTCAAAGTTTTAAAGTGGACTATGATTTATTCTATATTATTTTACATATCTGTGCTAAATTTCAGGCCGATAGGTCCATTTTTGTGGATTTGTATACAAATCAAATCCACAAACAAACAAACAAACAAACAGAACTTCATTTTTATTTATAAGATACAACCAATTGATCAAGGAATATGGCAAATTAAAACAAATTAGAATGCAATGAACTTAAGACCACTTGGAGAAAGAATAGTTTGCTCCTAACTATTCATTTAAATGTTACTTAAAATAATTTCTCATACTTTTCTACTATTTTATTTATTTTTAAATAGTTAATAGTTCAAAAATAGATCGTAATTAGTTTAGAGAAAATGATTTTTTTACATAGTGGCGCCATCTATTGCAAAATAAAGTACATTGTAAATTGTTTTAAAATAATTTCTAATTAAAGCTGAAACTAACATTTTTGTAATTTGGAGAGATCAGACTATCAAAAGTTCAATGTAAAAAAATTTCTTAATTATTATTATACATACATATATTGAATTACAGCTCATATATATATATGCGTGTGTACATAGAGAGTGTCCCAAAAACACAAGATTTTATTACTTCAATATTAATCATAGACTGTAGACATGTACAATAAATTACAAACTTACGTAAAAAAAGGTTAAGAATTTTTTAACATCATTTAAAATTACTGGTCAAGATCGGAATTTGAGAAATTGATTGGAAATTGATTTGATCTCAAGAATCATCATTGGAACTTGCGACCAAATCTAAGTAAATGCAAAATTTAAATTTCTATATAGCCCCTGTACGAAAAAATTCTGAACTAGTAAAATGCGCACTATACATTAACTAAGTGATGCACAAATTTCAGCTCTTCATCATAAAAAAAGGCCCTGAGACATGAAAATAAATAAATGTTGACTTAAACGAATTTTCAATAGCTCTCGAAGAGAAAAAAAATCACATCGTAAGATCACGATTTAGGGATGTACACAACACAAAATAAGAAAGAAACAGTGATTGCATGAATAAATAATACTTTATATTATTTGCCTATTTTCACGACGTTCGGCTCAGAGGATTAATCAGTGGCGGATCCAGAAATTTTTTTTGGGAGGGGCTAAATTTTTTAAAAAGCTTATTTCACCCAATTAAAATGTACTATAAATCAAAATTTTAGTCTAAACCGATGTATTAGGCTTTTGGGTGGGGCTAAGTAATAAAATATGATCATTTTAGCTATTTAAAGTGTATAATAAAGCAGAATGTTACCCTTGAACAATCTCTTTTGGGGGGGGGCTGAAGCCCCCTAGCCCCTCCCCTGGATCCGCTACTGGGATTAATCATACTTCCTTTGTTTTACTTACTATATTTTTTAATGTTCTTAGTTTAATAATATATTATGGTAATTGTTTTCTATATTTACCATCATATCTGTATAAATGTCTCTATTTTAGAGGCTTAATTGTCTAGTGCACCTAATGTTTTCTTCGTTTGGAGTTCAAAATATGATGTAGTATTTTTATTATTTCTCTCTTTCCCCCCCCCCTTTTTTTTTTGGACAACACTTATCAAGAAACATAAGCATACATATATGAGAAACTAATGTTGTTTTCCCTATCTGGTTATGGAATTATTTAAAAATTCTTTAAATCACATAAGAATTTTTGAATGTCATTATTTTTTTTTTTTTTTTTGTCGATATATACGAACGAAAAAGAAAAAAAGGGGGAAAGAGGGACTTTCAAAATAAAAGCATACTTGTAATAATGCATGCACGCGAAAGGATTCTTATATTGTAAAGTAACAAACTCCATTTTTTTATTTTTCAAATCAATATTTATACATAACGAATAAGAAATTACTACTTAAATTTGATATTCTGCTCTCTGCCAGTTGCATTACAATAACTTTCATTTGATAAAAAATAAGTGTTGTTTTATTCAATATAACTTAAATTAATTTTATTTCTATGTAAGCTTGCAAAAAAGGGAAACAGGTGAGGTGGATGAAAGTATAATTTAAAAGAGTGCATCAAAATATATGCAATCCCCAAGGGTGGATTAAAGGGGGGAGGAGGGGGCGACCGCCCCCCCCCCCCGAGATAAAAGAAATTAATGTAAAAGATCCTATTTTACTTCCATAAAATGGATGTATGTGTCAATCTTCTAACGAACCGCCCCCACCGACAAAATAACCGCCCCCCCCCCGACAAACTTTCGATAATCCGCCACTGGCCACCCCCCCATCCAAAAAATATAAAACGAAGAAAGAAAAAATAGAATAAAGAATTTTGCACTTTGTTCTCGTTTTAAGTTTAAAAATAAATGTGTATTTAAGTGTATAAAAATAAGTTTAAAAAATTGCCATATTAAATTTCGCTTCTCTGCAATTTCATCATTAGAAAACAAAAATCATTGTGCAATTGTTATTTTAAAAATAACTACAGCGCCGTCATAAAGTGACATCACGAAAGACGCAGGCTGAACCAACCAATCAGAAGGCTTAAACTCCGTCATGTCTCTAGCAAAGTATGGTTTGCTTATATGCTGCCGGCATAGTAAAACAGTGAAGGCGTCCGAGCGGATAAAGAACGGCGCTCGTACATCTGCAGATGGGACGCAAGAGCCTATGCAAATAGATGACGTAATCGATTCTATATAACTTGTTCTCTATATTTTTGATATTATTTCTATATTAGATACTATTACTTGTTACATACAAGTATTCACGTAAAACTCACGGCCATGTCCACTATTTTTATTTTAGTTTTTTAATGTACACTATAAATTAACTTAGAGTGTCAACGTTACTATTATTAATAAGTGATTATTAACTGGCAAAACTAGGGTGGCATTTTCTTTCTTAATCTCATGCGGAATGCAGCTAATGCAGACCTCCTCTCCCCAGACTACATTAAAAATTATTTAAGCACGGATATAAATCATTTCGTCGAGAGTGGTCACTTTCGATGTCATAAGTCATTTGCCAGGGCGAATGACTATTACTGCCGCCCCACAATAGAATATGAATATAAATCACATCTGTCCAAAAATCTACCTCATAGATACATTGAATCATTTCCGAAAAAAAAAAAAAACTCCCAGCTATGGCCCTTTCAATTTCAATGAGTATTTTTCTCAATACGTTTTTAAAAAACTAGTATAGTTTGCATGGAAATACAAAAGTAAAAGCAACATACTGAGTGAGAGCGGCTGTTTTGAATTTTGCCTGTGGACGGCATGGACCTAACTGCAGCTTAAAACATAAATTTTGAATCACCCAGTACACGTGTATAATATGCGTGGGAAGAGGCATGCTAATACTCACAATGTTTTCGACGAGTTGCGGCCTGTGTCTTCGGACAACCTTGACAGCTGTGAAGACGTCGACTTCTTCGTGCTCTATGGCTTGTTCAATGGCTATGCTGGCAGCACAGTACACACCCACACGACTGTAGCCGTTGCTGCGATTAAAGGAATAATTATAAGCCAACACCACAAAAATTTACATTTTTAACCCTTAACGCGCAGTGTTCCCGCTCTGGGAACATCAAACTCTGACGTTTTGACTGTTGCCAGTCACGAAGAACAGATTTGATTTCTATAAAAATAGTTGCGGGTGACATAGCTCCACGAGAATCCTTTACTTTTTAGCACATCAATTCCCGTAAAATGATTATTTTTAACAGCACTGACATCCGCTGAAAAATGGAAGAATGCGAGAACAGCTGGATAGATTGCCCAATGCCGAAAAAAAGGGCAGCTGCTGCCATCGCTCGACTTAACTACCAGCAAGATGGCGGACGATCGAAACGTTCATCGCGTGCCACAGATCTAGAGACCCTTTTTTGACGCAGCTGGCTGTGCCCGGCACAGCCAACTGTCGTCAAAAAAGGGTCTCTAGATCTGTGGCACGCGATGAAAGTTTCGATCGTCCGCCATCTTGATGGTAGGCACAGCCAGCTGCGTCAAAAAGAGTCTACCAACCGCGAAGCCCCTTATTTCAGCTCTTTCACTGCTAGTCGCAAAAAAAAAAAAAAAATGGTTAAATGGTTCCAACGCCGAAAAAGTGCAGCCGTTGTCATCGATCTGTTTAACTACCAACAACAGGGCGGTCGATCGAAACGCCCATCTGGGGCTACAAAGCTAAAGAAGTTTTCTGACACAGCTGAGAACTTCTTCAGCTCTGTGGCACCAGATGGGCGATTCGATCGACCGCCATATTGTTGGTAGTTAAACAGATTTATGACAACGGCTGCACTTTTTCGGCGTTGGGATCATTTAACCATTTTTTTTTCGACTAGCAGTGAAAGATCTGAAATAAGGGGGCTTTGCGGCGCCCTCACCGCACGACAGTCCCGTAGCTATTCCGTTTCTATAGAGGGGGCTCCAAATTTTCCAAGGGGGGGGGCTTTCAAATATATACACGTACACATATATAAACACACTCATATATGTGTGTATATATATATATCAGAAACAACTCAGTAGTTACAGAGATGTCCATAGACCGTAATGTATTAGAATTATTTTGAGTGTTCCAGTAAAAGGACTATTTGTGCATGAATTTTAGCTTATGTTACTCAGGACAGGGTAGATTTCTAATAGTGACAAAATTTTTACACTCGGTTTAGTGGTTACACAGATGGCAATCAAGAATAATGTAATTCTTATGAGTGTCCCTGTAAAATTGTGATATGGTCTGGAAAGGCAGCCTATATTACTCAAGAATAGTGTAGCTTTTTGTCGGCGAAAATGTTTTAGAATCGGTTCAGTCATTACAGAGATACAAATAAAGCTTGATGTAATTCTTATGAGTGTCCCTGTAAAAGAACTATTTATGATCTATGCATCAAAGGTAGCTTATAATACTCAGAAATAGTGTAGCTTTCAATCAGTGAAAAAGTTTAAGAACCCGTCTAGTAGTTACAGAGATACCGATAGAGCATGAGGTATTAGATTTATTTTAAGTGTCCCTGTAAAAGAGCTATATTTATGTTATATGGATGAAAATTAGCCTATAATACTCAGGAATAGAGCAGCTTTCTATCAGTGAAAAAAGTTTTAGAATCAGTTCATAAGTTAAAGAAATACCCATACATATAATGTATTACAATTATTTTGTGTGTCCCTGTAAAGGTACTATCTAAACTATATCCATGAAACTTAGACTTTAATTTTCAGAAATAGAAGCTTTCTATAATTGAAAAAAGCTTTTCGATTCGGTTCTCTAGTTACAGAGATACCCATAGAGCATACTGCAATACTTGCCTGTCCTTCTAAAAGAATTATTTGGGATATATTTAGACTGCCTTTGGGATATTATTTAGACTATCTTTATTCATAAAAAGGCAGTCTAAATATTCAGTGGCTTTCTATCAGTCAGAAAAGTTTTAAAATCGGTTCAGTAGTTAGAGAGATAGAGTGTAAATGTTTAATAACTATTTTGAGTGTCCCTGTAAAAGAATTATTTACGCTGTATACATGAAAGGCAGCCTATAATACTCAAGAATATTGTATCTTTCTATTAGTAAAAAAAGTTTAAGAATCTGTTCTGTAGTTACACAGATGCCCACCAAGCGTAATATAATTCTTATGAGTGTCTCTGAAAAGAATTATGTATATATATCTACATATACCTGCATGAAAGGCAGTGTATAATTTTCAGGAATAGTGTAGCTTTTTATTGGTGAGAAAAGTTTGTGAATCGGTTCAGTAGTTACAAAGATACCCATAGAGGGTCTTGCATTTGAATTATTTTCACAATTTCTGTAAAAGAAATACTTATGCTATATGCATGAATTGTAGCTTATGATACTCAGGAATAGTGCAGCTTTCTACCGGAGAAATTTTTTTAGAATCGGGTCAGTGGTTATATTGGGTTGGCAACTAAGTAATTGCGGATTTCACTCATAGATGGCTTCAGTTGAATTTTTAGGTTTGCAGACGATTTAAAAATGTAAAACACATTTTGTTATTTGATAGTTGGCAATTCAGCTGTCAATCAGTAAAAAAAGTTCTTTGATCGGTTGCGTAGTTTTCACTTGGCCTTCGTTGAAAAATGGACAATAGAAGGAACATTTTCGTCATATTTTGCTTTTTTATTTCCGCAAAGGGAAAAACGCATTGCAAGCTCATAAAAAGTTATGTACTGTTTATGGTGACGAAGCCTTAAAAGAACGGCAGTGTCAAAATTGGCTTGCCAAATTTCGTTCTGGTGATTTTTCACTCAAAGATGAAAAACACTCTGGTCGTCCAGTTGAAGTTGATGACGCCCTAATCAAAGCAATAATCGATTCGGATCGTCACAGTACAACATGTGAGATTGCAGAGAAGCTTCATGTATCACATACATGCATTTAAAATCACTTAAAACAACTTGGCTATGTTCAAAAACTCGATACATGGGTTCCCCATGAACTGAAAGAAACGCACTTAACGCAACGCATTAACAGCTGTGATTTGCTAAAGAAACGTAATGAAAATGATCCATTTTTAAAACGATTGATAACTGGCAATGAAAAATGGGTTGTTTACAACAATATCAAGCAGAAAAGATCGTGGAGCAGGCCAGGTGAACCAACTCAAACAACATCAGAAGCTGAGATTCATCAAAAGAAGGTTTTGTTATCAGTTTGGTGGGATTACAAAGGAATTGTCTACTTTGAACTCTTATCACCCAACCAAACGATCAATTCTGATGTCTACATTGAAGTACTAACGAAATTAAACAATGCAGTTGAAGAAAAGCGGCCCGAATTGAAAAATTGAAAAGGTGTTGTATTTCATCATGACAATGCAAGGCCACACACATCTTTGGTCACTCGGCAAAAATTATTGGAGCTTGGTTGGGATGTTTTGCCACATCCACCATATAGTCCTGACTTTGCACCATCTGCTTACTTTTTGTTTCGATCTTTACAAAACTACTTGAATGGTAAAAATTTCAATAATGATGATGATGTCAAATCGTACCTGATTCGGTGTTTTGCTAATAAAAACCAGAAGTTTTATGAACGTGGGATTATGATGCTGCCTGAAAGATGGCAAAATGTCATTGATCAAAATGGGCAATACATTACAGAATAAAGTTATTTAGTTCCATGAAAAATTTGTCTTTGATTTTCTCAAAATAATCAGCAATTACTTAGTTGCCAACCCAATAGATATGTCAATTTTATGTATTTCTTATGAGAGCCCCTGTAAAATTGTGATGTATGTATGAAAGGTAGCCCATATTACTCAGGAGTAGCTTAGCTCTCTATCAGGGAAAAAAAGTTTCAGATTCAGTTCAGTAGTTACAGAGACCGTAATGAATTAGAATTGTTTTGAGTGTCCCGTTGTAGAACTATTTACGCTAATGCATGAAAGGTATTATAAGTTAATCCAGTGTATAAGCTCTTTAACCCATACATTTACATATATTTCAAACAATTACTTCTACTTGTTTAATGTTAATCTTTAAAAATTTAGCCCATTGTTTAGAAGTATTTTATTGACGTATTTTTAAAAAGCATAGTTATACCGCATATTTTTGCCTTAAGTCTAACGATAATGTCCCTTTGTTCAAAGGCATTTTTAATATAACTCTTTGATTCTGAGTGCATTATTGACACACATTATAAACAGCATTGTTATACCTTGTATTTCTGCATTATTTCCAACAATGAACGTCCCTTTGTTGAAAGTCATTTTAAATAAAAGTTTAGCCCACTGTTTCAAAGTAAATTATTGACACACTTTCTTAAAGAGCATTGTTATACCGCGTATTTCTGCATTATTTACAACAATTAACTTCCCTTTGTTGAAAGTCATTTTAAATAAAGGTTTAGTCCACTGTTTCAAAGTATATCATTGACACACATTTTTAAAGAGCATTGTTATATCGCGTATTTCTGTAGTATTTCCAACAATTACGTCCCTTTATTGAAAGTTATTTTAAATAGAGGTTTAGTCTACTGTTTCAAAGTATATTATTGACACACTTTCTTAAAGACCATTATTATAGCGTGTGTTTTTGCATTATTTCCAACAATTACGTCTCTTTGTTGAAAGTCATTTTAAATAAAGCTTTAGTCCACTGTTTCAAAGTACACCCCCCAATAAAAGTATTCGCGCAAGAGATAAATTTCCTACGTTCGTTTCGTATATTAAAAGTTATTTATCATAGAATATGAATTAGGCTATGTATAAATATGACTTTCCCTATTTCTGTCAAGTTGTGCGTTTTTCAAAAACTCAATTATTATTCGCAAATCTAAAATAGGAAATTTCTCTCTTGCTCGAATACTTTTTTTGGGAGGGTGTATATTATTTATATTATTGACACACATTCTTAACGATCATTGTTGTACCGTGTATTTTTGCATTATTTACAACAATTACGTCCCTTTGTTGAAAGTCATTTTAAATAAAGGTTTAGTCGACTGTTTCAAAGTATGTTATTGACACACATTTTTAAAGAGAATTGTTATATCGTGTATTTTTGCCTTATTTCCAACAATTACGTTCCTTTGTTGAAAGTCATTTTAAATAAAAGTTTAGTCCACTGTTTTAAAGTACTATTTAATGACACACATTCTTAAAGACCATTGTTATATCGTGTATTTTTGCCTTATTTCCTACAATTACGTCCCGTTGTTGAAAGTCATTTTTAATACAGCTTTAGTCCACTGTTTCAAAGTATATTTTTGACGCACAGTCTTAATGAGCAATGTTATACCGTGTATTTTTGCATTATTTCCAACAATTACGCCTCTTTGTTGAAAGTCACTTTAAATAAAGGTTTAGTCCACTGTTTCAAGTATATTATTGACACACATTTTTAAAGAGCATTGTTATACCGCGTATTTTGCATTATTTTCAACAATTACGTTTCTTTGTTGAAAGTCATTTTAAATAAAGGTTTAGTCCACTGTTTCAAAGTGTATTATTGACACACATTCTTAAAGAGCATTGTTATACCGTGTATTTTGGCACTGTTTCTAACACTTATGGCCCTTTGTTGAAAGTCATTTTTGATAACGCTTTAGTTCACTATTTCGAAGTATATTATTGAAAAATATTCTTAAAGAGCATTGTTATACTGTATATTTTTTAACTGATTCTAATGGCTACGCAACTTTGTTGAAAGTCATTTTTAATAAAGGTATAGTCTATTGTTCCAAAGTATATTACAGCCACATTTTTGAAAAGCATTATTATACCGTGTTTTATAGCATTGATTTTAAAAATTATGTCTCTGAAGTGGCAGATGATAACTTTTTGCCCTTCTCATTGTACATGTGTGTATTCACGATTGAACACAACTTTTCCCGACATAACACTTTATTAAAACGAAAACATAAAACAGATAAAACACAAACTGGCACCTTGTGCCGAATACAAAAAAGGGGACTATACCCCAGGCGTAGTAACTCGCTACATACGTTAGTAACTAGCTACAGACCTTGTATAGTGTCGCTGTTCACATAGCAACACGGTTCACATTAGCATATCTCTGCTTTAGCATAAATCTGCTTTTGTGGAAAAAACTGGCCTGGTTACGAAAACCCTCTCGTGCATTCAAGTCGATTCTCTTGGAGACTCGTGTCCTGGAGGTGGAGAGGGACATAACGCAAAGTGCTGCCGCCGCAGTACCCCCCTCCTAGTGGAAACGAACTTGCAGACGTTCCGGGGGTTTGCTGGTACGTCCTGCGCGTGTGACCGTAGTGTTTCCGGTCAGATCAGCACTTTTTACCTGTTGCTCGTTCAAAGTGAAAGCAGGCTTCAATCGATCAACGGTGACTATATTTTCCTGGCCTTTCATTAAAACTTTATAAAATTTATTGGTTCTCATTAGCACAGGAAATGGTCCGTCGTACGGTGGACACAGCGGTGGTTTCACAGAGTCCTTACGGACATATACATCTTTGGAAGTAGCTAGTGATTTGGGAATGAATATTTGTTCACGGCCGTGAGAAGACGTTGGCCGAGGTACTAGGTGCTCCATCTGCTGCTTTAGTTGTCGAATGAAGTCTGGAACATTAATATCTGTTGCAGAGGGCTGGAAAAATTCTCCAGGGAGTTGAAGCGAAATGCCGTATACCAGCTCAGCCGTGGTTGCTCTCAACTCTTCTTTATAGACGGAACGAAGTCCTAATAGAACAGTAGGCAATTTTTCCAACCATTGGTCGGTCAGACCAATGGCTTTCAACGCAGTTTTCAACCCTCTATGCCAGTTCTCTATAAGGCCATTGGCCTGTGGATGATAAGCTGTACTACGATTTCTTTTTATTCCAAATAAATGTAAAAGAGAATTAAACAAGCAAGATTCAAATTGCCGACCCTGGTCGGTTGTAATAGTTGTGGGCACGCCAAACCTTGCTACCCAGTTTTCGTAAAACGCTCTAGCAACAGTGTCGCTGGCTATGTTAGTGACGGGTACTGCTTCAACCCAACGTGTAAATCTGTCGATCATTGTAACTAAATATTTAAAATTTTTGTTTACGGGTAAAGGACCGACTAGATCTATGTGTACGTGGTCAAATCTATCTCTTGGAACAGTATAATTCTGTATTGGGGTTTTTGTATGTCTTTGCGTCTTAGTCAACTGACAAGGAATGCAACATTTCGTCCAAGTCCGCGAATCCTTTTGAATGCCAGGCCAAATAAAACGAGAACTTAGCAACTTAGCTGTGGCCTTCATACCTGGGTGAGACAAGTTATGTAAATTGTCAAATACTTTCTTTCGAAAGGATTCTGGAATATACGGACGAATTTTGTCTGTAGATACCTCACAATACAAGGGAGTTTGAGTTTCTGGAATTGTCATTCGTTTAAATACTAATTTAGTGTGTGTACTGATTAGTTTTTCAAGTTCTTTGTCACCCTCTTGTGCCTTTGCGATTGCTGAGTAATCTAATGTACTCGGGAAGGTAATGGATTCGACTCTAGAAAAGAAATCGGCAGGGATATTGTCGCGTCCGGGTTGTAGCGAATATCCGTACTAAACTGACCGATGTAGTCTAGGTGTCTCAGTTGCCTAGGAGACCATTTATCTCCCTTCTGATTAAAGGCGAAGGTGATGGGTTTATGATCCGTGAAAACCGTAAAAACACGGCCCTCGAGAAAGTGCTTAAAATACTTGATAGATGCGTAGATAGCGTACAATTCTCTGTCATAAGTAGACTATTTCTGCTGTGCAGGTGTGAGCTTAGCAGAATAAAATGCTAAGGGCTCGATTACTTGTGTATCCTGCTTTAAGCTGATCTGGTGGAGAGAACTGCCTATAGATGTACTACTTGCATCGGTGCATAAGCAAAGCTGTGCGTCTGGGTTGGGATGTACCAATAATGCCGCGTTAGCTAGCGATTCCTTACACTTTGTGAAGGCTTCTAGTGTTTCGGTTGTCCACGAAATAACCTTTTTGCTATTATTTTTATAGCCTTTTAAAAGCTCATTTAGAGGCGCTTGTAATTTAGCAGCCTGCGGGACATTCCGTCTGTAAAAGTTCAAGAGTCCTAAGAAGCGTTTTAAACCTTTACATGTTTGGGGTTGTTCGAAGTCTAAAATTGGTTTAACTTTGCTAGGCAGCGGTTTTATGCCGTGTTCGTTAACCAAGTAACCTAAGAATGGTAGTTCAGTGACCCCAAAAATGCTTTTAGACAAATTGATTCTAATGCCGTATTTGTTTAGTCTTTTAAACAGAGTTTCGAGATGAGTCATGTGCTCTTTCTCATTTGAACTGGCTATTAAAATGTCGTCTAAGTAAGCAAATGTAAAGTTTAAGTCTTGTAGGACCTCAGATATGAACCTTTGGAAAGTTTGAGCTGCATTACACAACCCAAAGGGAAGGAATTTGAATTCCCATAAGCCGAAAGGTGTGGTAATGGCGGTTTTTTGAATGTCGTCTTTGTGCACTGGGATTTGATGGTATGCACGGATGAGGTCTATTTTGGAAAATATTTTTTTTCCGTAAAGTTCATTAGCAAAATCATGTATATGGGGAAGGGGATATCTGTCAGGAATAGTAATTTTATTTAAAGCTCTGTAATCGCCAGTCGGACGAAAATCAGTACTATTGGGTTTTGGGACCATGTGTAAAGGGCTGGCCCAACACGAGTTACTAGGTCTACAGATTCCCTTTTCTTGCATGTATTGAAATTCCTGTTTAGCTATTTTTAATTTCAATGGATTTAAACGCTGTGGCCGTGCGAATACAGGTTGTCCTGTTGTTTCAATTTTATGCACTGTATTGTGCTTTACTTTCATATTAGAAGGATACGGTTTAAGTATGTCGGGAAATTTTCGTAAAATATTTTTAATTTTTAAATCCTTAGCAAGTAGACTAACGTTAGACGAACTCTCGTTGCAAGCGGAACCTAGAGCTGCCTTGGACGAACTTGGATCGCGTAAACAAAGTCTTTTCAGATCAATTAATAAGCCAAAGTGTTTTATAAAATCAGCACCAATTATTGGTCTGCTAACGTCTGCGACCACAAACGGCCACTGAAAAGACCGGTTGAACGCAAGATAGAGTTTTACTAATTTAGTTCCGTAGACTTTGATACGAGATCCATCAGCAGAATACAATATAATATTTTTAGGTCCATTATACTGAGTATTTTTGGCTCTGGGTAAAACGCAGATATCACTGCCACTATCAATTAGATATTCAACCCCAGATATTTTATCTCTAATAAAAAGACGGCGACTTACAACGTACTTGTACGTATAGCCACATTGCGCCGCACAGTGGGGTGAAACACCCGATTTCGGGAAAAAAAATCTAATCGCGTAAATTATGACAAGTTTGAGATAGTTTCACTGTAGAAACCTACCTTCGTCCCAAAACTCGGTGAATTATTGCATTTATGCATTTTTCTCCTTTTTTTTTTTTTTCCTTTCTCTTTTTTTTTTTTTTTTTTTGCTAAAAAGTGTTTTTCAGTTCTTGTCCTAAAAAGGTAACTCATACTTTTTTGAAGACAGAATTTGCTGAGTCTGAATTCTTGTTCTATAAGTAGTTTCATATTTGAAAATACTAGATTTACCTGGTGCATATCATCACTTTATTATTTTTTAGCACCTATCACTTTTTAAAAGAAACAGGTATAGATAAAATCTGAATGATTCAAAAAATAAATTTTTGGAGTGAAGAAGGCCTGCCTCCACTTGTATCAGAATGAATAAACAAAAAGAGAAATTCCAGAATAAATTTAAGATAAATGACTCAAGATTTTCGGAATAAATCTCAGAATAAGTAATCAGTTCAAATTAATTTCAAAATAAATCTCTGCCCCCCCCCCCAAAAAAAAAACAACTCAGAATAGATAAAACATTTTAAAAAACTCGGGGAAAATATCAGAATAAATAAGTAGTTTAAATAAATTTGAGAATAAATAAGCAGTTTATATAAATTTCAGAATAAATCTAAAAAAAATTTGAAAATTCTTTAAAAAGTTGTTTTTCACTTTTTCTTTTCGATTGTTTCACTCATCAGTTTAAGGTACCTTCAAGAAATAACAATTCCTTTGCCCCATCACTTAGCGGAAGGATTTTCTTCTTCGGAAGCGGTCTTAAACTAGTGATTATTGGATCTGAAGATATCATCAAAATGTTGAAAATGTCTGTATTCGTCGCAGTACGAACGAAGACTTTTTACTATTGTCTACTCAGATGACATTATACACTTTCCTAGTTCAAACAGAAGCATGTTGAATTAATCACCTGCCCTTTTACCCCCTCAAAACAAGTATGAAACAAAAACACAGAGTCGCGGGTACGCGGGGAACTGATTGTGTTCCTGCCAGAAAGAATGAGACGCGGGCGGGGCCTATTACTATATTCAAAAATTTACTGTGACCGAATAGGGGTGAGAAGGGGTCTGAAACTTTCAGAGATCCTTTATTAGGGTCAGAACTTCAAGAAAAAAAATATAACAAACCAAAGGAAGGTGAAGCTCGAATTGTACACATAACTAAATCCAAATTCCACCAAAAAATCTGAATTTTGGCTGATTTGCATGTCGAAACTCATCTTCAAATTAACTTTTGTATTTTTTACAGATACTGTAGGACCTATACTCACAATGTATATCATTAAAAAAAAAATTCGGAAAAGACCTATGAAAAAGAGATTTTTCAAAATTTTTCCTTGTAAAAGCTAAAAAAATAAATTGCTCACGTTTCGACTTTAATTTCATGCTAAACAAATACTGTAACCACAAAACTATTACTACAGGCTGATTCTGCAGGTAATTTACTGTAAAAGTAGTGGAGCTGATCAATGAAAAAGCGACTTTGAAAAATTGACTTTTTTCCACCTCTACCCCACTGTGCGCCGTATAATGCGACCGGCCCTCTAGTTTTTTTAAAGAGTTATAATTGCACGGTTCTAGACATTTGTGAGCACCATCTTTAAATTTTTTATGATACCAGCACACCGTTTCAGAGGAGTGGGAGGGTGTTGACCGAGTAGTGGGTGTCACACGGTGTGGGGGATTACGCTGAAATTTATTATTAATGAGTCTCGTACGACAAAGAGTGCGTGGTCTAAATTTATCTTTATCTTGCAAGACCTTGTCAATTTTTCGAGTTAGTTCTGTCAATTGTTTTTTTAATTCCTGCACCTCATTTTCCGAGTTAGTAGTATGAGTGTCTAGACTTTGTATTTCTGAACTAGAATTACCCGTGACTTCTACGATTTTATCTGCCATGAGAGCTAATGTATCTAATGTACCCTCATATACAGACAATATAGCTTGAGTGTCCTTAGGCAATCTTTGCAGAAATAGAGTTTTTAAAAACTCGGTGTCTGTTTTATCGGGTGCTAAGTGCTTAATTTTCCTTAGTAAATGGGAAGGTTTTTCATCTCCTAACACTAATTCCGAAAGTAATTGCTTTATCTTTGTTTGTTCGGAATCCGTGAATTCGGCTAAAAGCCGTTTTTTTAAGGTATCATACTTTAGAGTGGGGGGAGGTGTTAAAACTACATCACTTACATAACTTAAGATATCAGCATTTAGACTAGACACTATGTAATAAAATTTTGTAGAATCTTCACTAATGTTCGCGATGTGAAATTGTGATTCTATATTAGCGAACCATAAATCTGGAAATTTTTCCCAAAAGGGTGGTAACTTGAGAGCTACGCGACTAATGTCGCCGGTTTTCACCGCCTCTACAGACGTTTCACCATTCATTTTTAGAAAGCCTGACCGAGCAACCAATTAAATGGGGATGAAGAAAAATGTATAAATGTTTGTTTAAAACTTGCCACCTGTCTTGTCCGTTGTCTTCAAATACTTGATGACGGTGCGCGCAGGAAAGTCGAGGCAGCAGACCAGAGGAAATCTTTACCCGTAGAACACCGTTCTTTGCAATAGGGCGGCTCCAACAAACTCACCGAGGGCCAGCTTGACTGTAGATCTTGCCAAAGCTGCTGAAGAGGCTTGACTTTGAACATCGATCGAACTTCCAGATTAGCACACTTTGTTTCTTACAGAAGATGGGTTTGTCCCTTTCCGGGTCACCAGATGAAGTGGCAGATGATAACTTTTTTGCCCTTCTCATTGTACATGTGTGTATTCACGATTGAACACAACTTTTCCCGACACAACACTTTATTAAAACGAAAACATAAAACAGATAAAACACAAACTGGCACCTTGTGCCGAATACAAAAAGGGGACTATACCCCAGGCGTAGTAACTCGCTACATACGTTAGTAACTAGCTACAGACCTTATATAGTGTCGCGAGTTGAGTGAGAGAGCGCGCATAGCCAACCCAACGGTTGTTTTTTTCACATTAGCAATATCCCCTCCCCTGGCTTGGGAGAGAAGGTGGTGGAGCGGATGGGAAATGCGAGCGAGAGTATTTTGAGTGTCGAAAGCGCGCGCGAGTGCGCTAGAGTGAGTTGCGCGAAAAAGAAATAACATATAATAACCCTTCCCTCGAGAGAGAGTCGAGTATTCACAGAGAGCCGCGTTTCCCCCCTCCCCTTGGAGACCTCCCTGTTTGGGGTCCCCCCCCCTGGAATGGTGGAAGAAAGGGACAATTAAACGCAAAAGTGCCCATGCCGCCCGCATCCTTCCTCCTCTAATTGAAAGTCAAAATTCCCTACTTAATATGAAAAGAAATGGTAAAAAAAGTTCCGCATGGTTTATTGGTTGTGGTTTTTTGGACTCATGTACGCACAAGGAACCGCAGAAAAAAAACGATTTGAAAAAAGTAAAAAATTTGGAGTGAAAAAAATAAATGCTTGTTATGCCCCCTTGGATTTAAATATCAAGTCCCCCCACACCCCTCCACACCCCCCCCCCCTAACCCCCCCCTAAAAAACCCTATCTAACGCATATAGCATCATAATAGAGTTTTCTTTGACAGGTTACGCTCCTAACCCCTATTTTTTTTTTATCCTAAAACTCTTTTTTCAGTGATAGAAAGGTCTCCACCTATTCCCCCTAAAAGTTATTTTAATAGGCCCCCTAACTTCCCATAAAACATTATAACAAATAAATAAAACTAGCTGAAGTTAAAAAACCCGTTACTTCGCAACCGGTAAATGAATGGACCTTTTTTTTGATTATTTACAAAATTTTTTTTGGTGGGAGATTTACTATTTTCCCAATTGTAAAAAAACCAAGAATTAGCAAAAAAGTGGGAATTCTTCGGCGTTTTTATTATAAAATTTGGTGTCCCAAATTCAAATCCAATGCATAACGAAATTGCAAAAGGCAAATCCCGATTTTGTTACGGTTGCAAGAAGGCCTAATGCGGCGTAAGGAAATTCGGCTTTTTTTGAAATAGTCCCCCCCTGAAAAGTTCATGTGTTTTTTTTTTATTTTTTTTTTTGAACTGCCCCCGGACATTTAAGGGCAAAGATATTTTTTTTTTTAAAAGAGAAAAAATGGTTAGCGCCAAAACCCTCCTTTCCCCCGGTGGTATCCCAAAAGAATCTAAAAGGTATAACCTATTTCCCATAGCCGGAATCAATTTTTTGCACAGTCAAAGAAGTGGATTACCAACTGCCAAGGGGCCATCCCCCAGGTGGTTTTCAAATAAAGTAATGAAATTTTTGGCTATACAGCGCCCCGTCAAGTGTGGCGAGTTTATTTAAAAATAGCCAAAATGGGATAATCGCCAAAAAATATTCTCTTGTTCAAAAGCCTAAGTTATACTGGATTTTTTTTTTCCCCAAAAGCCGAACCCGGTTTTTTGGAATGGTCAAGACTTTGGGCCCTGACTGCTAAGCTCCCCCCATCCTAAGGTGGGCCGAGTTTTTTTAAAATAATAAATGCATTGCCCAGTGGTTCCAATCTATGGGGTGGAAAGTAACAATCAAAAAAAAAAAAAAGGAACGCTATTTAAGAAATAGATTCCTTTTTCGTGGCTCCCAAAATTTGTGTAACAAAAAAAGTAAATATAAAAAAATTTTATGCCCCTGAAATCCGTCGAACGTAAAAAAAAAATCAGAAAGTTGAAAAAATGCTTTTTTCACATCAGCCGGCCCAATTTTTTATTTAAGGCGGCAAGTTACAAAGACAAAAAATTGGAATAGTGAAAAAATATTTCCCCCTCCCCCCGTGGTTCCTAATATTTCCGCGGTGTACCCAAATTTTGTTTCCAGTCGAAAATCGTTTTTTGAACCCGAAATAATTCGCAATAGGCCCCCACCCAGCCAAACGGCTTTTTAAAAAACGAAAATAGAAATATTTCCCCGACGTTTTTCCCTTTGGGCTGCCCGCGCCCCCAACCCTTTGTGGCAAAGTTAAGAAGGAAAACGGATTAGCATAAAAAAAAGCTTTTCCTCCATGGATTAAAAAGAACTTAGGTAACCCAAAATTTCCCCATGGTGGCAACGGTTGCCCCCCCCCCCTATCCCAACAGTGGCCCTTGGGGGAGTTTATTCAAAACCTCCAATACACCCTTCCCAAACCAACCATCCCAATTTTTTATCTCCTAATAACCCGTGTCCCCCCCCCCCCCCCCCCCATTTATAATAATCCCCAGTCTCCAAATAAAAAATCCAGTTTTTTTTCAAATTCTAAGCCTCGCCAAAAGTGCCCAACATAACGCCAATTTTTGCAAGCGTTTTTTTTCAGGAATATCATTTCGAAAGCATTGAACTTAGCAGCAATAATAATATATGGGGAAAAATGGTTTTCGACCCGCGAGAAAAAGTAAAGCAGAGCCTTTATTTTGAAAAGTTTGAAATCCCTTAATACAGCCGAATTTTTTTAAAAATTATCAACTATAACGTGTTTTTAATTCCATCATTACTTTCCCGAATGTACTAAATGAGAAGATTTTCAATTTTTTCTGAAATTTGGCGGAATTCCCCCCAACTTTAAAATTCAAATGTACTCATTTTGGCGAAGAAATTCTGGGAGATAGATTCAATTTGAAAATCCCCTTAATAAACTGCCATTTATTTTCTTCACGGATCATTAAAATTTTTAACGCTGTATTTCTAATAAAAACCTTTTGCCACCTTGTTTTCAAAAATTCTATTTCCTTTAAGCTCTCAATAAAATTTGCCGCCAAGCCGAAAAATCTGTTTGCCAAACCGCTATGAAACTCCACTTTTCCCACAAAAAATCGGGCCATTTTGAAGCCCATTTTATTTTTTTCGCCCCAAAAAAACCTAAAAATAATATTTTACCTATTAGCCCCCCTTCGGAAAAAATTCCTTCCAAATTCTTTATTGTTTTTTTTGCATGTAAAAAGCATTTAAAACATTTCCCTGGGGCTTCTGATTTTTCCCCAGCAACAAACAATAATTAAATTATTTTTTTAAAAAAAAAAAACAACCCTTACGAATATAAAAAACTGACAAAAAAAAAAAATCCAATTAATTAATCTTTTTTTAATTTTTTTTACTTGGAAGAATTTTAAAAAAAAACATTTTTTTAATCGGGCAAAAAACAATCCGCCCCCCCCAAACCACAGGCAAACCACCGATCCTTAATTTTTCACAACCTTATTTTTTTCACTAACAGGGGGTTAACCAATTTGAAAAGACGGGGGAAAGTTTTTTTTTTTTTTTTTGGCCGTGGATAGCAATAACAAAAAAAATCTTTCTTTAAAATAATTTCCGGGAAACGGGTGACCTTTTCCAAAAGGTTTTTTAAAAAACCCATTTTCCGGTGGGGGCCTGGATAATTTTTTTTTTTTGCGACTTTTTTCTTCGAATTTTTTTTTTTTGCTTAAACAAACCAACCAGCCAGTATAAAAATTGAATAAATTTCCTGAATGTTGCCCCAACTAAATTTTTTTTTGGAAAAAAACAAAGTGGAATGAAGTTTTTTATTTATACAATGTTAAAATCATTTTATGTTAAAACTAAATAAAAAATTGAAAATATTCAAATCATCCCTTACTTTGTGGCCCCCCCAAATTAAAATATTTTTTGTGAAAAATTTGAGGTCCCCCCCAACATTAACCTTCGCACCGAAATTAAAGGCCTAGTAAAAAAATAAATAAAAACGTTTTTTTTTTTTCGAATGGAAATAAGCGAAAAATGGCCGGGTTCCCCCCAAAAAAAAGGGAACGCTAGGCCCATAAATGGGTTTTAAAGTTGGGGAACTAACGAATTTTATGTCCTAATATTTTTTTACAATAAAATCCCTGTGCTAAAAAAAAATTTCAGGCCCGATAAGGTCCCCCCATTTTTTTGGTGGATTAGGTAAATAACGAACACGAACAACCTCATTTTAATTCGGGGCAAAAATCGCCACACATGGCAACTACCGATCCTTATTTCACACTTTTTCACTACCAGGGGTTAACAATAATTACGGAAAGATTTTTTGGCGTGAAGAGCATAAAAAATCTCTTAAATTCCGGGAACGGGTGGACTTTCAAAGTTTTAAAGTGGACTATGAGTTATTCTATATTATTTTACATATCTGTACTAAATTTCAGGCCGATAGGTTCATTTTTGTGGATTTGTATACGAATCAAATCCACAAACAAACAAACAAACAAACAGAATTTCATTTTTATTTATAAGAAGATATGATGCTGCTTTCTAAAGTTTGAATAATTGTTCAAAAAATATGGAATACATTTCATCCCCAAATCAATCTATGGCCTTTTACAAATTGTGCGGAAACCGTTCATTACATCAAATTCATCCAGTTTCTTAGTGATGAAAATTTTTAAAATATTCTTAGTTTTTTTGATGAAGTAAATTTTTATTGCTTTCTTGTAAGAGTGCTTTAAATATTTTAAAGCAAACAACAAATATTTTTACCATATCTGAATGAGGATACGTAAAATTTCCTCTGTCAGCAAACATAAAAAAAATTTCTGTATCTTAATTTTCTTCAAATAGCTTTTTTGTGTGTGTGGATATGGATTTGCAACACAATATACACACTGCAGTTGTTATTTAACTTTAAATACTGCATATCCACAAATAAGTATGAATAATGATATATTATTCTCTTCGGAGAAAGAGAAAAAATCTGTACCTTTAAAATCAATATCTATATCCAAATCTCATTCCTCTGTCTCTTCATGAAAGTCATAAAGGAAATTTGTTATAGAAAAATTTCCAAACTCAGAAGAATGTAGTTCGATTAAGCTTTTAACACGTAGTTTTTTTTTTTTTTTTTTTTTTTTCTGATCTTAGTACCTGCTGTATTGTGACATTATAATTTGCACCATTAAGTTGTCAGTTTGGTATTTCCCAGTTAAAACATCATAGCTGCTAACCTTGGAGAATGAAAATTGGGGAGACTTTAAAAAACCCTTGTTATAGATTAAAAAAAAAACTCCATGTACACATGCGTAATATATCAGTAACCAAGAAAATTACATATACAAGAAAAATGTATAGCTTAAAACATTTATTAAAACAGCCAATTTTAAAATGCGATACTTTTTTAAAGAAATAAACAATTTTTTGTTTATTTCAACAGTAGATATATAAATACATTTATATATATATACTGTTATATAAAAAAACAGTAAATACTTTTGAACTATTTGCATTCATGGGCACCGGCAGCATAGGGCAAGGGGGAGGGGCACTTGCAACCCTCCCCCCCCCCTGGATTTTTGCAGGCATGAAAGCAGCTGAAGAGCAAAAAAGAGGAAATACACGTGGACATATTTTCCAGCAAAAAATTGAAAAATTTACATGCACGTATTTTCAGGCATATATATAACAAGGTTGATAATGCAAAAACATGGAACTGGGGAATAATGTGTGAGCTTAAATTCAACCACTGTTAAACTAAATGGTGTACTAAACAATTTCTACCATTTAAATTTCAACCACAAACAAATTGACTGTGATCCTGAAGAAAATAACTATGCACTGTAAATGTTTAATAATCAGTTTTAGATATATAGAATATTTATTAAAAGAAAACAGCCTATAATTATTTAAAATAATTATCTTAAGTAATATCGTAAAATCCTAGAACAAATCATAAGTCTCGCATCCAAATTTCAGACTATTCTTTTGATATGAAAATAAAATAAAAAATTGATTCTCAAGAAAAATATATATATATATTTTAAGACGTTTTTTTTTTTTTTTTTAAATCAGAAATGGAATGAAAAATTATATATATGGCATTGGCATTTTCTAAAATAAGCATTCAAATGATAGAATAAAAGTGAAGTTTTCTTGTTTTATTTGAAAAAAATAATTCTTTAATAAATTTCTAAATATTTTCTCAGGTAAAATTTTAGAATCTTAGCAGTCTTGCAGCACACAGAAGTGGAACTTATGACAGGGACATATGTTCTGCTCCTTCCTATATTAGCTGCAAAATACCAACTCACAAGATTATGCTTTTTAAAATTAACTGTAAAAATAATTACCACAGAAAAACCTGCACATGAGAATAAAACGAAATAGCGATTTTCCTGATTTTAAAATTGAAGGGAAAATGATTCAGAAATCAATAAACATATTATGGGGAAAATAATACTTTTCTGTTGAGTTGAGTTACTAAAATGCCTTAAATTTTAATTTAACAATAGAGTATTAAAAACTCTATTTTACATCTTGTTTTTAAAATTATTCATTTACCAAAAGGCTGCAAAAAGATTGAAGTTCAGTTGGCAAATATGGAACCCAGAGATCGGGGATAGTTAGTTACCATAATTTAGCTAGTATAGTCCGCGGACTATGCATGTCAAAAAGGGATTTTTTTCGAGGACACGGACTATCTGGCTGAAATAAATTTCTTATGCAAAAAAAATTTAGTATATTGATCTTTCTTTTTGATCTGTTTTTAGCGCGCAAGCTCCGGTGAAGCCGATGCTAACAAATTTATTTCTGTAGAAAATAAAGCACATAGATGCACTTCAAGTGACGGCACGTCGCCATGCAGGGAGCATTTTTTTTTCCCCATTATGTCATTTAAAGCATCGACGTAGTTACAGGTGCGGACAGTGGCGGATCCAGAAATTCTCTTTTGGGAGGGGCTAAATTTTGAATAAAGCTTATTCACACCAAAAAATATACAATAACGCAAAATTTTAATCTAAACCAATGTAAAAACTTTTGGGAGGGGCTCAGTGAATAAAAAAGATCACTTTATATATTCAAAGTATATAATGAAGCAGGATGTTACTCTTTAGCAATTTCTTTTGGGGGGGCTCAAGCCCCCTAGCCCCTCCCCTGAATCCGCTACTGGGTGCGGACAAGCTTCGTGAAACCATTTTAGAAATATTTCAGTCCGATATGCAGAAGAACCAATTTTGAATGTGCTTTTTTTAAAAAATAATTTATGTAATACGGGGGAAAACGGGCCTTCACAAACTGAGATACCGACGCACAGTGGGGGTAGAGGTGGAAAAAAGTCAATTTTTCAAAGTCGCTTTTTCATTGATCAGCTCCACTACTTTTACAGTAAATTACCTGCAGAATCAGCTTGTAGTAATAGTTTTGTGGTTACAGTATTTGTTTAGCATGAAATTAAAGTCGAAACGTGAGCAATTTAATTTTTTAGCTTTTACAAGGAAAAATTTTGAAAAATCTCTTTCTCATAGGTCTTTTCCGAATTTTTTTTAAATGATATATATTGTGAGTATAGGTCCTACAGTATCTGTAAAAAATACAAAAGTTAATTTGAAGATGAGTTTCGACATGCAAATCAGTCAAAATTCGGATTTTTGGTGGATTTTGGATTTAGTTACGCGTACAAATCGAGCTTCACCTTCCTTTGGTTTGTCATATTTTTTTTATTGAAGTTCTGACCCTAATAATGGATCTCTGAAAGTTTCAGACCCCTTCTCACCCCTATTCGGTCACAGTAAATTTTTGAATATAGTAATAGGCCCCGCCCGCGTCTCATTCTCTCTGGCAGGAACACAATCAGTTCCGCGTACCCGCGACTCTGTGTTTTTGTTTCACACTTGTTTTGAGGGGGGCAAAAGGGCAGGTGATTAATTCAACATGCTTCTGTTTGAACTAGGAAAGTGTATAATGTCATCTGGGTAGGCAATAGTAAAAAGTCTTCGTTCGTACTGCGACGAATACGGACATTTTCAACATTTTGATGATATCTTCAGATACAATAATCACTAGTTTAAGACCGCTTCCGAAGAAGAAAATCCTTCCGCTAAGTGATGGGGTAAAGGAATTGTTATTTCTTGAAGGTACTGATGAGTGAAACAATCGAAAAAGAAAAGTGAAAAACAACTTTTTAAAGAATTTTCAAAAAATTTTTAGATTTATTCTGAAATTTATATAAACTGCTTATTTATTCTCAAATTTATTTAAACTACTTATTTATTCTGATATTTCCCTGAGTTTTTTTAAAATGCTTTATCTAATCTGAGGTTTTTTTTTGGGGGGGAGAGATTTATTTTGAAATTAATTTGAACTGATTACTTATTCTGAGATTTATTCCGAAAAGCTTGAGTCATTTATCTTAAATTTATTCTGGAATTTCTCTTTTTGTTTATTCATTCTGATACGAGTGGAGGCAGGTCATCGTCACTCCAAAAATTTATTTTTTGAATCAATCAGGTTTTATCCATACCTGTTTCTTTTGAAAAGTGATAGGTACTAAAAAATATTAAAGTGACGATATGCACCAGGTAAATCTAGTATTTTCAAATATGAAACTACTTATAGAACAAGAATTAATTTAATAAATTTGTCGAATTTTTACGGAAGTCGAATGTAGTTGACATTTCATCAAAAAATCCCCCCTGGTGATTAGGAATACATTTTTTTTTAACCGCCCAAATTGGTAGATCTGTACATATCTCTGGAACTTCTACTGATCCCTAACATCCCTCAGACTCAGCAAATTCTGTCTTCAAAAAAGTATGAGTTACTTTTTTAGGACAAGAACTGAAAAACACTTTTTAGCAAAAAAAAAAAAAAAGCAGAAAAATGCATAAATGCAATAATTCAACGAGTTTTGGGACGAAGGTAGGTTTCTACAGTGAAACTATCTCAAACTTGTCATAATTTACGCGATTAGGGTTTTTTTTCCCGAAATCGGGTGTTTCACCCCACTGTGCGACGCCACGTCGTCATCGCGAAGGTTGTTATTGTTTTGTCTTCACTCGGCCAGCTGGTTAATAAAGCAAGAGAGCGAATTCTGCTGAAATATTAAAACGGCTTGTGTCGCCTCAATTTCTTTCCTTTTTTTTCAATTGCGAGCGCAAATTTTTTAATTTTATATTTCGTTACTTTTAACCCAGAGAGAGTATCAATTGAATGTTGTTTAAAATTAAGTATTATGTGGCTTGACCCATAAGAATTATAGTAATGATCTTTTCTTCTTTTTTTTTTCCCTTGGTTATGTACATTTTCATAAATGATTAATAAAAGTAATCTTTTTATTTATTTAAGGGGGCGATACGTCTTGCCTAAGGACGGATTAATGCAATTTTATGGGCGGTTAGTTGAAATTTGTCTATTTTATGGAAGTAAAATAGAATTTCTTTTTCCTGTAGCGGAGGAGTAATCGCTCCCCCCCCCAACCCTTTTAATCCGTCCGTGGTCTTACCATTAGTTAACTTTTCACTAAGTTACGGTATATATTTTTAGTAAAATCCGCGTAACTGTTTAAAAAAGAAAAAGAAAACCAAAATTTTCCGAGTTTTTTTTTTTTTTTTTCATTTTCTTACGGATTTCTTAACATTAACTCACATTTTAAAAAAGCATTATTCTTTTATTCAGCATAAAATTAAGATGTGTACGTTTTAATAGCTATAAATATCGAAGTATTTATTTAGTGGAATTATTATTAATAATTTATTTATTTAAGAAATAAAGTATATTTAAACTACCATAAATTATTTTACTTCCTTTGCATGTTGAAGACCTAAAGGAATACGACAAGATTTATATTTTAAATACCATTACTAAAAGCTGCACTTTTATACGTTTTATTTGTCGCGCAGACCGTCAGTTTGCTTTATTTAAACAAAAATTCCAGTTTAGCATTCATAAAATGTCTGGAAGTTCTCGTTCGGCCAACGATTTTTCCAAAACCAAGCAAATTTTTGGATCCGAAAATGACCACTAACATTTCGTTTTCAATCCACGTTTTCTAATATATTCGCTAACATCTGCCATTTTCTCAATAATCCACAATAGAAGTGTCATTTAAGCTGGTACGTGTCCGTGGAAAGAATGTATAGATTCATCAAGTGCGCAAAACAGCAATAAAAACACGTCGCGAGTAACAATAGCTCACCGACATCGGTTTTCCAGTGGCGATAGGTCTCGATAGATAATTATTGTTGTGTAGTAGTTTGCCAAATACATAATTATGTATCGATGCCTTTCGAAACATCGGGGATCTAAAATAAGAATTTGCCCCTCTGAACTAAGTTTTGAATTTACGAACTCAGAAATCAGTAACATTGCACTCACCTAGCTGACTTTAGTCTAGCTAGGCGCAGTGCGAGATGCAGTGAAAACGTACATCCCAGGCGCGCATTATGGTCCTCCTGTTACTCTGCTATGTCCGCTAAGAACGTCCTAGATTTAGGACATGTCTTGCTTTAGGTTCGGTAATCACTGTTGTTTTCCCTTGCTTTTTTGTTCTTTTATGGTAACCATACTTTTAAGTAATCTTTGCGCTCTGGAGTAGTCTTAGCGAAGTTTCTTCAGTTTCTGTCGTTAGCATTTAACAAGTTCTGTAAATTTTTTTCAAAAATTGATAATTACATTAAACATGGGAATAATTTGGAAAAGTTCGGGAGATTTATAAACTTTTCGGGAGATCGTTCTGAAATTGATAATTAATATAATTTCCACTTTTCCGGTGTTTGTTATTAAACTTTAATTTATGCCATGCTTCGAGCCATGAGCCATTTAACAGAATTATCCAAGAATGATAATCGACTAGTTGGGGAAAATGTTATGGTATCGTTATCCAGCTGCTCTATGCCTTTATCCAAATTCTTTTTATTCATAATTTTCCACCATTTATTTATTATTTCCAAAAAAGTTAATAGTTCCATGAAAACGTTTCATTCTGCATCGACAAGAAACAGGTTCCAAACCGGAGAATTTCTGCCCAACCGGGAGAGAAGGCTGTAGATCCAGATCACTTAGCATGACATCATCGAGCAGTAAACGGTAAGGTTCCGGGCCCATAGAAGAGAAACCTGTATCGCGGCGGCCCCGCCATGGCCCAGTGGTGATGTCACCGAAAATGGTAGATGGCCTGAAGATCCCGGGTTTGGGTCCCATTGTGTGGCTGTCAATCTAGCAGTCTGGCATTTTGGTAGGTTTTCTCCAGCTATAATGTGAATACGTGTTAGAACCCCTTTGAAAGTCCTCCTGTCAAGGCACCCTCGATCCTTGGCAGATCGCCCTAGAGTAGGGTTGCCATAATGAAATCAAAAAGAAACATTTTGCTTTTCCGTGTATGCATTATTATTTTGTAATCTAGCTACTGCGTGACATACGTAACCAGTAACAAATATGCTTGCTTCACTGAACTGTTAATTAGGATTTGCTGTTGTTGTGTTGGAACATGTATTCGGATTTGTGTGCTTGTTCACGTAGAACCACAAAGGACGTTAGACCTGGAGAAAACTGCCAAAAACTCCAGACCGCTAGACAAACGGCCCCGCGAGAGGACAGAACCCTCTTCCTCCACATGAGCCATCTACCAATGTCAGTGGCTTTAACCACTGTGCTACATATTGGTTAATTTGGATTTTTGCATGTGTGTCTAGTTGTTGCTGCTCCCAGCATAGAAAAATCGTCAATTTTGGTACTGCATTCTACAAGATACAAAATATAAAAAATAGTATCTCTAGGTAAAATGTTAAAATTGAATGATTTCATTGTCCACAGAAGTATAGCAACAATTGTTTATTTACTTTGTTTTAATTATTTTCAGAAGAAATATTAAATGTTATTTGAACATTTACAAATAATTTTATTTATAAGTATGTAAAAAGTAATTATAAAAGGATTTTTTTTTTAAAACCCCAGGGGGTATTTTTTCAAAAAAAAAAAAAAAAATTTCCAACCCTGTCTCAAATTAAAATGAAATTTTCAAAAGTTCTATTTTTTTTAATCAAAATATTGTAATTGCATTGTCTTTGCTTTTATTGCAGATATTTAATAATCATATATAATTACGAATGATAAAGTATTTTAGCAAATCAAGGTTTTTGCAATTATGAAATTATGTGGGATTTTCAATAACTAATCTGAAAATCGAGCGATTCGCGACATTTTGCAAATGTAGCACTTGACATACATTATGTTTTTTCACAAAATTAAGCATAATAGTGACATTTTGCTGCAGTGGTGCAGCTGGAGTTATTTGTGTCCAATGTGATCCTTTCGTTTTCAGCCAAATGTCAGCATTCTGCCGGCCGCCCCCTCTTTTGCTTATAAAATGTGGAGTAATTTCAGAATAGTGACAAGATTTGGTATTTAGTATAAACTATTATCAATTTAAGCATATTTATTTATTTTTACAAAAAATTTGAAATATCTTGAAGTTTTTTTTTTTAATTGTTCAATACTTTCTGTAACAAAATGATGCTATTTATCTTAATCGGTGATTTAAAAAAAAGCTTGTTGGTTACAATAAAGTATGTAACTTATACAATTACAATTTTAATATACTTTTTATACTTAAATTAAAAGTAAGGAAATTTAGTGCTTTAGAGCCTTTTTAAGTATGCCACAAAAATTAAGCCTTATTTCCTACCTTTTTGAGAATATTGCAGCGAGTAATTTATTATTGTCTATTTTTATATTGACTAAAACTTGTATATCTTAATAATTATTTATTTATTTTAAGGATGAAATGGCTTTTTAAAAAACTGAAATTCACTTTTCAAAAATGAGCAAAAATTAAATTTGAAGTGTGTGAAAGAGTAAGAACAAATAAATTTCAGTAACTTGATCTTAAATAGTACTGTACATCCAACAGTTGGATACAATACAAAATTTGTCTCATTTATTCCAGTAATATTCTGTGCTCCGAGTTTAATTTTTCTATTTTCTATAATTATCAATTAATGGACAAGTTTAATTGTTTGTTACACTTCTAAATTAGGTCTAATAAGGGTTTATCAAAATTGCTGAACATAAATCTTTGCTTGGTATACATTCAATATTTTTTTAAACAAAAGAATTTAAATTCGGAATTATTTTATTAATTTTTATAACTTATAAATCTAGCATTACAGGAATTTAAATTTTTATTATATGCGAAGCACATCTACCTCAATCCACAGACAATGAAAGTCCTTTGCTTTAAAGTTTGTACCAATAAAGGTGCATATCGAATATGAATGTGACCCAGTGTTAGTGTGATAAAATTAACAAGAAGTAACAGTCCCAAAAGAGAAAACAAACTAAGGTATGCTTAAAAAAAAAAGTGAACGATGTATTGTAAGTCAAAACACACATTACAACACTACATGTTACTGTTGCCAATAAGCCATAGTCGTTTTGAGATTGTTTCAAACCAGTTTCTATATTATGTTATCTATCTGTACTTTCTTGTGAAACTCAAAAGTGCTTTTTTAATTAATTCTGGCGACCTTTTTTTCTGGAGTCAACACTATTTAAGAACAAGAGGAATTAAAATTGCTGATTTTATGTATGAATTATCCACTAAAATTACACGCAGAAACTTGTCACAGACAGCTACAAAACTTTCTGCCACTGGACCATTATCCAACTGTTTAGTAGGATGGTATAGTGTGCTTGAAATGGGCAAATGTGAAACAGCCATTAGCAGGAATATATTGGAATCCTGAGTGCTCTTGTAGAACTATAAATGATGGATTCACTAATTTTTATGGACAGCTTTACTTCAGTTTGTCACAACCTATCAATTTTGTTTTGTTTGAAATATCTGAATATCTTTAAATTGTGCTTTAAAGAATGACTGCCTACAGAGGGGCATGGTGCCTATAATGCCAAACAACAAAACAAATAGCATTAGTAAGCTCCAGAAACATTAAGACAAAATTAGTAGCACTTTCTTTAAAATTTAGTTCAAAAACATACTGACACTGTTAAAAAAAAATCACATGGTTAAATAATCAAATTTTTCTATTAATTTGTTCATTGTATTTTCTTGCTGTCTACATCTAGTGAGGGGAAAGGAAAGAATAAATTTAAATTCCTCTTCAGAAGCTCTCTTGTGAACTTAATAGTACAAGTTGGTAATACAACAAAATTTCAAAACTCTTGAAAAATAACACCAAAAAGTTAACAAGGAATATTTTGGCAAAATGCTCGTATTTATCGAAAATGGGCAACAATTTTAGTTGTTGATATAAAATTTATTATACAGGGATATTGATACTTAGACATACAAACAGGAGAAAGGGGTAAAAATCAGGAGTCTCCATGGCATTTAACTCAAGACAAAATTTTCTTTTTACAGATATTTTATTAAAATTTTTACAAGCTTATCGCTTTCCTCCAACACGGGGAGCCTTAGTCTGAACTGGTTTTGCAGCTTTCTGCTTCTGAGCAACTTTGGTAACCTATGAGTAAAATTGTAATTATAGTACATAAACAAATTAAATATTTTGACACATGGCAATGGCAAATGCATTATAGAACTATTTCCAGCAATAAGGGGGGGGGGGGGGGAACTGATTCATTTACTTTCCTAACACATTAAGAACTTAAAGCAAGGTTTACAAAATTATCTGTATACTATCATTATGACACTGTTTTGTATTACTCTGGCAATAAATAGCATGGCTCTATATTTCTTTACAAGCACAGAGCATGGTTTTAGGGCTATTCCATAACCCTAATACCCTTAAAAAACTGGATTTTTAAGAGTCCTAACTTTTGCTCTACTCAATCACACAGCAATTCTTAGTTCCTAGCACTAAAATTTTTTTAACCAATATTGCTGAAAGGGCCAACCCCTATAAAATCTCTTTTCTAAAAAAGACTAACCCCAGCTGCTGCTGCCAAAAGCTTGTCATGCTATCTCCTCCAAAACTGTAGACTTGAGTTTTGACGTAGGTGCCCAGATTCGGACAATTCCGAGGAAGCTGGCTCAAGTTTCAAAATCCCAATTATTTAGAAAATATTAATAAACTGAAAAAATAAGCAAATTGGTTACCAGGTTTGGCAGTTTTTGACAGCATAAAATCATTCATGCCATTACAACAAAGCAATTCCAAATATGTGCAATTGACAAACATGAAGTAGAATTACACCTATTTTATGCCACATTAAAAAGTGAAATAAATAAGTAAAAGTGATTTACAAAGTTCACAATTTTTAAATAGTAAGTTCTCGTAGATAACTTGAGTTTAAAATTATCAGTTATTAGTTTTTCTAATACAGAATAACTCAAAACAGGGTTCATACTCATTTTTCAAAATGAAATTCCCCGAGTTTTCCAGGTGATTTTTCAAGAATTTTCAGGTTATTGCAAAAAAATAAACATAAGATAAAGACTAAATACTTTTTTATTTATATGCCCCATTCTAAAGTAAGGAAATTATGATAGCACTATGGTAATCAAAATTATACTCCCCCTCAATTATCGCATAATCAATGGATTACATTTATATCAAACATGGTTTTAATAAATTTCACCTATAAAATATCAAAAATTATGCAACAGCTTTACAGACGTAAAAAAGAATTTTTGGGACCAATTCACTGATTGATAGTTTCAAGATATGTTTTTTTATACTATTGCCAGTACACAAGGCTATTGGTAAAAATTCCCATATTCTTTAGAACTAAGTAAAAAATCCACACCAATTCCTAACACATAAAACACAATGAAAATATATTTTAAACATTATATAGGGAAACCCAACAACATTCTAACATTGTTTATTTCTAGCAAAAATATCAGCAAGAGCTTTTTGTAATATTTATCATGTACTATTCAAGGTTGTGTAACCGAAAGTTTTTCCGCCATTATCTGCCTTGAAAAACAAAAAAAACTTTTTAAACTCCTTAGATAAACTGTGTTTTTTTGGAAACTTTCGGTACCAAAACAACCTTGCCAAAAACAAAAGCCCCCACCATGAATACAACAAATACAACAATAGTACTTTAAAGCTGTAACTTCATAATTGCATGAGTGCTTCATTAGCGAAGTAGTTGACCATTGAGTAGGGTGAAAACCATAAAATAAAGAGGGTGGGGAGAGAAATTTTCTTAAAATTCCAGGGTTGAAGATGGATTTTCCAGGTTTTTAAAGCAAAATTACATTTTCCCCATGAGATTCTGCTGAGTTTTAAGAGCTAATTTTCAATTCGCTGAGGGCATACGAACCCTGTGTAACCAATTTAAAGAAGTGCCATTTTTGCATCAGGTAGATCTGGAAAAATGCTCTCGCTCCAAGCAGGGTGAATCTAAATACTGTGTGTGTTCCAAAATGTTAGCACCCAGTATTTTGAAAATTAAAATAATTCAAATGAAGAGTATAGTAATGCTGGTTAGGTTCAGCTTCGCTTCTGCCACCCATAGAAATATTACCAATGATTATTGGTTATGATCATGTATAAATCGCCAAATAATGAAAAGTCGCCATTGGGGACGATATCGTAGCTGTTCCACAGTTTCAAAGAAAACTTACAAAGCACTGTCTTCTTAGAAATAATTTAAGTCACCATGAATACTGCCATGGATGGCAAATATGCAAAAAATGGTGTGAAGTTTAAAATTTTTATGTCTCAAGGAACACGAAAGTGCCAAGCATTGTGTAGCTTGGTAACATTCTATCTGATCCAACCTTTGGTTTTTGTCTGAAAATTGTGTGCGTGTTTTTTTCTTAATGGATAAGCTTCATTAGGGGCTGAATGCCTCATACAAAAAGAAAGTGTAATGTGAGTCTAGGGACCTAGCTTTAAGATATAAAACAAGTTTAGCAGGTGATGCTGCCACCAGATCTCTTTAAGACAGCAAATTAGACTATGTAAATGCATATCATTTGGATAATTACCTTAGCAGGTGCAGCAGTTGCTTTCTTTTGAGCTTTAGCAGCTCTTTGCTTTTCCTTTGCAGCTCTGAAATAAATAAATCAATTTCAGACAAAATTGCTAAATGTAATTTAATAACTTATTTCATGATATCAAACTTTTAATATTTTGTGAAAATCAGTGGTATACTTTACCCATTAATACATTTACGTTGCAGGCTGTATAGCTGTGATTTAAAAAGGGTTTTCAATGGCTTATATTCCATGGGCAGGAGGTTGACCATGAATTGTTGAAAAGAAAGCAGTGCTATATATAAAGACAGCTTTCACTTATGAGTAAAGATCTGTGCCACTGCACTAAAGGCCAAAGTGAAGAATGCTGATTTTATACTGTGGCGTACAACCGGTTTCAAAACTTTTTAAAAAATTGTACCTAAACTTTCAACCGATTTTGTTTTTCTGGATACTTCTTAACGTTAGTAACCTGTTTAGATACAATTTGCCTTTTGACTCCTTCAACTCCTCCTGAAGATGCCTCAAAAATTTCAAATTCACAATTTGGACCATCAAGTGACACTTGTAAGAGGTCTCTTAGATCCAGTTCTGAAGAACATTCACAAAAGTTTATAAATCTTCTGCTGCAGAATGGTTATGAGAAACAGAAATTAAAGAACCTAACACCAACCATATTTTTATCAGAATTCCAGAAACTAACAATTATCCATTTCATTTTTTTAGCAATAGCATTCATTGCTTCTCCCATACACAATACAAATTTTGAATTGCCAATTGCTTCCAGAAAACAGTTAAGTGTTGTATGAAGAATGGGTCATGATGATTTTCATAACACATTATTTCTACAGATGAAACGTCTTCTCGATTGACATAATTTATAATACTGGTGCCAGCCTCTTGACTTTGATTTGCAACTCCACTAGAAGTTGCTTTTTCAAAGTGGAGCTGAGTTACTGCAGAAAAGAAATCCAAAATATTCATTAGCTTTGTCTGGCAAGAAAGCAACTTCTGGTGCATTGCACTTCCTTCATAGCTTTTAATCGCTTTTCTTGCCATGTTGCTTAATTATAAAGACTTTGCAAAACTTGATCCACTCTACAGTATATATGGATAGTCTTTAACAAGTTGAAAACAGTCTTCCAACTCATATATAGTTCCAACTTCATAATCATAAAACTGCATTATAAAAATAAAGGCAAAATATTTGTTTGGTGAATGTAAAATATACCATGTAAAAACTAGAGATGTAACGAATAGTGATTTGGCCGAATAGCCGAATATTCGGCCAATAGCTCAGGCCGAATACTGAATATTCGGCACATAGTTTAGGCCGAATATTAAATATTTTAAAATTACATTTTAATTGTAAATAAAATATCATTTTGCAATTTTGTGATTAAATACGAAATAAACACGAATTGAAATTCATTTTATATTATTTGTAGGTACTTAAAAACACACAACAGTATATTATCTGCAAAACCAAAAATATCTAGGTTGTGAAGAAACATCTGTTAGAAAGTTAAATACTAATAACAACGTAATTATATTTTGAGATATTCATTCATAATTTAATAAATATGCTATGGTAAATGTGATTCATTTGGTCATAATCACATCCTGTTTTGGGCTTTACAGCCTCTGAGCAAAACTTATTGAGCAGCTTTTCAAAATTATGTTTGTAATTGTGGATCTGAAAAAATTCCACCTACCCCCACCCAATAAAGAAATTAGAAAATCAAGCGAGTAGTGTTACCAAGTAGAAAAAAGTCTGCATTTCTCCAATATTATTAAATACTTTAGATTGTGTTCCATTCAGCTTAAAATTCAGTGACTTGGGTTATTTTATTATATTCGATTAACATATTGAAGTATAATTAAGCAATATTATTTATAAATGCATTTAAAAAAATATTTTTCTCTCTTTGTTTTGAAATTATACAGCTGAATATGTAGAAATATTTGGCTACAGCTATTCGGCCGAATACCTGTTCAGTATTCGGCTTACCGAATATTCAGCCAACTGAATATTCGGCAAAACAGCCGAATAGGCCAAATATTCGTTACATCCCTAGTAAAAACAATGCCAAGCAGATATACAGACGGGCCAGTTGCGCAGTAAGAACATATATGTATTACCCGAGCAATAATCTCACAATCCCTCAATTCACAAGTGTTATCCCCATTTGAGAACCATTCATTTGTTATCAGCTACCTGACGTTAAAAAAAAAAAAAAGAGAGAGAGAGAGAGAGAAACATCTCAGAGTACTGCTAGTGCAGGAATTTCCTCCCGCTTTTCGCTCTTACTCACCCGCCAGTATGCAGAAAACTGCCTTTGATGGCAAAGTTAAGGGTATCTGTGTAGCCTCCAGACAGATTAATACTCCAAATTTCTGCTCCAATAGAGTGGTTATGCTCTCTGACGACACTCTGGTTCTGGGACGTACCAGGCTTCCAAGGAGATCCTTGAATGCCAAACAATCTTGGAAGAATTGAGAATAGGGGATAAAAAAGTTGTCTTACTATGGATCCCCAGACATTGTGGCCTATATGGAAACGACAAAGCCAACTAACTTACATAGGGTACAGAAATTCTTCAGAAGATATCTACACATTGTTCCTTTAACTCTTTGAAATATATTGGTAAACCATTGAAACTAAAATGGAGAGAACTTACTACATGAGTCTCAAATAAGAGCTGGAGAGACATTGTAGAAAGATAGTGGTCAAAACACAGGACAAAGCTATGACCAGTTTTAGGTTAGAGATTGGCCAAAATGTCTTAGCAAGTCATCTTTTTCGTATTGGCATTTCCACCAACCCAAATTCGCCCTCTGTGGGTTAAATGAGGAAACAGTCAGGATCCACATCAGGAGTAAAATGTTTGTATTATTCTCTGAACATTCATCAGTAATAAAGGTGATAAGTCGTTCAAAATGATTTTTTTAATGTTTAGAAATAAGTTGTTAAAACACAAAACCTCTATTTCAAAAACAAATTTAAAATGCAGCCTATGATTTAATAATTACCTTAATAAAACATTAAGGTATCATCCATAAGATAAGCAGGGTTCCCACACTTTTTTGCAGTATAAATTCCAGGAGTTTTTAAGGAGTTTTCCAGGAGAAAATATAATTTTTCCAGGAGTATACATAAATACCTTTTCTAACCAAGCATCATCGAAAATGCTTTTTCCACCTGGCATCTTTAGGCAAATTGAAAAGGATGAAAATCTCAGGATGGTTTAAAATTTTACTACTGTCACAGGCGTACAGATTATTTCCAACACACTGCCGCAAATGACAAGCTTTGTAAACATGTACCCCGTGTACCAAAGAAGAGATAAGAGCATACAGCTCATATACCCATCACGAGATACTTTCGCAGTGACGTAAGAGCTAGCAGTTAGCAATAAAAGAGTTTGGGAATGCCAACGGGTTCATTTCAGGAATAAAATTATTGGATATGAGGAGAGCAGGGACGAATGTCTACCACGAATCGCGCCATCATTTGAACTTTTTGGGGTAAGCTTTCAGCCCACTGAAGTCATTAGTACAATCCTTGTCTCCTAGCCTGTAGCAGGAACGTCAATAAGCATGGCGGTGAATTGTTACACTTGAAACACGAGTCAAAAAAAAAAAAAATTTCGGCAGATCGCACTTGCAAAAAATTTTTTTTGCACTTTAAATTCTAGAAAGAAAACTAAAATAAACAATATTTCCAGGAGTCGAACCTAAAATTTCAGGAGTCTACAGAAAAATTAGTAAAATCCAGGAGTTTTCCAGGGCCCTTAATGTTTTAAACAAAAATCCAGGAGTTTTTAAGGATTTCCAGGAGGTGTATGAACCCTGGATAAGATATAAAAACTTATGATTGATGCTTGTAAGCATCATTTTAAAATACATCAGAATGTATCCCATCTGTATTATTCGTACTTTTAATTTAATCTTTTCTTTTTTTTTTTTTTTGAGAAAAAACCATTTTGTTTAAACCATGCCAACTCTGGTATAAATATAAGTACATAATGAACCCAAGCACGTTTTCATAATTTCTTACCTAAAACTAATAAACTAATTTTTTTTTTATTATGCCTTAAATCAATCTCTTAAAATGATGTGCCATACATTATGATACAGATCAAGATTTTGTGGCATTTCTTCCAGAAATTACAGTATCTACAAGAGGTTACCCCCCCAATACACTGTTCATCTCAATATTTTAAATCAAACAGACCAATGAACAGTAAAAAAGTTATTAAGCGTTATTACCTGATAGCTTGATCTCTCTGTGCTTTTCTCACTTCAGGCTTCATATTCCTCTTGGCCATGATGTCACTCAAACTAGCACCAACAATAGCCCTTTGGAACTTAGCTGTACGTCGAGTTCTCTTTTTACTGGTTTCTTCTTCAATACCCTTCTTGTGTTTCCTCCTATATAAAACTGTCCATGTTATCTTTCTTGGATTCCTCTTCATCATGTGGGATGCTTCACATTTGCCATTCAAAAATTGGAATACCTAAAAGCATTATGCTTAGTTACTTTAGGAAAAAAAACACATGTATGTGTCAATAATTTATAAATATATTGCAGCATGGAAATTAACAAGCTATAGTGTTGACTCTAGATTAATTTGGCAGGGCGCAGCGCCCGGCGGCCTTTTTGTTATCTTTTTAGCGCCCAGCGGCCTTTTTGTTATCTTTTTAGCACCCGGCGGCCCTTTTGTCGTCTTTTTAGCGCCGGGCGGCCCTATTTCTCTTCTTTATGCGCCCTCCTGCTTTTACATTTTTATTATTATTAGTAAACAACCAGCACTTTTTATTTCCTACATACCATTTGCGTCCCATCACGATAATACGTTAATTAAAACGGTTACGATTGAGTACAATAATCCCATCATAAAAATAGGTTCGATTGAAAACGGCCCTTTCACAAAAACCATCTATGAAATCCGATCTTTCCCACAAATGTAATTTATTAAAATGCTTTTTTTCAAATATTCTACTCTTTCAGATCGAAATACTCCTACTGCCCTTTTCTTTGTTTTCTTTTGCGTGAGCCAAACAGCCGAGTAACCCGAAAAGGCCCCTCTTGTATGTTTTGTTTTTGCTGACTCAAGCGAGAAGCCCGATCGGCATTTCACTTAGGAGTTATTTTCTCAAGTTATCTAAAAATTTCTGATTCCATCTGTCAATCCTCAAATATCGGTGGCTACGTTTGATAAATATGTAGTTGGGAATTATCAAACAGTCATTATACCAGAGTTCGTCGCCAGCTGTATATAATTATTGCTCTTCTCGATGTCTTTAATAGTTTCGCAACACTAGCAAGTCCCCCCCCCCTCTAAACGATTTGCTCTTTTTAATCGGCTTTCTTAGTACATATTATTCGTAATCAGGGCCTGATTATGGCCTAGGCACAGTAGGCCCGTGCCTAGGGCCCCAGATTTTTTATGGGGCCCCCAAAACCAAACAACAAGATATTTTTTACAAATTTAGAAAAAAAAATTGCTAACAAAATAAGTTTAGGGTCTACGGCAACTATGGTGTCTTAAGGCGCGATAAAAATGATCTCACAATACTTACTTTTGATTATACGTACGTTTGTTATGTTATTTAACAATGAAAATGCTGCCAAATCAGGATGTATAACTTGAAATATTCCATCATATTGTTGGAAATAAGGCACTTTATTGCTTACATGTAATTACAAAAAGTATTTTAATTACAGAAAAAAATTTAAAGTATATACAGTCCCTTAAGAATTTGGATTTGAATTCATAATAATTCTTCAATTTGCATAAATTTTGTACATACTAAAAATTTCATAAAAGGGGGGAGGGCAAGATAATGCTGTGCCTAGGCCCCCGAAGTACCTTAATCGGGCCCTGTTCGCAATGTATAACAGTTATTTACTAATCATATATAATTACAGATGATACAGAAAGAATACCTTAGCAAAACGACGTTTTGCGATTCGAAAATTCGCGGGATTTGCTTGTTTGTTATGGCAAGCCTAGACAAGGGATATCTTCTAAGGGGGGTGCCTTGGTTGGGTGACTTTTTAAGGAGTTCTAATGGGTATTGACGCGTACATCTTGATGAAACTGACCAAAACTCCAGACTGACAGTCGCGCGGGCGGGGCTCGCCGAACGTGGGAACTTCAACACTTCAGCCGTGTACCCTGTTCAGTGGCTTTATCTACTCAAATCCATCTGAAAATCGAGGGATTTGCGACGTTTTGGGAATACAGCAATTGAAACACATTATGCTTTTGCCAAAATCAGAGCATAATAATGATCTTTTGCTTTAGCAATGCAGTGCTAGGGTTATTGGCGCCCGGTGCAGTCTTTCAGTTTGCCGCCCCATTCTTTCTAAGTTTCAGCATTCTGCCCCCATTTCGGTCCTTTAGTTTTCCACTTTATTATTTCTAAGTGTCCTGCCGGCCATCATGTTTGTTTTTTTGCCGCCGGGGCGGAACCCCCTCCCCACACTTATTACGCCACAGTTTTAATTACATAAAAGTGAAGTAAATGCAGAATTTAGTAAATCAGACTATTGACAAGATTTGGTATTTTAAATATTCATATTATACACCTTCCGATTTTAAAATTCTCAACATTTTAATGAATGAAGAAAGGAAAAAAAATAATAAAAGCAAAACAAAGCTAGTTCTGGAAAAGGATGTCTTCAGAAAACAAATTGTGTCATAAGTTAACAGCTAGGTTATTCATAAAACAAACTGTCATCAATTTAAGCTTCTTTTTCAGTTGAAAAAGAAAAAGAATTCTGGAAGGTTTATTAATAGATAATTTGTTTAAGTACTTTTGGCACCAGGATGTTGATTATTTTAATTATATTAAGCTGATTAAAAACATTTGATAGTTAAAATAAATATTGATTAGTACTATTTTTATTTTAAAAAGATTAAAGCAAGGTTTAAGAAAGCAAGGTTTAAAGCAAGGTTCACTTTTCATGAATGAGCAAGCATTAAATTAGAAGTGAAAGAGGAATAACAAATATATTTCAGTGATTTGATTTGATATGGTGTTCTACATTCTAACCATAGGATGTATTACAAAATTTGCATGACTATGTCATTTTTTCCAGCAATCTTCTGTGTTCTGAATTAAATTTCCCCAATTTCTGTAGTTATCAATTGATGGATGAGTTAAATTGTTGATGCAATTTTAATAATGTCTAATAGTAATAAGGGTAACTTTCAAAATCTTTACTTGGTACTCATTCAATAATTATTGCAAACAAAAGAATTTAAATAAAATTCTGATTTATATAATTAAATTTTATACATCCTGCATTGCAGAAATTTTATTATTTTTATTACATGCTAAACGCATCTACCCTAATCCACTTACACTGACAGTCCTTTTCTGTTTAAAAGTTTCTACCAATATAGGTGAAATATTATATATGAATGAGATCCAGTAATTGTGGTCCAGTAGTGATAGTGTGATAAAATGGAGGAACAAAAATTAACAGTCCCTCTGCCTTCCCCATACTGCCTAACAAATCATGTCTGGCTAAAAATTTCTGAAATCTTCTTCAATAAATGTACTATTCTTATAAATAATAAACATGTATGTCACGTAATTTTGAGAAAAAAAATTAAGCAGAAAATTCAACATTACTTACATTAAAACTTCTTTATGCTAGAAGTTTTTTTTTAAATCAAAACTTCTAGTTATGTAGATTTAATTCACATATTTATGTCCTGTTTAGACCAAAATATTATCAACAAATTATTTTTCCTATTTCGCTTACACTTACTTCTACTGGATATTTTCTCCAAAAGAAGGGGGGGAGGGACTAAGACAAATTGGAAAAAATCTTACTAGGCAGTGTAAGTCAGAACACATATTACAACTCTACATGTTAAAGTTTCGGGGATCTGATCGTTTCAAACCAGTTTCTATATTTTATCTACCTGTACATTCTCGTGGAACCCCAAAGTGCCCTTTTTGAGAACAGGGTGCACCTTTTGAAAATTTCACCCCCCAGCGGCCCTTTTTTTCTAGAGTCAACACTAAGCTAATGACCTCACACCAAGGCAGGGAAATGTATTACTTGGAACGATTTGTTCTGAATATTCCCTCACCAGTTTTGGATTTTTTATCGAGAAGGCTAAACACTACTGATAACTACAGACTCTTTAAATAATCCATTCAGCATGTAGGTTCTTTGAAAGATTGTAGCATGGTTCCTTGAAGAACACTTTTTACACTTTGTGACCATCACAAGCACTACAGGTGAAGGTCTAACAGAAGCACTACTAAATGAGTTATGCAAAAGGAATATCCCTCTAGAAAACATGAGAGATCAGGGGTATGATAATGGTACCAATATGAAAGGAAAGCATCTTGCAGTTCAAAAGCGAATACTAGATCTTAACTCTTGGGCCCTTTTTTGTATCATGGCGGAACCATTTGCTAAATCTTGTAAATGATGCTGCCCTATCCTGCAACTTTGCAATGGACTTTTTAGCAAACATTCAAGAACTGTGTAACTTCTTTTCCTCATCAAAATACCACTGGAGCATTTTAAAGAAACACTCATCCACACTGACAGTAAAACCTCTCAGCAGCACATATTGGGAAAGAAGAATTGAGGCCATATTGCCCTTTAGATACTATCCTGAGGAAATTTATGATGCTGTGTAGTCACCTGGCATGAGATACTGTTTATAATAAACATGGTTAGTAAAATGTTACGAAAGGTCACCTCTGATCTGCTAAGTTCAATGAATCTCATGAAGTGTCCAAGGGTTTCTTGAAAACATGAGGTTGGACGAATGATTCAATGGTATTACAAATGCAAAAGAGCTTGCAGACAAACCCTGAACCAGTGCTGAGTTTGAAAAGGAAACTCAAGTCCGCCCAAGGAAAATGAAGAAGCAATTCTCATACGAAAGTGAGGATGAACCTATTAGGTCAGCAAAAAGGTCTTTCCAGAACAATTTCTTTTACTTCCTTGTACGTAGTAAAAGGAAGTAATGTGATCACGAAAAATTTTGGGGCCAAATTTCGACCCAAAAAAAAAAAACGATTTTGACTACCTCTAAATTTAATTAAAAAAATTTTTTTGATGCATCTCATCGTAGGCTAGCATGCACGATCATATTAACGTGTCTGCAATTCATTTTGACCAGGGGCGAGTTTATTGTGGCCAGTTTTCCCATGCCGTCTGTACGTACATACGTATGTATGCAACTCGCATATCTCAAAAACTATTGGTCATAGAATGTTGAGATTTGATATTTAGGATTGTTCTATGATCTATTTGTGCACCTCCCCTTTTGGTGGCAATCGAAGGGAAAGTTTATGTACAGGACTGCCCAAAACATTCGAAATACATTACACTCAATGGGCCGAAATTCATTAAACTGGCACATCTAAAAAACTATTAGGCGTAGAATGTTGAAACTTTATATTTAGGAACGTTGTAACATCTAGTTCTGCACCTCTCCTTTCGGTTCCATTTGCAGACCTTCCAACCTGGGAAAATCAAAATGTGTAAAACAGCGTGCGAACAGAAATTTCGACGCTTTTTGCTATGCGACGTGTGACCGTTATTTTCTACCTTCACTATAGAATGCATGAGTATTATTTTTAATGCATTTTATATCACAATTATTTGTTTTAAGTTTAAGTATTAAATAAAGCTAAGAACAATAAAAGAAAATGAAGCTGTTGAATAAAAGGCATATCAATTAATACACCATCTTCCAGATTTCTGGCAACAATTTATTCATTATAATCACTTAACTGACTTGAAAAAAACTCTCATTTTGACTGTGCTGACTTCAAAGAAGCAGCAGTAGCTTCTTCGCCTTTATCAGAAAATCTGAAGTAAAAGTCTTCTGGAAGCAAGAATTTTTGCTGTCAGCTTTCCAAAATCTTATTAAACCAGTTGCACCTGAATTCAATTCTGTTTTTCAGAATAATACTGAAAACCCTCTCACATTCAGCATGGAACATTGTGTTCAATCAAGAAAGATGTAACAGTTCTGCATGAATAACGTCAGACTGTCCCAAGGGTGGATTAAGGGGGGGGGGGGGGGCAACCGCCCCCGAGAAAAAAGAAATTAATGCAAAAGATCCTAAATTGCTTCCATAAAATGGATGTATATGTCGATCTTCTAACCACTCCCCCCTAGAAACTTAATCTGCCACTTGACTGTCCGCTTCCTTTGAAATATGTTTCTAGACTTCTGCTGCTGTTAGCACGTTTCACATTTTCACTGTGTTTTGATGAACTCACGTGGCGAGAAATGTCATTCTTTCCTCCGTGAGAAATGCTGAAATCACTACGGCACATGTTACAATAAGCAAATTTCGCTCCATACTATACATGCCCATTTTTTACAATAACTTTTTTTTTAATAAGTTATGCTGTTCTAGTGGCCATTACAGGCCATTTACCGAAAATAATCCTCAGAAAATCAATCTAAGTATGCTCATACTACCATCTACCAATGTCTCTTAACTGCAAAGCGCGCATGCGCTGATAACGAAGAACACCACGTGAGACGCACAAGTCACAGGAGAAAGACCTACTCCCTAGTAAGCGATTCTGCCATTTGCTCTACTCTATGACATCATGACTGGGTAAACCAATTAAGAAATACTAGGCGTCACATCTGGAAAAAGATTTGGTGAAAATGTGCTTTAGCCCACCGCTTGGCAATTGTCAACAAACTGGCCAGTTGGCGGTTTTTCTGTGAAACGATCCTAGGATTGCAACCATGGAATTCGATAGACGTTGTGCTCTCTTCGGTTTGGGTCATAATCTATAGCTTCCGTTGCTTTCGTTTTTCTCCTTCGGCAAAGCACGTGTGACACAAAAGCCTGTGGGATTGAGCCATGGAAGAAAGTTTATTTTTAGGATTATTTTCCCAAGATACATCGCAGATTCAAAAACTTAATCAAAATCACAATTGCAGGAAACAAATATTTTAGAACAGGTATGGGCAACCTTTGAAAAGTTGCAGACCAAATTTTGAGATGCTAGCGAGGTGACGGGCCGTATAATTGAGATTTAAATGGATTTTGAATGTTTTTTATGTGTTTCAATTCAGGGTTATGATATGTTCCCTGGTCCGGATCAAAAGCTGTTGCAGGCCACATCCGGCTCGGGGGTAGCCCATATGTGTTTAAGAATATGAAACTATTTCAAGTAAAAACTAACAAAGTACTAGAAATAAATAGAGGGCCCCTCGAAAATACGCTAAGGTGGTCCTTTGCGAGAGTTGTACAACCTAGTTGTACAGCTATGTAAACTACGCAACCAGTGGACCGTTTTTAACTAAAAAAACCTCAGTGGATTCAGCAACCTAGTTGTACAGCTATGTAAACTACGCAACCAGTGGACCGTTTTTAACTAAAAAAACCTAAGTGGATTCAGCAACCTAGTTGTACATCTATGTAAACTACGCAACCAGTGGACCGTTTTTAACTAAAAAAACAACAGTGAATTACCCTTTGCTAAATATGCTAAGCTATATGCAAATCAAATATTTTCAAAAGTAATACAACAATTTAAATCAAATAAAGAATAAAACTAAAGAAAAAATTATTTCACTTACTCTCGTCCAAAAAACGAATATCAAATCCACAAGAGAACTTCACAAAGCAATGACCACTCTCGTAAAAAAAAAAAAACAATATCAAATGCAGAATAACAAACTTGTTCCACATGCAAAATTTGGATTTGCAGACGATAATTGCCACAAATAAATCAGCAGACGAAAACAAATTAATTCTTAAAAAACAGTTTGTAATGTTTCCAAAAGTAAATCAGTTTTAAAAGTACTTTTAAAAACTATGAAAGCAAATTTTCTCTAAAAATATTTTTAAAAACCTCTCTATCAATGCATTCAATGCCTTTTTTCTTTACTGCAACTAAGTGCAATCGAACCTGGATTTTCATGTCACAACGCAATTCAATAGTTTAGAATACCTCAAGCAAATAACTTCTTTACACTGACAATTCCGAAAAATCGGTCCTATACTATATTATAAGTCTGTTATTAACAAATACACAATACCAAAAGAATCTGGTGCTTTAATATCACTAATTAACGATACAATATGTGGTGTTTTAAAAATCTTTGGTTCAGCCCAGAGTGCTGATAAGAAAATTGGCAGCACTGTTGCCATGACAACAATGTGAGGAGAATATATGTTCGGCAAACTATATTGCTGAATTTATCAAGAAGGTAAGCCTGAATAGACGCTTATGAATGGACAATTACCCATCAAAGCAGTATTGTTTTTACGTAAGCAAGAACTGGCATTTAGAGGACATGGCGAGCGAGAAAATTCTTTAAACATGGGAAATTTTAAAGAGCTTTTCAAATTATTGATATCTGAATAAAAACAACGCCTTTTCATGTGGACATTTTGAAATTGTGCATAATTCCGAAGTCATGATTTCAGTGCCGGACAGACCAGTTTTCTGAGCCAGCCCTCCAAAACCCTTTGACTTATCAGGGGGAAATAATAGCAAAGAGAAAATTTCCGAATTTTTCGGAACATGGAAAACGACGTATAACTGATATCCCGCGTCGTATAAACGAAGCATTTTTATAAGCAATTGAATAGGAATGAAACGATAATACATGAAAACGACGTATAAATGTAAAAGTCGTATAAATGAGAAACGTATAAACGGTGCTTTACTGTACTTAATATCAACCATATCTCAAGAACGATTGAATGGACTAACTTTGATGGCTATTGAAAATGACAGTCAAGATAGAAGGATTTCTTTCTAATACTATATAAAAATGCTTTTTAAGAAACATGACAAATATACCTCTTTTGAAGAAGATTTCAAATGTAATAATAATTTTTTTTTTTTTTATTAGCCCATTACAATATACATTTATCATTGAGATGGTGGGATGCCAGAATACTGTTCGCTTACGCTTAAAAAATATCTAGAACGAGCCTTGATTGTAATGCAGATAGGAAATATAAATACGCGTTAAATACACAAGACTGTTGAAAATGACTGAATTAAAGAGTATATGAATATTCACATAAATAAAATAACACATTAATTTCGCAAATTAGTGAATATTTTGAACAATCAATATTGTCATTTTCAAGCTACTTACTTTACCATCTGTTTTAATCATCCTTTTCCCATGACCAGGGTAAATTTTGTACCCGCTATAAGCACACAATTCAATCCTAAAAAAATATATAAATATATTATAGATTTTATTCAAAGCAAAACAGATTAATTAGGATTATAGAATTACCAATACTCACTTCATTTTGACTAATATTTAACACCCCAACAAACGCAACCCTGGTATAGGAATTTCCCAATAAATGTTAATGCGATGGTGTGGTGGAGTGGTTTAGCTTGGTATGAGTCGTTCACTTACAAATCATAACTTAATCACAGTCATGTTTAAAAATGCATCCAGTCATGTTTAAAAATGCAAAAATTTCATTGACGTCACTGGTGGGTCATTGACGTCAATGGCCGCGTTCAGACTGCCACTTTTGAGTAACTCGAGTTACTCGGGAAAAACCCAAGCCGTTCAGGACGCCCGATTTGAGCTTTTCGGGGAGATAAACCAAACCGTTCAGACTGCCAAGTTGAGTAGCTCGAGTTTTTCCGAGCTCCCCAAGGATTTTCCTTGGGAAGTTGGGGAGATAGATCACGTGAGCTTTATTTATTGTTATTGCTTGCTCCCATTGGCTACATAGGTTAGTAAATACGTGCCGCCCCTTTTTTCCTATTAAATAGACTTGTTCCATGTTTAGTAACAAATACCTCAGTGACGTCACGTAGAGTAACTCTATTGATTACTTATGCCAACCAGTCGTCCCGTAGAATAAGTCCATTGGTCAGTTTTGCTAACCAAGAGGAAGTGTGACGTCATGTGGAACAAGTCTATACCCAAAACTAGAACCCCTTTATACACAGGCCGACCGATCGGCCATATTGGGTCGAACTGGTGAAGCGGGGGGTTGTTTTGCTTGGCGCGTTATCGCGTTCTTGGCGTCGTTTTCGTTACGAGCTCGCAATCTTTTTTGTATATCAGTTTGCGCGCTCAGTTTTGTGTTTTACGCTTTTTTTTTTTAAACATATTTACCTTATTGGCTTGGTAAAACTTTAAGTTTATTTAATAGTTACACTTATATATATAATTTATATAAGAATTTTGGTCTGATTATTAAATTTCTATACATAAAATAAATTTGTATAACAGTTATTAAACTTTAATCAGCAACCTTTTTTTTTTTTTTTAATTATACAAGAATAAATTAATAGTACTGAATAATCATAAAAGTAATAAACATAAGGGGATATTCGAGATAATTTATAGTAATTTTTTTGTTTTTTTAAAGGTGTTTATAATTGGTGTTTCAATAAGATTTAACTTCTTAAACATTTAAAATAGTTGAAAATATGCTTGTATTTACTACCAGAGAAAACTTTGTTGAATTATACAATTATTATTTTTTTTCAGTTGTACTTGTTTTAAAATTTAATTTAATAAAAATTTAAAACTGAAAAACTTTCTAGTGTTATTTTATAATGAATAACATTATTTATAACCGTAATTTATAGGTCAAATAATTCTTTTGCTAAAAAAACTCGTCCCAAATTTCGCATTATTGAACCTCAGCTGTTGCAATATTTCAATCAACGAAGAAATTTGTTAATGTGTAGAGATTATTATTCTGCAATTTTTAAATACTTAGTACTTAAAATTTGGTTTGCAGTTTTAATAGATAACAAAATCAAGAACCTATCATAATATTCAACTATTTTTAATTCATATATGTCCAGACTGTTTTCATTGCATTCTCTAATTTTTGCCGATGCCTGCAGGAATAGTCAAATTCTCGAAATGAAGAATGACAACTTTTCTTAGAAATTAATGTGTAAAAAGTGAAAATGTTATATCCTTATTTTACTTTGTAGAATTTGGATTTAAAGGCTAGGAAAATTGAATAACATTTGTTCAGACAGCAAAAATATATATTTTGTAGCTAATTTTATTTTCATTCATATGATCTTTAAAAATTTTGGCAATTCAGTTTACCTCCTCAATTTTTGTTTGCAGTAGGGGAGAATAGGAAAAACCTTTACACTAGTTCCATAATAAACTGTGGAAAGATTTTAAAACTTGTGGTTCATAATTGTATAGATAGAAATAAAATGCCAATGTGATTTTTCTATTTTGGAATATCTGAAATTTGAAGCCAAGATCACACAATATTTAATTGAAAAACTTGTAATATGGAAAATAAATATATAATCTTTAATATTTATACTACAACAGTAGCCAAGATCAATGAACAAATAAACATCGTTTTTCAATTTATTCATCCACATAAAATTAAAAAAAGAAATCAAGGTGTGGGGGGAGGAAATAGACAAGAAAGAGGCTAATTGACAAATGCAATCAAAATCTTTATTTTAAAATACAAGATACAAAATACAAGTTGTACAACTTTTAAATGACTACCAAGATGACTTTAAGAAGCATCAATTTAATGCGCACATAATTCATCTTGCCACCTTTCCAACAAACGCATTGAGTACTCCTCATAAATCTAGAGTAGCTGTAGAAAAGAACAGGATCAGTAGTGAACCTGAAATACAGAAAACACACATGAACAAAAAGTTTAAAAGGAAATTAGATATAACTTACTTTGACTCACCTTTGATAATATGACTACGAATAAATAAGAAGCACATGGAAGTAGAAATATATACATACAGGGTGATTCGTTAACAAACTGACCACACTAGAAATTCTTCTGTACGCAGAGGGTTTTATCAGGATGTGTTTTATAGACAAAATAACATATAAAACTTGAATGTCATGAAAAAATTTCACAGGATGAAAAATCAGTAGTCCATTAATCATTCATGAAACCAATGAAATAAGGAATGCAATTCGAAAAATTCAAATGATGATTGTGCCCATGAAGAAGACAGCACTGCAGGTATCTTAGGAATATGTATAATGATAACGATGGCAGATAAACAAGTCCTTGGGACATTTATGAAAGGATAAATTACATATTGATTATATTCAGACTGGGCGTTTCTTTGTATGCAGAAGAATGTTGTTATAGACAAAAAACAGATCAACTTGAATGGTACAAAATAGTCTAAGACTTGTTAAATGAATTATTTTTAGAGTTAAAACTACTGTATGTATACAGTGAGCCGAGTCGATGAGACAGTGGCAAAAGGTATTATGAAGAGCAAACTACAAAAATAAATAGCATGTAAATCATTCATGAAAAGAACCATACAAAAGATGCAGTTGAAAATTTTCAAAAGTGTATGTGCTCTTGCAAGGAGCAGCTTCAAGGTCAAATCAGAAGAATCACATAAAGACTGGATGTTTTTCTTTATGCATAAGGCAGTTTCAGGATGACAGACAAGAAAGAGCAACTTGAATGTCATGAAATTGTCCAGAAGACTTTTAAAACATTTTTTTTTAATTAAAAACCATAGTATGCATGCAGATAGCAGAGTCAATGACTCTGTGTATTATGAAGAGTGAGCAGTAATGTCCATGATTCATTCATGAAAAAAAAAATGATACAAGAGATGACGTTGAAAAATTTCAAAAAATAAATGTGCTCTTGCAGCAGGAAGATTCGAGGTCAAATCAGAAGAATCGCATAAAGATTGGATGCTTTGTGCATAAGGCAGTTTCACGATGTATAGTCCAGAAGACTTTAAAACATTTTTTTTTTAAATTAAAAACCATAGTATGCACGCAGACAGCAGAGTCAATGACTCTGTGTATTATGAAGAGTGAGCAGTAATGTCCATGATTCATTTATGAAAAAAATGATACAAGAGATGACGTTGAAAAATTTCAAAAAATAAATGTGCTCTTGCAGCAGGAAGATTCGAGGTCAAATCAGTAGAATTGCATAAAGACTGGATGCTTTTCTTTATGCATAAAGCAGTTTCAAGATGTTATAGACAAGAAAGAGTAACTTGAATGTCATAAAGTGGTCCAGAAGACTTAAATTTTTTTTTTTTTTTTTTTGATTAAAAACCATAGTATGGATACAGACTACAGTGCCAGTGGCTTGTTATACCCAAGAGGGTGATTCAGAGACCAAGATGGGTATTCGAAGAGTGAACATCAATGTCTATAATTCATTCATGCAAAGAATGATACAAGAGATGCAGTTGAAAAATTTCAAAAGATGAATGTGCTCTTGCAGCGGGCAGCTTGGAGGTCAAATCAGAAGAATCACATAAAGACTGGGTGTTTTTCTTTATGCATAGGGCAGTTTCAAGGTGTTATAGACAGGAAAGAGTAACTTGAATGTCACGAAGTGGTGCAGAAGACTTAAATAATATTTTTAAAATTAAAAACCACAGTATAGATGCAGACTACAGTGCCGATGACTTGTTATCTTATGAAGAGTGATCATTAACGTCCATGATTCATTCAAGGAAAGAATGATACAAGAGATGCAGTTGAAAAATTTCAAAAGATGAATGTACTTTTGCAGCGGGCAGCTTGAGGATGTTATTGACAAGAAAGAGTAACTTGAATGTCATGAAGAGGTCCAGAAGAGTTTTAAAAAAATTTTAGGATTAAAAACCATAGTATGGATGCAGACTGGAGAGTCGATGACTTGATGTATTATGAAGAGTGAACATCTCCATTTCTTCTCCATTAATGTTGAATCGCCGCTTCTCCATTAATGACACTTGATGTCTGACGGCTATGTCTTGTTACAGACACACCAGCTTTTTTCCATAGAGCTGTGTTAGATGACCACATATCTGACACAGTTGCTGCCACTTTTAGACCAAGATTTTTTGCAAGAGCAATAACATTGCTCACAAGAGAAAACATGGCTTCTCCAGTTGTGGATGGGCCTGTTAACTCATGAGCAATAACTTGCTTCCATGGGGATTTCAAACCGCGAAGTAGCACTACCAGGTAGTGAGTTGCAGTGACTTCTCTCCCCAAGGTAGCCTCGCCCAAAAATGATCTTGATGATGCATCAAAATCTGGACCACTTGTGATCTCCATTTCATCAATGGACAGACAGCAAATCTTGTCAAGTGTACTCATGCACAACATTTTGGTCTGGAGAAGCGTAGCAATGTTGTGCAAAATTCCAAATTCAAATTGTAGACTTTGTGTTCGGCGATTCAACGTACTGTATGCTGGTGCCGGATAACCTGTGCTCCGTAGGTACTCATAGCCATGTTTCCCTAAAGCAAAGCGAAGTTTTAAACCCTTCACTAAATTATCTTTAGACCACTTTGTAATAGCATTTCGATTCTCGCCCAAGTATTTTATTTGCTCTTCAGTCAAAAAGCTTTTTACTTTGCTCTCTAATGCCAGAATTCGTGTATCTGCTGCTTTTAATTTCTCCTCTAACTCTTTGACCTTTTTTCTCAAAATTTCATTTTCATTTATCAGTGTTTGTTGATCCAATTCAGGAGCATTTTCATCAACCTAAAAAAAAAAAAAAAAAAAAAAGAATTATAATAACATTTAAAATAATACACAATTAGGAGAATATCACTCAAAAAATTTTTATTTTGTAAAAATTAAATAAATTATTGGGTTATGTGTTGTACAAAAAGTATGCTAATTTTTGTAGGTTGCTTAAGGACAGGTCTTGGTACATCAGAATGATTGAAAACAAGTAACATGTTATCGCAAAAGATGGTACCGTAGTCAAATTCGTGAAAATTTTTCATTTCAATCCGCTTTCGTTTGAAAGCAGCATGAAACTTCCAGATAACTTAATACTGCATTAAAAAATGTTATGAAACTACCATCAATAATTGAACTAATAAAACATTTTAAGGGATATATTAATGGAATTTTAAAATACAGTAGATTCTTGACTTACATGAGGGATCCATTCCAAGACCCAAGAAGAATAACTTTGAAAATAAACACTGATTTGTGAAGGCTCTGCTTTTCATAGAAAGAATTATGCAAAGGTTTCGTTTTTAAGACAAAATATTCATTGAAGAACCATTAACAAACACATATTTCTGCAAAGCCTTGATATTAATATAAATTACTGATTCCCCTCAACCAAGAAAGAAAGAAAAAGTTTATAAAACACGAATTTACATTTCATTGGAACAGCATTAACTTTCAAAACATTAAATTTGTGCCAAATATTTTATGCTTATTGTGACTCTTGGCCAAGGGTAGAATCTTGTGATTTTTTTGGTTGCCTCTCGAGCAATCACTACAATTATTTTGGTTGCCCCCAAGTAAAGTTTGTTGCCCGTAAATTTTTGCTATATTTATATATATACACTCATGTCCATAAATTAAGGATAATTCAGAATCACACAGAAATTGATCTCTAAAATAAAAATTTCACCTGTGGAATGATCACACACATCTTGAAGAAGAATATGTAAATAATAGGAAACCACCAGATGGCGTGGATGGTACGTCACAATGACGAGAGTGTAAGAGAGGGGTATATAAGGAATGGTGGCAAAGAAGTAAAATTGTTCACAAGCACTGTGAAAGCCTTTCAGTGCAAAAACCGCATAGTTATGGCACAAAGCAGGTATTTGGATGATGTTTTACGTGGCAGAATGATCGGACGACTGGAATGTGGACGTACCCAGCTGGAAGTATCCGAGGAACTTGGAATCGCCCAGAGTGTCATCTCCAGGCTTTGGCAACGATTCCAAGATGATGGTAATGTGAGTAGACGTTACAGCACAGGTGGCCCCCGAGTTACAACATGACATTTAATTCTTCAAAATCCTTTAATGTTTGACAATTTTTTTTAATTACTTTACAAGTATAGGTATTTAAAGTCATTTTATCTTGTCAGTTACTTTATGGATGTGGCTAGCAAATTCTACATGAATGATAAAAAAAAAATTGCTCAAGAGAGGGTTATGCAGGTAGAAAGAAAGAAAAAAGATAGAGAAAAGGAAAAAAAATTGTAATTTTTGAAAATCATGATCATAGTGATATATCAGTACAAACAAAATATTTTCCATGTGTTACTAAATTACGGAGACAGTGTTATATTACATCACTTTTAGAAGGTTGTTAAGCAGGATGTCTACCAAATTTCTGAAAGTCAATTTCCGGACTTTTGGGAGGTCCTGGGAAAAAAATTCCTGACCAGTGCATTTTACTTTGGGAAATTGCACAATGACCCCTCCCTTGTCTTTATATTTGCATATTTGTAAAACTTCTTGAAATCAATTTTAACTGAAGTATACAGGATTAAGCTTTCATCAATTGAGAAACAGAAGTAGTCGCACTTTCTGATAGAATTAACTAACTGTTCTAGGAAATAGGGTCCTAAGCCGTAAGTTACCAAGTAAGCTAATTTGTCTTTTACCCTCCCATCATGATTGATGAGCCCCCATTTTTCCCTCCTTATACAAACACATCGTTAGATGCTTTCGCGGTTCGAAAAATGTGTTACAGTTGCTTTTGGTTTCCAGTCTGACAATTAGAGAGAAAGCGTAAAAAAAAAGGACACAAAACAGAAAAAAAATGATTCTTTTATTGAATTTTCTGGACCCATTATCCAAATTCCCGGTTTTTCCCAGACTTTCCGGACCCATTTTCCAATTTTCCAGCTTTTTCCAGACTTTCCGGAGCGGTAAACACACTGTTAACGAATGAACTAGAGAAACACGGTTTTTGATTTATGATAATTTTTGGTACTTTTTCATTTTGAAAATAGCATTTATCACTGAGTTAAATTATTTGCACATCTTCTCTCTCTATTCTAAAAAAGAGTAACTGCCACTGTCAAAAGTCATGCTATCTCTACCAAAACTGTGGGGATTTGTGTTTTGACAAAGGTGTCCACAGATTCGGAAAATTTCAGGGAAGTCGATAAGCTGACTTAAATTTCAAAATTTGAATTATTTTATTTATTGTTTATATTATATATTATATTTGAATTATTTTATTATAATTTCAAAATTTGAATTATGCACAGTACTGTGAAACAGGGGCGTAGCCAGGGGGGGATATATCCCGATATCCCCCCCCCAAATTTTTGGATTAGTAATAAAATTCCGTCTATTTATACACATATAAGTTCATATCCCCCCCCCCCCCGAATTTTTTTCCGGCGCATATCCCCCCCCCCCGAAATTTTTTCCTGTCTACGCACCTGCTGTGAAATTGACAAACATCAAGTAGAATTACACCAATTTTGTGCCAAATTAAAAAAAAAATAGGTGAAATAAATAAGTCAAATTGTGTTACTTAATATTCACAATTTTCAAATAGTAAGTTCTCCCAGATAACAGGGTTTAAAATTACTGATTATTCCTTTATCTAATACAGAATAACTAATTTAAAAAGCACAATTTTGGAATCAGGTAGGACCACGGCTGTCTCCCCAAGCAAGGTGAATCTAAATACTGTGTGCGTTCCAAAATGCTAACACCCTGCATTTTCAAAATAAAAAATAATTCAAATGCAGATCAGATAATAGCAATGCCAGTTAGAACAGCCTGTGTATTTGACACCTGTAGAAATATTTAGCGGCATTAACTATGCCATTATACCAGTTTTCGTACAGCTGGGATATTTGACAGCCCAACGAGATGATACATTTCGCAATGCTAAATAAGTCAATCTGCAGAGGCGCAGAGAGCCAATTCGGGGCCCCGGGGATAAAATCTTTGGGGTCCCTTTGCTGTCCAGAAATTCTTTTGATGTATAAGATCAATCATTTATTCCTTATTAAAATTATTAATCATTTAAAGAAATTTTAAATTAGTAGTAATTGGAAAATAATTAATAGACTTAAAATTACTAATTTAAAAGAGTATATACTTTAATAAACATCCATGCTCTAAATAATACCAACATTTTGTTTTGAAGGTTTCGTCACCTCCATAGAGCAACTGTATTTAAAACGTTAACATTTTTGCATGGCATGTTTCCTCAGTATTGAAAAAATTAATATTTTTATTCATACTTCCATGCAAGCAGGCATCCAAAATCTTTTAAAAGGCCAAAAAAGTGGAAATTTCAAAATTTCTCATAGAAAGTCTTGATCTTTTTCGTTAAGGAAAATTCAAAATTTCGGAGGTTGGGTAGGCCTATAGTCTCTCTTCTGGCTATACCCTTTCTTCCACTATTTAACAATGTGTCTCGGAAAAAAATGATTTCTTGTTAAATAAATCTTTTCTGCTTTTAGTCATGGCAAACCGTTGAATAACAACGTCAATGTCTACTTTTCTTGCAAAAGAAGACTCTCACTAACACTCCTCGTTTTTGTCAAGTTGGTGGTTTATGCTCTAGCTGGCTTTTTGTAATTTCATTCAAAAATTAATTTGAAACATCCGGGGACATAATCTGAATTTTTACTTTTTTTTTTTTTTTTTTTTTTTTTACAAAATTGACAACACACAATTAAGTATCATATGAACAGCAAAAGCGAGGCCCCTTCACAAGCTGAGGCCCTGGGGATTTTTCCCCTGCTCCCCCTCCCTCTCTGCGCCACTGTCAATCTGCAAAGCCTTATGTATATCAGGGGCGTAGCCAAGGGGGGGGGGTAGGGGGGTCATAACCCCCCCCATGAGAAATTTTTTGCCATACAAAATGTATATTCTTCACTACATTATCACACACACCTATACATATATATGAGTTGTAGTAGTCGTAACCCCCCCCCCCCATGAAAAATTTCTGGCTACGCCCCTGATGTATATGAATGTATGGATCATTGTTTTCACGGCAACCTTACATGAACAATAATTATCGGTTATGAGCATGTGTAAATTGCCAAATAATGATAAATCACCATTGATAGCAAGATATTCTAGCTGTTCCACACATTTTATCAAAAAAACATATGAAGCACTGTTTTCTTAGAAATAGTTATGAACTAAGCGTATACGTAAGTTGCCAAATTATGAAAAATCTCCTTGGATGGCAAATATGCAAGGTGTTTTATAGGTTTTAGACAATTAAAAATAGTGTAACATTTAAATTTTTATGTTCTAAGGAACATGCAATAACTAAGCAATGTGTCTTTCAGTAGCATTTGATCAAATCTTAGGCTTTTGTCAGTGGAAATTATGCCTGTTTGACGAATAAGCCTTATTAGAGGTCGAACCCCTCATATGAAAAACAACCGTAGAGGTTCTAGGGGCCTTGGCCCAAAGTCATTTAAATAAATTATGAGACAACAATATTTTTTTTCAATTATGCACTGTCAAATAACACTAGTGTTATTAAATAGGAAAGGTATCCAGTTTTCCTTTAAACGAGCAATACAGATACAATTTTCTTTAAACATGTAAACTAATTTAAAACATTGTTTTTAATACATAAATTAACAATTAGAGGAGGTAGATATTTGAAACACTAAAGTAAGCAAAAATAGAATTCAAGGAACGCCATGTAAAATAGAATTTTTATTTATTTATCAGAAGAGCAAAGCCAATTCAATTATTGGGAAAAAGTATCAAATCATTTTGTGTGAAACTAGAAATGTATGTATATATATATATACTTTTGAAGGTACAAAGCACAATATTTTATGCATCATTTCTAGTTTTGTTAAAATATCCCTAAAGAAACACTACCAATGTTGAATTTAACTTTTACTATAATTAAAATACGTCATTTTATGTCATTCGGTGAGTTTAATTATTAAGAAGAATAATTCAAGTGATAAGTTAAACCAATTTTATTACAAATTACAACTATCGCGTATTGATTTCATTTTGATGTAGATTATATGCCGCCAAAGTTTGGCGGGATACGATCAATCCATTTATCCCGTAATAATTGAAAGAAAAAGCTAACACATGCTTGTATTTTTTTAGTAGAAGGATAATATGTCAATAACAATGTCGTATTTACTTAGAGTAGCGAGTAGAGTAGAGAAAAACAATTTTTCAAAATCAAAACAAATATCGGTTGGCGACAGTTTGATCACGAATGTTTACGTTCTTATAAAAGACAAAATCTAAATAATCTTTACTAATAGACCATGTATATTGTTGTATTATTGTTTTAATGTATGTACTAATTTAGTTTTATGATATCGGTAGTCAAATTAACGTAAATATTACATGCTTTTAAAAGGTAATAATTACGGCAACCCTAACAGTAACAACACGAGAAAAAATAGCGTATAACATATATGAATATAATAATTTAAAGGAAAATAAATAGTTAGATCACAGATTTATACACATAACTGCAAAAAATAAACTACATTTTAAAATAATTTCAGACTTACTTCACATAATCTTGAATTCGCAGTTGGATTCCAACTGTCCTTTCTGCAATTTATAACCCATTTTTTTCTTCTGTCGGGGATTTGCAGGAGATCTAAAAAGACTATAACCCTTTTCCGTACTGTTTGAACAGTTTATTGCACAACATCCAACCATTTTTATTGATCTTGAACAACCACAAAATATAAATTTTATGACATAGGTGTACGATCCAATATGGCGGCCTGACACAACTTTCGAACCAAAATTCCGGGCAAGTCAGCTCCCCCCTATAGTAGCCTTACCCAAAACCGTTCACGGTGTCAATCTCCCCGAGTAAAACTCGAGCAGTTCGTGTTTTACTCGAGTTTTACCCGAAAGTGGCAGTCTGAACACGCCCCATGGATCTTTAATTTTTGTTACTTCACAAAATCACCAATAGATGGCGATTGTTTAAAAATGGCGGTCAATGGTATACTGTTTTTGTAATCTATCTATAAAATTGAGTTTATTCTATTATATATATTCTCATGCACTATTTAAAGTGCTTATTTTTTATGTTAAAGCATTGTTCACTCTTGATTAAGCATTTGAAGTATTAACTTTCGGTTGAAATCTTATGATATTGTTTATTCTTTCTCCAAGTGCTAGTGATTTGCTAATTTAATTTGAACATTTATACACTTTTTAAATAATTTAATCTTGTTTTTGTGTGTATTTAAGTCCTGATAATGTTTATGTTTTAGGTAATTTAATAGATTTCACATTATTTACAGAAAAACAAGTGCTGGATTTATCGGGAGCCGGAATTAAAAAACTAGAAAAAAGGGATGGAGTTGGATTTAAAAGTCTAATTCTGGATAACAATGAATTAACAAAACTAGAAAATCTGGAATGTTTTCCTGATGTTGAGAAAGTTAGTGATTTTATCATAATTTTTGTTTTATAAAATACTATTGCGATTACACTGTAGGTTTTTCTCGTTTCTTTCGTTGGTTTCGTTTTCAATACGACACCAGTTTCAGTTTTCATGCAAAAATATTTTTTAAATTCACATTATCCTGCTTTATGTTCATTAAGTTCTTTACGAAATTCAAACGCAAATTAAGGAAACAAATTAATCTATCAGTTTTTCCCTCTCTGAGAACTGTGTTATTTATCTCCAAAGCGCATTTTTTATGCAAATTTTGTATTACAGTAAAAGTTCGGGGAACATAAAACAAAGTAAAATAATAATAATTATAATAAATGAAAATAATGTATTATTTTCCATATTCCCTTTCTTCAAGCAGTTGCAGGAAAACTGTTAGGAAACTTCTTGATTTTCACCATGGCAATAAAGTAAACACAAAATTACCTTGATTAAAATCACTAAATTATTGCAATATAGAAATAATAAAATTCAAATATCAAATATTATTTCACTGTATAAAATATTAATAACGTAATTATTTGTTGCTTCTACCCTTAACAAATAAACAACGGAAATCATAACAAATATAAACAAACAATGCTTATCTCATACCTTGATTAAAATTGCTAAATTTTTGCAACATTGAAATAATAAAATCGGAATACCTAATATTTCAGGGTATAAAATATTAGTAACGTAATTATTTGTTGCTTCTGCCCTTAACAAATAAACAAAGGAAAACAAAAATATTAACCTAAAAAGTACTATCAAAAGAATGTTAATTCATACTAAACTGTAAATAAACAGTCAGCATGAAACTAAACATCCATTTTAAATTCAAAAAATAATTAAATAATACAATTTAAAATAAAATCATAGCACGTCATCAGCCAGTGCCATTTTTGGGAATAAATAGCCAACTTTAGGATTACAGTGTCTTAACTCCCGATGTCAAACGGCAGGGTTACTATAAAGGCTTCCTTATCACGGCAAGAAAAGTCGCCAAATAAAATCGTGCCAAAAAAGGACTAATACTAAAGCTGTACCCAGACAGAACAAACTCCTCACCATTGTAAAAACAGAATATTATTGTATATTTAAAAAACACAAAATGTATATAATAGTGCTTTTATTAAACTTTGTGCAACAGTAATAGTTTACACACAGACCAGATAAAATTGAAGAGAACATTGCTCATAACTCATAGGGTGCAATAATGCTTCAAAATTTTCCCTTGCATTACTGGTATTTCATCACTAGAGTATTGCCAGTTGATATTGCAGGTTATTGTAATAGAGTAACATAACTGTTCAATGGTTATATTCTATTATATCTATGATTGATATTTCAAATAGTACTTTTTGTATATTATCTGTACTTGATAGAAATTCTAATTACTTTCAGATATGTAATTGCTGTTGTTTGCTCAAATATATGTATTAAAATATCTTTAGGTATCTGCAAGTGGAAATGCTCTTGTACGTATGTACAATGTGAGCAAATGCCATCATATAACACATTTAAATCTTTCTAATAACAACATTATTTGCATTGAAGGTAATTATTTTCTTTACTAAAATGCATGCTTTACTTTTAAATATGGTCTGTTAAATTACCAAATTAAAAAATCCTGTTTATAGTGTGACACTTAAAACTGTTCTTTAAAGATAACACTTTGGAGTTATTGGAAAAAGTTAACAAGGAAGTTACATTAGAAATTCTAAATTATTTCTTTATTTAAATGCAATAAATCTATTGGGAGAAAGCTCTCAAATTAAGAATTCTTTGCTTGTATTTCATAATTTAACTGTTAATCTGAGTGCATAGTACAGCTTGTAAGAAAACTCCCTTTTTTTTTTTTCTCTATCATTTTGAACTATTTCTTAAGGTGTAGGATTTTTTTCATACTTTTGTGCAACAGCCAATATGTATCTCTTCGATGGTTGTAAGGCTATCTCCTTGAATTAATTTTCTTAATTATTCTTTGGAAACATGTGATTGCTCCTATTTATTTCCACATTCACATTTTCAAAGCTTGTTAAAATCAGCCAAGCAAGCTTAAGTACTGCTATAACAAACAAATACAAATTCTTATTTATTTAATTTTTCAGAAAAAGATATCTTTATAAAAAAAATTAGTTGAATGCAGATTCCTTTAATACAATAATATATCTAAAAATGTAGGAATATGTAAAAATATCATTCAGTCTTATCATTGCAAGCACTTTTATCCATGGTATGATTGAGTGGTATTTTTACTTATTACTGTGGGTTTTATATGCAGGGATGTGCCAGCTGCTCCGATTGCTCCAAATTGTGCCAAATCAATCCTGATGTGCCAATCTACTACAAAACGATCATTTTTGCGCCAAATTCAGCAAAACTACTACATTTTTAATTTTTCCATATATGTTTAAACGTTTGTAAATCTCCCAAATTTTTACAAAAGTCATCACACATTCTAAGCATTCTAATTTCAATCTTTCTCTATTAATCTTAAAAATGAATATTTTTTTCTTTGGCATCCCTTTGTTGAAACCTCCAATGCCTTAAGAGTAAAAATTGACCTCTGTTGTAAATTTAATTTTTTATTAGCTGCTGTTGGCAGTTAATATAGTTTAGTAAATATTGTATTTTTGATTTAAAATAGATATTTTGTATAGCAATGTATAAAATAACTGAATTTTTATTTATTTCATAAGCTTCTGACTACCCCCCCCCCCAGAAAAAAAAACTGGTTTTTGTTATAAGCTGAGAGTTTTTAAGAACCTCCTTAATTTTCATTTTTTTTGATTGGCATTCTTTAATGACTTTTCTCTTTCCCTCCAAAAATAAATTTTGTATTTCAAAATTGACATTCTTATGCTCCAAAAAGTGACTTTTTCTTGCTTCAAATTGCTCCACTAATCTGTTTTTCTTGCTCCAAAAATGTCTTTTTTCTTGCTCCACAAATTGCTCCAAAATTTAATTTCAGCTGGCACATCCCTGTATATGTAAAACTTTTTATCTAAACTTATCTAAGAATGGTTTCTAGTTCCTTAAGTCATAATTATTAAAATTGTTTCACAGATGTTTTTAAAGGGGAGAGAGGGAGGTTTCATAGCAGGGGTCAATGCAGGCGGAAATTGGGTCCATAAGCAACCCCTTCACAAAATTACAATCGATTAAAACGGCCCCTTCACAAAAATACAATTGATTAAAATGACCCTTCATTGACATTTTACCCTACATTTTAATCTGTTTTATTAATTATTATTTTAACAAAAAAGTTAATTTTATTAAAAATTGGTATGAAAATTCACAAAAATAGGACCCTGGAAAAAATTCCTGGATCGTCCCCTGGTAGTTGTCTTGTACAGTTTATTGCATTTGATATTTTAAATAAACATTATATTATATTCAATATCCCTTTCTCTTCTAGGTTTGAAAGAGATCCCAAATTTAGTATTTCTGAATTTGTCGGTAAATAATATTAAAGTAAGTTGTTTTTCTCACTATAGAATACCTGATAGCAGAAATCATGCTGTACAGGCACTGCAGATATATTTTATAGCTCGCAGATTAATCAAGTGGATTTTTTTTAAATGCATATATACTTCTTATTGAAGGGGCAGATAGAGAATAAAATGTTTCTCCAGAAATCTCTTAGTTACTGTGATTAATGTATTGTTGAAACATACTGCAGTAATAAAGGATTTTTTTAATTTAAATCATTTCTTACCATCTGCTATAATTTTATGATATTCAAACCAATACATGGTGACAAAATCAGGCTTCATTTCTGGAGTGAAAATTGGCAACAGCTGGAACTTTGCTATATATAGTGTATAGACGTTTAAAAAAAAAAACTGTTTTGGGAGTCTCATTTGTTATTCTCATTTAAATTTGAAGCACTTGATAGCACACCCTGAGTATTAGTACCACATAATTGCTGTGTAATGAATTATGTAAAATTAATTTTTCACTACTTTCCAGACTCTGTCGTTGAAATTTTCCATACTAATATGTAATTATTCCTGTCCACTATAAAACAGTCTGTCCATTACCTAATTTGGCGGCCTTCAAAATTTACCTTTTTTTTTAAAGCTAGTGCAGCAGTTCCATATTTTTTATTTTTAATGCTTATGTGATTAAAATATTTAATTAAATATTTGTGCTATTGTATATAATTTTTTTTTACTAAATTTGGATTTGTTATGTAATTGTGTTCCATATGTTATGGAAAATCAGCTAAAAAACTAAAGTTGTATGGCAAGCGAATTGGCTGACATACTGTTCTCAAAAGAATTGGACAGTGGTTCTTCGAGGTAGGGGAGCAGGGCGAGCTCCCCTTTCAGTAGATTATTTGGAGATCTTTAAGGCTGTTCTTTTAAAAAATTATGCAACTTTTGAACAGCTTTTTAAAGGAATTTGATTGTGCTAGAGGCTCAAAACAATTTAAAATGTCTCTTTATATGTTATATCTCTATTCTAAAAAAAAGTAAAGGCTGCTGGCGCTGTCAAAGATACAAAACACTCAGGAAAAATTGGTAAACGTGGGGGAATTTTCCTTGAATTTCTCTAAACTGGATGCACTTTATCCTGCTTTTTAAGGCCTTAATGTAATAAAAAGTTGAAAGATCTGTTTAATGTTCATCTTTACTAGTTCAGTCTAAATAATTATGATGCTTTCTAAACTGAACATAATTCTTTTGAGTACTTATAAAAAAGTCTTTTACATTTAGAGCATGTTTAGTGATTAAGCATGACTTATTTCAGTAATCTGCTTTAAATAAATCATCAATGTTTTATTTCTGTAGTAAATTAATTTTATTTATTTATTTATTTTTGCCTTTAAATATTGATATCAGTAATTTGAAATTATAGATATGTATTAACTGCTAGGTTAAAAAAAAAATACTGATTTATTTTTGCTGGCCTATTAACAATAACCATTTTAACAACTTTACATAAAAATAGTAAAAGCTGCAAATGGATTAGTTGAATGTTCTTGACAGTTGCCAAAACCTGTTGATAGTTCAAAAATAAAAATTAATAAATAAAATAATAATCAAATCAAATCATGAAGCCAACAAAAATTTCTCAAATTAGGAGCAATTTAAGCATCTTGTAAATCATAAAAATGTACTTCACACACTTAATAAATTTAAAAATTCACTGAGATAAAAACAGTGTAGTTGAAGTTTTTTTCTATTTAGCTCTCACATGAGAGCATTTACTTTGTACTTGTTATGTTTTCATCATAAATACTAAATTGCTTAACTTAAGTTTTTCTTCTATTCTAATCAATATGGCAGAAATTGCTTTGTAAAAATTTAAAATTAATCTTTCTTAATCATTAGTATGAAGAAAAATATATTTTGTGTTTGTATATGAAAATAATAATGATGATGATAGTGACACATACCTGTTCTTTTTCAGAGCATTCAAAATTTACAACATTCAAGTTCATTAGTTCACCTTGATTTATCTCGAAATAACATAAGCACTTTAAGTGATATTTCAAATTTAGTCAAACTCAAGGTAAGTACTATTTTTAAATTAAGAAAAAATTTCTAATTTTTGGCTTTTTAAATTTTGATAGTTTCATAACTATCTGTCCCATTTTCAAGATCGCACTAGCATTTAAAATTTGAGATTCATGAGATTAACAATTTGAAGTTCTTTGCTGAAATTTTTGTATTGTATTTCAATAACATAAAAAATAATGAAAATGCTTACAAGTTAATAGTAGGATGTAAAAGTGGGTTCTCAAGTACTTCCAAGGTCATAAAAAAATGGATCCCAAGACCTGATGATTTGAAAAAAAAAATAGGTAGAATATGTAGTGTTGACTCTAGAAAAAAAAGGCCCCCGGGGCGGGGGGAGGGGATTAAAAAAAGGGGCACTTTGGGGTTCCACAAGAATGTACAGGTAGATAACATATATAGAAACTGGTTTGAAACAATCTGATCCCGAAAACTTTAACATGTAGAGTTGTAATATGTGTTCTGACTTAAGATGCATAGTTAGATTTTTTTTCCTGTTTGACTTAGTTTCCCCCATCCCCCCCCCTCTTTTGGAGAAATTATCCTGTAGAAGTAAGCATAAGTGAAATAGGAAAAATGATTTGTTGATAATATTTTTCTCTAAACATGACGTAAGTGTGTGAATCAAATCTGTACAAAACTAGAAGTTTTTGATTATAAAAAAAAAAAAAAAGAAAAGTTTTAATGTAAGTAATTTTGAATTTTCTGCTTAATTTTTTTTTTTTCCCTCGAAATTACATGACATGTTTATTATTTATAACAATGCTTAGTACATTTATTGAATAGGGTTTCAGAAATTTTTAGCCAGACATGATCTGTTCGGCAGTAGGGGAGGGGAGAGGGGCTGTTTATTTTTGTTCTTCAATTTTATCACACTATTACTACTGGGCCACAATTACTCAGTTACATTCTGATACAATTTGAAGTAGAGGATGCCAGCACCCTCAACTTTGCTCATAAGGCATTGTATGAAGTGGAAATTATGTCCATATCAATCAGTACCAGATACATAAAAATGGGGGGGGGGACACTAATAGCGAACAGTAGAAATAAATAGTAGATTGCTTGAGTTTGAAAAAATATCCTAAAAATGGTACAATAAAACAATATGAAAACGTGTCATAGTTACATGACTTTGTAATGTTGTTTGTTAAATCTGTTTTTAAAGGCTACTGATTAAGAATTTTTGGTGGTTTTCAGTAAATTTGCAAGTTCTACATTGATTTATTTATTTATTCATTTAAATGTAGCAAAAAAAAAAAAAAAAGTATTGAAAATTTATAGTTGTTTTGTTAGAAAACTGCTGATAAATGTTCTTTTTCCAATGTCTTAAAGCATTTCTTACATGTTGAAAGTTTCCCATACAATATTATTGCTCTTCCATTTGTCACTAACTTTTATTACTATTTTATAGACACTTCATCTTAATGGAAACAAAATTTCTACCCTTAATCGAGCATCTACCTATCTGCCCGCTGGAATATGCACGCTTTCTCTTGCTGATAACTGTATAGCTGATTTAAATGAGGTCAGAATTTAGTGTCTATTAGATTGTTTTTGATCTTTGGGTCATTGTATTGTATTGCAACAAATTCTACATGCAATGGCTTTCTTTTCTTATTAAAAAAAAAATTTTTTTTTTAATAGATTTCTTATTTAGTGAAACTGTTAAACTTAGAACAGTTGACAATATCTGGAAATCCGTGTTTATCCTCAGATGAAATATGTTTGCCGTATCCTTTTAATATACTATGTAGTGATTCCCATTAGATTTTAATTATATACAGGGTGATTATAATTAAAGTTCCACTTTAAAACAATCAGAAAAGGAAAACTACTGGACCAAATGTTATCAAACTTGGTAATTGTGTAAAGGTGGTATGGGGATTTATTATCGTCGAAAAAAGGTTAAAAAATTCAACACCAGGGGCAAGGACATATTTAGGGGGGGGGGGGGTCCAGAGGTTCGAACCTCTTCCCCCATGAAATTTTGTTTTTATGACTAAAATGATAATGATATAGTGTCCTTTTGAGAAAAATACTGCTTTTTTTCCCTTTGGATCCACTCTTAAATTTTTTAACCCTCTCTAACATGTTCTTCATGAGGGGGGTGATCGGACCCCTGACTCCCCCACCCCTAAATATGTCTTTGCCCCTGGTGTTGAATACTTTAGCTTTTTTTTTCCGCGGATAATAAATCCCCTGACCACCTTTACACAATTACCAAGTTTGGTAACATTTGGTCCAGTAGTATTCCTTTTCTGATCGTTTTAAAGTGGAACTTTAATTATAATCAACCTGTTTATTTCTAAAGGTTTATTACATTGTTCTATTGTTATTGATATTTTAAATAATAGATTCTTAATTATTGTGTGTTCATTTTGTTTGTGCATCTAAACTATTCCAAATGTATGTCCCTTTGAAATAAACTATTTTCTTTTGTTATTAATTAAGAAATTGTTAAATTTATGAAATTATATACTGTTATTAGATTCTGTTTTATCTATTTATTCATTTTTCATGTTTTTCAAAATTTAACTCATGCTTAGATCTTTTGATTATCGACCATTTGTAATTAACTGGTGTTTAGGCTTACGTCTGTTAGATGGACAGGTTGCTACTCACAAAGAAAGGTTATTCTTAATTTCGTAAAATCGTATTTTTATAAATTTGTCATTTATAGTGTAATTTCATAATCTGTTTTATACATTTATAGTTTGAAAGCTGAGTGGCTCTATAGTCAAGGAAAAGGAAGGCAGTTTAAGCCTGGAGAGCATGTAGAGCTAATAGAATATCTTTGTCAAGTCTGTCCTGTTACAGCTGATCAAGTATGTTATCTCTTATGCAATGACATATCTTTGCAACAAGTATCATTTAAATGAATTTTTCTGAATAAATATTTTATCAGTTGAAGTGATAGAATCCTTTCAATTGATAATACCTATCAAACAAACAAGTTTTTTCTGTGATGAAATCAAACTAGTCCTGATAATTTTGTTATGAAATCTCATTGTATTGTTTTTCTGTACTGTGCTTCCTTCATGTGTTTTAGTGCTCTGAATAAGGTATGTACAAAAGCTACAACTAACCCCTTGCAGTAAAATTAAGTGTAGCTCGTCACTGGTTTTCCGTGCCATACAGCACAATGATAAGCTATACTATTGTCAATTTAAAAGCAAAGTGACGGATAGTTAAAATCATTTAAAAACAGGTAAAAACACATTAAAATCCGTTATGTAGCACTATCGGTGGCAGCCACCACCTTCTTCAGCACATGTCTTGGTTCATAATGGCCAGCTCTTTTCCTCAGCAGGCATTCCACCCAGGATCGATTTGCGCATGTGTCATATCATTCACAGCGTCATCTGTGGTTATAATTTGTAGGGCTTCCATATTCAGGGCATAAAGACTGTTTTTGTAATTGGCGAGTTTTTGGCTATTGTTAAAGTTGATTTCTATGGGGTGTTCATGGGCTATTTTTGCGAGGGCAGTAGTGGTTTTATTGAATTTAATGTCAGTTTGATGATCCTTTTTTCGGTCTTTGATTTTTCGTATTGTCATGCCAATATAGCAGCCCTGTTTATTGGTACTATTGTCTGTAAAGCTTAGTTTATAAATACCGGCGGTTTCATCAGGATTGATATTATCTTTCTCACTGCGAATGCATTTGAAAATATTTTGATTAGGTTTTATGGGGATTTTGATATTTTTCTTTGCGGCTTCATTTGTGATTTTTAGGGCGGCTCCCCTGCAGTAGGGAATGGCATTGGTAAATTTTAGTTTCGGATTTTGATAGTTATTAATTTGTTCCAGTTTTTTGATTCTCTTTTTATAAAGGTTTTTTACTATTGAATTTGGGTACCCTGCGTTTTTACATTGTGTTTTGATAAACTGGAGTTCTTCATTGTAGGTTATTGTCAATGAGCCATGCCCCACTCATGCCCCAAAGTAACAATATCTTAACCTCAACTGAAGGCTTTATTCAACGCATTAAAGATATTACAATAAACTCACAGGAATGCTTCGTCAGTTTTGACGTTACTAACCTTTACCCCTCCATAGATATCCAAGAAATGAATGCAATAATCAATAAACAAATCACCTCCAACATTAATAATAGCTCTACTTCCACTACATTAAATAGCGCACTTAATCTTGTCCTTCACAACTCATATTTTCAGTTTAATCATAATTTCTACAACAAAAGAAAGGCGTGCCTATGGGGTCGCCGATATCAGGTGTCATAGCAGACTGGAAAATGCAGCTAGTGGAGAGGGCCATATTTGATAAATTATCCAACCACATAAAAACTTGGTTTCGCTACGTAGACGATATCTTTGCAATAGTGAACAAAAATGAAACTGAAAATATCCTCAAAGAAATCAACTCAATAGACAATAACATACAATTCACCATAGAAATAGAGGAAAATGCCACCATTAACTACCTAGATGTCAAAATCAATAGAGATATGATGAATAATATTAATACTACAGTTTTTAGAAAAGCCACCAATAATAACGAAATTGTACATTTTAATTCAAAAACTCCATACAAATTTAAAATAGCCGCCATTCGATCCTATGTCAATCGCGCAATTACAGTATGCGCAAACAAAATACTCCTCAATGAAGAACTCCAGTTTATCAAAACACAATGTAAAAACGCAGGGTACCCAAATCCAATAGTAAAAAACCTTTATAAAAAGAGAATCAAAAAACTGGAAAAAATTAATAACTATCAAAATCCGAAACTAAAATTTACCAATGCCATTCCCTACTGCAGGGGAGCCGCCCTAAAAATCACAAATGAAGCAGCAAAGAAAAATATCAAAATCCCCATAAAACCCAATCAAAATATTTTCGAATGCATTCGCAGTGAGAAAGATAATATCAATCCTGATGAAACCACCGGTATTTATAAACTAAGCTTTACAGACAATAGTACCAATAAACAGGGCTGCTATATTGGCATGACAAAACGAAAAATCAAAGACCGAAAAAAGGAACATCAAACTGACATTAAATTCAATAAAACCACTACTGCCCTCGCAAAAATAGCCCAGGAACACCCCATAGAAATCAACTTTAACAATAGCCAAAAACTCGCCAATTACAAAAACAGTCATTATGCCCTAAATATGGAAGCCCTACAGATTATAACCACAGATGGCGCTGTGAATGATATGACGCATGCACAAATCGATCCTGGGTGGAACGCCCTGCTGAGGAAGAGAGCTGGCCATTTGGAACCAAGACCTGTGCTGAAGAAGGTGGTGGCTGCCACCGATAGTGCTACATAACGGATTTTAATGTGTTTTTACCTGTTTTTAAATATATACTATTGTCATTCGACTAAAGTTATTGTTGAATATGATAGTAAGTTTGATTTAAATATTCTAGTGATTCTGAATCCGGCAACACTTCATAGATCGCTATCGCACATTGCTCACCATTAGAATGTTTGGTACAAGTCACAGCCAAATTTGTAATGCTTGTAAGAATAAAATCCCACTGATTTCATTCATACAAACACTAAGTGTAAACATTGATTGGTCAATAAATATTTTAAAATGTCAGTGAACAGTTTCTTTAAAAAAAGAAAATGCATATTTTTGCACAATTCTTTATTATTAAATCTTACTGCAAAGGGTTAAAATGGTTGCCTATCAAGCAACACTGCAAATTTTTCTGTTATTGTGTGAAGAAGGGGGGGGGGTATTTTATTCTAATGTTTTATTTCAGCCACATCTTTCTTGTCTAGATATTGATGTGATGCATAAACTGACATTTAGATACATTTTTAATATTAGAATATTTACAAATATTTACAGAAATATATATTTTTAAAAAATTTGAATGATGAACTATGGAAATCTAGTTCCACCCAACACAAGACATACCTGAGTAAGGGAATTTTTTCTCTCAAGTGAACCACCACCAAGTATCATTAGATTGACTTCAAGCTATAAAGCATTTATATGTTATGTATGTCATCAGAGTGACAGGTGGTTGTGCATACACAAACTTTGTTGTTGTATTTAAAGAGCATTAAATCAGTTTGAATTCTCTCTAAACACTTCAAAATGTAATATGACTCTAGAAAATGAAAGTTAGCTCAATAAATTCAATCCATCACATTGTCCATTGGATTGAAAGAGGTTGGCTTGTTCAAATGCTCTATTTGGCTCTTCATCAGCAATAATCTGTTGCCTGTGTTGCTCATTGCTGATAAATAGCCTGAAACTACCCGAATAATACCTGGTGGTAGTAGCTCCTTGTGATAAGCAAAATTCACTTGTGCTTTGCTAATAGTTTTTTAAAATGTACACAATAGCTTCTAGTTAGCAGCAGTTTTATAAAAGAAAAAGTTCTTTGTCCCTTTAAAAAGAAATTTGCAATGCCCATGTTTTGTGTAATTAAGATTTGTTTTATTTCATACATAGCAAATTTAATTTTAAGTGCATTATAATTCAGTTAATGATGTTTGGATGAAGGAAGTTTTTAGTTTATCCCTATTTATTTAAAATATTGAATCTTGTGACTACTTTTTATAATAAATCTAGCATCGTAGCTCAGCATTGCCCGTGCAATGGAAGAGAAATGCTCATTGACTTTAAATATAGATTGTAAAGGAAAGGAATGTGAATCCTCCCGCTGCAATGATTTAAAAAAAAAAAAAGTGATAATCATTGATAGTGCTTCTGGGGAAAAATTAAAACAAAACTTCTTAAACATTAAGTCCTCTCAAGTCCTTGACGGCTATTCTTGTACTTAATATTTTAGCAATGTTTAAAAACTCAGTGAAACCATAAGGTTATTAAAGACAGCACTCACACATAGATAGGCAGTACTCTAAGTCGAAGATGGAACCTGAAGTACAGTTTAAAATCAATATTAAAAACGTCAAAGCTGGTTGCAGCTTCACAGGAATCAGTAAATACAAGTTGAACCACATCTGTTACTAATACGACATTAGTAGATGATGCATCATACGCATGGCTTATAGCCAGTGAATACTTCTAAGTAAAACAAAGCATTGTAACTGCTTAAGCATAGTAAAAATTAAAATGAAGCAGCACCAGCTGTCAGCGTGCAATGGCAATAACAGCTCACCAAGTAATCAATAACTAACTGAAGCGACAAAGCGTGCTTCTTTTATACATCTACAGCCATCCACCGAGAAAGCTGTTTAATTTCCCTAATGAGTATGTCACTGCCTCATGTAGTGGGGAAAGAGAGTTATTACATAATACAATAAAGTTTGAAAGATTATGCAAATATCAGAAAAGTTGAACAAGCGTTCCTGTTTGTATTTTAGGGTAAGTTAAAGTTCATTTTAACTAGAAATAAAAGTGCCGATCCCCAAAAATACTTCAATGTTCAATATTAATTGTTAAGTCTAAGATTTAATGATAGGATTATTTTAGAACATTCTTGAGATTACTTTAGCTTTTAAACAGAAAGTTTAGAATACAAAACAGTGGCAAGATCGGGAATCCAAGTAAATATGCCTAATATGTCTAACAATGGATCTTCCCCCTGCAACGGAAAAAAAATAATAAACACGGCGCCTGATGGTATACAGAGGTTACCAGAAATTGGACATGCCTAGGCTGGAATGTGAAACCTCCCATTGCTATGATAAAAAAAAGGACATGGGACTTCCCCTCTGCAACAAAAAAGAAATGAACGCGAGACTTGCCAACATATCAGGTTACTGGAAACTGGATGTGGCTAGGCTTCTCCCCCCCCTATCACTAATACCTACGCACCAACAGGGGGAAAAAAAAGGTGTCCAGTCATGTATAATAATCAGTCTGCCTGAATTTCATGTAGTGGCAGCGCAAAAGGGATATTAACACAGTTGCTGTCTAATCCCATCTCTTTCACTCTTCACCCACTCCTCTCTCTTTTACCTTGCTTGATGCCCAGTGGTGCAGCGACGGGGGGGGGGGGGTCCAGGGGGTCCGGACCCCCTCATGAGCTAAGGGGCCGCTATGAGCAGGGTCCGTTTATCTACAGGGCGAGTGGGGCCCATGGGCCACCAATTTAAGGGGCCCATTTTTTTCTGTAAAAAGGGCCCATTTTTTCTCTTTTGCTTCTTTTTTTTCCAAATTTATTCTCTAAAAAGTGTCTTTTCTTTAAAAAAAAATCTTTTTAAACTTTGTATCCATAGTTGGCTTGAAAAGGAGGACGCAAGATAAAATCATCAAAGGCTTCCAGCAAGCACCGTCATAGAGACTCCTTAGGCAATAAATCTCCAGTCGTGTCTCTGATAGGGAATTTGTGGGGCTAGGATGGACGAATCGGACAATGTAAAGGGGAGTAATTCGCACCCTTGTAGCTCAAAGGAACGGAATATCCTCAGAAAGAATCTATTCATGCTACAATTAGCTGATAACAAAATTGTCATGAAGGAAAGCGGAAAATATATTGCCTATATTGTAGTCTTCAAGCACACCACTCTTCTTTTCTTGAGATAAACAAGCCACAGTATTCAAATAGTGAATATACACCGCACACACACACAACAAACAATAAAAAAGAGGGTCTGCTGGGAGCTTAGATGTGGTATAACTGAATTTCGAATGGTTCAGTGAATTCACTTAAGTTGGATGCCTTTAATTTGTAAGCAGAAGTTTAAGTTTTGGGTTCTTGTTCTTTGTTTCTTACGATCATGAATTCGTCCAGTTTAAAAAGAAAGAAAACCCAAAGTGAAACGTTTTTATCTTTCTTCGAGAAGAAAAATTAAAGCCGATGATGGTGATCGTGCAGCATCAAAGACTGCTGATAGTATGGACGGGCCCGGACCCGGTGAAAAATCTGTTGCACCGAAAGAAACCTTTGAGGGTGCTGAATCTCAAGCTCATCCTCTTGATATGGGGCTCTAAATTAACAAAGAGGTAAACTTTACTTGATTAAATTTCAAAATAACTTTACACAACAGAGGAGGTGGAATCACACAGACGTGGTTCATAATTTATTATCAGTAAAAATCTTAATATAAAAAGATCTTTCAAGTATAATCTAGCAGATGGTTGAAGTGGTTTTTATTTATAATTAGCCAAGAATTTTCTAAACATAGACAATCGTACTTGCATGTATACAAGATGTAATGATCCAACTTATAAAGATTATTTAAAACTATATCATAAGCTTATTATTACTGGCAACTACAATGTAGTCAATGATAACAAATACATTAAATTACCTTTTTTTTGAATTCCAGTTTGTGTCAAATATTATTACTTTTTAAACACATATTATGCTAAAATATATGAAGAGCTGTTTATTTATTTTATTAATTTCTTAGGTAATGAAGGATCGAGGTAATATAACAAATAAGGATTTTGAGACTTTACACAATCGACTCACAAGACGAGATTCACACATTTTTTTAATTTCCTTTTCTTTCATTGTTTTTTAAATAAATCATACATGATGAATCAATAAGTTCATAATTAGCCTATTGAAATTTTTTTTCCTGTCAATTGAAGAATCAACTATTGCATTTATTTTTTTACAAAACTTGAAATAGTGAACGCATGTTTTGTACTTGCAGCAGATATATTAAAAAGTAAAAGTTTTTTTTTAAATTAATTTCAGTTTTTTCTGAGTAAAAAATTTTTAAACATTAAAGTTTTAAAGAATTTTAATAGGAAAATTAAAATTGCGTGAATAATGTGATAAAATATTACTTTTACAAGAGATACCATTATTTAAATAATGTCTTTAATTGTTGTCATGGAGAGTAGTTTTTAAATTTACAGTTATTCTTTTATTAATTCTATTTTAAAGTGCGATAGCTAGAATAAACTACTTGAAAAACATAAGACTACTTGTTTATTATTATCTTCCTTTTTAAAGACCACTGGGGAAGAGTTCTCTTAAACAGTCCCCGTTTTAAATCACCTTTATCTCCTTTATCTCTCCCCCCCCCCCCCGCAAAAAAAGAGCTTTATTTAGTACATGAATTTAAATGTTCGGTGTAATAAATCTTTCAAAATATGACTGTATAGTTAGGCAAGTCGGAGTGTCCAGGCTGGGTAATTTTTCTTATTTTTTACCAACTATGCGCAAAACAAATATTTAGCCAAGTATCGAATACATATGGAGAGCTGCTCTTGGCTTTTGACTCTTTGCGGTATATTGTGTGAATTTCCTAGAAAAAGTAGACTATATTTTTGAAATCAGGTTTGAGGTAAACAATGTACCATAAACATGGGAGAATTTCTCACGGGTGTACTGAGCCCGTTTAAAATATTTCAGGGAAATATTTCAGCCACAGCTCCCCCAGCTCCCCTACTTTCTACGTCCCTGAATAGACCTACAATCTATGTATGTGAGCTGATGTATAATTTTGTGAATTGATTTCTTCAATAATGAATTTCTTCAATTGGCATATTTCATGTTTGTACAATTTCTATTTAGTTAAAATTTGAACGGGATTTATTAATTTTTCTTTTCAGTATTTTTCTTTGGATATATTTTGTATAAGAGTACACGATATGCGGAGTTTGTGTGTATTTATTAGAGCTATGTTTTATTAAAAAGGTTTTTAAAAGAGGAGAGATACTTTTTAATGAATAGAATAAATATGAACATAGGACTAGAATTAGAACACCTGAATGTATTTTATTTAGTGTTAAGAAACAAAGAACTTCACCATCTCGAAAAGCGGTCGTTAACGATTAGAGGCTTACAGTTTTCCGTTAGTTCTTTCGTTTTTCTTATAAGAATGTATAAAAGCTTTATAACTAGCAATTTTATTACAATAATACATTTTTATAACGGCAAACGTTATTTGATTGATTTGCATTATACCGAACAATTGAAATTTCTGCAAGACAAAAGTCTAACAGCTAACGTTAAATTTATGCCAAAGTGTCGGGGGGGGGGGGGATATGAATCCCTATATCCCCCTGGCTATACGCTGGCTTGCCAAAAGGGGGAGACAGTGGTGGATTTCCCAATAGGCGCATGAGGCGCGCGCCTCGGGCCTCATATTTCTAAGGGGCCTCCAAATTCGGTTTTCAGAAAGAAAAAAAACTATATGTAAATATCTGTTCAAGAGACATTGTTCATAGTTTCAGGATTGCTTCTAGAGTAGAAAGCGTTTTTGAACAATCTTTTCTTTGGGGACTCCCTTTCCTCTTCACAGCATTGGACCATAATCTAAACTATAATACGAATAATTTTAGTTTATAAGTAATTGATGCTTTAATTCCGTATTTCACAGTAAAAATATCCAGAAACGTTCCTTGGAAATTAGGATAAGTTAGACTTACAAATACTATACAGAAAGTATACATTTCCCTTTGAAAACTTTACTGTTTCGTTCACCCCGTCACTTAACCGAATAGTGGTCTCACGACCTTAAAAAACAGGCAGTTCACTTAAAAATGACTAGAATTGTAAAAAAAAAATAATTAAAAAAAATTCCAGTAGTGTTCCTTGAAAATAATAGGCAGCTGAGGTGCCCTAAATTCCAAGGAAAGTTGCACGAAAATACCAAGAACTTTACTGAACAATATGCAATTCAGTGGATCTTTCCTGGGCTGTTCAATAAAGTTCCTGGTATTTTCATGCAACATTCCTTGGAATTTTAGGGCCCTCAACTGTCCATTAATCCCAAGAAAAATTCCTAGATTTTTTTGCATTGTTTTAATTTGCTCACTATATTTTATCCAAAAAAAATACAGGTGCAGAGAGTCCCTATGCCTTTTTCCTATCCGGAATCAATTAGTTGGGTTGGGTTGGGGGATTACGGCCAATTATCTACAACTGGGATCTATGCCGATGGGTGTGGGTGCTCCCCTTGGGGGGTCTTTCTAAGGGATTCCTAACCCCTATTTACGCTAAGTTTTGGAAGAAACCACGGAAAATTCCTAACGGTTAGGTTGGCGGACGCGACCTGGTTTTGAACCAGGCACCTTCCGTCTCCCAGTTTAGAGTGCTATGCGCTCAGCCACTGGTTGGGCCGCACTGAATCAGATTGCGGCTCAGTAGCTGGTATTGCAGTAGGACATTCAAATACACCTGCTTTATAGATTGCCGCCCCCACCCCCAAATCAAAAAGTGTACAGTCTGATAAGAATATTTCTCATTTTAAAAGAGAAAAGATTGAACCGCTTTATTCTACAGCTTGAGATTGAAAAATTTGTCAAAAGTTAAATATTTTATATTTTTCAGCCGTTCTTCATTTAAATGATTTAGGAAAGGACACTCTGTATTCAGTGAAATTTTCAAATATACCTAGAATATATAATTGTTGTTGTTTGTCACGATGTAAAAGAAATTGGAAACAATAATTTATCTTCTTTCGAAAAATCACTAAAAATTAGAAATTTAAGCTAGGGATAACCGATTTTATCTTTTTTTGGAATCGAAACTTTCCGAGTATGCAATGCTAAAAAATTGCTGACCAATAATTAAAAAGAGCTCATACATGTGCGATAACACTTTTTTTTTGGGGGGGGGATTGGGGGAAGATATTTGATAGTTAAAAAAAATTATTGAAAAATTAAAGAAAGCAATACTTAGAGTCACCGAAATTTCACATGCGTGCAAAGTTTCAGCTCGATCGGATGATAGTGGGTTAAAACCGATAGACAAATTTTGAACTGGAATGTCATACACAGTTAATTAAAAACTTAAAAAACAAATGATGATTAATTTAATTTTTTATTTTCAACTAAAATATTTATGATAACTATATTATAAATACGGCATGTATTTTATAGTCGCAGATGAAAATGCTAAACATTAATAATAAGCCTAGGACCGAAGCTTAGAGCATACCCATTTACCCATTATAAAGTGGAATTTATTTTTAAGTCAATAATATTTTTTGTACTTTAACTACTTAAAGTATTGTTTTTTTTAATTTCTCTTGTAGTTTTTTTTAATTCTATTTAAAATATAGAATAATGTGTGTATATTATTCATACCTAATTACTCATTATTAATAGTCCTAAACTTATTGACAGTTTTTGAATAAAGACAAAAATTAGACTAAACAGAAAGTTTATTTTAAACTGCTTAGTTTTGCAGTTCCAAACGGGAAATTTATGAATATATTTAAATATTTATAAATATATGTTCTTGAAGGAATGTTAAATTTTTGGTTCATTTTATCCAAGTAAAGAATTCTTCTGAACTTTGTGATGTCAAAGTCATGTTTCTGATCAAGTTTCCCTTGTTCTGACCTTCAAAAGTACCTGTTATGTAGTTAAAATTTTCATGACTGAAACAAGACATTTGCCAGTGGTCCACAAAAAGTAATTTGACGTAATTAATTAACAGTGAAAAATAATCAATATAAAACTGCAGTTGCTGGGTTATACTTAGACGTATGCTGGTGTTTATTTAGTGTTAATCATGAAAAGTGAAACGTAGTACAAAAATTATTGAGATAAAAAATGTTTTTTAAGATGAACAAATCTATAAACATAAAATTTATTTTAAAATTTTAATACTCCTTTTGTAGCAAGCCCTGACTATCGGACGGACACTTGGTGCTCGTGCCCTGGGCACACATGGAGAAATAAGCCAAAACATTGAGTTTAACACGATATACAGGGGCACAAAAATTGAGCCAGCTAAAGGACACAAAATCTGAAAAGTGCCCTGGGCACAAAAGTGTTATAGTGAAAGTCAGGCCTTGGTTTGTAGACATAAACCACATATAAAAGGAATTAAAACATTTTAAAATAATTAGTAATAATGTAAAGGAGTTAGAGTTAGTGATTTTTTTTTTTTTTTTTTTTTTTAGAGGAGGGAGGCCTCAAAATTGAGTTGCGCCTCGGGCCTCTCAAGAGCAAAGTCCGCCACTGGGGGGGGGGGGAGAATATAGGTATTCCCACTGATTCTGCGCTTTCTGGGGGCCAGAGGGTAAAATTTCAAATGTTTTCTGTAAAGGTAAAATTCGTGAAACATTTCTTCCGGGGAAGGGATGACTGCTGAGTGCCTGTCTGAGACGACCATTCCCCCCCCCCCCCCTTCCCCTAGAAAAACTTATATGGGTGTCATTTACGGGGGCCCTGTGAACAGCAACATGATCATTTAAGGGGAGGGGGGGTCTGATCTCCCGAGTTCTGGACCCCCCCTAAAAAAAAATTCTGGCTGCGCTACTGTTGATGCCAGAGGAAAATTTCTGACTCTTACGTTCCTTGCATAAGACAAAATGTATAACTTTGTATGTAGGACCTTATGTCCTTGGACAAAACATAAAATAAGTAAAAAAATATTAATCCAATTAATTTTATTTTTTAATTCATTAGCTTTCTCTTGTCCTATTTAGTCAGTGTGCCAAATTTTGTCCAGGTCTGGCGAACGGTTTAGCATCTATAGTGAACCTACATACATCTCATTAGCATATTACACTATTACTAAGGCGGATTATTTAGTTATGGAAAATTTTCTCAATTTTTGTTGCTAATTTGAGAAAAGAACTTTACAAATAAACAACTAGCATATCACTACTTGAAGATAGATTAATTTGTGCATATGTGCTATACCAGTTTTAAAAATTCACACTTTTAATCTTTATATGGCATTTCATTGTTGGTTTTTTATTTTATAATTTAAACAGACTACAGAGGAAGAAGATGAAAAGCTTTCTCGAATTTTGCACAAGCAGAGGCAACATAAAGAGGAATTTCTTAATAAAATGTCTCAGAGTTTTCATGTTGAATCAACTGAAGTTAGCAGACCTGAAGATATCAACCCCATGGCCCAGTCATTTCATGGCCATTTCAAGACGGATAATTTATGCTTAAGTAATGAGGCTGAGATGACTTTACCCTCTAATGTAGTGCCATCTAAAATAATGTATGAATCAGGTGTGTTTTAGTTGTCTTTTACCGTTATATTTAAAATGCATGGTGGTTTCCCTTGTCTGCTTGTAAAAAATAATTGTTTGCTATAGTATTATTAATTATGTTAAAAATAATCTAACTAAAATTGTTGTTATATTAAATGTTGTTAAGAATTACACCTCAGATTTTAAATGCACAAGGTAGGGTGCATGAAGAGTACCCAGAATCATAAAGCATGCTGGTTTACAAACGCTTTCAAGTTAGATAAGTTTGACCCTGGTCACCAGAAATTATCCCCCCCCCCCATCAAAATAGTAGGGTTACTCTACAACTTTTGAAACAGTGGCAGATGATCGGCGAAAGAAAAAAAAATTGTTAAAGATCTAAATTTGAGCTTTTTTTTGCTTGCAGACGATTATTTGTGGCAACAATTGTAATTTATCTGTTATAGAATAAATTTCAAAAGAAAGAAAAATGGATTTGGCACGAGAGTAGTATCATGTTATGATTTTCTAGAATTTAAAAATGGGGTTAAATCTACAGGAGAATCCTGGTGGCTTAATGGTACCACATTGCACTGCCATTCCACAAGTCCAGGGTTCAATTCCTGGGCTGGGCAAGGTTCACTAAGCCTTTCATCCCTTGAGTGGGTCGATAAAATTGGACCAATCTTGCTTAGCAGTTAAACACTGCGGGCTTCGCATCAAGCTGACTATCCAACCAAGGTATATGAAGACCATGGTTGCGAAGGTGTGGTTGTGCAGTGCAGACCTTGGCCCTGCATAGGGCTGTTACATCAAATTTTAACTTTAAATCTACAAAAATGGCTTCAACATCTGCAGTTAGCATTTAAAGATGAAGCTCCAACTCATTCTACTCTATTCAGATGGTTCACAGAATTTTGTACAGGGTGAAGAACACTGGGGTGCAGAAAATGTTAAGGGCCCAATATTTCCCTAGAACACAATTTGTTTTGACCAAAATTTTCTCAAAACCGAAGCATAGTTTCATTCTAGTTTAAGCGACTATATATCGCTAGCTTCTTTTGATAACTGCATCTCTAAAAAAAAAAAAAAAATTCCCCTTTTTTCTTTTCTTTAAATACACTAAGGACAAAAATTTCCCCATTGCTTATGTTCAAGCGCACAATCCTCATTTGTATATTTGGACATATTCTGCACCCCCTGGAAGAATACACAGGTAGAATCTTTTCAGCTGTAGTCCCAGAAAATGTGTCATCTGTACAAAAAATGTTAATCAACGATAATCACTGCACTTATCAAATTATACAGGAGGAACTTAACATTGGATCTGTAGCTATGCATAAAATTATTCATGAACTGCATACAAAAAAGTTAGTTTGTCATTGGGTCCCCCATATTTTAACAGAACACCAAAAAGTAGATCATGTCTGAATCTGCAAAGAAATCCTGAAACTACTTGATGATGTTGGACACCGCCTTATTTCTAAAATCGTAACTGGTGATGAAATAACATACCATTTTTTGACGTTCCAACACATGAGGATGTAAAGTAACGGTCTTTAAAGATGACCTCAAACCAACAATGGTGAAAAGACAACGAGCAATGAAGAAAGTAATGTATGCTGTTTTCTTCAGAAGTGCTGGATTGGTCAAAGCCATCAAGATGCTGGGACAGAACACAGTTACAGCTAACTGGTACACCACTGTCTTCCAGAACTTCTTTAGAAGTTAATGTAAGGGGACTCATGCTTCATCAATACAATGAATCTTCTCATATGGCAAGATTGAAAGTGAAATTTCTTGAAAAAAACACATCAAACATGTTCCCTTGATCTTGCTATGTGTGACTTTAGACTATTTTTTAATGTAAAGAAAAATTAACGTAATTGCCATTTTCAATATCAAAGTAATAAGGCTGTAAAAGTATATTTTGCATCGATTCCAAGAACTGGATAGCTTGAGGCTTTTAAACTTTAAAAAATTCACCTACAAAAGTGCTTTGATGTTGGAGGGTATTACTTTGAACACTTCTAAAATTTGGTAAGGTTAACTTGTACTATTTAGCCAGATCTAAAAAATTTCAGTGTGACCCTTGTATATTGAAGTACAATTCATAAGTATTCCTATTTACATTTAGATTGCACAAATTGTATTAGCATAACTAGCTGTATACATGCTCTTTGCATGGTATTAAATAAATATTTTTCTTACTCATGTAATTTGAATTAATCCAACAATTTTAAAAAACTCTAAAAAATTGAAAAGTCATTTGACTCATGAAATCATGAATACAAACCAAAGATGCAATAGTTTTCGTTAAATCATGATGGCTATTTACCTAAGGGGGTAGGGTATGGGGTCTTGGTCAGAGGACTTTTTGAGCTAATGTGATATGTATTCACTTTACATCTCGAGAAACCATCCAAAACTCTATTAGATGGATAGTCACGCTTAGTAAGATCAGGGGAATAGGGACAGAATTCAGACTTCAGCGATCTACCAGACCTGAGATGATTGCAGCATGATGACACAAAAGCTACAGCATTGGCCCGAATTTAATGCGCCCCCAAAATTTTCGTCTAAATAATTAGAAAAATCCTAAATTTAGGCCTTGAATTTAGTGAGAGTCAAGGTTTTTTATAGCCAATGACTAGTCAAAAAGTACTGCATTATATTTGGGTTAATATGGTATATCTGTGTCATTTGCGATCAAAAAAGAAAGAACTTCACAGTTTGCAGAATGCACCCAAATTGCCTTATTCCTACATCATATAATACTGTCTTTAGGTTTAAGTTGTACAGCATGTCTACTGATCAGGAAAGTCTGAAAAATGGGAAATAGGTCAGGAAAGTCTAGAAAAAAAGAAGACTGGAAAATGCAAAAGGGATTACAAAAATGCTTTCCAAAAAATAGTTTCCTCCGTAAAAAAATTTATTGGCAGGTTTTTGTTTTATATCTAATTCCAGAAAGTGAAAAATACTGATGAAGGTGACACACAGAATGAAAGAATGAAAATGTTTGTAGAGTATGAGTTGCTCACACCTGTTTTACATTCTCTTGTGCTGTGTTTCTTGTGACAGGAGAGTCAAAAAGCTATCTGTCTACAACCAGTGATAAATTATGGAACATTTTATTATTATCACTCTGTATTCTTCCAGATTTGACGTGTAGTAGTCCAAAAGATAAAAATTTGTGTTTGAAATTTAATCTTCATTTAATCTTGTCCTCTAGTAACAAACTACCCCAGTAGTATAAGCATTATTGGTCAATATTCATTAAACCTGAACTTATCAAAAGCCTATTTGTAACTTTTTTTTAAAATTAACTTAGGTGCATCAACAATTATATTACTGTTAAAAAAAAATCAAATAAGTTGTAGCAAAATATTTAAATATAAAGAGTGTGGTGCTGTTGAGGGTTTCCCAAGGTAAAATGCATGATCAAGAAATTTTTTTCCAGAAGTCCCAAAAGTTAGAAAAATGACGGAAATGACTTTCAGAAATTTAGTAGGCACTCTGCTATAGCATTAATATTGCAGAAATTACTTCAATGTGGACTTTCCTTCATTAAATATGACTATGTTTCCTTCTGTAGCCCCTGAAGTGTTATTTCACTGCAGCTCGACTGAACCAACTCAAATTGCTCCTCCGTCCTTACAGTCTGGAAAATATCCTCGCTCTGTTTCAAAGTCTGAAATCCTGCACAGTTCTATCAAGAGTCCTATTACGATAGAGCAGGTTTCTGTAGAAATCGATACTTCAACAAAACCTAAAGTTCCCGAAACAACTAAATCTCCATACCAGCATTATGAAGATCGTAGAGTTCGTCCGTCCAGTGCTAGTGAAACTAAACAAACTCATACACCTAAAGGTAAAATTACATTTTAACTGTATTTAATTACTTTAAGCAACCTTAACCAATAAAATATTTAAATGCTTAAAAATACTTATTATATAATATAGTATGTGTTCTCATAAAATTCACATAAGAATAATATAAAAGGATTTTATATTATTATATATATTGTGTTTTAAAGAAAGTTATTTATCATTAATTAAGCAGTAATCTTTGAGTAAAATTTTTTCTCAGAGACATCTGAGGTCTGTGAGTTGTTTTTTGTTTGTTTTTCCCATCCTTAGACTGCCAAATTCCACTGTTTATTGCAGTGAAACCAGTATATAAAGATACTATGATGATAAATCTGCCTATAATGATATTTTCTTTGATCCTAATGGAATTCCTAATATTAACTGTGTATCTTGTTTACCGCTATATTCATTTTTACATATACTTGACTGTAATGATAATTTTATTTCTTATTAAAAAAGAAAGAAAGAATTGTACGTATAATCCAATTTTTTGTTATTTGGAAAATACTGCCTGTGGTCCAAAATGTGCTATAATAAAACATTGCAACTTGGAAGTGAAAAAGTTAGTAAACCCTTTCACTCATATAACCCTTTATTGTTCAGTTTGATTTTGAAGCGCTGGGAATTAAATCAGTGATACTGTAGCATAAACCTTGTGTTTAAAGAAAAGTTACTTCTTTTTTAATGCTGTAATGAAATAAAATTTGTACTTTCACATTTTATATGAATATTTTTATTTATATTAATAGTAAAGTTGTATATTGTTGGAATAATATACTTAAAATTCACCAAGCTCTGTTAAAGTGGAATAAGTTTTAGCCATCTTTTATGTGACAAATCTTTATTTGTGGGCCAAGAGATTTCATTATCTCTTAAAACAAAACAAGCCAAATGAAAAATACATGGAATGTTTAAGCTTGTCATTAAAGTATTTGTAATTTTCTTTGGTTTTTTCTCGATTTTCTCCCAAAATAACTGTCAAATAAAACAATTTGAATTTTGAAACAAATCACTTTGAGGTATATCAAGACCTGTTTTTGAACCCCCATACTAAATTTGGTATGCCTATGACCAATCATCTGTCTCAAGCTGAATTATGCACACACATATTACATCTTATTTTATTTCTATATCTTGCACTGCTTGTAAACAAAACCATTGTGATTGCCAACTTTTGTTGTTTCCTTTAAAAATAAAGCCTTTAAGCAATTTATCTATAAGATAATATTTTAGTAATCATCACTTAAGAGATATTTTATTTAATTTCTTCTTCAAGCAAATATTTATAAGACTACTGGTGTTGAAATTGATCTATTTTTAATCAACTTTTAAAGGAGGAATCAATCGGATAACTATTTAAAGTACTCTGCCATTATTTATGCATTACCTTAACATAGGTAATTTTTATATTGTAACAAATTATTATTTTCTTATTTGAAGGTCTGTATTTATGTTCTATGTTTGTACTAGATTTACTGAACAATTCTTTCTATGAAATAGTGAAAGAAAATAACAAATGTTTCAAGCATTTAGTAATATTTATTCAGGGTGGTGACAGATCATGAGAATCTGGGAAATTATGGAAAAATCAGGATAGTTTATTGCTGTGGAAATATCAGGGAATTTCATATTTTAAAAAAAAATAATCTGGGAACTTTTATTAAATACTGGGAACTTATATTTGCCTTGTGAACAAGACCCTTTTTAGTTGTTGATCAGCATCTAACTCGCAGGGCCATAGGTTTGTTCTGGATAATCTGATACTCTGTTGTGTTGAAATCAAAATATCCCCTCGCTCAATTGTTTGTAAACAGCTGAACAGCTGCTTCCTGCGACAGGGCGGCTGCATTGCGCTTGTTCTATTGCACCAAATGTGTATTCCACCTTACCTCTTCTCCTTCACTATCCGGTTGTGCAGCGTCATGTTTGGATGCCGATTGCCGGGGAGAATGAAGTGAAGTGAAATGCAAATTTAGTTTTTCAGGCGGGATTTGAAGAGAGCAGCGTGGGGGGGCTCGTCCCCCAACGCTTGCTGTGCTGTGTGCCATTTTTTAAACTAACGTTTTATAAAAAATCAATATCCTTGAAAGGGAAGACAATATTGATATTAATGTGCTTATAAATTGTGCAAATAAGCTTGCAACGACCTGAGATGATATAGGAGAATGATTCATCGCTGCCGATAAAGATGGATTTGTCTGACATTTGTTTCAATTGAGAATACATTTTTCTTAAAACAGTTTTGCAATGAGAGAAATAAGAATTAACTGAAGAGTGTAGGTCACTATTGTTGATGTAAAAAAAAAATAAATAAATAAAATTCAAACCTAGCTCTGACTTTCTGGTGCCAATACAAATATGATCTGACAATTATGATACAAAATAATTTCAGGGTGTACACCAGCAACTAAGAAAGGTGACTTTCGCTACTAATTTAAAGATAAGGCGACCTTTTTTGAATAAAAATTGTCATTTTCATGTGCTATTTTCAAGTTTTTGTCTACTCCAGGCGACTAATTTGAAAATCAGATTTTGGTTTTTGTCAACTCCCTTTTCTTTTCAAAGTTGCAATTGATCATTCATCAGTTCAGTAATCTGGTTTTTTAATAGTACTAAAAAAATGAATGCACTATATGTTCTGTTATATAACGCAAAGTTTATAAATTTCTTGTTTTATTCATTCCTTCTTAACTGAAGTTAAGTGACGTATGTTTATTTTTTCTATGAAATTATGCAAAAATGCTACTTTTTTGGCAACTAAAATTAAGAAAATGGCTACTAAAGTGGGGACTTTTTTATGTCTGTCAAGCTACTAATGATACTATTTTTGCCTCCTGACATCATTGGTGGACACCCTGTAATTTACTTACTACTCAACATCATTAGTCTCTTCTTTCAGTGCTTTGATTTGAATCATCCATTTACGAACACATCTCTCCAAATTGAGCTTTTTGTTAGGTTTCTAAAGTTTGTAATGCATTGATTTGATATCCAATCCTATGCTCAACATTTTGCTACTCAAGCTGAAGTTTGGTTTATATAAGTTGAGGGCACATGCTTCACAATATATTCTTTTCCTAGTAATGTTTTCATTGGTAATACATTGTTCATCACCAGTAATTATTTGATCCTAGAAGAGTTCATTTTTGTTAAAGCGAACTGGTGTGCATATGATTACTCGATCATTCAAATTTTTCTCATTTAACACCTGAGACATCCACGTGAAAATTTATAGAACACTCCTAGCTTCTGAAATGGTTGACAGCAGGGGTTGATGTAGACAAAAATTGGGTCCATTTTGCAGCCCCTTCACAAATCGATTACAATCGATTAAAACAGCCCTTTTCATTGGCATTTTACCCTAAGTTTTAATTTTTTATCAATTATTTTAACAAAAAGTTACTTTTATTAAAAATTGACCTGAAAATTCACAAGAATAAGCATTGAGATTCACAAAATTAGTATTGAAATTCACAAAAATGGGACCCTGGAAAAAATTTCTGCGTTGACCCCTGGTTGTCAGCATTATCAAAGCTTAATTCAGTTCAACAAATGAGCTGTGTTAGGCTTTAATATCATCATCAATCAAAGATAGTTGCTGAGAGCATGGCTTATCACTAAGGTCAAAATCACCCTTTTCAAAATTTTTAGATTATCAAATGACAAAATTTATATTAAAGTGTGATTACAGTAAGCAGACTTGCATGTAATTGCAAGCAGTTTGCTTTGTCTTGGTACTAACTAAAGATAATCATATCAATAAAGTGTAATGAAACTTGATCAAAAATTGTGAAAGTAGATGTTATATATTGATTCAGGTATTTCAGCATGAAATACAACTTTTTTATTACTAGTTTTAGCTGTATGATAAAATAAATAAATAAATACTGTACCTTTTATTTTGTCTGGTTGTTCATTTTTTACTTTTCTGGCTCTACTTTTTTAATGTCAATTTAACGTCCTTTGGAAAAAAAATTTAATAAAGAGAAAATTAGCATATAAAACTCAAATATGCAGTATTGTAGAAATGCTTCAAAAAACTTAATATACAGCAAATACCAGTAATTTATATTAAAAAATAAATAAATAAGAACCATGTATCTTCATTTTCCTCTGTCTTCATATCAGCTTGGGAATGATTTTTCCCCCTAACAAAAACTACTAATTAAAGTCTGAAATGTTATTTTAGTTACTAAACCCACTAATGTGTTAAAAACTTGTATGTTAACATCTTTTTAGAGCACCCTCTATGTATTTATATATATTTTTTATTTTAAGAAGTTTTTGTAAATCAGAAATTCTAGTAAAACCTTTATAATAGAATTAAGGAAGCTGTAAAGTACGCAGTGTTTTAATGCTCCAAATCTAGAATTTCTTTTGTCTTGTATTTTCCTGATAAATGTTCTTATATTGTGTTGTTTAAATTTGCCAATTTGTAGAAAACTTTATTGCTTGAGTAAGAATCATATGAAGTATGAATGAAAGCATCTTCCATTAAATGTATTGATTGTTATTTAGTAATAAAACATTGTGTTTCAGGTACTCTAATTCGCAAAGTTAGTAAGAGAGCTACATCACCCAGTGCGGCCTCTCCTGCCCCTGGAAGATCCAGGCTTCCTCATTCTACCTCATCGAAAAGTAGAATCTCACCATCAAGAAGCTGCATTCTGACTGCTCGAATATCTGCTACTGCAGCAAAAAACAGCAGTGAAAGTGATACTTCGGAAGAACTTGGTCACAGCAATAGAACTCCTCAACGATCTTTGAGATCCCTGAGCAGTGACACTCAATCTGGAACCAACTCACCTGTGTTACACCAGAAATATGCACCCGCTGCCTTAAGTCCCACTAAAAGGGTTTTCGGATTGAATGCTAAGGTTCAGGAAAGTCAAACTCCCGATGATTTGCCTAACAGGACACATACATTTCCCCCTCACATAATCAAGTCTAAGACAATGTCAGAAATTTATGGAAAAAGTGAAGAAGATATCTTCAGGGCAGCTGTTAAAATTCAGTCAGTTTGGAGAGGTTATTTTGTTCGTAATCATAATCCACGTGTATGTAAAATGCTGCAAGAAATAAGATTTCGTAGGCTTGAAGATCACATTCAACACCTCCATGGTCATTTGTGCAGATTGACTGATTTTGTGTTGAGGTATGATTTGTTTACTGACCTTTTCTATTATTATTTTCAGCTTTAATGAAACATTAATGCTATTATTTACAAGGAATGTTTTAAAGCAGTGTTTCCCAACCTCTCTATATCTGTGGACCGGCAAAAATATGTAAGGTTACTTGCAGACCAGCATCATCCAAAAATAATAAATATCATATAAACAGGTATTTTATTTATCAAATCAAATGTTGTACAATTACAATTTTTAGAGCAACATTTGCTGCTAATTATTTTTTAATAAATCATACATGTGGGGTCTGGCAGTAAAGTCTCTCTGACCTGTGGTTAAGAAACACTGTTTTAAAGTACCAAAGGGAGATCAACTCAAAAATAAATTATTAAACTTACTAGACTTATAAAGTTGGCAGAGCTTGAATATTTGGTACCACAGCAAAATGAAATATTTCACAATGCTAAATACAGCAGTCTGCCAAGGATTATATGTAAGAATGTATAGAAAACTGTTTTAATGAATATTGTGTCATGCACAATTCATTAAAGAAACACCAGAGAACGAAAAGTTGCTATTGGTTGCAAATTTTCAAGCAGTTCCAAAAATTCTAATTGCAGTTTTAATTTTAAAATTGCCCAACCAGTGGCTGAACGCATAGTGCTCTTAACTGGGAGACAGAAAGTGCTTGCTTCAAACCCAGGTCGTGCCTGTAGAACTTAGCCGTTGGAGTTTTCCGCGCTTGTCTCTGAAACTTTGCATAAATACAGGTTAGAACCCCTTAAAAAGACCCCCCACTTCTAGATGATTTTGTATGTAATAAGTACCTATCTTGTGTATTCCAATACAGTTTTTTTTTTTCCTTTAAAAAAATTAGTCTTAAGATATAACTATTTGTTTATTCAATGGATGCATAAAAATTGCCATTTTAGACTCCTTTTCTAAAAGCTGTAGAAATTTTATTTGAATTAGCAGGAAGATCGGATAAAGCTTAATGGAAAGATTAAAGAATGGACTTTTAATTGTGCATAGTAAAATAGATTTATGTTAAGCTTAAATAGAGTTTAAAATAAATAAAAACTTTGCGAAAAAAAACACACATAAAATGTTATTTAACATTTTTTAAGTAGCATTTTGTGTTTTTTTTCACAACGTTTTTATTTATTTTATCATTTAACACCAGTATTTTGAGTGGTTTTTTTTTTTTTTTTTTTTTTTTTTTTTTAGTTTTAAATAGTTTCTCGACATCAAATAGTCATTCGCAACCTTTTCTTTTTTTTTTGTCATTTTAGGCATTAAAAACGAAGAAAGACTTTCACTAATAAACCAATTTTTTTTTCCTGTTGCACTTACATATCAATACTATATGCAGAAAAAAAAATTAGCTGTCACTGGTGGTCCTTCATCCTAAAAAAATTGCTGAGACTTTAAAAAAAATTGAAAAAAGAGCTTTTTCACTCCACCCCCCCCCCTAAAAAAAATCTCGTGGGATATTTGATAAAAAATCTGAAAATTGCATGGTACAAAGCTCTTATATTGTACTTTGAAACAAAACAAAAATTGTCTTGTTATTCCAAAAGGCGGAGGAGATACACATTTTTAAAGCAGGGCTAGCAAATAGTCTCTTTTTTAGTTAGAGCTCTCTAAAAGTCCCTTTTTCATGTAAATGGTCCCTATTTTATCTTTTTTGCCACGGATTTTAGCTATTCCGAAGTTGTGCCGTGGTTAACTCTCAAATGACAAGCACCTGTAATAAACCTAATTGCAAACTCACTGAGAAACCCATCCAAATAAATGTCAAACGCAAGAATCTTTACTGGTTCTGCTTATTTACAATGAAAAATAGAAATTAATTGAAATATGGATCTTAGGACTATCTAAAAAGATAGGGGAACGCAGATGAAAAAATAACGTGCTTTTTCCTTCCTTTTTTTAGAGCAGTAGGGTACTATTTTGTTCAGTCCCAGGTTTTGTCTATGCGACTTTGTAGACATGATTTGTTGACAGGTTTTGTAGACATGAACTGTCACAGTAAAGATCTTTTCAAATGTGTTTGCCAGATAACGCAGAGGTGGGGGGGGGAGATCAAAATCTGAAAGTTGCACAAGGTTTGCAATTTTTGTTATTTGATCCCTAAGTTTGCTGCCAAAAAATAACTTCAAAACTGAATCAAGATATGCAATATCTTCCGAATTAGGCTAGAAACCAAGAAAGTATAGTTAAAATATGCCTGGCAAAGATTGTAAAATAGTTTAAGTAGGTGATTTCAATTCCAAAATGTGTTTTATGGAACAAGGAAGATACAATAAATGCGCCAAAATTTTTTATAGAAAACCCCAAGATGCCATATATGCAATTATAGATATAAGCATTTAATTATGTATACTAAATTAATTATTACATGTTTTTAACCAAGATTACTCATTTGACTAAAGCTTTTCTGTTATTGGGCAAATGAAAAAAAAAAAAAAAAAAAAAAAAGCGCAAAATTAACCAAGTTATTCACTTAAAGTTCAACAGCATATTTTTAAAAAATGAAATTTCCATAACTGTATTTAATACTACTGGTCGATCGTTTATCTATAATAGAATACTTTTTTTTCATAAAAGACTGTTTTTTATTTGCATCTATTTTACTAAAGGAACTAATTTACAATGATTTTTGTATTAAAAAAATTTCATTGAAATCCCCATTTTACTACAGTGCAACATAATGTGACAAAGTAAAATGTTTAAAATCGGCTTTGAGCTATCCACTTAAAATAGTACAAATAATTACAAATTTTAATGTGTTGGGCAACAGAATCTTTAAAATAGTGCATTTTTGAATGAAAAATAAAAATTTGGAAGATTCCCCTCTTCCTAAGAATAGCATGAAAAATCCCCCCCCCCTCTCCAAGCACACACCTACCCCTAATATTATAAAACCCATCACTTATAAATACTTGAATATGAGGGTTTTTTTTAATGTAACTTATTAAAAAAAATTAGCTGTAATTAATTTTTTTCCTTTTAGATTTCATATAATCATATTCAATATACTTAATTGCTTTATATAGTTAATATATATTTAATTTGAGCATCTGTTTTATTTTCTGTTGGTTTCTTCCAGAAGAAACCTAACTCTGATAAAGAGCAATGCAGGCTGTTTAAAGAGATAATTTGTAACATTAAAAACTGCCAGAGTTCGATGTTCTGGCTTGTCTACGTTTGTTTAAAACTTACTGTTTTATTCCTTCCTTTTTCTGATCTTTTTAGGTACAAATTTAAAAAAATCAGCTACACTGACATCTCGTGTCATGTGTGAAAAAAAAAAAAATAATGTTGCAAATGTTGTGGGTTGTGTTAAGGAATGCAATCTCCATCCCGCGGGAAAGGGATGCTGCACAAATATTTGTAGGACTAGTCTCATGGGAATCAGGACCGTAATCCTGCAGGGTTGAAACTGAGAAATAAATTATATTTATTACAATTTTAAGCCACCACCCCAAACATCAATTGACCAAAAATTGTTGCATTTGTATGTATTTTATCTCACAATACATGAAGCAATAATTACAAATTTTAATTTAAGGCTGTTCTTCGTAAAAAAAAGAACTCTGTTTTTAGTCTTGGTACACAAATTGAAATAAACTAATAGCACCATGGTCTCCAAAAAATTCCAGATGGTTCTTCATAAGCTGTTTTACACACTGTGATAAGCGAAAACGCTGTGGCTTTTGTGAAATTTTCAGAAAAAATTCTTAAACATGGATCTGAGCTGCAAGATTTTTCGAAGAGTGACACGCTTTGCGAAAATTTCCGATTTTTAAGAATTTTTTCTAAAAGTTTTGAAACGGATACAGATTGGCCTGTCTTCGCAGTATGTAATACAGCTTGTAAAGAGACGGTTTCAAAATTTTGAAGTGCCTGGCATCATTAGTTTATTTGTAATTATGTACCAAAATCACATGATTTTTTCGAAGAACACAAGAAAGTTTTAATTTTTCTAATTATCCTACAACGGAAGTCCGGATCAAATATATATATTGTATTCTAAATATTTCGCTAACTTTCCAATCTCCAAATAAACAGAAATATTTCATGCTAATTTATCCCTTAGCAAACTAATCAGGAATGAATTATAAAAAGTTTTAATTTTTTTAATTCATGCTTTTAACAATTTTACTAAAAGTAGATCAAGACAAAGGAAGACTAGTGACTCTTTACATCAACTTTTTTACATTCTTGTTTAGCAAGAATTAAGTATATTATTCAGAATAGCATAACTATAATTTTTATATGTCTGTAAATTTTTCTATTAATTATTATTATTAAACTTCATGGTGCTTAAAATCTTATTTTTTCCTATTTTTGTCTGTTGATATGAATTCTTGGCTAAATGAAATATCAGTCCCACGGGATCAATAAGTCTCAAACCTGAAATCTCTCCAAACGAAAAACAGTGTGAGATTGTATTCCCAAGTTGTGTTTTACAAGGTCTCTTTTTAGTCTCTTTTTTCTGGAATTTGGTCCCTTTTTCCTCTAGAGATACCATTAAAAACAGTTGTGAGCACTGTTAAAGTAATACAAAAAACGTTCTACTGCTATTGAAAATTGAAGTGAATTCTCTGCCCCCCCCCCCCCCCAAAAAAAAAAAAAAAAACATACTGAAATTTTTTTAAAGGTTTAAGCGAAACTTTAATATAACTAGTACATTTTTTAAACTCAAAAGCTGTGATAATTGCAGTCAAAATAATAATAATAATAAACTTAATGAGACAAGAGCATAAAATATTGCTGTCTGTAAGAGGTGCTACTTTTATTGATAATGTAACTGTTTATAAAATATTAAAAAAATATATTTGTAAATTATTTCTGTGACTATGAATGTATGCCAGAAATTGTAGACTACTTTTTTTTTTTTTTTTTTTTTTTTTAAACTAGGCAACAGCAAGATTTACAACATGAAAGAGAATTGAGAAAACGACAGAGTGAAGATATTCGACACTTACATGAAAAAGTAAGTGTTTAAAAAGAAATTCTGAGGGCAGGACAAATCTTTTATTCACAACATTTTCTGGTGTGTAAGTCAATTACTTTTAAAATTGAAAAAATAGTTATAGTAATTAAAAAATGAATCTACCGTCTTCAAATTTACAAAAGTATTTGTATTCTTTTTCTGTAGTTCATTTTTGTTGTTGATAAAAATCTTTATTTTTTATGGACATGGGCACCCATAGAAATTTTTCTAAGGGGGGCAAACTTAGAAAAAAATTTAGGGGGTGGCAAATTTTGAATTTGTAATACGTTTAGTTCTGATTTTGCTTTGTGATGTAATTTTATTTACTTGACTATGCTGAACCTCTAAAGGGGGGCAAGTGCCCTACCTTGGCCACCCCCCTTCTCTGTTATGAGCACCCATATTTATGGAATAACCTTGATTTTTCTTGAATAAAAATGCTTTGATTTTTCTGGAATAAAATTATCAAAGATTATTAAAATAACTTGAACGGTGGTTCAAAATTTTATATATTTCCACCCTTACTCCCCATGATGCAAACATTGTGTAACTGAATAAATCATTTTAATGCAGTCTATTAATCAATAAATAAAATTTTACTTTATACAAATATTGCTCAAAAGAATTATGAGTTGTAGGCTCTCAGCTGATGAAAGGATGTAAATTTTAATTTAAAGTCACACTAATCTATTTTAGAATTTTTAATATTCTTATAACAGGAAAACTTCATAAAAGTTGTACAGTTCTTTTTTTTTTTTTTTAAATTGCTCTTGGCAATAAATGTAATTCTTTACTGCCCATTCTAGTTTATGATTCTGGCATATTCTAAATTTATTAAATATTGACTTATACACTATAAATGTTATTGTACATAACTATATATTGCATTTTTATTTTTATGGGTTTTTTCCCCATAAATGTTTTCTCAAAACTTGCTATAAAGATATATTTATAAGCAGCACTGTTCATGTTTGGCCTTTTTCAAAGGGTGTTGTGCCCTGCTCACTCCTATTTTTCTGCTGATTTGCCCTGCTTTCTTTAAAAAAAAAATTTAAAGTCCTGTACTCATTGCATATACCTTTGACACTTTCTTTTTCTCCCAGACTTTCATATAATATATCTTGTGCTAAGTTATTTGTTCTGCAATTCTCCAGGGAGTCCTGGCAACTAAAAAGACAACTTTTGCTACTAATTTAAAGATAAAGCGACTTGGGTGACTTTTTTAATTAAAAAACCATTTTCATACTATTTTCAAATTTTTGCCTACTTGTACCTTACTGTAGGCTACTAATTTGAAAATCATCTTGTCTTCTTGAGATTGAATTTGTGTGGTACTGGGAACCTCTGTTCAATAGCATTTTGTGTCATAGCCTCAAGCCTAAAGTTTCCTAGTTTCAATAAATTGAGTCGCCCACTTTGTTTAGAATTCAGCAAAGCCTTAATGGAACTAAGGTGTAACTCTTTAGTATTAATGATTCCTAAAGTAGTAAAATGAATGGAGGCAAGAGCATCACATTCAAAAATGATGTTATGTGCCACTTCTTCATCCTTAAGACATTTCCTACATTTAGTGTCTTGAGTAAGTCTCATAATATGGAGATGTTTCCTTAAATAATAGTGTCCAGTGATGAAGCCTACAATAATTTGTGTCTTCACTCTAGAACAACTAAGAATTTCAGAAGCAACTTTCGCTGATGATCCAGCGATCATACTTTTGGCATGTTTTAGTCCAGAAGAGTTTCTCCAAACTTTATTCATCTCCTGTATTTCCCATTTGAGAAGGATGCCTTTTAGGTCTTCATATTGATGCCACTAAAAGGTTCCACACCAATAGGATTGGAAGACAATCTCTGATTTGCCAGTTCATCCACCATTTCATTTCCTTCAATTCCTACATGTCCTGGCACCCAAAAAAAAAGAATAAACCTTTTTATTGGTGGCCAGTTAGTTCCTTAAGAAGGTATCTAAATTCCAGGACAATCTTGGATTTAACTTGAAAGGAATTAAAAGCCTTTAAGGTAGCTTGACTGTCACTAAAAATCAAATTCTGCCTACCATGGTAGCCTTTTCTAATATTTAGTAAAAGACAGGGAATAATACCGTAAGCGGGTGCCGGTTGCCAAGCGAGATGCACCGCCAAAGCTTACCATATGTAGTAAACAGGCAAGGCAGCATTGCCAATCGAGATTAACTATTCGGCAACCCTTCTGCAGAGTTGTGTTGTTTTATGATGTCATGAGAAATTATGCTGTTGGAAGGGATTATGTGATTGGTTGAACGAATTTCAAGGAATTTCACTTGCAAACTAACTGAACTTGAATTTTCCGTGAATTGAAGTCATGTCGTCTGCTTCTCCTGAAGTTTTATTTTTGTGAAATTTCAGGTTTGTTTTTATATTGTTACAAAATTCACTCGAGCGATACGCTTGGGGTAGATAAATAGCAAGCTTTATTTATCACGATTCTATACACTAATTAAAACAATGTACACGGCCTGCTCAACACTTCCAGAGCAGTACAGGAAAAGTCAATAAAAACAATTAGCTCGGACACGAGTATCAACAACAATCGCAAGTATCAATTTTCGCCTGATCGCGAAAACGAAAGCAGCTAGCTCAAACAGGTTCCGCTAGGTCAGTGAACCTCCGACTGGAAAGACAGAATGAATCCCCCGCACGCTATTTATACCTAGGGGGAGGGGAGAGAAAGAACAGCCGCGCGCGCGCTCTACGTTTCTGGAGATTCCAGAAAATTCAATTGTGTTCTACGCTAATTTCTCGGCTTCTACCGCATATTTTGATGAGCAGCTGGTATCGTTAGCAACCTTACGATGCGGCCAATACACCTGGCCCACCAAATTATTCAATTCTGAAGAAATTGTGCCATTAATTTATAGTTTTCTAAATCTTTCGCGATCCTGGCGAAAAGGGATACTTTTTCACATATAATTATTATTTACAACTATTTACAATAAAATTCATAACATTGCCCCCTCCTTAAAGACTGCACGTCCCGGGCAGTGCAATCCTTAAGAAACGAGGAAGCTATTCACCATCGTAATGAAGCGCTAGACAATCGTAGTGCACCACTTTGGGCTTACTTGATGGAGACTTCCGAATCCTAACCACGACGTCGTTTATGTGCTTTAACACAGTATACGGCCCTTCCCAACATGTTTGAAGTTTCGGGGAGAGTCCTTTCCGACGTTTAGGATTCCAGAACCATACTTGATCGCCTTCGGTGAATGTCCGCTGGGTTCCCTTGGCGTTATACCGGGTCTTCATACGCTCCGTTGCGATGTCGATCCTCTCTCTAGCAACAAACTGGTGAACGCCTTCTAACCGCACCTGCAAGTCGTCCAGATACTGCTCAGGTGAAGAAGGCGCGTCCGGCGGTCGCCCAAAGAGCAGGTCGCAGCTCCCGTCCGAACACAATTTGGTGCTGGAGTGTAGCCGGTACTTTCGTGAGTTGCGCTCCGGTACGCCAAAAGGCATAATGGTAATTTCTGATTCCAATCCTGCTGATTTCGGGATACAAACTGGGACAAGTGATTCAGGATGGTCTTATTAAACCGCTCCACCATCCCGTCAAATTGGGGGTGTAGAGGTGTAGTTCTGGTCTTCTCCATGCCAAGCATCTCACAAAGTCCTTTGAAGACCGCAGAGTTGAAATTTGTCCCCTGGTCAGAGTGAATGAGAAGGGGGACTCCAAATCGGTAGATCCAGTTTTGTAACAGGACTTCTGCTACGGTGGTCGCTTCCTGGTCAGGAATTGCGTAGGCTTCTGGCCACTTACTGAAATAATCCATGACAACGAGTATGTATTTGTTGCCATTGGACGTACGAGGCAAGGGCCCAAGTACATCGAGGGCGATTCTCTCGAATGGTGCTCCAACATTGTACTTCTGAAGTTTTCCGCGAGTGCGAGTCTTTGGTCCTTTACGGGAAGCACACGCATCGCAGGATCTGCACCACTTCTCTACGTCGGATTTCAACTTGTCCCAGAAGAATCGTTCTCGAACCTTATGAAGGGTCTTCATGATTTCGAAATGACCACCTGTTGGGCTGCTAGGCAGTTCCTCCAAAACACTAGAGACTCGGAACGCGGCAATATCATTTGCCATCTGAAATTCTTTCCGTCGTCGCTTTCCCACTTACGAAAAAGTACTCCGTTTCTGAGATGTAGGGAATCCCACATAGCCCAATATCTCTTCACTGCAGGACCATAGTGCGCCACGTCTTGCCACGTTGGTTTCCCGTTAGCCGCCGCCATCAGATCTATAATAGGTTTCAGGTCTTTATCCCCAATTTGGCTTTTGCGGACGTTTGCATCGCTCCAAGGGTCGTCATCCGATGTTGAAGGGTTCGTCGTTACTTGTCGGATGGCAGGTGTAGTAACTCCGTACTTCTCTTCTGCCTTAGTACAGTGCTTGCAGTCTTCAGGACAAGGTCTCCTAGAAAGAGCGTCCGCATTACCATGCGCAACCCCTTTTCGGTGTTGAATGTCCATGTCATATTCCTGCAAACGTTGGATCCACCTGGCTATTTGACCCTCCGGATGCTTGAAATTCAATAACCATGCCAATGACGCATGATCAGTTCTGAGAAGGAACTTTCGGCCATACAGGTAGTGGTGGAAATGTTCGACGGCTTTCACGATAGCCAACAACTCCTTCCGCGTGACGCAATAATTTCGCTCAGCTTTTGACAGACTTTTGCTGAAATATGCGATGACGCGTTCTTCCCCATCGATCTCTTGGGACAGTACAGCTCCGATTCCTTCGTTACTAGCATCCGTTTCTAAGATAAAGCTCTTCTCGACGTTCGGGTATGCCAGCACCGGTGCGGATGTTAATGCGTCTTTAACTGGTCGAACGCGTCGTCGCAATCAGGAGTCCACACAAACTGCTGTTTTTCCTCGGTCAGTCTGTGAAGGGGCCTTGCGATCTTGGAAAAATTCTTCACGAACCTGCGGTAGTATGTGCAGAGTCCCAGAAAACTTCTTAGCTGGTGTACGTCCTCGGAGCGTGGCCAGCTCTGTACAGCTTGAGTCTTCTCTGGATCAGTGCTGACACCCTCGGATGAGATGACATGTCCGAGATAGCTCACTTTCTGGCGAAATAGCTTACATTTAGTCGGGCTCAATTTTAAACGAGCTTCCCGCAATCTCGTAAACACTTTCTTGATATTTGACGCATGCTCCGTGAAGTCTTTTCCAATAATGATTATATCATCTAAATACACGAGGCAAGCATCGCAAGACAGTCCCTTTAAGACAGTCTCCATGAGCCGCTTGAACGTGGCCGGTGCGTTGCACAGACCGAAGGGCATGACTTTGAATTGCCACAACCCTTGTCCAGTCGTGAAGGCGGTCTTCTCACGGTCGTCTGGGTGGATCTCGACCTGCCAATATCCGCTCTTCAGGTCCAGGGTCGAGAACCACTTGTTCCCGTACAGGGTATCCAGCGTGTCGTCAATTCGGGGAAGGGGGTAACTATCCTTCTTCGTCACTTCATTCAGCTTCCTGTAATCTACGCAAAATCTCGTGGAACCATCCTTTTTGCAGACTAAAACAATAGGAAAAGCCCATGGGCTGGAAGAAGGTTCAATAACTTCGCTATCTTCCATATCCTTCAGCAGTTTTTCAACCTCCTCTTGTTTCGCGATCGGAAGCCTTCGGGGATGTTGCTTGATCGGGGGATGGTCTCCTGTGTCAATTCGATGCTGTGCGAGGTTCGTTCGTCCCACGTCTTTTGACGAAGAAGAGAACCCATCTTGGAATTCTTGAATCAAACTCCTGGCAATCATCCTCTGTTCCTCGTTAAGCTGAATGTCCCCGATAAGCTGCTCCATGAGATCCTCTACAGGTGCCACTGGAGTCTTATTGTTCCGTTGCTCGATGCTCGTTACGGCGGAGCACGTAGCAATTTCTTCTCCCTTCTTGATAACCCTCGTTCTGTCACTGATGTTGGCTAACCTCACAGGCACGATATCTTTGGAAACGTCTATCAGTGCCGCTCCCACTAGCACTCCTTTCGGGAATTTCTCAGTCATGGGAAAATCGGTCATCCCGAATTTGAAACTGTTTCCGCTCTCGGGGATACCTTCTGCCATGAACTCCGCTCGAGCTGGTATGATGATGTCTTCTCGAGCTAGGATCTGACACAAGTGGTGTTTCTTTGCATTCAGCCCGAACAAAGGTACTTCCTCTCCTACAGCTTGGAGCTCCCTTTTCTTCAGGTTGAGGGTGATGTCATACTGCTTTAGAAAGTCCAGTCCTAGTATGCAAGGATCGGTGATGTCGGCGACATACACTCTGTGGGGGTAATTTTTAAACCCGAATGAGATGTTTACTTCGAGTTTTCCATGAACTGGGATATTGTCACCGTTTGCAGTCTGCAGAGACGCTGAAGGCGCCGTGTACAGAAGCTGCTTTCCCAGAAGTTTGCCAATGTCTGGCCGGATGATCGTTACGTTGGCTCCTGTGTCGACGATGAGACGGCAGGGGATTCTGTCAATTTCTCCTTCGACGAACAGTCCATGGTCTCCTCCCTTCAGTGATGAAATTTGGTAGGAGCTTAAGGGGCATCTCCTTCGAACGACAACCTCCGCCCCGCGAGATCACCGATCATTAGTTTAACTGAGACGCCTCGGTGGTGGTTCTGCCCTGTTCGGGACAGTTCTTCCTAAGGTGCCCTTCTTTCTTACAGGCCCAGCAGCTTAGTTTCACGTCCTTGTTTTTATGTCGGGAAGAATCCTTCGACTTGAGAAGTCTCTTGAGCTCCCTGATCCTTTTCTCCAGGTCCTCTGTAGTGTCTAGGGCAACAGCGGTGCAAACCGGATGTCGATCCCTTCCGGAGGCTAGGTGGGCTGCTTCAACCTTCATTGCGTGCACCAGAGCACTTTTGAGATCTCTGTTGTTCAATAGTCTCACCCTAGTTTGGACATCTGGGTCCCGGATGGCATCCACAAAATACTCGAGCGCTAAGGTATCCCTGACGTCAGCTGGACAGTCCGGAAAGGCGATGAGGGAGAGCCGCTCGATCTCTTACGCCAGCTCCTGAAGAGACTTCCCCGATTTCTGTTTCTTGTACTTCAACTGGGCTCTCGTGTAATCCTTCAGATGGTGGTCGCCGAAACGGAGTTCCAGGGCGGTCGTCAGTGCAGTGAAATCCGCCCGCTTGTTCTCCGGAACCGTCAGTAGGACGTCAGCCGCATCACCTTGGAGAGATGCTGCCAGGTGGAAAGCTTTGGTGGCATCGTTCCATCCATTCGCCGCTGCAACCATGTCGAATTGCGTCTTATAAACGCTCCAATTGGCCTTCCCGTCAAAGGTGGAAGCCTTAACGATCGGCGTTGGTATCGCTACGGGAGGAGTGATGTCGCTGCCGGATCCCAGCTCCATTTTCGGGGAGAACACAGAAGCACCCGTCACAACTACTCTTTCTTTCGTGACTCCCTCGACTTCCAGTCTCTGCATTCTCTCTTCGATTCTTCGGATCGCAGCTGCAGTTGCCTCTTCCACTCCCGCAACTCTTGCCGACACTTTAGCGATCTCGGTTGTCGTTAGCTGTTTTATTTCGGTTACTGCGGCATTTACTTTCGATAGCTGCATTCGTCGATTCTTTAACGTCAGCAATTGCAGCACTCGTCGATTCTTTAACGTCAGCGATGGCAGCATTCATTGACTGACTCAACGCGGTAATAGCTTCTAGAATGTTCTTCGGTTGTTCTTCCATCGCTCTTGTTACGGGCATTAACAACTACCCCACTCCTGACACCAGTTGTTACAAATTCACTCAAGAGCGATACGCTTGGGGTAAATAAATAGCAAGCTTTATTTATCACACTTCTATATACTAATTAAAACAATGCACGCAGCCCGCTCAACACCTCCAGAGCAGTACAGGAAAAGTCAATAAACACAATTAGCTCGGACACGAGTCTAAACAAACAAGCACAAGTATCACTTTTCGCCTGATCGCGAAAACGAAAGTAGCTCGCTCAAACAGGTTCCGCTAGGTCAGTGAACCTCCGACTGGAAACACAGAATGAATCCCCTCTGCCTGCCCGCGCGCCTTTTATAGCAAGGGGGAGGGGAGAAAAGGAACACCCGTGCGGTTGCTCGACGTTTCTGGAGATTCCAGAAAATTCAATTGTGTTCTAGGCTAATTTCTCGACTTCTACCGCATATTTTGATGAGCAGCTGGTATCGTTAGCAACCTTACCATGCGGCCAATACACCTGGCCCACCAAATTATTCAATTCTGAAGAAATTGTGCCATTAATTTATAGTTTTCTAAATCTTTCGCGATCTTGGCGAAAAGGGATACTTTTTCACATATAATTATTATTTACACTATTTACATCTTATTTACTTTATTTACAAGTATTTACAATAAAATTCATAACAATATTAAATGTAGATATTTTGTGTAGAGCTGTAAAGAAATCGGTTCATTTTACGATGAGTTGTTTCTTAATTTTTTATCAAGTGAATTTCTGCAAAAATTTGAAAATGTTTGTTGCAAGTTGTGAAGAATATGTATCGAGCATGTGTTGAGGTACAGTTATTGTGCTTATTTGAATGCTTGTGATAGATTTATTTTGCGATAAATGCTCGTTTTTAATGAATAAAATTTGAGGTATGTGGTGCTTTTATTTATTTAAATGTTTATTTCTTGCTTTACGGTACACCGGTGTATAGTTGAGAATATTTATGGTCTATGTTTTCATAATTATGTAAGGTTTTTACTATGTTGTGTTATTTTATTTATTGGGATGGAAAAATAAAAATTTTTAAGGTTTTAAGAAGGTTGTCTAATATTATTCGTTATATGGGTTTGCTCCCGATTTATAGAATTCCCTTACAACTTTTAGGTTTAATATGAATAAATATGTAAGGAGTTTTGAGTTGTTTGTGATCAGATTTGATTCTATTCTGATTAATAGTGTAAACTTTGTGTGTTTTCAAGGTATTAAATTGCAATGTACGTATAGCTCCGAGATAGTGTTTATGAATTGTGATGAAAAAATGGATATTTATGTTTTAAGAAAGATGGATAATTTTATTTGATATATGGGTTTACTTATATGGATTTGCAGAAATCAAGTGCACTGTTTAGATTAAATATGAATCAATATATAAAGATTTTTGAGTTGTTTGTGGAGACTTTTGTGTGTGTGTGTGGGGGGGGGGGACTGGTTTGAGTGTTTTTCTATTAATATTAAACTGTAATTTTAACATTTTAAGGGAAATTTTGTTGTGTAATTTTGTGCAGAAACACATTTTAGCATTTTGCATATTTTGAAGGTTATATTTTATTTCTTTTTTAACGTACCCATAGCCCAGAGGTAGTACTTTGTTTATGTACATATTGTTTATAGTTGCATTTGAAATATGTCTACAAATGTTTCAATGTGTTTAAATAAGTGTATTGTAGTTTTGGGTTTATTTTGTTCCTTATGTATCTACGTATGTTTATGCTTTGTTTGGTATGGAAAAAAACGTCGCCAAGGTTGGACATTGGCGACAAAAAAAGTTGCCAACTCAACCGGCACCCGCTTACGATATTATTCCCAACAGACAGTCAATGATATCAAGAACTTCGGCTTGAAATACAATGGCATACCTCCCAAGGACCCCTAAAGAGATTGATTCTTGGTGATACACCATGCACCCCGAATAATCCAGTGAAGTTATCTTTCCTAGATCTGTCCATAAACCAGACAATATCATTGTTATCCAAATTAATCATGTTCTCATTCCATTCATCCCTTGTTGGAAAAACAACCTCAAAAGGTCTGTTGAACACGTAGGTCTTTTCTATACTGTCAGAGGACATCATAAGAATAGGATCCTTTATTTTCTTGGTAATTCTGATGTGACCTTTAGCCATAGGCTCGTCATACCATTGCTTTTGCAATATCTTTTTACATTCAGTCATTCTTGCAGTGCTGCAAATGAAGATGTACAGAGGAGTCATATCTAAAATCTCCAAAGCTCTGGTGGGTGTAGAGGACACAGCTCCTGTGATATACAGGCAAACGAGTCTTTGAAGAACTTGTCCTTGATAGTTCTCTATTCCACCTTGCACCACCAGACAATAGAGGCATAAGTAATAATAGGTCTGATGATTGCTGTGTACATCCAAAACATCAGTTTCAGCTGAAGACTCTGATTTTTACCAAGCATTCTTCTGCATATCGCAATGCATTGTTTAGTTTGGTTGATTTTATAATCAACATACTTGTTTCAGGTGAGTTTTTGATCAAGAAATAAGGATAACAGCCATATTCACGAAACAGCGGGTAGCAGGTCGATCATAAAATCAGCCTTTGAACGTTACAGGCTGATCACATACCGATCTCCTCAAACCTATTCACCAACTTTGTAAAACTGTTATTTCCTGATCCACATGTGATCACAAGAAGACACACCCTACTATGTAAGCTGATCTGTGATTGGCTTAGGGGTCTTCCTATCCAACCAGCTGATTGCCAACCCTTGACCCCCCCCCCCCCTTCAGGAGCACACCATGCTTTCTTTAAGCGAATTCAGGAAAATAATCTGTGCAAAATAGTTCAAAATAAGCAGGAGTGTAGTGTGTTTTCATGTATTTTTATAATCAGAGATGCTTCAATTATTTCTTTTGGGAATTTCTGTTCACTTTTTTGCAATTTATAACTGATATTTTATTCATGTATACATATGAATTTAAAAGGTATATTGATTTTAAAAAATAATAGTTCTTAAAGGTATTCGGAGGTTTTTCTGATTTTTTAATGCATCTGACAGACAACACCAGTACAATTGTTTAAAAAATTTTTTAATAATGTATTTAAGAGCTTATTCTGATATTTTATTTGTTTGACTGTAGGTGAAGGCATTTTTTTATGAGTATCAATAATTAAAATTGCCCTGGGAATATGTAGCCCTGAAATTTTTTTACCTATAGTTGATCTTCAGAATCAATGCAAATAAAAAACTACTAATTTCATTGATTAAAATTTCGGGGGGGAGGGTAGGCAATCAAATCCTCATGATCTCCCATCTGGGGGCCTTATGTTTTTGGTAATATCGATTATAACTAATATGATACGACTAATTAAAGAAACCTGTTCAAGCCCAGCTAACCACTGCTAATTCACATGGCTTTGCCTATTTAATTTTGCAATGCTGTTGATGGGGAGGGGGGAATAAATAATAATAAATAAAATTAAGAATAGTACTTTTTTTCTGACAGACATTATTGATTTTGATGGTATTGTAGTATAATGTTGAATTATATACCTAATTAAAATGGTTAAGTACTTCATCCCAGTGGGCCTTACTTTTTTAGAAATAGAAAGATCATATTTTTGGAAATTCAGTATTAATTTTAAATGTAATATACTTTTAAACATAAAAAGAAAAAATGCTGCTTATGAATTTTGAGGGGGAAATGCATTCCTGATTTTTATTAGTCAAATAACACATATAAATTGATTTTGAGTGATTATTATTTCTTCAGTATTTAATGAAACTTTAGAATAGATGTCGTTGAAATTATTTAACCAAAAACTAGTTTGTTTTTAGGCAAGTTGGAGTGTATAGGCTGATTAATTTTATTTTTTACCAACTATGCGAAAAATTCCAGAGCTGGGAACCGAACCCAGGACTGCCGCATAACGTGCGGGTGCTCTACTACTGAGCTACTCTGGGACGATTCCCAGATGAAATTTCTCGCATTAGAGCCGTTGGCATTTATCATCTTCCTCTGCAAACCACAGATAGAACAGATGAAACAATTAATTCGCGACAACTCCATTACGCCGCGGATATTATACATTTTTAGAAAGTGATTCCATCAACCTTTCAAGTTATTAGGCAAGTTGGAGTGTATAGGCTGATTTAATTTTATTTTTTACCAACTATGCGAAAAATTCCCAGCTCTGGAATTTTTCGCATAGTTGGTAAAAAATAAAATTAATCAGCCTATACACTCCAACTTGCCTAATAACTTGAAAGGTTGATGGAATCACTTTCTAAAAATGTATACTAGTTTGTTTGTTTTTTCGTCAGTAAAAACATGTATTAGATTTCATAAATTACATTTACATTATAAAGGATATCATTTTTATGGTTAAATACATATATTAAGAAAGCAGAACAGACCAAGACAATTTAGATATTTTTAGATTTTCTAAGAGATGCAAAAAAAAAGTGAGAAATAGAGAGGAGGAAAACTTAGGCTGTATAGCGATTACAGAACCCTGTTACTACAACTTGCCAATCACTAGCTTTACTGCAGCGCCCTGATTTCACAGGAACTTCTATAATAAGTTTGAAGCCTTTTCTTCTTTTCATGGTTACTTACTTTAATGGTAATGTATTTGAAATATCTAAAATGATCTCCCATGGAAAAGTGGTTGCCATTGCCTCCAAGGAGGTTGGACTTCTTTGAAGCTGTGTTCTGCGCACTCATGGTCATCTATAGTTCTCCCATGAACACGACACCAACCAACCAATGTATTTGAAAATCCGTGTCACCCACTCCTCCTAAATCGTTTACTTTCTCCTTACACATAAATTTTGCAAATCTATTAATAAAGTCTAAAATTTCAATATCTTAGTCTTCAACAGTGCTGTAGTCCGCCATGTTTGTTAATAGATTAGAGCCTCACAGTGCATGCATTGAATGTAACCAGCTGGTTACATTCATCTGTTAAAAATGAGATGTAACAAGCCAATTTGGCCTGGTGAATACCATTTTTTTCTAAATTCTCCGGTTATATGTTGATCACCCTGTAACCAGCTAGTAAAATGTTTCGTGAATACCACCTTAAGTACTTCACCTCAGTAGCAAGCAACATTGATAGGAACGCCAAAGAGTTTAGAGATAGCAAAACCTTCCCATTTGCTTTTGCGTGCAAAAGGTACAAGATTGGTTTTCTGGGGACTTACCATCAGATTCCTCTCTGTGCACCACTAATTTGAAGATGATACTTTAGTTTTTGTCAACTTCCTTTTCTTTTCAAAATTACAATTGGTCATTTATCAAACATTCTAATCCGTATTTTTAATCGTTCTATAAAAATAAATGTAGTACTATATGCTCTGTTATATAACACATGGAGTTTTTTAATTTATCATTTTATTCATTCCTTCTTAAATGAAGCTAAATGACATATGTTTATTTCTTAACTACAAAATCGTGCAAAAATGCTACTATTTTGGCAACTAAAATTAAGTAAATGGCTACTAAACTGGCTATTTTTTTTATGTCAATGGGGATACTAATGATACTATTTTTGCTTCTTTGACTTTGGTGGACACCCTGTTCTTTGTAAAATATGCAATTCAGTAAGAAATACCTAGTAGGAGGTAATTAAAGTTACCTTTAAGAACACTAGCTGCAGAGAAAAAATCTAATGGAATGCATGGGAAATTGTCCTTTTCACAATAGGAAGTATCCTTTTTGAAAAGAAATGTGAACACTGTATAATGAAGTGTGTAAGAAACATTAAGTTGTAGCTAGAATAAAATTGGTGCATTCTATGAAATGGCATATTTTTAGAATGCTAAAGTGACATATGATTTGAATCATTTCATGGAACACATTTTTGAAATTATAGGAATATTATTTTAATATTATAATAACTTCAAGTGGTTGGGGGGAAAAAGTTTTTTTATGTAGAACTTTGAAAGATACCAGAATTAGTACTCGCACCATTCTGTTGTAAATTTAAAAGGAAATGCTCCATTCAAGTGAATATAAAGTAAAAACACTCTTACAAATGTGTGTGCATTTATTATTTTACATAAAATGAAGTATTTTTAAATTGATGTTGTACCTTTCATATTACATAATGGGATGTTTCCTTTGTATATTTTTATGCTAAAAAACTTTCATAGTGTAATCTAAATGAATATTTTTGGCACATAACTCTATTGAGTAATTTTTATGGTAAAATAGTATGCTAGAGCACATCAAAAATTGCTTTTAAAATTTGCGCAAATAAAACTAGTTTTTAAAAATACATTAATAGTACTGATATGGCAATTATTCTGTATTTTTAGTTAAACTCCTTTTTAAGGCAGTCTTAATCGATTCCTTTGAAAAATAGAATTCCTGTGAAAAATATTAGCAGGTATGCAAATATCATACTTAAGTAAAAATTTCCGATGTTGTTTACTTGTTTTGATCTATGCACTTATGTTTTCACATTAAAGGAAAAAAAAAACCTCACTTGTTCAGAAATATCAGAATTATTAATGATTTTGCTTTGTACTTAAAAATTGAAGTTTTGTACATGAAAGTATTCCATTACACAGGGTTTTGTAAATTAAGACACATAAAAAGGTACTTATCGACCAGTGTTCAAGATGCATTCCCATTTTTCTCATAATGCAAAAAAATTTGCCAGAATGCTAAAATGAAATGAAAGAAATTTAGTTTTTTGCAAAAGTATTCAGAGAACAAAAATCCTTCACGCTAGTGAGATAGCGGTTTTTTGTTTGCAGCCTTTTAGAATTTTGCTAAAGCTCTTTTTAACATTTTAGCTTTTTTGCTAAAGAATTTTTTACTCAACTTAAACCCTTTTATTGACAGAACAGTCATTTCAGGTGCTACAAAAGGTCCATCCTTCTTCAGTTGCAAAAAAGTTCCACTATCCACACAAACAGATAAATTAGAACTTTCTGCAACATTGAGTTAGAATGGTTAGAACTTCAGCTCTAACATGTGGATGGTGAAACTTTTTTGCATCTAAAGAAGAGTGGACCTTTCGTACCATCCAAAACAATCGCTTTCTTGATAAGTGCCCTTTTTATATATATATATGCTATTTTAAAAAGTTTTAAATTATTTTTGTATTTTAACAACAGTTTTTTCTTCAGTGTTCTTGCTATTATTTATATTGTATGAAAAATTCCTTCTAAATTTTATGTAATATTTGTCCTGTACACGTAATTGTTCTCATTTAGATAAGTCTAAAATTTTAGAATGTGTGAAATATGTGTGTGTTTATTTGTGTTCTCATTGATTAAAACTATTTTTTATTTTATTCTAGGCCAGGGACCTCCAAAAATGTATGACTGTTGCATTGTCTAAAGCTAAATCAAATGTCTTTCAGAATGTTTCTGAACATAATAATTCAAATAAAGATTCACCAAGAGATGAATCCCTACCAGATTCCAAATTGGAAAAAATGTTGCCTGCACAGAGCTCTGAATCGCTTAATTTGGCTTTAAAGTATTCAACTCAAGCTTTTCAAGAAAATTCTGGATTATATTCACCCTCATCTCAGACTTCATCTGTTACATCATCAATTCCAGATACTACATTTAGTCGACCCAAATCTCGCAGGGACTTGCAACCCTCAGCATCAGATGTTTCAGATGCTGATTCTGGAATGCAGAGCATGGTGAGTCCCAATGTCGGAAATGCGGACTGTGATAGACATGCTTCTACTACTGATGTTGATCACTCTTTATTAAATGGTTATGCTCATGAAGGTAGTACTTACTCTTCTTGCAAAAGAAGCTCTGGAGATTCTGCTTATCAGAGAAATGTTAAACAGATTAATCTGCCCTGTGAGCGAGAATCTGATGTTGAAGAAATGAGATCAAAACTGAATATCTTTCGAACTAAGAGTTCTGGCATTAGGCATTCTGTTCCCTTAGCTTCTGTTTCAAGCTCTGGCGAAGAAAGTTGGAGTGTTCAGCATGATATTGGTAGCTTAAATCCAAGCAAATATGGCATTCCATCTCATAAAATGAGTTTTGTAGAGTATTCAAACAGTTCGGTTGAAAACTCTCCTTGCTCAGCTTTTGCATCTGATGACTGTGACAATCCTCTAACAAGAACCATGGCTGAACCTCATGTTTATTCTCGCCATCACTTTCAGTCTAATCACATTTCGCAAATGAAGCTTGATGAAGCTAATAAGCTTAAGAATATTGACGGGATTAGTAACTCTGCTGATTATTTACATGAAAGAGAGCACCGATGTTCTGATTCCCCATCTTTATGCTGCTCCAAACTAGGAAGTTCACAACCTCGAGGTCAGCCTCATGTGCATCATCAGCATTGCACAAAATCTTGTCCTCATTGCACTTGCAAGCATTCTGGAAAGATTTGTGAGAGCAACGATTCCTGTAATTACAAAACTTGTTCTATGTTATCCAAAGGATTTAATCAGTTTGCCCAAAGTAAAGTTACTACTCCTCTGGAAGACATTGATTCACCCCAGTCTCCTTGCACTGTTGAAATGAGTGGCAGAATCTCTCATTCATGTTCTTTCCAATCAGATGGTTTTACTGCTGCTGAAGAACTCTCTGCAACTGCTACTGTAAAAGTATTTTCTACTCGAGCCGTTAGCATGACCTGTACAAATGGAACTCTAAGCCCTCAAACAAGCTCACAAAGGCCTATTACTCTTACTGATGCTTCCCCTACCACTAATCTTAGGTCTCCTCTGGTGCTAGCTGCTAATGTATGGGATAAAAAAGTTCAGGATATTGAATCAACCTTCCATCAGCTGCAAACACAGGTAAAATGTTATGTAAATTAAAAGTGTACAATAGGTACTTTTCCTTTATACTGGTATCACACAAAAAAAAATTGCTAAAATATGGGATAATGCACTAAATATTGCAACAAAAAATATCTCAACTATCACTGTTTATGTAAGAAAAATGAGCCATATAGTCATGTGCCATGATTTGCTGCCTTCCTTCTCCCTTCAGTGCAAAATGGCGCAGTAAACATCAAAGTATTTTTTTCACACCACAATCTTTCATTGTTATTATTAAAGTTTATGTGGTGAAAGTTACATTTATGAAAATGAAAGTTGATGTGTGTGTGTGTGGAAAAAAGTAATAGTAATGACATTTTCATGTTTTCTTAAAGATACAGTAGAAGACCCAATATCCGCACAACTTGGTTCCAGACCTTGTGCAGATTTTAGAATTTTGCAGATTTTGGGTCATAATAGGAAATTTATTCTATTTCCGTCCACCCTACCCAGGAAAAAAAATAATAAAGATCAAGTGAAACAAATCATGTTAATTATAATCAGAATCATGATATAAATATACAGAGGGATAATACAATATACAAAATTATGAGATTATAGTACAACTTACTTAACCATGTATATTCAATAGTAGTTTCGGACTTTGGGATGTTCTAATTATAGTTTTTTTTTTTTTTTTTTCATTATTTCCTGTTTTGTAACACAGCTTTGCTGCTCTACAAATCTGAGATATTTCTTTCTCAGAGCCTAACCTTCATTAAATGTTACTTTATCAACTTTTTGATCATCCTCACTTGTTACTGTGTCATGTGACCATAATTGAGTGTTAATTATGTCACTGTCAGTCATTTGAAGGATATCAATGCTACCATCAGAGCTCACAAACTGTTAAAATATTTTTTTTCAAGTGGGAATAGCTTATTTAGTTTTACTTTGTGGTTATAGTGTAGTTTTCTGAACTTGCGGGGCAGATTTCATTGTTTACATTGAACAGACAGTGCGAATTTTAGAGCCTTGCGGATTTCGGGTCGGCGGATTTTGGGTCTTCTACTGTATTTTTACAGGCATGAGATTCTTCCGACTTTTGTATGATTTTCAGACTTTTTCAATTTGAAAAAAAAAAAAAAAAAGTTTTTGCAAAATTTCAAAAACTTTCATTTTTTAAAACCTTTTATTAAGGTGAAATTGACATAAGTAGGATAGATTTAATATCAGTAACAATTGCAATATTTATTGAACTTGAAATTCATAAGTATTATTGCTCAAATGTTGTTCACACATTCTTTCAAACTTTCCTTTTTTTGTCAATCTCATCCCTGTATTAATAACAAATTTGGCCAAATTTCACCTGTAGGAAACAAAGAACTGTAACATAGTTGAGTGTTATATGAAGGGCTTCAATTGCATACAGAAAACTAGATTTCAAAGTGAGATTTTTTATCGAACAAATTAACTTTTTATTTAATAACTGCAACACACTTTTTATTTTTAAAACGTGGAAAGTATATTGTTAGCTGATTGTTTTTAAAACACATAGTAAAACTTGTGACATTGATGGTTTTTTAGATACAGCTTTTTGAAAGTATCTTTGTAAAAATCACAAAAATTAATTTGAATGCTTAGTGACAATTTTATGCAATAGTTAAAAGAACTTTTTTAAACAAATAGAGTATAAATTTAGATTTAATTTGATACAAAATGAATTTATTTTAGGTATAAATAAATAAAGTAGAATGATTTTACTTATATAGAAGACATATATGGCAAAAACAAAGAAAAAATGGTTATTTTCAAGAAAAAATTCAAACCAAAAAATTATAGAAATCTAACATAATTTTTTTTTTCACTTCAAGATGTGACGTCCTGGTTGACTATTAAAATCAGGTGATTGGGCTTGAAACCACCCATAACAAACTGGTGTTACAGTTTATTAAAGCTGTTATTTCCATGTGTGTGTTGTCCATGTAATCAAAAATGAATAATTTATGGTGCAATAAATTCCAGTTTGACTGAAACATGTTATTTATAACCATAATGATTACCACTCTAAAATTTGGTCTTACTGTAGTAAAAAAAAAAATAATAATAATAATAATAATAATAAGTGTGAGTAAAAATATGTAAGTTTATTATTATTCATCTGTATCATGGATGAAAATCTTCCACGTATCCTCAAAATTTTTCATTTTAGTTATTTTACGAGGTTTTATTTATTCATTTTTTTTAACAATATGTAGATTATATAATCATGGTAGAGCTCTGTATTTTGTATCTGCCAACTCAAGTTCAATTATCTTGCATGCTTTTGGTAAATGAGTATTCTTTTAGTAAATCTTTTAAATATTTCTTTATTAGCATCACAAACGCATTTACAAAGTACATGAATGCTTATTTCAATTTATTTTTATAAATTTCTCAACTTTTAAATGCATCTGAAAGTTTGGGTGTTAAGCTGAAAAATCGTCATACTAATTCTGTGATTAAAAAAATATATTGATTTCCATAGATTGATAATTTATAGAATAAAAAAAAGGATCTGCTTTTTTCTTTTAACTAAGATCAGTCGAGTTTTTAAAATTAAATCAAAGACATTTTTGCTAATGCAACTAAGCAAAAAAATATTTTTTTTCCCATAGAATGTTTATTGATCTGTGTGTCTTTTTTCCATTGCAATTTTAAAAATAAAAGAAATTGCTGCATCTACATATTTCATTTTATTCTCATATGCAGTTTTTTTTTCTACAAAAAAATAAAATTTTTGAGAATTTCTTTTTAATTAAAAAAAAAAAATACAAATTGTTCGTATTTTATTTTCTGTCTGTTTGCAGCTAATAAGACAGGAGCATTTGTTCCTGGCTTCCTCTTCTTTGTATCAATGTACAGTAAGACTAGAAAGATTCTAAAACTTTATAAAGACACATAAAACATTATTTGTATTATTGACAACAACCGTCAAAAAGATAAACCACGTTTTACTACCGCTATCCCCTTTAGCCGAGGGATAGCCAATAAACTTTCTAATATCGCCAGTAAAAAGAAATTACGTATTCCGATTAAACCTAATAAAACAATCTTTCAGCGCATTAGATCGGAAAAAGACCCAATCAACCCCATCGAAACCGCAGGGATCTATAAAATTAATTTTATGTCAAACGATACTAATAAAGAAAATTGCTACATCGGCGTTACAAAAAGGAAAATTAAAGAACGAAAAAACGAACATTTTAAAGACATTAACTTCCAGAAACAAAGTACCGCCCTAGCCCGTCTAGCTTTGAAAGAGCCCATTACCATTGATTTTAAAAATATTAAAAAAATAGCCAACTTTAAAAATAGTATATATGCCTACATTCGTGAGAGCTTAGAAATATTGACGACAGAGGGCAGCATCAACGATACGCTTCATACAATCGACCAATCATGGGACGACGTCATGCATCGAACTTTCAAGAAGAAGAACGACGAAGATATAAAAAGAAGCCGCCATTAGTGAGAGCTCCAGAAACGACTGAAGATGGTTATGTGTGTAACCGAAATATATATCGTGTACGGGGGAATAAGGTATTCCCAAATAAAAAGTTTTAACTTCTAAAACTTTATTTGGAAAAATATTTAGACATTTATAAAAGGATTATGCATTTCCTGTATAATTAAACAAAGAATTTTTAAAATTTCTTCTAACCATTTGAATTGTTATTTTTGAAACTGAGATAAAGAAAATCCTGATAAACATATGTTTTTACAGTATTTCTGATTAAGATTTCTCAAATAGAAATAAGATTAGACAACCCTCCAAATCACACTTCTTGTATTTTATTTTTACTTACAAAAGATAGTCTAAAACTCAGGCATGATATTTATGATTTGTCTTGACCTTAGATTTTATCAAATTGCTTAAAACCCCCCTTTTAAATAGTAGTACCTTATTTTTCTATTGTATATTCTCTATCTAAACTTGATTATTAAATATCTATTTATGAATGAGTGCTTGGGCATTTCTTTGTTCAGGATAAAAGTAATTGATTTGCTTTGGGTTTGAAATTGTAAAAATTTTGTGACCTTCAGCGAAATTTTTGGTTAAATTCAAGCTCATACACTTTCCTCTCTTTTCGTTTCTGTGCATTCTCATCCTTGCTATATGCATGGTGTTTGCTGGCAACTAAAAATAAGACTTTGGTAACTAAATTAAAGATAAGGCAACTTGGGATACTTTTTTGGTTCAAAAATGCAATTTTCATACTGTTTTCAAATATTTGGCATCCTTTTTTTTTTTTTCCCCACTAGGCAACTAATTTAGCAATAAAAAAGACAAGCTTTGTTCTTTATTAATATCTTTCCCTTTCTAAGCTTTATTTGCTATCAGACTGGTTGCTAAAAGCCTTCTTAACACTGTCTATTTATTTGGATGTCACAGCTATCTATGAGTACCACATAGTTATTTGGTCATTGTAATGCATTTTTGTATTCATCAAATATATGATATATTTGAAAGAATTGGAAAATACATAATGAAACTTCTAAAAAACTTTATATTTAATTTTGTTTCAAAGAGTGTATGAGAAATATGAGTATATATGTAAGCGCAGGGTTAAGGAAAAAAGGGAAAAAAAAAACTTTTTTTTTCACTTTTTTTTCAGTCCTTTTATAATTACATGTTATATATTTATAAATAAAATAATTTGTAAAATGTTCAAATAACAATTAATATTCCTTCTGAAAATAATTAAAATGAAGTAAATAAACAATTGTTGCTATATGCATGTGGACATGGAAATCATTCAATTTTAATATTTTATTTAGAGATACTATTTTTTAAATTTAGTATATAATATAATACAATAGTAATTGTTTACTACATTTTACACAGAATATTGCTCATAGATTCAGCAGTAATAACAGTGATAAGTTGTTCAAAATGATATTTTTAAGGTTTAGAAATAAGTTGTTAAAACACAAAACCTCTATTTTAGAAACAAATAAAAAATGTAACCTATAATTTTAGCTTTAATTAATAATTTTTAATAATTAAAAACATTGATGTATCTATTAGACTGATATAAAACTTATTGTTGATACTTATAAGTACACCGCGGATTATATGCACTTAAAAAGTGACAAAATATGCATCAAAAAATCTAAAAATATGTGCTAAAAATCTAAAATTATGCACTAAAAATCTAAAAATAAGCACCAAATATCTGAAAAAGTATTCACATATTAACAGAAAATAAAAACGTATTTACTTGTAAAAGTATTTTCTATCACTTATCTTGCAACTATGACACATTCTTTTCTCTTTGAAACTTCAAAACATCATGAAAGACAGAATGAGAAACTTTTATTCACAATCTTAATGATATGGAATACGAATTAAAACTGCTTTCAGTAATTTTTGTTGCAATACAGAGCTAAGTGTTTTTCTAAATTTTTAATAGCAAGGCTTTGTGTTTTATCATCTGAAATCATTTTATATGGTGAAAATGCTCTTTCAACATCAACGAATGTCACTGGACAGTACTATAATATTTCGCTTTAGATGGTTCTACTTTTTCCGGTAATTAACTCCCAAATCCTGAATTTTTATTTAAAATAAAATTCACACTTATTTCTTCTCCTAATGGCTGGAATCTTGCCAACACATTCCTGTACTTTTACAACTTGACTCATTGCATCACTCAGAAGCAGATTTTGATATTCTAATTTTGTGATGTCTGATGTTAAGAAGGGGAAAGGGGTTTCGATTATCGATAGACCTTTTCGGATGGACATATCGCTAAGCATTTCTTCTGCAATGAAAAAAAGAAGAATCGACACTGTCCAAAGCATTAACTACATCTTTTATGGAGTTGGGTCTTGTCCATAATCTGAAATCCACGTCTTCATCAGGGTTGGCATGCTTGCTTTCATTCTAGCCATTTCTGAAATTTTTATATAGGCTGACTTACTTTAAATTGTTGCAAATGCACACAAAAAAAATTAAAGTTTATATGCTATTTTACTGGGAACCTGAGGTTTATAAATTTTTGAAAGCGTGGGACTTAAAGAGTTAAAGAAATACTGAAAGGAAGGTAAAAAAAGTTACAAATTCAAAGCTAAAGAGATTGAAATATGCAATTGCATATAATCCGCAGACTGCTTATAAGGGCCATTTAAAAATATATCAGAACTTATTCTATATGTAGTATTCGTAATTTTAAATTATTCTTTCAAAAAAACCAATCAGTGATTTGTGGGGGGGGAGAGAGAAAAAAAATAATTTGGTTTGAACCAGTCGACCATGCCAAAACTGTGTGAGACAGAACAAGAAAATAAAATGAGCTAGTAAAAAGAAAATCAATTCCATTATTTTATTTTTTATTTCATCTGTGTCAATAATAAATTTTTTAGCTAAACTATTTTAGTTAATAAAATTAAGAAAAAGTATGCTATTTTGACTTTTTGTGTTGGTGAAGACTGCTGATGCTACCGTTTTTGCCTCCTGACAGTGATGGACACCCTGTATTATGTAACAAAATGTTTATACCTATATTATGAGAAATTGTTTATTTTATAACTGAAGGTAATTGTAAGCATTAACTTCTAATTTTCAGATTCGTGATCTAGAAGGAACTTTTGGACAGATTGGACAATTAGGACAGTTTTTTTATCCTGGTATTTTGCAAGAAGATTCTAAAGAATCGAGACCTGGTATGTATTTTCTTATTTTTTCTCTTGTATGTTAATTTTTAATTTATATTTATTAAGATTTTCTGAATCTGTAAACTTTGATTTTAATTATAAAATGATCTAAAATTAAATAGTTTGTGACTGTAATAGGAAAAGCAGACATGCTTTGTCACGCTCGAGAATGACGTTATATAAATCAAACTATAACTTTGTATTACTTTCATGGCAACTTGATATTTCTTGAAAATAAACATGGAGTCATTCTGCACTATGTCTTGTGTGTGTTGTATATCAATATCGAAATATTATACGTTTTATATACATCATCATGCAATATTCTGGTGTCAAAATATCTAAATAGATAGAACTTCTTGCTACTTCACTAAATGTACAAACTTACTTTTACTTTATGGGGGAGGGGGATGAAAGAAGAACTAGTCTCGCAATTGAAAAGAAAACGAAAAACTATTAGAAGCAATATAACTCATTTCTCAACTGAGATTAACAACTTGAAAGACGGCATTTCAAATGGAGATGTGGAATATACAGTAAATCGTTTAACATGTGCTTTGAAGGAAATGAAGATTGTTGACAATGAAATCCATGTTCTTTTTACGGATGGGGAATACGAAAATGACATTGCCCAATGTGAAATCTATATAGATGATGCTGAACATGCAATCTTTAAAGCCCGAAAAATCATCCAAAATAAATTATCGCCAACCATCAATGCCAGCAATAACCCTAATATTGATATTGATAATGCCAATTTGGCAACTAATTTGGCTATTAATCCATAATCTGTTCAGACAGCACCTGTTACTCAAACTTACACAGTGAAATTACCGACAATAAAATTGGAAACATTTGGAGGGGAAATAGAGAGTTGCAAGTTTTTGGGAACAATTTCAGTCCTCTGTAAACTCGAATCCAAACTTATCAACTATTAACAAAATTATTTTTTTGAGAGGTTTACAAAATTTGGACAGATTATTAAGGTTATCAAAATTTACAGACAGAGATTATCAAAATTTTGAGAGGTTTGTTTACAAAATGAACCTAAACAATTAGTTGATGGTATCAGCATTATTGTGGACACATATGAAACAACTAAAAAGCTTCTAACGGACAAATATGGTGATAAAAATAGAATCATTCAAACTCATTTGGACTTTTTAGACACTTTAACGCCAATCCTCAATCCATCACCAGCATCACTAAATGAAGTTTATATTGAATGCACAGAGGATTAAAAGCTCTACGTGCTTTGGGAGAAGATATTGACGCATATGGTAAAGTTTTAACTCCTAAAATTTTATGTGCATCACACACCTAATACAGTTTCTCTCTGAAGAAGTTGAAGCAACTTTGATTACTTTGAAAGTAAAAGCCAATGTTGCTGTACCATTTACCCCCACTACAGCCTTTATGTAAACAGTATCATATAAGAAACAAAGTCGTTGGCATGCAAAAAGTATTTGTATAGAGTAATGGTCCTAAATAAATCTTCAACACCTTGTGATCGTACAGGAAATTTCTACTCTTGCAGGTTCTAATTTAAAAAAAACTCTCGAGTGGTCCGACTCCAATAGAAATTGTAAAACGGGCACATACCTGTTCTATGGATGACGACGAACGGAGAAGACTGATGCCGGAATCTTGTACACTAAAACGCTCTAATTTATCACGCACACATATATATAACACCTGTGATCCGTTGTTTTAAATGAAGACACCAAATTATATAGAAAAAGGAACTTATTTATTTACGCATGATAAATATGGGCAAAACGGTGCTGGTCAACTAACACAAATTATAAAGTTACACAAACAAGAATTTAAAAAAAATGGCACATGGGGCCACCAAGGAGGACTACGCCTCACAAAAAAGGTGTACACACAGCAGGCAGGCAAGCAGAGAACTGACTCTCACGTCGTTGCGATCCGTGGGCTCGGAGCTCGCCATTTTCGCCAAGCGTGGCGAGATAGACTGCTGTAGCCAATCAGGAGCCTGCACGATGTCTGCGTACCTGGCGATATGTTCGCCACAGTAGCGGTCGTCTTTTTGTAACCCTACGCTAGCGGGACGGAATTTTCACGTGGCGGAAGGTTCGACGATGTTCTAGAACATTCGCCATTTTTCAGGAAGGTTGTAGCACTTGTACTTACGGGGACGAGACATCGGTACATCATTGTGTGACGGCTAGCTAGGCCTGGGAGCAACTTCCACGTGGGAAATTAATGTTATCGTCCTTTAGCTCTCAAGATTAAAAAAAAATATATTTTATAGTAGAAAGAAAATTTCCTTTTACAAAAAAAAAAAAATGGCTGAAACATTGGGGGATATGATAAATCAGAGAAAAAAAAAAACAGAAAATTTACAATTCTTTGTAGTATGTTAAATTTTAGAAAAATGGTGTGAACCTAAATTTCATAAAGGGGTGTCACTATGTGACAAACAGTAAGCCCACTTTTGGATCAAAGAAAAAGAATAATATGCCGTTTTGTGCATTTTGTGAAATTTCTGGTCTTTGGGCTCAAAAATGTGAAACCATAACTGACTATGATACTCGCATACAAAAACTAAAATCCTCTAACCGCTGCTTCTTGCGCAAAATCGAGGACACCGAATGTCAAATTGCCCTCATAAAGACACTGTCTGTTGCCCAAAATGCAAGAAGAAACACCATGTTTCCATTTGCTTGCCTGCTCAAAAGAATCAACTAGTAATAGCAAACAGTAATGTTAACCACATAAACATTCCAAAAACAATTTTTACACATTTACAAACTGCTATGTTACTGTCCCCATAGGCATTACAAAACTATCACGCTGTATTCTAGATGGAGGAAGCCAGGCAAGTTTTGTGGACACAAACCTGATTAAAACACTTAAGTTTAAAGTTATGAGGTGTGACACATTGAACGTTCAAGCATTTGAATCTACCACAACTCGAGAACAGTGTCAATGTGTTCAACTGTCACTTTCAAGTTTGTGGAACAAGCAAACGGTTTCAATCACCGCATTTGAGAGCTCTAACACTTATACTACACATCCTACTGCACCAACAGAAGTTGTTCACTTTGCTCGTAAGAGAAGATTGACACTTGCTGATCCACCGGATGAGTCTTCATTGTCAATAGAATTACTGTTTGGTGGTGATAATTACTGGAAAATCATTACTTCAGAAGCCCCAATCAAGCTTTCAGAATCTTTCATCATGGTTCCATCAATGTTTGGCTGGATTCTCAGCAGATCAAGAATACATACAATCATTGAAAACACATTTGTTCATTACATTTCTGTACAAGATTCAAGTGATTGCCTAAATGTTCAAATATGTTGCTTATGGGAACTGGACTCCATAGCATACAAGAAACACAGAAAAGAAGAATGACTATTCGTGATGAAGAAATATTGCCAGAATTCTACAAAGCGTACAAAACAGAAAACAATCGAAGAGTGGTTTCACTGCCTTGGAAACCAACAGCTCCACTTCTATACGATAACAAAATTACTGCTGAAACAAGGTTCAATTCTCTTTGAAGAAGACTTGCATCTAGTGACACCTTGAAGACACAATGCAAGAAATGCATGCTAAATTATATTGAACAAGAACATGTTGATGTCTGTCCTACAGATGAATCAAATGAAAAACCAGTATGCTACCTTCTGCATCATGCTGTTAAAAAGCAGACACAAACTGAAACCAAACTGAGAATTGTGTTTGATGCCTCATTACATGCTCCAGGAATGCCGTCACTAAATGACTCTTAGGAAGCCGGTCTGAATTTCCTTCCTGAAATTGTTGGCTGTCTACTGAGATTCCGAATGCATAAATATGCTGTTATATGTGATAAAAAAACAAGCTTTCTTACAGTTATTACTACACAAAAATGGCAGAAACATTACAAGATTTTTGTGGTACAAATTAGAAAATGATTCATCTGAAATTGCTACCTTCACTGATGAAATAACAGATTACAGATTTACACACTTACCATTTGAACTTACTTGCTCTCCATTCTTACTAAGTGCTGCGACACGAGAACTAGCTGCCAATCATCAGAAACAATTTCCAATTGCTGCTCCAATGATAAACAAGAATATGTATATGGATGACTTTCTTGCTAGTGCTGAATATGGATCATTTATAACAATTCTATATAATGAGATCGAAAATTTAATGTCTCTAATGAAATTGCCAATGGATAAATGGGCTACAAACACTTTGAACTTAAAGATGTCCTGCAAAGCCTTACAGAACAGATAAAACCATGCTCGGTATTGATTGTAATACAAGTGATGATACTTTAGGAAATGGATTTAAGACATCTTTCTGTATCTCTAGAGATAAACCCCTTACAAAGAGATGGTTACTATGCTACATTGTTAGCTTCTATGACCCCTTAGGACCCTATTCACCTTTTACGATCCTCAGGAAAATTATTTTTCAAGATACCTGGATACTCGGAATAAAAAGGGATGAAATACTACCAGTAAACTTGTCTACTTTGTGGTATGCAGCCGTACAAGAATTGAACGATATTTACTCTCTACGGAAACGGATTCCTCGAAGTTTAAACATTTCATCACATATTCCACATACAATTCACGTCTTTTGTGATGCATCTCAACATGCTTATGGTGCAGTATTGTACATTGTGAGACTTCACGATGACAAACCGAAAGTACATTTAGTGTGTAGTCGCAATAAACTAGCACCTATCAAGAGAATTACCTTACCTCGTTTGGAACTGCTGTCTGCACTAATGGGGGCACGATTGTTACAATACTTCTGTACTGAAACTAATTCTTGCTTGTCAAAGGCAATGTAGAGTGATTCTCGGATTGCGTTAGGATGGATTTGCAGTGATCCCAACAAATGGAAAACATTTGTTTGTAATAGAGTAACCGAGATATTCTCCCATACTAATCCTTCTCAGTGGAAAAATTGCCCTGGCATGGAGAATCCTGCTGACAAACTTTCATGAGGGATTACACCATCAACATTTAAAAACTTAGAACTTTGGTGGTGGAAGGGTCCTGAATGGCTAGTTAAATCTGAAGAAAACTGGCCAGTTTCAAAAACTATCAATGAAGAAATCAGTCGCACCTTAGAAGCTAAAAGACAAAAAGTGCAGACCCTTCATAATGCATCTACTCAGCCATTTATATAAATGCTGAAAACTACAGTTCTTATTTTAAACTCTTATGTAACGTCATGAATTCTTCGATTTATCCACAACTGTAAAAACCAAGAAAAGTTAGTCGGTGAATTAAATTCCACAGAACTAAATCAAGCTCGTACCTACTGATACAGACTGTTCTAAAGGAAATGATTCCTTTAGAATATGAAGCCCTGATGACAAGAAAATCCCTTCTTAAGAACTGAAAAATAGAAAAATTTAATCCACTTCTTGAGAACAATGTGATATTACTTGGTGGTCGATTACAGTTTTCTGATTTGTCTCATACCGAAAACACCCCATCTTACTAGACAGCTCTCACCATACAAACCTACAAACCTGTTGATACGCCAAACATACAAGAAACACAAAAAAGAAGAATGACTATTCGTGATGAAGAAATATTGCCGGAATTCTACAAAGCTTACAAAACTGAAGACAATTGAAGAGTGGTTTCACTGCCTTGGAAACCAACAGCTCCACTTCTATACGATAACAAAATTACTGCTGAAACAAGGTTCAATTCTCTTTGAAGAAGACTTGCATCTAGTGACACCTTGAAGACACAATGCAAGAAATGCATGCTAAATTAAATTGAACAAGAACATGTTGATGTCTGTCCTACAGATGAATCAAATGAAAAACCAGTATGCTACCTTCTGCATCATGCTGTAAAAAAGCAAACACAAACTGAAACCAAACTGAGAATTGTGTTTGATGCTTCATTACATGCTCCAGGAATGCCGTCACTAAATGACTCTTAGGAAGCCGGTCTGAATTTCCTTCCTGAAATTGTTGGCTGTCTACTGAGATTCCGAATGCATAAATATGCTGTTATATGTGATAAAAAACAAGCTTTCTTATAGTTATTACTACACAAAAATGGCAGAAACATTACAAGATTTTTGTGGTACAAATTAGAAAATGATTCATCTGAAATTGCTACCTTCACTGATGAAATAACAGATTACAGATTTACACACTTACCATTTGGACTTACTTGCTCTCCATTGTTAGTCAGTTAATTAAATTAGTTAGTCGGTGAATTAAATTCCACTGAACTAAATTAAGCTCGTACCTACTGATACAGACTGTTCAAAAGGAATCATTTCCTTTAGAATATGAAGCCCTGATGACAAGAAAATTCCTTCTTAAGAACTGAAAAATAGAAAAATTTAATCCACTTCTTGAGAACAATGTGATATTACTTGGTGGTCGATTAAAGTTTTCTGATTTGTCTCATACCGAAAACACCCCATCTTACTAGACAGCTCTCATCATACAAACCTACAAACCTGTTGATATGCCAGACACATATACGAATGCATCATCTAAGTGTTCGGATAGTGGTCTCTGAACTTTGTTCCGATTATTGGATAGCGAAGGCAAGACACGCCATTAAAAGGGTCAAATGCAATTGCCTTCCATGCAAGATACTGAAACAAAGACGTTGTGAACAGATAGAAGCTCCATTACCAGCTGAGAGAATTCAAAAGTCCACTCCATTTGAAACTGCCAGAATTGACTTTGCTGGCCCACTCTAAGTCAAAGACAATAAACTGGTTACAAAGGCCTACATAGTCATATTTACATTTGCTGTAACTCGAGCCATCCACATGGAAGTAGTTTCAATTTAAGCACTGATGTCTTCTTACTAGCAATACAACGATTTGTATCTCGACGTTCGCTTCCTCACACTGTCTACTCTGATAATGCTACAACATTCTGCGCTGTAGATAAAGAATTGAAGTCCCTCTGGAACATCATATCTTCTTCTGAAGTACAGGAATTTTATGCCCACCATAACATCACATAGAAATTCATTGCCCCACGGATGGCTTGGTGGGGAGGGTAGTGGGAGAGACTGTTTTGGACCATCAAACAGTGTCTGTGGAAAACCCTAAGTCAGGAGTGGACCTAGGGACCATTTTTTCTATAGAAATATTTAATGAGGCCATAGATATGCCATCAAATAATTTTGACGTAGTAATTGTTCGATCATGATACTTCATAGTGAACTTTGTTATTTTTAATTAAAATGCAAACCGTTTTGATATGTAGTATGCTCAAAATATTGTGTCGCGTGCCATTAGTTTGTCACCCCTGCCCTAGGTAAAGCCTGTTTAGGCACCACTGGTTTGATCACGGTTTTATGTGATGTACAAGCCATCTTCAACAGCAGACCAATTGTCCAGGAATATGGTATTACAGAAGATCTGGATGAAGCACTAACACCCTCCCACTTTCTCATGGGAAAACTACTCACAACTGTCCCTTCTGGCCCACCAAATTCCGACTCAGACTTAACACATATATGGTGAAGTCGTCAACATCTAATGGAATCCTTTTGGAAAATATGGCAAAAGGAATATCTAATGGACTTGAGAACATTTCACCACCTGAGGACGCCACCCAAATTGTGTTGAAATCCGAGTCAGGGATGTGTTTTTGCTACAGGAGGACATTAGACCTCGACAGACCTGGAAAAGGGCACTTGTCAATGAGGTGATTTTAGGCTGTGACAACAAAGTCTATACCTGCAAGCTATGAGTGAACAGACGTACATTTACCCGATCAATGCACCTAGTCATCCCCCTGGAGGTTGACCGGTGTGGGGAGGATGTCGCGCTTGCAAATGATGTTATATAAATCAAACTATAACTTTGTATTACTTTCATGGCAACATGATGATAGTAACGGAAATTTCTTGAAAATAAACATGGAGTCGTTCTACGTTACATCTTGTGTGTGTTGTATATGATTATCAGGAATTACTATGTTTTATATACAGCAGCATGCAATATGCTTACTGTTGAAAATGATTCCCCCCCCCCCATCTGGTGGGCACTTGCTCATCAAGCATTTTGCCACCACGAAGGCCCGAATTACTGGTCATTTTATTATGGACCCAGTGGGCTCCCATAATAAAATGTGTTGAAAATGTTTAAAGTTTGTTTCAATTAATGCTAATTTTACTGGCTTATATTATCATTTACTTAAATAGCATTGATACAAATATGCCACATCTCTTTTTTTAATCCTATTTTGAGATCTCAAGATTTTACTTCATTTTCTTACGGCTATGAAATGTACTCCTGTATCCCATGTATTGTCTTTTTTTTTATTACATTTGAATTTCATGTAGAGTGACAGATTTTCTAAATCAATCCCCTTCCGCACACATAAAATATGTTTTTAAAGTGAAATTAAGAATCATCTCAAACTTTCTAAAGTTGGTAAGTGCGTAAGAAATGTCTGAGTAGGTTTAAATATAGTAACTTTATTATTATTCAAATTTAATCAGTGTCCCTGCACGCCTTGCATGTTTGAACTTTTTTCTCTCAAAACCTTTTAATTTTTGCCTTAATTAACATTGACATGTAGAAGGTAGATCTTAGTTAAAATTCTATTAATCTTAATAATCCTTGACTTATTAATGTATTTTAAAATGTTGTTTCTAAAAAAAACTTATATTTACTGCCATATATGCCAGTCATAATATTTTACATTTTTTTTAATTCTACTTTTCTTATAGCTCTTCATTGTGCTGAACCTTCATCAGGAGCATTAGTCTTAGATATGCCAAAAATCAACTTCAAGCGCACTGATAGCAGTAATAATGATTTGTTATTCCAAACCCGCTTTTCTAGCAATGTTCCTTTCCTTTCACATTCCTCTGCACCACAGCACCAGCAAGCTGCTCAGAATTTATCAGGTTGTCGTGTTGAAGAGATTGATCAAGAAGTTCAGCCAATGCAGGAGGAAGCTAAAGATATGTCTAAGGCTGCTATCGGTGATAATCAAGAAAGTAAATCAATGGACTAATAATATGCTTTCTAAGAATCTCATTATTTATGCGCTAACTACTGTGATGAAATTTTATTGGCATGCAATTTTTAACTTGATAATGAATATTGTAGAATTGCTTCCCCCCTCCCCCCCCCCTCTCACAACTTCAGTATTTCAAAATGCTTCATTACTGTGTTCATTCCTTTGTTTTTTAAATAATGGTTATTAAATGTAGTTATGTAAGTGTGTAATTCTTTCATTTTTAGGATTTTTTATCCAAACCTTATTGTTTCAAAAAGTGAGAAGGTTGAAATTTTTGCATTAAAACCATATACAATTTCTTTATTATTATTATTAACAATTTAAATTATGAAATCTGGAGTGCATTGATCAGTTTGTACATGTCATATGGAGTGCAATTATGTGTGTTTAAGTAGAGAATATCTATAAATTAATTTTATTCAAAATTATTTATGAATAGTTGTACATTCTATAGTTTCATCAGAATCATCAGCTTACAGAGAAAAAAGATTATTTTATTGTTCATGTTATTTTTGCTACATAGAAGATTTTAATCCACAGTCATCAGTGTATGAATTTTAGAATTCAAATATTAGTTCAAAATGAAAAAATGCTTAATTGTAGACGTAATATAAAAATACATAAAAGTATTGCACACATGATTTAAATAAAAATGAGTATTAAATGGAGGAGAAGAAGACGAGGAAGACAAAGTGGGTTAAAATTCATATTTAAGAAATTTTCAGATATTTGTTTCAAAGAAATTTGTTTTAACATGATTAACCCTTTCCATATTGTAAGCTCATTATATCTTGGGCAGGTAGTTTAACATGAAACTTAAGAGAACATACATCAATGTTTACTTTAAAGAGATTGCATAAATTTTTGGTCTGTATTTGTTTTCTGTTCTTTTTTTAATTTTTTTTTTATTTAATATTTTTGAGACATCATTTTCATAACTATGCAAAAAGAAGTTGTTTGGATCTTGTTTGGAATTGTTTCATAGCTGAGTTGGAAAATACAAAGAATACTTCAGATACTACAAATCAGTTAAGTAGAAGCATTTAGTAGTAGTTCTTAACAGAAGAGTGATCTACCTGCTTTCATCTTATAATTTTTTTTTTTTTAATGTATCATTCATGAATTGGAAATTATATTTTATTTATCAAAGTTTTCAGAATTACATATTATGTCTAAAAACTAATATTTGTGAAGTGTGATATATACAGCATCACTTACTGAAGTTCTAGAAAGAATACGTGCATTGAGAGCATACAAACTCTTAAATTCTTGCACTATGTGACCATAAACTTTTATGTGCTATTAGAAACATAGTTATTAACTGGAAGTTTGAAAATTTAAAGGAAACTTTGAATCAACTAGTTTGAATTTATTTATACATTACATTTCAGCTGCATCACTTTGTAATGCATCTTTTCCTGTACAAACTGTATGTTATTAGCTTTTGAAATTAATCATTATATTAATAATAAAAATTTATTTTGTATAGATTAAAGCACTATAGAAAGTTATCTTGGGGGGGGGGATATATATATATATATTAAAGATACCTGAGTATTAAAGTCAAAATTGAGTTCACTAGCAACTTTTGTTATTTTCTATCTATGTATGATTTTTGAATTTTTGTGATACTGAAGTTTGTGTTAGTTTTAAAATGTTTTTGTGTGTGTCTATATATATGCATCAAAGTCTAGTCAGAAAAAGTATTTTATGGTATTTTTGCTGTTGTTGATTTTCTTTCTCCTTTTTTTCATATTGAGATTATAGATTTGTTATTAATTTGTTATTATTATAAATACATAATTTTTACCCTCATCCAATAATGAGCTAAAAAATGGTAGTTCTGTACATTTTTGTTATTTTCATTTTCATATATATGACCTTTAAATTCTTTATTTTAGTAATTCACATGTCATTATAAAATTTAAATGGCACCTAAGATTTTCTACTTTGTATTCTTTATAACCTTTTTGTAAGCCTTAAAAGATGTTATGGTAGATTTATTGTTTATTTTAATAATGCTTGGCACTGAACTTATGCTTGGCTTATTTGTAGACAGATATCCATACGAATAATTTCTTAGATTTTACTAATTATTTCATTTTACTTGTAATTTATCTTTTTTACTAAATTCATAATTTGTTTAGGTATAGGTATAATTTTATGTATCCATTTATATTGTTGTTTCAAATTTAGATTGATTGCAGTTACAGCTGCAGTCATGTTTATATATTCTTGCTCTTTTTAACTTCCCTCCTTTATGCTGTTTTTTGAACAGAATGCATTGATTACTAGATAGTTAGGTAAGTCGTGATTTAACAAAAGGAAATAATTAAAGAATAAACAAAATTTGAAAAAGAAAATATGTAATTTTAACATTAAAACGGCTGAGAGAAGAAGAGAAGATAGATAAAATGAACCCTAACAGCACTTCTAAAAAGTGCATTTAAAATAAAATTTTTGTCTTATTTCTCAAGTGTTCAAAAATTAATATATATATATATTTGAAATGGCCTGCTCCTTTGTGTTATAAAATTAAAATATGCTTGAGAAGTTTTGTAACAAAAAGATGCTAGCACATAGCTGTTTGTCTATGTCAGTATCAAATGTGACTATTTTTTGTATTTAAGCTGTAAATGTTAGCTTGTTGCTCTACAACACTTCATGGTAAAAAAATTACTTGCGAAATAATTTCCCTTTTCTACTTTATTCATTGGCGTAACTGAGTGAACTTAGGGGATATTTCTAGGAAGGTTGGATGTTTGGGGTTAGCTCATCTTATAAGGCTTCATATCCTATTTTATCAATAGAGAAATCTACTTTTTTCAGAAAATACAATTATGATACCCAATTATGCCTGTGCATACATTTAGGGTGTAATGTTGCTTATTTTTATTTTTTTTTTTTTTTACTGCATATAAACATGTTTTGCATGCAAAATTAAAGTGTTCATGGATTATTGTAATGTACAGTTCTAAAGGAAAAAAAAAAAAAAAAGCTATATAATGTTCAATTAACCACACTCCTTCTCCTACTGTCTAAAAATTTAGATAAATAAAGGGAAAATGAATTCTAGGTTTCTGCATCTTTAAAAATTAAAAATTGATTTTAGTAGTTTCGTTTGGGGAGAAGTGAGGATGCTTATTTTAATAACTAATTCTTAATCCTGATCCTTTTTCCCATTACCTCTTTCTTGTTATTCTTACTCCTTTATTTTATTAACTAAATCAAGTTAATCTGTTGGTACATTAAGAGATTAACTTGTCTTTAGTATAAATACTAAAGACAAGTTAATCTGTTAATGTACCAACAAACTTTAGTTAGAGGTAGCCATATGAAAAGCTCAATCACATTGCAACGTAGCCATCTAACATCTACCAGGTAATAATCTTTTCAAAAAAGTTGAAATGTTGGTTGACTTTCCTTATTAATTTTTATAACAAATGGTAGTCAATTCTCTGAAAGAAATTTCGCTAACAGTTCAACACCTTTTTAATCATTAACAGGTGCCCCAAAACATTTTCGCCTCTCTACCAATATATAAACATCAATCCTTTTGGTGTGCCCCCTTCCTTATAGTTTGTTAGTCCATTAACAGAAATCCTGTTAAAATGCACATTGGCATAACTGGTTAGGCTTTTTAGATACTTCTGGTGAGCTTACCCTCCCACTAGAGAGGACTCTTCTCTTGCAATAAAAGATCTAATTGCTATGGGCAGTTAGATCTTCTATTGCAAGAACAAGTCAAGTAGTCTGTCCTAGCCCACAACCATTTATGCCAATGTGTGTCATTATGATGATCCAGAACATCGTTAATAAAATGCAGGCAAAATAAATCAGTTAATAAAGTACCATTGTAAAAATTTAAATTTTTTATGCCATAATAGTTTATTTGTGAGTCTTATAAGCATTTCTAGTTAGCTTGTAAATAAATCGCTTATTTGAGAAACCTATAAATCTGCTATTTTCACAAAAATGAGTTAGCATCAAAAACCTATAATTTTTGGACAGACACATGTTTAGGTGAGAAACCTTTCAAGCCAGGCCTCATATGTTCTTCTAGAATGCCTGAACTTGTTTCACTGAAAAACCCTAAAAACATGTTTACCTCTTTTCCACAAACTGCTATCAGCTGACGTAAGGGATTTCTCAAATAAGCAGTTCAAATATTAATCTTCTTAAAATAACATTTTGATAACAAATCATATTTTAAAACATATAATATTAACTTGTATATAGATTGTTATTAAATTATTATTAAATTTTATTTCTATTCAATTTTTAAGAAGTAAATCAAAATTTTATATACAAAAAAAAAAAAAAGAAAATCTATAAAATGAAATAACTTATGAATTATTTATTTTTGTAATGTAGAAATAATCAAAGCTTTTGATACTCTTTAAAATGTTTTGATTCTTGTAAACAACTGAGAAAAAATGGATAAGCAAGTTGTGTTTAAATTTGACAGTGTTAAATAACGAATTTTTAAAGTTACCTAAAATTACCAAGAAGTAAAGCAAACATTACTTTTTAATTGAGTTGTAACCTATATTCATTAAAGGTTAATAATTCACAAATGTCTAAAACTAAAACATCTCATGCACTTGAAATGGGTGTAAAAGACTATTGGTGGGGAAGTGAGGAATAACATTATTAATACATTTCTTCTGTGATTAATTTTATAATTTGCTAAAATTATCATTTTGTTAATTTAACATTACAAAATAAATGTATGCAGAGCAAAAGATCATAGAAATTTCTGGGTTGGGAGTTATATAAGTTAAATGCAAGTTTTAAAAATTATTTTAATAAATGTTTTGATTACAAGTTAATTGTATAATTAATATATATATAATTAAAGTATTTATTTATTATAAAACAGGTTAATACTTAACGTATTTAACTTTCATAAGTGTTTCTATTTTGTGTCCTTGAAAAATATTAATTGTCTCAAGTAGCTCTTAAAAAGACCTTAATTTTTTTAAGCTGCACAGGATGCCTGAGAAATGTTGTATACTTTACAAAATGAAATTTTTATTAAAAAAAATAAAAGCTAGATTTATGTTTCTCCTGCAATTTTGTACCAAAAAATCTGATAGATGGTGCTAGGTCTCAAAGACTGGAAAAAGATTCAAAAGAGTGCAGTAGATATGGTGATTAGCAAAGATTTGCCAATGTGATTTTTCAATAGGAAGGTACAGCTCCATATAAAAATTGCATAAACAGATGGATTGGACATGGTGGTTCAATTCAGGGGCCTCCTCGATTGCTAGATTTAACCCCTTTGGATTTTTTCATGAGGGGGTGGAGGTCAAAGGCATTGTTTATAGGACTATATGTCCTAATGTAGAGGAACTCAAGAAGTCAATCACAGATACAATTCATTAAATAACTCTATAGATGCTTTCAAATACTTGGAATGAAATCAAATATCATTTAGATGTAAGAGCCACCAAAGGATCTCTTATTGAAATCTATTAATTTTGTTATGTGTGCAGTTAGTTAGCAATTGCATTTTAATGCTCCAATGTGTTTAGATTTTTTAAATTTAATTTTATAGTGTCTAACAATTTGCAGGCACACTATATATAAACCCTGGTCTGTTGTTGTTTTATAAATTTCTCACAGGTATTTCAAAATGATATTTTTGGTTTTGCAGTCAGTTATCATTTTAAAACTAAAGTTAGGAATTCAATGAACATACAGACAGGGTGTCCCAAAAAGGTGGTAACTGCCTTTAATTCTTTATTTGATAGGGATAAGTAGGCAGTGTAAATTTAAAAAATGTTCAAAGTAAGGTTGGGAATAATATTTCTTTAAGAAAAAGTTCCTCTCGTTAATTTTCAAAAAGTTACACTTTTTAAATTTGTATACCACCGCTGTACAAAATAATTCCCAATTAATAAAATGTGCCCCTCACACTCACGAGGTGACACACAAAATTTGAAATATATACCTTAAAAAGTGTCAGAAATATGAAGATAAATATAACGCTGACTTAAACCACGTTTCAATAGCTCTTGAAGGGGTTATATAAAATTTTAAAAAGTGTAACATTTGGTAAATGAACGAGAGGATTTTTTTCTTAAGAGTCTTATTTCCAACCATTTTTGAATTTGCACTACCCACTTATCTCTAACAGATAGAGAATTAAAGCCCGTTACAACCTTTTTGGGACACCCTGTATATTGTATTTATTGTTCAAATTTAATAATAGTTCTAGCTTTTTTAAAAATCATTTTTTACTTTTATATATATATATATATATATATATCTTGCAGACAATGAAATCTATTTTAGCATTTCTATGTTGAAACTGTTTAAAAGAAAATTTGTAACAAGCCAATGGTATCTTCAAAATGAAACTATTTTTTGAAAGCTGTGAATAAGAAATATACAGTGTGCCTGCTAAAGTCTGTTGTCACCCCAATTTCTGAATGCAAGAGCTATAGTCATAAAAGTGGGGTTTATGTATAATAAAGGGATCATGAGCTATGCAAAAAACCTCTTACAGTGCCACCTGGCAGCTAAATTTGGAGTTGGCATTCTTATCTCAAAAACGATCGATGATACATGGGAAAAGTCAATTACAAAACTGTTCAGCACCACTGATTTATTAAGGAAAGATATTTTGAGCACATTAATGTTTAAAATAGAAGCCGTAAAAACGTATTGATGCTTTTGCTAGAGTGTCACCAACCATATTCAGGGTGGTCTACCGCTCCGGAAAGTCTGGAAAAAGCCGGGAAATTGGAAAATGGGTCCGGAAAGTCTGGAAAAAACCGGGAAATTGGATAATGGGTCTGGAAAATTCACCAAAAGAATAAAAAATTTTTTCGTGTCCTTTTTTTTTACCCTTTCTCTCTAATTGTCAGACTCGAAACCGAAAGCAACTGCAACACATTTTTTGGACCGCAAAAGCATCAAGCAAGCGATGTGTTTGTATAAGGAGGGAAAAATGGGGGCTCATGAATCGTAACGGGAGGATAAAACACAAATTAGCTTCCTTTGTAACTTATGGCTTAGGACCGTCTTTCCAAGAACAGTTAGTTAATTCTATCAGAAAGTGCGACTACTTCTGTTTCTCAATGGATGAAAGCTTAATGCTGTATACTTCAGTTAAAATTGATTTCAAGAAGTTGTACAAAATATGCAAATATAAAGACAAGGGAGGGGGCATTGTGCAATTTCCCAAAGTAAACTGCAGTGGTCAGGAATTTTTTTCCCGGGACCTCCCAAAAGTCAGGAAATTGACTTTCAGAAATTTGGTAGACACCCTGATATTGTACAACATGCAGCGAGAATTGTAGACCATCATCCATATGCATATTGTTTCTGACGGAAAACAGTTTTAGCATGAAGGATGAATGTCGGGTAAGTGCACTTTTGTAAAATTTGACCAAACAAATGTGTGTTTTATGCCTTCCATGCATAGCATTTTTGTGCAAATTAATGGGCATCATGTGCAAATAGAAGTGTCTTTTTTTAGTAATTAGGTGATGCTAAACAACTTTAAATTAAGTCACCAGGTGGCACTGTAAGCAGTTTCCTTGCATAACATATAGCAACTTTACTATACCTAGACCCTACTTTTATAAGTATAGCTCTTGCCTTTCAGAAATCAATGGAGTGGACACACTATATATATATTAATTAATTGTGACTCATTTTAATAATCATAGTAATTTTCAGCCTCATTACAAATTAAAAAAAAATTTCTTACGCTTAATGTAAGCAGAAAAATTATATATAATAAATTAATTGTGGAGCAGTAGTTTTGCACTTAAAAGAATTATAAAAATAAAAATTTTTTTAAAAAAATAGTTAAGTGCGGTAGCAGTGGTGCTGTTTCTTAAATATATACGGTAAAACCTGTCATAAACAAACCTTATAACAGAGCAATATTCCATGTTTTAAATAGCACTTACTGATAATAAATTTAACTTATTTTAAAATTCCTTCCATCTTTAATTCTTTGTGTAGGTGAATGTGGAAAACACATAATGTAGTGGGTATTAATGAAATCGCTTTAACAGTGAGTTTCATCAATTTTAATCAACCAGAAAACTCCTAACATTCTGTGTATTTGGGTAGTTAATTAAAAAACACTTTACTTCATCCATACAAATCTGTATTTAATATAAATATAGTTGTATTTAATAAAATTTAGTTGATGCATTATAACTATTTTTAAAAAAACTGCAAATTGAGACATATCAAAATTGCTTACCTAATTTCTTGATAGTTGAATTTAGTGTTGGATTGGAAAAAATTATTTATTTGAATGTATAATTAAATGCTTGTTAATTTTATTGTGGCAGAGTGTGAGTGCTAGAGGGATTAATTAAATGGTATTCACACATTTAGAACATTTATTAATGAAACAAGAAAAAACACAACATATAACATAGAGAAAAAACATTGGAATAAGTGAAAAGCAATAAAGGGTAACTAGGGACAATGAAACAGCATGTTGCCACACTGTAAAAAAAAGGGGGGGCAATCACAATATCTGAATGAAAACCGGAATCATAGATATCGCATAAACTACCTCCATTTTTGTAAAAATGCAACTTTTTGGTTATATGCCTTTTAAGCATCTAAATATTCTTTTAACTGTAATGCAGTGTGCTTTTCCTGGATTGTTACAAAATTTGCTTAACTAACCATCTGTGTCTTTTATCTGGCAATATCTGGTCTTTTCCCTCATGCGATATAAAGTAAAGAGCCAGTTGCTTCACAATATGGGACATTTTCCATTAATTTTCTTTCTTCTTCTGATTGTGGACACGTATCTTTCGGTAAATTGTTTTGAAGAGTTAAAGGAGTTGGTGTACCCTTGTAATCTTTTTAAGCCAAAATGTATTGGTATATCTTTAATAAGTTTAATATGATCAATAGCTATGGAATTCTTTTGTTGAACAATATCTAGGCCAAAAATGTAATGAACTTCACCAAGACCTTTTATGGGAAATTGTTTGCTTAGATTTTGAAATAGCTTACATATCTTATAATTCGTAATAATTAATAAATCATCAACATATACAGCAACTATAAAAAATTGCTTACCTTTGATATTGAAGAAGATACAAGGATCTATTTAGATCTTTGTAAATCCATTTTGATTAGGCAATCATTTAACTTTTTATATGAAATTATGCTTGCTTCAAACTATATATTGATTTATTTAAGCGACAGTAATGATTTAAAAAGTGTTCTGTTTCAGGAGGTATTTCCATATAAATTTCCTCATCAAGCTCAGGATAGAGAAATGCTGTTTCAATATCCATTTGAAATAGCTTCAAATCATGTTTCACTGCTGGAGATAAAAGATAACGAATGGAACTTTCATGAATTGTAGGTGAAAATGTTTCTTCATGATCAATCCCATATTTTTGAGAGCATCCTTTGGCAACTAGCTGAGCTTTATATCTTTATATTTCTCCATTTGCTTTGCATATGGTCTTAAAAAACCATAGACTACTAATGGGTTTCTTATCAAATGGTAGGTCACAGTAGGTCCAAAAATTTCTTCAACAGCTTCCATTTATAAGCTTCACTTCTTCATTGCTTCTGCGTACGTTTCCAGATCTTGAGCATCAAAAAGGTTAGCTTAATAAACTATGAAATCGTCATTAAAATATTTACTTTTTGGAATAATAGTTCTCTTGGGGTATCGAGATTTTTCCATATCTTTTTTGGCTTCATAGTCAGTTAGTTTCCTTTTCTTCTGGTTTATCTGTAGGCATGACATTCTCTTCTACTTCATTTTTGTTAGTTTCTTTAATTTCACGAGCAATAACATTTTCAGGTGGTTGAGATAAATTCTTCATTATTTCATTTACAAGGAATATAACATCTCGGCTAATAGTTACTTTTCTTGAAAGTGGTTTGAAAATACAAAAGCTGTTACTGCATATCCTGTGAATATTCATTCTTCAGATTTAGCATCTCATTTCTTCCTGAGAGAGTCTGCTAGATGTACCATCACTTCGCAGCCAAATATCTTCAGGTGAGAAAGATCTGGTTTTCTCTTTGTCCAGGCTTCTTCAGGTGTCTTAAATTTAACAGCTTTCATGGGTGAACTTTTTTTGCGGGAAGTTTGCTGTGTTAACATCTTCTGTCCACTGTTCTTTCGATAGACCCGAGTCGAGTATCATAGTATGAGCTTTTTCAGCAAGAGTTCTGTTCAGTTGTTCTGTGACGCTGTTTTGTTCAGGAGATCTCGAAACTATCGTTTCATGATCCTGATCATTTCAGATGTCGCTGAAGGTCTTTATTTACATATTATCCACCATTATCCAAGCGAAGGGCTTTAATTTGCTTACCTCTTTTATTTTCAACCAGAACTTTAAATTCCAGAAATCTATCTTTAACTTTCGTTTTCAGAAAATAAACAAATGACTTACGGGAAAAATCATCTATAAACGTAAGAAAATATCTTGATCCTCCAATGGAAGCGGTTGACATAGGGCCATATAAATATGAGTCTACGAGTTTAAGAACAGACGTAGAGCAATTTTTCGATGCTTGAGGGAAAGGTTATCGATGCTGCTTGTCTTTAACTCACATGATGCAGGGCTCTTTTGGATCAGGTTCACAAGAAATTCCTGTAGACATTTTAGTTATCAATAGCTTCATATCTCTTCTATTTAGATGAGCTAAATGGCGATGCCAGACATTGTGAGAATTTAAAGTTGCTGCTTTAACTTGCAAAGTTTCCAGTTTGTACGACAAAAATCAACTTTCGAGGAATTTCAATTACTGATTCAGTTATTTTGCTACCTTGTCTGCCAAACACTACTGATTTGCCTTCCTTCACTATTTGAGATATAGAAAGTAAATTCGTTGTCAAATCTGTAGCATGAATGACATTTGCATTAACAGTGTGTTTGCCAACTGAATATCAATATCACTAATTCCAGTTGTCGGAACAGAATTACCATTTGCAACATCAATATTTCAATTAACCTCAGATTTAAGATTCTTTATCCAGTCATTTCTAGGAGTCACTATTATTACATTGAGTCCATGTAAGTCTGTTGGTTGCTTTTCATTATTTTCAGTAGATGTAAATAAACCACAAGATTTATGGTGTGCTTCGTTTCTGTACTTAACAGTATTTCTTCTTGGTTCCAAATGTGATAAGCTAAAATGGCCAAATTCATTGCAATTATAACAGTGAGCTTTGCAATTGTCTTTATGCTTTCATTTTTGTGAAAATTTTTTCACTTATTTACCATAAAAAGCATTATCGGAGGACAAGAATGTTGAACACATGTCCTTAATGTTTTCTTGCAATAGCAAATTTTTCACAAATTCGACTGTTATCGTCTAATTGGATCTCTGTATTCCAAGAATTAACAGCCGTTTTCTGGTAACTCTCCTAAAATAATACCACCAATAGTCTCAAGCGATTTTCCAATGTTTTCCAATTGCTTTGTGCAGGAGCATAGCCAAGGGGTGGGGGTCAGGGGGGTCATAACCCCCCCATGAGAACTTTTTTGCCATACAAAATGTATATTCTTCACTCCTTTATCACACACATGTATTGCATGTATGTGAGATGCAGTAGTCGTAACCCCCCCCCCCCCATGAAAAATTTCTCGCTACGCCCCTGGCTCTGTGATAAAAGTAATGTGATCTATAAAAAGTTTTTATTTATTTTATCATTTAACACCAGTATTTTGAGTGTTTTTTTTCCGTAATATGATCTATATATGCAATCATAGAAGGAAATTCTTCGTATTTTATTTTAAATAGAGAGCTGTATAAACTGAAATTCTTCGAATTGCACCATTATCCTCATATGTTCTTTGAAAATACGTCCAAGCTTCTTTAGCACTTTTAGCCTTTTTGGTTTCAGCTGATGCAATGGGCTTAATGTATAAATTTATCTTAGCTAATGCTCTTTTATCTAATTCTGGATCAATATTAGTGCCTTCAATACAGTCCACAAACCGGCATCTACGAAAAAAATGTTCACGTGTAATTTCCAATTGTCATACCATCTAAATGCTTTGATTCTGGTAAACCCCCACTTGATATGGACACAAGAGTTCTTTTAACATTTAGCTGTGTTTGTAATTGTTCAATGTGAAGCTGTAAAGCTTTAATCGTGCTGTTTTCTGCCATAATAAAAGAAAACACTTCAATTTTCAATATTTTTTTTTTTTTTTTTTTTAAGAATCGGTTCAAATACAAAAAATAAAAATTAATTTTATTGCATACCTTTTATAATAATCCTCTACGCTATTTCTGGATTCATAAACCTGTTGTTGCAGAGTGCGAGTATTAGAGGAATTAATTAAATGGTATTCATACATTTAGAATACTTATTAACGAAACAAGTAAAAACACAACATATAACATAGAAGAAAAACATTTTAATAAGTAGAAAGCAAAAAGGGGTAATAGGGACAACAGAACAGCATATTGCCATACTGTATATTTGCCTTTTCTTTACAGTACACCTTTTCTTTAGAGAATGATTATTTGTGTTGTCACAGTGCCATCTATTTCACTTTAATAATATACCCAATAAATTTAGAAATAATATTACCATTTGACCTACAGTAAATATTCCATTTCAATTTCAGGTCAATTTATTCCCCCCCTCATATCTACAATTTGTAACATTAATTTATCAGCACTTAACCTTTTGCAGGATGTATTTACTGTCTGGTGCATTTGTTTAAAGATGTTAGTCCAGGGCTGTAACTGCCACCAAGTTCAATTTAGTTTTATATTGTACTGTGTGGGACATTATCTTTGAATATTAATCATACATCACCAAACTTATATACAGGGTGTCCAGTGCTAACGGTGCTCAATGTCTATTTCCTAAACCGTTAGTCAGAGACACATAGTTCCAGTTGCAAAAAAGCTCTAAATTGTATAATCTATTATATCAGAAACAATCGAAGTCAATACCTATAAAACTTATGAAACTTCAATTTTTATACAGTCCCCCTGTCCTACCAGTTGTATTTAGGAAAAGTTTCTTTTTACAATTTCATGCACAATTATAAAAAATTCGCCCTTCTATGACCAGAATTCACTGAGTTATGAAGCAGCAAGCATTTTGACTTAAATCATTTTTTCATGTTTAAAAATGGCTCATTATGGTAAACCGTTAGGGGATCATATAAATATTGAAATTTTAAATTATAGGTTATAATATCATTTTCTGGCATAATACGGAGAAAAAAGGAAAAATTACTAATTTTTAAACAAACTGTTTTTGTCAGGCTCCCTAAAAAGCTATCTGGGATCAGACTTACCAAGTTGTATATATGTGTAGCATGAATATGTGTAATACCGAGTATGCTACGCAAAGTACAGGAAGAGTTTTCTACGCAGGTGCATATTTGCACCGCAGCCGAAGGAAGCTATACTCTAAGCAAATGCTGCGCTAATAGGATTTGTAATATTATTAATTTATAGTTTCTAAAATGCATATATTCGTACTTTAAAATGTTTAATTTTCTAATTAAATGTTTAATGGAGTGTTTTATTCTCTTGTTTTTGTATTTTGAGTTATTTAACAGCAGTTCATTTGAAAAATTCTATTTTCAGTATAAGCTATTTTTTTATGTTGATTTATTGGATACACATAGTTAAACGCTAATCTTATTTATTGCAATCTGCAGTCATAAAATAGTTGATGAAATTGCTAATAAATATTACAAGGCTCAAAACCATCTACATTAATTTTTCTGAAATTTAATTTGTATACAGCCCCTATTTCCCATCTTGAAAAGTGCTCTAACTTTAAGCAGCTGTAACTTGGTGAATTTTGGTCGTAGAAGGATGGGGTTTTTTTGTGTGTGTGTGTGTGTGTGTGCGTGAAATTATATAAGGAAAAAATTTCTAAATATAACTGATAGGACCGGAGATTGTATAAAAATTTTAATTTCATAACTTTTCTAGGAATTGATTTATTAACTTTGATTGTTTCTGATATAATAGATTAAACAATTTAAAGCATTTTTGCAACTGGAACTATGTGTCTCTGATTAACCGCTTAGGAAATAGCCATTGGGAACTGCTAACACTGGACACCCTGTACATTGTTTGATTAAAGTGTCAAAATTAAGTTTCATTGCATAGAAAATGATAATACCCTACTACAAAAGAATATATATGGAAACCACAGAACTTCCAATTATGTCTATTAAACTATGCTTATAGGGGAAGGATGGGCAAAATGGGGTGATAGGGTAAAACAGGTTTTTTTTTATTTTTCCCGCTCATCAAGTGTCCCCATCTCTATATCATTGCTGTAGGCTGTGCATAAAGTATCTATTTTTCATATCCGCATGGAGAACTGCTTACTGAGTCACAGACAGATATGTTTCTAAGATTTATTACTTTTACATTACCCTGATGTAAGATAAAGGTAATGTTAGGATATTCTTTTGTTAGGTTTGCATGCAGATACTAATGTGACAACTTACACTTGCTAAAAGTAATGTTTCTTAATCACATGAAAAAGTAGAACTACATTCAGTGCAATTTGTTAGTTAAGCCTACTTGTTTTGAATGTAAGGCAAAACAGGGTATCTTGAGGGGAGACCTTGTCTAGGCTTGTGACAAAGAACAAGGGCAAAAATGTTGTATGGCAGACAGTTCACAAGCTAAGACGTCACGTTATTACTCTACCAACAGATGACGGATCATCAGAAAGTGATTCAGATGATGTAGATGTTACATGATTGTACTGTTACGATACTGCAAGATGATCACAAGGAGAAGGGTAGATCAAGTGCAGTGCATGTAACAAATGACATGACATGTGCGCTGGTGTTGGCAAGGATGATGATAAGTTTAGTGAACTGAGTACTAAATTAACTGTGTTTGTACCCCATTTTGCCTCTCACAGGGCAAAATGGGGTAGTTTGCAGCTTTGGATAAATTGAGATACCAATTCCAAAAATGGGGTATTTCAAGTTACAATACTGCAGAATAACAACTTAGATTGTAAAACTGAAGTAAATATTACTTATTTAATTTATTTCTATTTGTCACATTGGCCAGAATAACCTTAAATACCCCAATTTGCCCACCTTTCCCCTATTTGATGATAGTTTAAACAAAAAAAAGAAGCAAGATTTGTCAAAGTCAGCAAGATTGGTATTTTTTGCAATTTATCATCAAGTTTGGTGCTAAAAATATAAATCCCCACAACTAAACCGTGCTTGGCAATATCATAAATATTTGTTCAGAAATTGCCAAACATTTCTGTTATTCAATAGTAAGATTATTTAGGGTGGGGTTTTTTTTAAGACTTTTTTATGCATTTTCAGCAATAATTTTTACCTCATGGGCCGATTTTGATGATTATTGTTATTTTATTAGGCAGGAGATACCTTGGAGGTGGTCCCATATTCATTTGGTCAAATTCTAATGTTATGACCCATGACAAAAGAATGAAACTTTTCAATTTTTATGAATATATAAACAATATTCAGCAAATCTCTTAGGGTATCAGGTTATATGAGTTACTGTAATGTCATTGTGGTGAAGTAATTTGAAGGGGTGTTTTTTTATCACACTTGTTTTGAGATAGTTCAATCTAAAATTTTCATAATGTCCTGTAAGAGGTTAAAAGACAATCTTCTGTATATATTTTAATATTGTAAATGTTGAAGAGAGGCAGCTATGATTTATGTGATGTCAGAAAAATATTTTTATTGGAAGAAAAAGACAATTAACATGATTTTCCCAAACTGTCATTTTCTACAATGCAGTGTATGTATTTACTCTATTAAAATTTGCTTTATTTATTTTCCAAACCCTTTCAGATTACTTGATACATATGGTGTTGCTGCATTTGTATGATGGACATTTTAATGTGTTGAGGGAAATACCATTACTAATTCAAACTATAAAATATTGTCTTTGTACAAGATAATTTATGGAGAATGTTGAAAGTATTCTCATAGCTTTGTTTGAGCAAGATGAGTATTATCTGAAAATTATATTCTTTATACTGCATAATTAAATATTTTTATGTGTATCTACTTTGCATAAGGAGCATTTTTTGCTTCTAAACTCTAAGTGCCCCAGTGCATTTGCTCATAATTTTTGCTTAATATTTTTGTATATGTCTATATCTATTTTATGTAATTACTTCTTTTGTGCAATTTGAACCTGGATTTTTCTATTTACAAAGTGCGCCATTCGCATGACTATAAACAGAGCATTTATCCTCTACAATTCCAAAGCATGTGTTATGTGCATGATTGTGTGTATGTGTGTATTTGTATACATTGTTTTTTTTTTTTTTCCCTTAACTTGTTTCTGTTACAAATTTGTGTTTAAAAAATTTTTACAGTGCACATTGTTTTTCATTCTAAATGTTTTATGTTAGTGTAGTTAGTATGCATGTAAAATATTTTTGTTATGAAGGTCTTTCACACCAAAATATTAGGAAAGTTTTTATATGTGTAACACTATATCATTGAATATGCACCATTTTACTTGATACATATTTTTAAGGAGAAACGTATTAAAATATATAAATAATGGAATAAGAACTGGTTATTTGTGTACATAGATTTCTCTCTGCTTCCATTATACAATCTTAATTTATTATTGTTTAATTTATATTTATATAAACCCTTTGTAACACAAAACCAAAAGTTTTTAAAATCTCTGCTATTTCCAGTTTTCTCTCTCTTTTTCCTTTTTTTTTCCTTCATAAAATCCATGCAATTATGTGTGCAGTGTGTTCATTCTGCATGTTTTCCAGAAGAAAGAATAGAAAAATAAATTTGGTACTACTAATACCAAAACTGTACAGTTGTGGAATCTTTTAAAATAATTGATTTTGACACCAAAATGTTTAGATCTCTTTGAGTTGAAAACTTCCATTTGGATTGTAGTTTTATGTTAGTTACATTCCTTTCTGAAAGTTGTGTGTTAAATCAGATAAATAATCCTATCTTGATGGGCACCTTTTGTAACATATATATGCAGGACTTTAGTAGTGAAAAGCATGTTTATTTCTTCTGTGCTGATCATGCGATATTTAAAGAACAATTGCATATAATGTGTAATTTAAAATATTATGCTCAAAATTCAATGTACAGTCATGTTTTCACGCACATACTAAACTGCTATACATTTTTATCAACATTATATGCTCACAGAAAACTGTGATTCTGTTGAAAATTTAAAGATATTGAAGAAAGCTTTACATGAATATTTACTTTTGAAAATTAAGATTTGATAATTGATGATGCATTAGTTTATTTCTAAATAAAAAAGAGGAAATGTATGTATATATTTATGTACCAAGTAATGTATAGCATTTGCTTACTACCCTATTTCTCAACAATTAAAAGAATAAAACAATTTTATCAAACTAGTTTGGTAATTTTGTAATAAAATTACACAATTTAATAACTAAATTTTAAGTTGAAGGTCTATCTTTGAAAATGTTTTTTTTAATTGAATATTTTTGATATTGACATAAAAATAATGAATATTGTATTTGACAAGGTATTATACCATAGTTTAAATTCAGATAATCTTGTTATCACTTCTGTTTCTGCTACATCAATTGTAAGTTTTAAACTTAATAGCCTTAAATAAATTCGTTTGGCACAAGCTCAAATATTTAAAACTTTATTCACAATATATTCTATTTATAATTGTCCTATGGCATGGAATTAATTCAGGATTATTTATTAAAGTGTTATACATATAAGTTAGTCATTTCAAGTTTTCGTGTTATCTATTATATAGTGTTTCATTGTTAAGATAGTATATTAAAACTAGTGTTTTTGTATACATTTTAGTGTTTGCTTACAGAGTAGAAGTTTGTCGAGTTCATTAGCATTTAATTGTTATTTATAGCAAGATTCATATTTGTACATAAATTTTCATTTGTAAATAGTTTGTTTTGAAAAGTAGTTATACCATTTTCAGCTTTGCCCTGGTAGAAAAAGTTTGATATAAAAAAAAAAAAATTAGTGATTTCCATGATGAATGGTTAGAGTATTGATAGCTAATATGTTCATCTGAAGTTTGATTTGCAGTTATTTTAATCAATTACTTGTATAAAACAAGTACCATTAGATAATTTTGCTTGTTTAAGTCTGCTTTGCCTGTTTTTCAGGAAAAAAATGGGCTACATATTCTAAAATAGAATAATTTAGTTACCTAAGTTGTCATTTTGTGATACATCTTGCTATAAAAAAAATGTGTTCAATATTTGTACCTGTTTGGATATCAATTTTGTATTGTATTTTTATAAATTATAGGTTGTCTATTCCCATATTTTGGTCATTTTTAATTTATTTCTTTTGTATATAAAAACTTTATGTTAAACTGTCTGCATTTGTACTGTGTACATGCAATTGTATGTATGATATGTGTAAAGCAAAAGCAAATTTCAATTAAACATTTATGCTTGTTTCATTAAGTTATGAAAGTATTTATTCATTTACATGGAATTTAACTAGATGTCAAAAATATTTCAACACACACACTCACAAATATATATGACCCTAAAATGTATAGTTTGAAAAAACTATTTTGATTTGCATTAAAAGACTGAAACAGATTTAAACTAATTTCATTAAACCCATGATGTAGTTTATATAAACACTGGACAGCTGACAAGAATTTGACATTGTGCTGTATTTGGTTAAACAGCCTCCCCCACCCCTTCGTTTCCTGTATGGCAGACTGTAGTTTGCGATGCTGAGTCATTCATTGTTTACTGGAAATTCTCAGAGGGGATTTAAGCTAACTAGAGACATGAATTTCCTTACACGGTCAGACACAAAGTCAAAAAAACTCCATGTTATTTTTCTTTTTAGTCTTTTGTAAACAGCATTTAAATTCATTTCTAAAATGCAGTATATTCTGAAAATCATATATAAACAAAAGCTACTTGAAGTTACTGAGGAGATGATTGTATGAAAGGACTAAAAGTCATGTGATGATCAGAGCCAATGAACAATGCAGAGTCATTTTGATTCCCAGTTACACGTTTAAAAAAAATTCACTTTAAATGATTTGACGATTTTCAGCAAAAGTCATTTATGTGATTCTTTTTCTAATATTTATGGCCAAAAAACTTATGATTTATTTAATTGTTAATTTTTAAATGGTAAAAGTTAGGATTTTTTAAGGTAACAGGACTTGGCAATTTTTTTAAAAAGGATTTAGTATTATTTTTAATTAGCGGATTAACCAATTTTTTGGTAGCTTTGTTACATACAGTGTGATAAGAATTGCACACATATGCAGGCTAATGTTTTTAAAATCCATATTTACCTTATGCATCAGCTGTTGTGAAAATAAGCCACAAGACTAGATTAGCAGACATTAGTGGATAGTTTCTTTCAACAGTCTTATGTCACCCTGTTATACATAGCTAATGGATCAACATAATATATTGTCTTACATACAAAATAAAGCTGGGACATAAAATAACACTTACACTCACACTTTTCTCATTTGTTGATTATCTGGGGTGAGATGATATAGAAAAGAAGAAAAGCATAAGGCTTTGCAATAATACTCATATTTTATTGAGTATTGATCAAGCATTTAAAACTTTTCGGAAGCTGAAATTATAACAACTTATAACACTGTAAACAAAATAAAAATGCACAGAAATATAGTGTACCTTGACTAGCCACAGATAATTACATAAACATATTATAGATATTTAAAAATATTGCAACAAAAACTAATTTATATATATATATATATATATAACAATTATATAGAGAACTATAACTGGAGAAAAAAAAATAGGCGTATGCAGACAGATATCACAAAAAGGTAAATAAAAGCATTTTTGTTAATTATTTCAAATAAAATTATTTACAAATGCATTTCACAGTCATAATATTTGTACTATTCAATTCTTTAAATGCATAAGTTATTTTTTTTAAACAGCTTTTCAATATTCCGTTAAAACACAGAAAAATCCATAATCATAAAAACCTAATGACAAACCATAAAAAAGGCATATAACCCTGCTCCTCACAACAACAACAAAAAATGCAAATACTATTAATTAAATATTTATTTTTAGTAGCTGTAAAGGCAGCTTAACACATTTAATCCATCAATTTGGAATGTTGAACACTGGTTGAGGACCCAAATGCATCCTCAATGTAGCATGCATTTGGGTTTATTGTGTTTAATAAACAACTCCACTGGCGCGAAGCTACTGTATTATAATATGCATAACGAGGAGCTACTATATTATAATATGCATAACATTTTATGATACAGTAGCCCCTCGTTGTATCTGGGGGTGGAAAGATATGGTTAAAAGTTTACTTTTGTTAATATTATATACATAAAACAATAAAATTAGCAATATTAAATACCATAAATTTAAAACAAGTAACTTAAATATTAAAATCAGAGAAATGTCATATCTTATTAATTTTATTTGCAAATAGGGCACATGTGTATTCACACTTTTCATTTTCTGCTTAAAAAATATTGAGACATAGAAAACACACAATATACCCAAATGCATGCTACATTGGGGAGCGATATAGCAAGGGGTTACTGTACATGAATTTACAGAGCTTATAAATAGTTGATATCAACTACCACTTTCTCTTCTAAGTGACTATAGCTTGTTTGTTGTACACACAAATCATTCACAAAAGCCCTGCTCTCCCCCCCCCCCATCCAAAAAAAAAATTGAAAGTTTAAAATTTGCTTTTTTGAAGCATACTCTTAATTTTTATATCTAATTTCAATAAATGAAAAATTATACATTCATAAAATGTTTTACACATAATCTAAATTGTTTCTTGTTAAGTTCCAATCTTAAGATGTATGTTTCCTGCGAAAAGCTGATGTTTCAACCCAATAAACTCTGGGCCTGACCAGTGGCCAAGTGCCTAGTGCTCTCACCTATTAGACTAAAAGTGCAAACCCATGTCGTGTCATTGACCTGCCCATTCAGAGTTTTCCATGGTTTTCTCCAAAGCATCTTGTAAATACAGGTTCAAAATCAAGCCAATAAACTGTGGACATATCATTTTCCCCATGTACCATTTCATTAAGAGAACAGTTTACCCCAAATTTTGTCAAAAAATCAATTTTCTTTTTTAAATATTAAACGAAAGCCTGTTAAATTATGGAAATTTTGGCACCCCATTTTTAATCATACGCCAACAATATCACAAGATATTTGTTCATACACTCAGTGTAATTTCATTGGTAAACAAATTCTTTAGATGGCCTTTTCCCCATGTTTATATTTTCTTCAATTCCATATTCATATTTTCTTCAAAATGCTAAGGCTTTTTTTTTTTTTTTAAGATAAAGATTTCAATTTTTTAGTATGTGATCTTTATTATGAAACTGATAAATTAGCCTCCAGTTTTTTTTTTTTTTTTTTTTTTTTTTTTTTTTAACAGAAATCAATACACAAGATATGTTACGTTTTATTGTTTTACACTATACATATATATATCAGTAGAAAAACTATATTAGACATAATATTAGATGTATATAAAAATACATTCACAGTCTTGTGTAATATATATTTGAAAATATTTTTTTTTTAATTGGGCAAAAATATTTTTTTTAACTTTTTTTAAATTTTACTTCAATGTGCAGTTTAAAAAGATTTATTTATTTTTTTTATTAAAAAAAAAATACTGAAAAGGTAAAGGTCCCCTTAATATGAAAATAAAAATTTAGCATTAAAACAAAGTAGTAAATAGCTTTTTTTTTTCTCCACAATAAAAAAACATTTAAAACAAAAAAAAATGCAAAATAGAATGGCAAGATATAAATTATATAAATAGTTTTAAAACTGAATTCCTCTAATGAATATTATAATTGAAGTTAAAAAGAAAGATACTTATCTTCTACAATTATGGCTATTATAGATGAACATTTTTATAAACACCTGCTTTATATAAAACAGTAAATCATGCAATATGTTGTATTTGATTTAACATGAAAATAAGTAAATGATAGTAAGTAATAAGTACAATAATTTTAAATGCAGTAGAAATTTGACATAAACCAATTGCAAGGAACAAAGTATAACACATAAGCAACAATGTATGGGGAACACACCCGAGTAGGAGTCCGTTCATCAGCTGGGACACCCTGGGCCCACGGAGGAAGGGACTAGAGCTCTTCACAGATGGGTCTAGGCTCAATGGCAAAGTGGGATCAGGATACGTCCTGTATAGTGGCCAGAAGAGAATCTCGGACGGCCACTACAGGTTGTCGGATAATGGAAGTGTATTCCAGGCTGAACTCGTCGCGATCCTGAAAGGTCTGCAGGACCCACTCTGTCGAAGCACAGAAACCTTGGACGTCTATACGGACAGCCAGTCCTCGCTCCAAGCTCTCTCAAGGCTGAATTGCAGAAATGCAATGGTTGCAGCTATCCACTCCGAGATCGGAGACGGGCGGATCCGCTTCCACTGGGTGAAGGCACATGTCGGAACCTGGGGAAACGAGGAAGCCGATGCTCTGGCGAAGAGTGGAACACAAAAACCAGCAGTAGACGAGAGAGTGAAGAGTTCGATAAGGAGCGTGAAGTACTCCATGAGGACTGAAGCCAGGAAACTGTGGCAGAAAAGGTGGGAAGAAGCAGAAGTCGGACGTTTTGCACGTACGATCTTTCCAACGGTGAGCGAAAAGAGAACTTGGAAAAGTAGGAAGGTGAACTGGGTCGTGACGGACCATAGTCCCTTCCCGGCCTATTTTCGACGGTTCTCCGTTAAGGAGACAAGGAATTGCAACTTCTGCCCCCTGACAAGTCCCGCCGACACTTCCGCGATGGGGAACACACCCGAGTAGGAGTCTGCACATCGTAGCCCAGTGCCCTGGGTTACAGGAACTGAGAAATCGGTTCTGCCCGAAATTGGATGCCTCGACATTCAATAACTACGTGCGGAGCGAAAAAGGGCGCGAGGCCCTGTCCCGCTTCCTCGATGCGCTAGGAGACTCACTAAGTTAACGGGCAACTTAGAGAAAAGAGCGAGCGCTTCCCCAAACCAGAGATAGCTGGTGGGGGATAGATACTTGGTGGTGCATGTATCGAACAAAGTCAAATACTGGTGGTGCATGTGTTTGCTTCTCGAATTTGCTAGGGAATACTGGTGGTGCATGTATCTCCCGAAGATGCCCGGCCAGGAGGCCGGCATCAAGTACTGGGTGCTTATATAGAAATACTGGTGGTGCATGTATTTCAAGGAAGGACTAAGTCCTTCAATGGTGGTGCATAAAGTTCGAAATACTGGTGGTGCATGTATTTCAGGAAAACTGCGGTTCTCGCGGTATTTCACCCCGCAAAAGGGTTCTTGCAGGCCATGCACAAGCATGGAGCAAAGAACTAACAGGTGAACCATGCCGAACGGAGAGCGAGCCCCTCACCGTGGTTGTGACCTCCTTCCTGTCAATGGACAGAGGAAACCTATGGTGTCTATGCTGCACGAGTATCGTGCTCTCTGGTGTCCTGAATTCTCCTATTGGTGCGACGGTCGTTGTAGTGATGACGGGTGGACAGTGGGCCGGGCTTGTCCTGCCCCGCTGGTCTGGGTGCCAGCACTGCCTCCTCTAATGTGGGGAGACGGGCAAGGGTTACCGTTTACCACCCGCTAGGCAAGCCCCGCGCAACCTGATGAGGGCCTCTTTGAGACTCCTCGAGAAGGTTTGCTGTCAATGCGGCGGCCTATTGGGGTTCCTTTCGGGGGGCTGCCAATCGTGTAATGCTCAACATAGAGCGGGTGCACGTATTGAAATAGTCTCCATAAACACTGGACAGCTGACAAGAATTTGACATTGTGCTGTATTTGGTTAAACAGCCTCCCCCACCCCCTCGTTTCCTGTATGGCAGACTGTAGTTTGCGATGCTGAGTCATTCATTGTTTACTGGAAATTCTCAGAGGGGATTTAAGCTAACTAGAGACATGAATTTCCTTACACGGTCAGACACAAAGTCAAAAAAACTCTATGTTATTTTTCTTTTTAGTCTTTTGTAAACAGCATTTAAATTCATTTCTAAAATGCAGTATATTCTGAAAATCATATAAACAAAAACTACTTGAAGTTACTGAGGAGATGATTGTATGAAAGGACAAAAAGTCATGTGATGATCAGAGCCAATGAACAATGCAGAGTCATTTTGATTCCCAGTTACACGTTTAAAAAAAATTCACTTTAAATGATTTGACGATTTTCAGCAAAAGTCATTTATGTGATTCTTTTTCTAATATTTATGGCCAAAAAACTTATGATTTATTTAATTGTTAATTTTTAAATGGTAAAAGTTAGGATTTTTTAAGGTAACAGGACTTGGCAATTTTTTTAAAAAGGATTTAGTATTATTTTTAATTAGCGGATTAACCAATTTTTTGGTAGCTTTGTTACATACAGTGTGATAAGAATTGCACACATATGCAGACTAATGTTTTTAAAATCCATATTTACCTTATGCATCAGCTGTTGTGAAAATAAGCCACAAGACTAGATTAGCAGACATTAGTGGATAGTTTCTTTCAACAGTCTTATGTCACCCTGTTATACATAGCTAATGGATCAACATAATATATTGTCTTACATACAAAATAAAGCTGGGACATAAAATAACACTTACACTCGCACCTTTCTCATTTGTTGATTATCTGGGGTGAGATGATATAGAAATGAAGAAAAGCATAAGGCTTTGCAATAATACTCATATTTTATTGAGTATTGATCAAGCATTTAAAACTTTTCGGAAGCTGAAATTATAACAACTTATAACACTGTAAACAAAATAAAAATGCACAGAAATATAGTGTACCTTGACTAGCCACAGATAATTACATAAACATATTATAGATATTTAAAAATATTGCAACAAAAACTAATTTATATATATATATATATATAACAATTATATAGAGAACTATAACTGGAGAAAAAAATCTTATGCAGACAGATATCACAAAAAGGTAAATAAAAGCATTTTTGTTAATTATTTCAAATAAAATTATTTACAAATGCCTTTCACAGTCATGATATTTGTACTATTCAATTCTTTAAATGCATAAGTTATTTTTTTTAAACAGCTTTTCAATATTCTGTTAAAACACAGAAAAATCCATAATCATAAAAACCTAATGACAAACCATAAAAAAGGCATATAACCCTGCTCCTCACAACAACAACAAAAAATGCAAATACTATTAATTAAATATTTATTTTTAGTAGCTGCAAAGGCAGCTTAACACATTTAATCCATCAATTTGGAATGTTGAACACTGGTTGAGGACCCAAATGCATCCTCAATGTAGCATGCATTTGGGTTTATTGTGTTTAATAAACAACTCCACTGGCGCGAAGCTACTGTATTATAATATGCATAACGAGGAGCTACTATATTATAATATGCATAACATTTTATGATACAGTAGCCCCTCGTTGTATCTGGGGGTGGAAAGATATGGTTAAAAGTTTACTTTTGTTAATATTATATACATAAAACAATAAAATTAGCAATATTAAATACCATAAATTTAAAACAAGTAACTTAAATATTAAAATCAGAGAAATGTCATATCTTATTAATTTTATTTGCAAATAGGGCACATGTGTATTCACACTTTTCATTTTCTGCTTAAAAAATATTGAGACATAGAAAACACACAATATACCCAAATGCATGCTACATTGGGGAGCGATATAGCGAGGGGTTACTGTACATGAATTTACAGAGCTTATAAATAGTTGATATCAACTACCACTTTCTCTTGTAAGTGACTATAGCTTGTTTGTTGTACACACAAATCATTCACAAAAGCCCTGCTTCCCCCCCACATCCAAAAAAAAATTGAAAGTTTAAAATTTGCTTTTTTGAAGCATACTCTTAATTTTTATATCTAATTTCAATAAATGAAAAATTATACATTCATAAAATGTTTTACACATAATCTAAATTGTTTCTTGTTAAGTTCCAATCTTAAGATGTATGTTTCCTGCGAAAAGCTGATGTTTCAACCCAATAAACTCTGGGCCTGACCAGTGGCCAAGTGCCTAGTGCTCTCACCTATTAAACTAAAAGTGCAAACCCATGTCGTGTCATTGACCTGCCCATTCAGAGTTTTCCATGGTTTTCTCCTAAGCATCTTGTAAATACAGGTTCAAAATCAAGCCAATAAACTGTGGACATATCATTTTCCCCATGTACCATTTCATTAAGAGAACAGTTTACCCCAAATTTTGTCAAAAAATCGATTTTCTTTTTTAAATATTAAACGAAAGCCTGTTAAATTATGGAAATTTTGGCACCCCGTTTTTAATCATACGCCAACAATATCACAAGATATTTGTTCATACACTCGGTGTAATTTCATTGGTAAACAAATTCTTTAGATGGCGTTTTCTCCATGTTTATATTTTCTTCAATTCCATATTCATATTTTCTTCAAAATGCTAAGGCTTTTTTTTTTTTTTTTAGATAAAGATTTAAATTTTTTAGTATGTGATCTTTATTATGAAACTGATAAATTAGCCTCCAGTTTTTTTTTTTTTTTTTTTAACAGAAATCAATACACAAGATATGTTACATTTTATTGTTTTACACTATACATATATATATCAGTAGAAAAACTATATTAGACATAATATTAGATGTATATAAAAATACATTCACAGTCGTGTGTAATATATATTTGAAAATATTTTTTTTTTAATTGGGCAAAAATATTTTTTTGAAGTTAGTTTTTTAAGCTTTTTTTAAATTTTACTTCAATGTGCAGTTTAAAAAGATTTATTTATTTTTATTTTAAAAAAAAATACTGAAAAGGTAAAGGTCCCCTTAATATGAAAATAAAAATTTAGCATTAAAACAAAGTAGTAAATAGCTTTTTTTTTCTCCACAATAAAAAAACATTTAAAACAAAAAAAAAAAAAAATAGAATGGCAAGATATAAATTATATAAATAGTTTTAAAACTGAATTCCTCTAATGAATATTATAATTGAAGTTAAAAAGAAAGATACTTATCTTCTACAATTATGGCTATTATAGATGAACATTTTTATAAACACCTGCTTTATATAAAACAGTAAATCATGCAATATGTTGTATTTGATTTAACATGAAAATAAGTAAATGATAGTAAGTAATAAGTACAATAATTTTAAATGCAGTAGAAATTTGACATAAACCAATTGCAAGGAACAAAGTATAACACATAAGCAACAATGTACTGAAATGTATATTTATTATATGTAAATATATATGTATATTAACTACTGCATAACATTTTCTTTAATCTGGATTTATGATTTCACTTTGAATACCACAATATAAATGGAATTTTTACTATGTTACTGGATTTGATTTATTAATGCTACAGGGTTTGTCCACAAGTAATGAGACTGGCCATGGCATGCCATTCTAGTTGTCAGTAGTGCACTCTCTGGCAGTGGAATTTGTGGTTGGGGGGTCTAAACTAAGTAAGACAGCAGGTGGCAGTCGCATCTGAGCTCTGACGTAGTGAGGATCATGTGTAGCACAAAAGCTGTTCTTGAGATTTTGTCAAGGCAGAAAACCAAAAAAAGGAGCAATCACTAGAGCAGTGCTACGCAATTAAATTTTGTTTTCACCTGGACAAACTCTTGCCTTAGTTAAGGAAGCTTACTAAAATGAACAAAGAGCCAGAACCCTGAAACCATGGGTCAAAGTTCGAAGTGGCACACTTCGAACTCCCCACTCCCCAAAAATGCAAGAATGCTGAAATCCAAGACAAAGACAATGATCATTGTCTTTTTTGACAAGCATGGGATGATCCACAAAGTATTTGTACCTTCCATTCAATGCTGTTTTCTACAAAGATGTCCTTGCGCACCTGAATAGAGCTATCAAACTGAAACGACCCGAGATTGCTGATCGATGGAAACTCCACCACAGCAACACTCCAGCCCACACTGCCTTCATTGTGACCACCTATTTGTCCCAAATAAGGGTTGCAACCTTGCCACAGCCACCACTTATCTCCAATGTGAGTCCGGCAGACTTTTCCCTGTTTCCAAAGCTCAAGAGCAGTCTCAAAAGTCACCGTTTTGAAGATGTTCCTGCCATCCAACAGGCTGTCACATAGTCTCTGAAAGAGGTTTGGGCCTTTGTCCGAGCAGCTGTGTATCGACGAACAGGGTGACTATTTTGAAGATTTTTAATGATGCATACCAATCCGATTAATAAATTATTTTTACAAGACCCAGTCTAATTACTTTATGGACAAATGCTGTAAATTGTTGTGCATTATCAGCTGAATTTAACAAAAACCTTAGACTCAGTACTGATTCATACAGAACACCAAGCCTTAAATAACTAATGTCTGAAAACTTTGAATTAATAAATAATATTCTTGGGCAAACTAATAAAAAGCCAAGCGTTAATCCTTGAGCTCCTTAAAAAAGGGCAAATAATATAAAGTTGTTTTCACAGGGAAATTTTCATGCATCTTTAAAATAGCAAAAATACAGTGATAGGAAGATTTGTAATCAGGAAAAAAAAAACCTCTTAAACTACTTGCAAGCTTTAAAATTAAAACATATTTCATGATACTTATGTGTTTTAAATCATGTTGTTGTTGCTTCTGCCCTCTCTGTATTTTATATTTTACATCTCAGCCACTTGGGGGGGGGGGGGGTTAAAATAAATTTGCCCTTAACATTGCAATTTAGATAGTCTACAAAAGAGATCATAATGGTACAGTTTAAAAAATTAAAAGAACTACATCTTGAAAATGCATATTTAGGGGAATATTCCTTATCCATATGATGATGTTTTACTAAAATAGCTATATTTTAATAAACTTTTATTAACATTCCTAGTTGCATGAGAGTATGTGGAAATGTCAATGCACAAAAACTAAGCACTGTGATATTTTTACAAGTCAAATAGAATAAATTTCACTATGTATGAATATATAGGGCAAGTAGTGGCATCAAGTTTTGAGTCAGTAGGTCACACCTTAAATTAAATTCTTCTACACATATAAAAGAGGAAAGTCTGTCTGTCCGTTTGTTCGCTATACACGTCCAGACTGTTCAACGGATCTGGACCAAATTTGGCACACTGACTAAATAGGACAAGAGAAAGCGAATGCTATGGAAATGAAATTAATCGGATTAATAGTTTTTGAGTTATTTTATATTTTGTACAATTTTCAGCTACTTTTTCCTTATCGGAAGCATAGCGTGAATGAAGGGGGAAAACACTCATTTCTCTCAGGTTTTTCACTCTCAAGGTCAGCGCCTTGCCATAGCAACTAGGTGTAAGTGCAGGCACGAAACGAAATGAACAGCGCACGGAATACCTCCTGCACCCAAGAATAACGATTGGTACGCATGCGAGAGTTGAGCGGAGAATAGATCTTTTGAGTCCCTGTACGGTTTGCTTTACTGCTAGGAGGCTTTCCGCCATAGACAAGCGGCGATAATTACACTTCGGTCTAGCTCGAACCATGCCGGTGTAGGCTTGGGGGACACTTGCGGAATTTCTATCAGGCAGGATGTAACTTTCATAATGGATGGTGAACCTGAGGGTATATATTTGTGTATTTAAAATGTAGTTATTTTCTTTAGTTCTCTTTGCAAAAAACAAAATAAAACAAATCTTTGAGTTAAATTTCATGTAATTATTGACTTTAGTGAGCTATAAAGTTATTGTAGTTGCTAATATTTGCTACTCTCCTCATTATTAGATAATTAACAACAGAAATTTAAAAAAAAACACTAAAGTGTAACATCTGTACGCTGGCAAGTCCACTGTTCCTTTCTTTTTTTCGTTGCAGCGGGAAGTCCCAGGTCCTTTTTTTAATCATTGCAGCAGGAGGATTCACATCCCTTCCCTTTACAATCTCATACCGACGACTGGACTCTATTTGTTTTTAGTAGTTGCGTAGGTATTAGCAATAAATGACTTAATACAGACACCTAGAAGGGGAGAAGCTTAACCATGCCCAATTTCCTGTAACCTCTGTGTGCTATCAGGTGCCGTGTTCATTTTTTTTGTTGTTGTTGCAGTGGGAAGTTCCGTGTCCTTTTTTATCATTGCAGCTGGAGGATTGACATTCCAGCCTAGCCACGTCCCATTCCTGGTAACCTCTGTACGCTATTAGGTGCCGTGTTCAATTTTTTTTTTTTTTTTAGTTGCAGCGGGAAGTCCAATGTACTTTTTTTATCATTGCAGCAGGAGGATTCACATTCCTTCCCTTTAGAATCTATATTTAAGGTCAATGTGCATTTCTCTTCCATTGCACAGGCCACGCTGCTAGTTTATCATACTTCGTCACAAATTGTTCTTCAGTACCACAAAGATAAGCAACTAAGTAAAACTATATTTTGAGGGTTATAAATATTTTAGGAAAGACCTACTTACAGTTCTGATGTAGTAGATTTTTTAGATAGTTTAAAAAAATACACTATACAGAAACTATTACAATCCTTTGTATCCTCTGCATGGTATTCCAGAACATATTATACAAATCAAGTTTGGTATTGGATTTTCAACTGTAACAAAATAATTTTACAGGGTTTCCACAGGTATTCAAATCTTTAATTCCCTTGATTTTCATCCTACTTTCAACTACAGTGCCTTCAAACAGCAATTGAACACTGTACTTTATAATTATTGTCTTTCTTAATTCAGATATTCAAAGGTGCACAAAATTTATTTTCCTACACAGTACCACAACTAGAGATGTAAGTCACCTGCAGTACCCTTTCTTTGGAACCTTAACTGATTTTGGCATCCTCCCTGCGCACAACACCCAAGGCACTTGCCCCATTTGACTCCGCCAGTTGCAGTCCTGTTCCCATACAAAGATTTTTGAAAAATATACTCAGAAATGCATACTTATTTCATAACAATTTGCTGTTCTAAATTTATTAAACAGCAATTGCTTATCATCAGAACTTATCTGATAAAAAAGAGTGAATGAAAAAACAAACCAAATAAAAATAAAATTTCTTTCTTTTGAATAGAAATCCACAAAATTTAACCCCATTCTTTTAAGAATTATTTTCACAGAGGCAGAAGGTTTTTAGGACATGGCACCAAGTGTAGGGGAGTTCAAGCATAGCTTCATCATATTTTACGATGTCTTGATTTTACCATGGACTTCTTGATTTTATCAGAACCTCTTGCTTTTTAGGACTTTGTGAGGATGTATGGACTTATAGATTTGGTCTAATTTGGAAAGATCATTTTAAGGATCAAAAACAACAACAGAATTATATTCCTTATTTCTGCTTTTGATGCTTTTCCTAGCAAAAGAACAACAGAAAAGTTTTAATATTGTTATCAGGAATAGTGCTCGCTACTATTTTTTTCCTTCAGAACAAATTTATATTTGCCTCGAACTCTCAAGGCAGAATGCAACAAACGAATGGATGTGTCATATTTTGTTCTTTTTAAAACAAATGCATTTTCTTTTTATCATTCCTCTATTTTGGGAATGTAAATTCTAATTCTTTAATCATTCAAATCTAGTTAAAACAAAAAAATACTATAAAAAGTAATATTTATATATATAGCTTTGATAGCCTTGTTTTCTTACAACATCTGTGGCCTATTGTTTCCATTTTTATTCCTTTTTTTTTTTATTGTTCTTTTTGTTATGCACTATCACTTGCTCGAAGGATTAATAGGATATCCATACTACGTAAGTTTTGCTGTTTTATATTATATATATATATATTCCCAACTATGCAGCTTTAAAAAATCCAAGTATGAAATTGTTACTAATGTGTAATGTAGTAGCTTATGCACAGGAAATGTAAGTGAATGTTCCACACTTAATACAGAAAATAAAAAAAGTGATGTTCGAGTTATTCATGTGATGTGACAAAAGTTTCTTATATTTTATACTACTTAGTTTTCTCAGGTTTGCACAAACTTTCCCCTGACTTTTTTTGCTATTCCTTTCACTTTTACAACCAAATTTTGGCTTTTTCCCTGACTAGAATTCCTTTCTTTGACTTTCTTGGTCTGTAAAAACTCGATAATATTTTGGCAGAAAATGTTAAAATATTTTTGATTGAATAACTGCATGTATGATTTTAAGTTTTTTTTTTTCTCTCTCTCTAAGAATGGGTTAGTTTTTGTACTTTAAACCAGTCATAAATACAAATGAAGTTCCTCCATTAATCTTAGACCAAAATCACAGCAAATTACTACAAATGACAACATTTCTATAAATGAAAATATGCCTATTTTGACAAAAAGCACTAAAAATAAAACTTCACTGGTTGTATTTTAAATAACAATACGATTTTTTTAAATTAATGAATCCATTCGATAACTCAATGCTAAAATTTTATGAACAAATAAACTATTTGTTACCAAATGTTTTGCTCATCTTAAACTTGCAGATACTGAAGATTTTGATTGGAATGAACTATTGCATAAAAAATTCATTAAGTATATACATGAGTAAAATTCAGATTGTTAAAGGCTTACTAGCTTGAATAGCATGTGCATTAAAGAAATTACTTCCTCTCGGCATGTTGAGAAATTTTATAATCTCTCGAAGGTCTAATTTTTCCTTTAAATATCTGCATACCTCAACCCCTCCTAAACTACCCAACTATGACAAGACAAAATATATCTTTCAACCTAACAGAAAACCTATTTTTGCAAAAGCAAAACACAGTGATGTTTATAATAAATACCTCTACACATATTCAATAGATTATAACATTTAAAAAAAAGAAAAATAAGTACTGTATTAAATATACATACTTCATTTAAAAATAGAAAAATAACATACATTATAACATTTAAATAATTATTTTCTTGAGAAAAATTAACCATATATTTTAAATAAAAATGCACATATTTAGAAAGCAAATTATTTTTTATGACTGTGAAATGACAAAGTTAAAAAATATATACATTGATTATTAAGTACTTTCTTCAGTAAAAACAATCTGTTATAATCACAGAAACAATTATGATTTTACCTATAAATAAAACCACAATTTAAAAAAATTATTCATTAATCTTTTAAAAAATAAATATTTACCATACTAAAAGTATAATTATATTTTCAACAATTTGATCATTCACATAAAAGCAATAATAGGTTTTGACTTACAAATAAGCAAGCAAAGCATGCAATCAAAGTTTTGGGGAAACTTCTGATGATTAAATACATCTTTTTCTTTATTTCTTTTTTTTTTTTTTACGGCAGCAAAATATTTGTATAAGCAATTGTTTGTTTGTTTGATTGCATATTGATAGGAGCTAATCATATAAATTTCTGTGGATTAGTGGACTGATTGATTGGTTAAGCAGGTACTTAATAATATTAGTAAAAAGCTGTTAGGAATGTACAAATAAAACTCATATTCAATATTTATCACAATATTTTCTGTTCAAAACTACAAAATTGCCTGCATATTTTACCCATCCCATAGAATATATGGCAGTTATCTCTCTTATTAGTTTGCATTTGTTTCAAATATAAAATTAAGTAATAAAACATAAGTTCTAAAAAAATTGTTGTACAATTACAGGATTTTCAGATGCATATTAGTGCAATATTCATACAGGCAACAAAATATAAGTAATAAGAGTGTTTATGCAGCTGCCATGTTGTAGAAATTTGAATCGCCACACTGCAGGTCACAAAATATTAAATGGCTTTACCATTTAATATATTAAGCAAGGATTTTTTATATTAAGCTTTTTTATTTATAATTCCAATGTACTTGGAAAAAAATCATTCATTATTTATTTTTTTATTTTTAAAAGAAGAATTTTAAAACTTTAAACTAAGTTAGTAAGTTCAAAACGCCTGCCTTACAGTAAAGGCAATATTGACAAGACATCATTTGAAGAACATACAACTAACTGTACATTCATTTGTGGAGACTTCGCTTCTGCTGAAACTACTACTCCCATTGTATTTTTAAAATATCAACTAAAATTTATCTTCAATCAAGATAAAGCATACCATGCCCTGGGAAAATCAACAGTCAAATGTTTGTTTAACAAATTCAATCCAACACAACATTCAAAGCTTGATTTTAATCCTGTTTTTTGCTGTTAAAAATCCCATCTCTCCCATAGAAGTACATAGCCAGCAACAGACTTTTTTTTGTTGTTGTTGTTGTTCACTACATCAAGGGTCTTCAAATTGCTTCATTTCTTTAAACAGCAAAGCCACATGGGCAAGCACTCCATTACTTATATTTAGTTGCATATAGGCATGTCATTTCAAATAAATTTCAACCAATTAGATTACCCATAGTATATACAAAGAGAATTCCTTATAGTGCATAGAGTTATTTAGAGCATCTTCGTAGTAACAAATATACCTCATAAAACATGATTGCAATGGCTGATGAAATATAAACTGCCATAAAATCTACATAACTTAACTGAAGGTATTATTAAAAAACAAAAAAAGCAAATATTAAATACTTCTAATGTTTCTAAATCACTATTTTTGGATTTTGTGCGCATTCTTTAGAATTCAAGGATATTCTAAAGAGACATCAATATATTATCAGTTTACGAGATGTTATAGGCAATATCTGTTAAGTAGGAATATATCATTTACTGCTTTCAACTTAAGACATGTTTTGGTCTTATGATAAAGGAACCAATTTATTGTTTTAGAATCATATTTAGACATTAGAATCATATCCAACTGAGCATTAACAACTTCATGTAAAACTGGCGACACATTTCTTACAAAACAGATACAAAATTTGTACTGACTCAAAGTCTTCTTTAGAAATTCAGCATAAATAATTTTTTCGTGGTGATTATTTATTTGTATACTTTGAAATTTTATCAATCATCGATGTATTCAGTATTATAAACTTTAAAGGATTCGCAGCTATTAAGCTACATTTATTTCTATTAAAAGCATTTTTAATGCAATTTTATTGTATTGTATTAAAAATATTTTAGAAAAATGCAATTTAAATTAACCAGTGTTAATGAAGCTATACTAAAGTAGAAAAAAATGTCTCTGCCCCTGCCTTTTTGTAATGGAGGGAATTTTCAATGAAGCCTTTTGTTACATGAACAAATATATTTCCTTTTAGAATTGCATGCTAAAATTTGCATTACTTATGTTTACATTTATTGATGCTTTTTTTTATTTTAAAACAACACTTTTACAGTAAACTAAAATCTACCAAACACATCAAAAAACAAATAATAATAATAAGCTAAAATTGTTATAACAAGAAAAAAAATAGCAGCATCAAAATCAAAGCATTAGTAAGAATTTTAAAATTCATTAATAGTTGATTTGTTCATTTGCAATTTTTTAGTAAAACTTATTTGATCAATACTTTGTTTATTCTATATATCATGGAAAAAGAGTTATATGGGCCCATGGGGCTCAAGCCCCTCCAAAAACCTATCCATTTATATAAAAATTTTATACAGTTCAAGAGTGAAACTCTGGCTCAAGCCCATCTAATAATTTTGTAAAACTTCAAACTAATATTTTATATATGATAGAACACACATGCAACTAATGTATAAATGTGTCAAAGGGATTTTGAAACTAGTTAAGCTTATTTTATTTAAGAGGTTGAAATTAATTATTTAAGAATTTTGTTGCATAAGTAATAATTTCGAGAAAAAATAAAGGACAATGTAAAAAAGGTAAATGAAAAAGAATGTTGAGATGTAGTGTTTTTATGAGAAATAATAAGAATGTATGGTAAATTTTTTTATATTAAGTCTAACTAGTAAACAACATTGTTAATAACGAAGATGATTTCTGTAGCCAGAGTCGTAAAGTGATTGAACATATTCCAGACTATTACAGAAAAAGAACTGCCAGATACAGATATTCAGCAGACAACACACTGGCAACATTTTTCAAAACTGTGGTTGGGAAATATTAAAACATTTGTCAGTAGCTCTATAAATGCATTTAATGCTAGTGTGATATCCCACAAAAAAACTAATATTTAATATGTCAAATAATAAAAATGACAAAACTGAAAAGAACTAATGCTTAAATACTTATAAAAGCCCTACTTTCATTAAAAACTGATAATTTTGTGCAATTCTTTTAACATTGCAAAATACATTACAACAAACTTTATAAAGCTTCTTTCTTATCTACTTTGAATGCACACAACATCCCCCATTAGAATGTTGATACTCTTTATATGCAGATAAAGTTTCTTTGTTCAACACAACAACACACGAACAGCCACACTGTGTGGCTTCTTTCACACTCTGGACTTCTTCTGTTTGGCACGAAGCATCTACAACATTGATAAGGTTCTCGTCATCCGCATTAACAGGTACTACATCAGGAATACTGATTAAATAATCATTGTCATTAGTACTCCTTGCAAAGGAACTTTCTTCAGAGACCTCTTCATGGCAATAATGGCCTTCCATACCAGGACAGCCCTCGCAGCATTTGCCATCAGGCTTGCATTTATTTGGCCCACATTTACAAATGTCAGCCAGTTTGGCAGAAGCAGAAATTATGTCTTCAGTAAGTACGGACTGTTCTTCAGAATAATCTACAGATTTTTCAAGCTCTACGCTTCCATTCAATGGAGTAAATGCATTTTCCACTAAAACTAAATTTGTTTCTGTTGCCGGAATACTTTGATTGGTAGAACTGGATTCTTCAAATATAGCAGGCTCATCAGGCTGCACTTCTTCAATGACTTGAACAGAGTCTATCACATGAGCTGGATCTGGATCAGATAATGATAACTGGGATGGGTAGAAATTTGGAATTGGTATCAGAGCATAAGCTGAAATAAAAAGACATATGAACATATCACTACTTGCAAACAATTTATTTTTATTCAGTTAGAAGTAACTATTAATAAAGCTCAATTTTATTTTTTATTTAATTCATATTCAATTTTTGAAAATATTAAAACTTATTACAGACTTCCAGTTGCATAAAAGACAAAATCATACAGTGAAAGTGAGTTTTGAATAGTCATTCGTGAAAAATGTACTTCTTACTGTTAATCTATCAAAAATATATAAAATAAAATAATTAGCTCAGTTTTTTTAAACAGACTTGTTTATCAATATAAATTATACATTTGAGCTAAATGCAAAGGGATTTTTAATACAATTTGAAGAAGGATTTCCTATTGCTATATTTTAACTGATTTCATTACAAATTTAGGGAAAAGGAGGCAACAGACAAATTTTAATGCAGCTTATGAGTATAAAGAAATATTACCCGAGTGTCATTAAAAAACTAAATGTTAAAAAAATAAAATAACAACCCTTTTAATAACATTTTATCATATTTTGATAAAAACAAGATTCTTGCTCCATAAACAATATAATAAGAATCATTTAAAAGTTGCTTTCATCTACTCTTGTCTAAGCTGTATAGGTTTAATTATACTTCTGTCTTACTATAATTATATATATATAATTTTACCTCTTACTGTGCCATCAGGCATTTGCTCATATTTAAGACTTGATTCTGGAACAGGAATATAAGTTATAGGATTTGTGCGCATGGACGGTATAGATATAACATCTCTTTCAGTTAATTGCCTGCTAGTACTTTCTTCTAAATTTGGCTCCTATGGGAAGAAAAAAAATTAAGAGAACTCATAAAATCTTTGCTTGGCTATGCACACAATTGTAATACAATAAAAAGGGATTGAAGAAAACAAATGAATTGGTGAAATCGGGAGAGAGAGAAAATATTCAACTTGATAAAATATGGGCATTTAAAAACGAAAAAAATTCTCTAGCATACTAAAATTTTCTTACTGTAATAAAACAATATTACGAATAATAGCAAAAAAAATATAAAAACAGAGTTATACAATATTATTATGTTTAATATTACATATGCTTAAAGCATTACAGTGCTTTACAATGCTTTAAGCATCTACATGCTTAAAGCATTAGATGTGTTCAATTACATAAAGAACACTACACTTATTCTCCTTTTTTTTTTTTTTTTTTTCAATATCAAATGTTTTTTAACTTGGAAATTAATTTTTTTTTATCTTTTTTAACAACTTTAAAATGCACTGCAAATGCATTACAGATAAAATGTATTCTTGATTGTCTTCCAAGCCTTCTTTATTTGTATAAAATATTAAATTAAGAAACTAAAGACAAAAGAAAATGCCTTCATAGTCGCATTAAAGATTTTATGTGTCCCAATGAAAAATGAGTTTTTGCATGTACCATTGCTTAAATGAAATAAGAGATATTAATTTTGATGGAACCATTTACAGGTTTATAGCATGCATGTATATATATATATATATATGCATGGATGCCATGCCATAACATATACGTGCATGCATGCCATGCCATAACATATACTGCATGCATATATATATATATATATATATATGTACTAATTCGGCGCTACGGGATTGCTGTGTAGTTGTGGTCCGGATAAGTCGAGACTGTTGAGGCGATTCTCGGCGTGGAATACTAGGCGATGCGTTGACGGGCAGAGCAGGCGATGCGGCGCGACTGGGTAAGGACCCTGGTTCAGAGCCCCCCCGGCCGGCCGCGACGATGGATGGAAGGAAGGAGACATAGTAAGTCAAACTACGATTACATAATTTTATTTGATGACTGGATACATCTTTGTTAGGCAGTTGCAGTGACGCAAAAGTCTGCTCCTGATCTGTTTCAGGTCCTTATAAAAGCTTTGAATGTTATGTCACATGACCCCAAACGCGTTGCAACCATTGGCCAAAAGCTAAAACTGGGCAGCGGTTTTCCAAGGGTTTGTTATGGCTTTTAAGATGCCTATGTGGCTGGCTGCCGGGACCGTCTACAAAGTTACAAAGGAATTGCAAGGGATTGTGTATTAATTGCAGTTTTTGAACGCGGATTTCTTTGTTCCAACTGGATTAAACTGCATAGTTCCAGAAATATGGGATTTTCACAGGCTTTTGACTTGTAATGTTACATATATATATAACTAACAAGTAAAACACAAAACATACTACAAATAAGACATATCTCGCATAAAAATATAACAGCTATTAGGAAGAATTAGAAACCAGATTTTGAAGCCAAATAAAGTGCAAGAATTATTGTGGTAATATAATGGATAGGAAATTATAACCACTGTCACCATCGTCAGGGGCCACAAACAGTGGATTATAATTTACAGCAAACCAAATAGTAAGGTTTCGGTTGTGTGGCATATCAGAAGAGATATTAACTCCACACATCTGGGCCCTACCCTACTATATAAAGGAAAGAATAAATCAAAAATATAACAAAAATTAGAAATAGGAATTATAATTTTACATACCAGACCTTGAGCACATGGAAATTTCATTTGAACAATTGATATGTGTTGCCAATGCTAAGAATTGTAAAAAATGAAAAATGGTGTTGCCACTAAATAAAAATGTAAAAGTGGAAAGAAGAAAGTATAGGAGTTGCCAAATACTAAAAGGTAATATTATTAAATTTTAAGAATATCCAGGTATATTAATATGATAAATATATATTGAATAATAATAAACTAAAATGATTGAATAAAATAAATAGTATAGCAAAATTAAATATAACATATTTTTTAAAAAATATAATGATTATTATTATTGACAAAGTATGTATAATAAGTTATTGTATGACAGAAGATTAATCTAGTAAATAAGAAAAAAATAAAAAATAATGTTTAGGACAGAATAATCACAATATAGGAACCCCGTTTTTTTTTTTTTTTTTTTTTTTTTTTTTTAATCCCTCCAGATATATATATGCATGTATATATATATTAATGACAAAATACTATGCAAGACAAAATTATGTAGAAAGCAAAAAAGTATTGATTAGAGAAAATTGAAGGAAAAAGAAATGCCCAGGCTCTGTAACATTTTTGCGTTAAGGCTTAGGCTCATGAAAAGTTTTTCATTTACTAAATATACTCCTTATAAACAGAGATTTTAAATGATCCATCGCTTTGAGAAAATAAACATACTTATTATATGAAACAAAAGGGAACATGGGGGCCTTGTATAATTGTGAGGAACTTTTAAGATACTTTAAAGAGCAATACTTTATTGCTTAGTCATTAAAACAGATCAGACATCTGTTAATGAATTTTTAGCATTTTTTTCCTTGGAGAAACAAAAGAAATGACAAATGTTTTGACTGCATTTCATTCAAAACATCATTCTCGTCTACAAAACTGTCTTTTGTTTATGTTTGTTTAATTAGCTTAAATTTTGGGCCCAGGCTTTTACTTAAATAATATTTCTTGAACTCAGATTACATCTTATCAAAAAAGTATTTAAGCATAACTCAAATTTCCTATATGAGTTTCATATTTAAAATATTGTTCTCCATAAACATGAATCATGTCACATTTCTTTCTAATGTTGTTTTTTTTTTTTTTTTTTTAAGACTAATTAATTATTGGCAAAACTTAAATAGAAAATTTGCTATTATTCAAATATATTTTTTAAGTGAGTGTACATGTTCTTAGGCTTAGGTCTTTAATAAATGAGCTTAAACTCATTTGTAGCAGATATAGAGCATGTTTATGAAAAGAATGTTCACAATTATAAAACTATAGACTAAGTAACAAGTTTTTTTGGACAAGTTAAATTAAAAATAACACTTTGATTAAAATTTATAAAATTATAAATGTTTAACAAGGTAACTCTTCTGAAACCAAGATTGCTTAAATTTCAACTTTTTCTCCTATTTAAAATTTTCAAGTATACATCATCACTTACCAAAAAAAAAAAAAAAAAAAAAAAAAAAAAAAATGCCAAACTTTGAGCGACAGCATCTCCAACAAGTAAACATATTATTCTATTATTGTCTTTTGTAAATAATATATGTATTGTATCTTTTTAACACTTTTTAACAAGGTTGAAAAGTGTTTATGATTTTGGTTTGTCTGTTTGTCCATCTGTGCTCTAAAGCCCCGTTTCCACTAGGCCTTTATTTTCCCTATTGTGCTTACTGCCGCTAAATATTTTTGTTTTATTTCAATTTAAAAAATAATAAATTATTATATACTTTACTAATTTTTTGGTAATATATTTTGCGATAGTTAATAATTAAAAATATTTATGACTTTGAATTAAAAAATGGTTAATTTAAGTATTTTTTGTAAAGCTCTTTCCTAACTTTTTCTTTAAGTATTCCATGTGATATTCTGATGATCTCTAGTACTTTGATATCTATTTCTAATAATGTCTTTATTTTTCTAATATTATTAACTCTATTTGGAAAATTCAATATGTAATTAATATTTCAATGATTTTTTTTCTCTTCAGAAAGCTCACATAATTAATTAATAATAATTATTATTTAGTATTCAAAGGAAAATAAATAGTAGTTTTACATACTAACTAGTTTTAATAATAATTCTTTTAATCTTCATGTATAAATAAAATGTATTTTAATTATTGAATTTTAATTTTAAGACCAATATTTTTTCCAAATCTTAGTTTTTCTCACTTTTATTTTGTATTCCTTTAAATACCAGATTTAAAATTTTGTTCAATACTTTTCAAACAGAAATTTGATTAATTAATCTAAATTTATATATGCACTATCTTCTGTATTAGACATTTAAAGGCCAGAGATGGCATCTAAAACAAGATGTTGTGCCCACCTGAGCCGAGTTGATGAGATACTGAAGATGGTAGATAACTGAAGTATAAAGGTCCAGGGTTCTGGTCTACCGGATGGCTGATAATCTAAATATTTGGAGTTTTGGACGGTTTTTCTCACAATGCAACGTAAATACACTTCAGAAGCACTAAGAAAATCATCTGCGCAAGACACCCCCCTTTACATAAGCAATACAGAATATTCCTTGTGTAGGTTTACCATAACATAATACAATACAACCTTTTCAGAAACAGTTTTATGCTTTTAGTATATGTTAGAAAAAACTGAAATTAAATTAATAACATAATGTACTTCTTAAATTTACAAAACACACAAAAAGCAGATATCAATATTCTATTTATTACTTACTTGGTGAAAGACAGCATGCAGTACGTAAATTTATCGAAAGTGTGGCTCCCTTTTAAATTATCAAAACAGCTCAATTAACTTAGTATTTTAAACCCTCTAATTTATGTTAATCATTGACGCCCAGGTTTTTTTAATCATCCTAAAATTAGTATAATACAGTCGAACCTCGATTTAACGTACTTTGATTTAACGAATTCTCCGATTTAACGAATATTTTTTTTTGTCCTGACAAAAAGGGTGCTAAAATGCTCTGATTTAATGAATTTTTAGTTTTGATTTAACAAACAACAATCCCCGAAATACAATTCGGACATAAAACTAAAACTTTGAATTTTTCGTACACATATTTTTGAATCTTTCACACCCTAATCCAAGTGTGTAATACAATAATTTTTTTCTCATTTCTCCAACCGAAGCAAGAAGACAGCGATACAGAAACAGTTATTTACAAATACGCCGTGGAAAACCATGATCAAGTGGCTGGATGGGAAGATGCTTCTAGTAATGGAAATTTTACAGAATATGTGTCTTGCAATGCACAGCTAAGTACCTGCGATAGCGAACAGAAAGAGAATGAAGATTCTGAAAGCAGCAAAGATGATGAAGAAATGTAATTTGAATTAAAAAGAGTGACATTCCAAGCAGCAGTTTGCAGCTTGAACGCTTTAAACAAAATTATTTTGTCTCACGAGGTTGATAATGTTGTACTTATGAAGTTAGAAAATATAAACAAAGAACTTTGGAAAGTCAAAACAAACCACTATCAAAGATTTCTTTCTAAAGTGCCAATAAGTATGTATATATTATGTATTAAGTTTTAAGAGCAAGTAACATTAAAGAATTTAGATTAGTTTAAAGTTGATCACCTAGCATATAGGTTATAATTTTTAAGCTCTTAGTAAACAATAATCATTCTTTTTTTCATATCTCTATCCAAGGGTATTTTGCATTGATATTTTTATATCATACTCTTCACAAAAATTGATATTTGATTTAACGAACGGGTTTGTGGGTCCCAATGAATTCGTTAAATCGGGGTTTGACTGTATGTGCTAACTAAAAAAGTACCTTAAATAAATACAGTAGAATTTTTTCAAATTCAAAATCGATGGGACTTTACCGATTCTGCATAACACAAATTTCCAGATTATAAAAAAAGACATTTTTTTTAATAAAAATTTTTAAAAAATAAAATACATTTACTGAGAAATTGCTCATTAGATAGGTGCTATTCTTTTAAACATTTGTAATAAAATCTAAAACATTTTCATTTGAATACTGATTTATTGTTATTTTAAGGTCTAATTTCGTAAATTGGAATTCCAAATTTAAGAAATTCTTCTGTATTTAAAAATAGCAATTGGGGATATATATAAAAGAAAAACAGGACACAGATAAAAGTTGAAACACGCATGTGCAAAATCACTAATAGCCATTGGAGGAAACTTATGATTCTAAAAGGAGATAACAAAGCTAGTGGAAACGCAACTCTACTTTAGCATTACGACTTTTGAGTCAGTAAAAACATTAGGGGCATTAAAGACACAAGTGGAAACGGAGCTTAACTCCCGTAAATTTCACCGATTACTACAAAATTTATATACGTTATTTCTATGTCATGTACCCTTTTGAAAATGGTGTATGTAGGATTTATAGTTCTTCTACAGGAGAGCTCAAAAGATTTCCAACTACACTCTATGGGCAGGCATTCTTTAAAGTGTAATTTGGAGATATTTGGCTACTTGAAATGAAACAAAATTGATACATTTTTCTAAGGATTACAAGATAAAGCTCTCCATAGAAAATAGTGTCTGTATTATTAATAGTTCTTCTACAGGAGCACTCAAAATAATTCCCATACATTATGTTCAATGGCAGTTTAGAGACAGGCATCCCTTAAAAGCACAGTACTATCCTATTATGTAATATTAGCTAATGGTCTGACAATGATCATGTGCCTCCCTCAAATAAGTATGTATGTATTATGTATTAAGTTTTAAGAGCAAGTAACATTAAAGAATTTAGATTAGTTTAAAGTTGATTGCCTAGCATATAGGTTATAATTTTTAAGCTCTTAGTAAACAATAATCATTCTTTTTTTCATATCTCTATCTAAGGGTATTTTGCATTGATATTTTTATATCATACTCTTCACAAAAATTGATATTTGATTTAACGAACGGGTTTGTGGGTCCCAATGAATTCGTTAAATCGGGGTTTGACTGTATGTGCTAACTAAAAAAGTACCTTAAATAAATACAGTAGAATTTTTTCAAATTCAAAATCGATGGGACTTTACCGATTCTGCATAACACAAATTTCCAGATAATAAAAATACTCCAGTATTATAAAAAAAATCGTTGTAATCAGGTAAAGTTTAAAAAGAAAGACTTACTTTTTTTTATAAATTTTTTTTTTAAATAAAATACATTTACTGAGAAAATGCTCATTAGAAAGATGCTATTCTTTTAAACATTTGTAATAAAATCTAAAACATTTTCATTTGAATACTGATTTATTGTTATTTTAAGGTCTAATTTCGTAAATTGGAATTTCAAATTTAAGAAATTCTTCTGTATTTAAAAATAGCAATTGGGGATATATTTAAAAGAAAAACAGGACACAGATAAAAGTTGAAACACGCATGTGCAAAATCGCTAATAGCCATTGGAGGAAACTTATGATTCTAAAAGGCGATAACAAAGCTAGTGGAAACGGAACTCTACTTTAGCATTACGACTTTTGAGTCAGTAAAAACATTAGGGTCATTAAAGACACAAGTGGAAACGGAGCTTAACTCCCGTAAATATTCACCGATTACTACAAAATTTACATACGTTATTTCTATGTCCTGTACCATGTACCTTTTTGAAAATGGTGTATATAGGATTTATAGTTCTTCTACAGGAGAGCTCAAAAGATTTCCAACTACACTCTATGGGCAGGCATTCTTTAAAGTGTAATTTGGAGATATTTGGCTACTTGAAATGAAACAAAATTGATACATTTTTTTAAGGATTACAAGATAAAGCTCTCCATAGAAAATAGTGTCTGCATTATTAATAGTTCTTCTACAGGAGCACTCAAAATAATTCCCATACATTATGTTCAATGGCAGTTTAGAGACAGGCATCACTTAAACGCACAGTACTATCCTATTATGTAATATTAGCTAATGGTCTGACAATGATCGTGTGCCTCCCTCAAAAGAAGTGCCAAAACTCACCGATATTGGTAACTTTTGCAGTAAATTGCCAAATATGGTGAGAAAAACTTTTGAAAAATAAACTAGCTTAAGAATATTTTCTTTATTTGGTGGGAAATCGAAAAATACCTATTGTGGTAATTTTAAGTTATGATGATTTCAAGGAGAGTTTTGAAAATTCATTACTCACACTCTAATTAACCAATTTAGTGGATTGTGTTGAGGTAAAGCTAAGCAAGGGCTATCTGCTATGGGGATGTGTATGTGTGTGCGTGTGCACTAATGTGTTGAAAAGTGTTTTATAATCAATGTTTTTGGCATGATTAATCTTTCTTGTTTTTTGGGGGGGGGATGAACTTTGAAAACTATCCATGGTTTTTGGTACAAGGTCCCATTGAACATCATAATTTCAAAGTGTTCTTAATTTATTTATTTTGTTTTAAAACATAGTAACTTTAATTTTGTAATACTGTTTTTCATATTTGAAATATTCTTTTGTAAACGCTTTGTACATTTTACTCTCTCTTACTCTCATAAATGCATATAAAAATTCTCCCCTTATTACTACTATTTTAAAAATTATTAGTACATAATTTTTAGAAAATACAGCATAAAAAAGTACAGTGTCGGATTTTAATACCATACAAACCTCAGAAGTTATCTTTTTATGCTTTGCCATGTGAGCTCGTAAATTATACTGGGAAACGAATGATTTCTGGCAGTCAACCTCTGGACAAGTGAAAGGTTTTTCACCTGTAAAATAAGAGAGAAGGACTCAAAATTAATCCCAGATTTACTGATTTAAAACTATCATTCAAATTATAAATGACATTAAAAAGCAATAATATAAGTAATAGCAAAAAAAGTAATAGCAATAAAAGTAATAGCAAAATATGCATTTTTGAAATCCTGGAAATAAGTATTTATACACTGCAAGTAGATTAACTCTTTAGCTCCCAGGCCCAAGGAAATTTCATATCAGTTGGGTTCCCAGAAAAATAGCCGGAAAATGCCTCCCTCCCATCTAATGAAAGCGAGCTCATTCATCACTAATTTTTGACAATCGGGAACTTCCCTTTTTGAAGGGGCAAGAGACTTCCTACTGTGATAATCCGAAAAAGGTCTTTAACAACAGATTGACATTGGAATGTAACTTGTAATGGTACTTGCAGCTTACTTTCTAAGTATGAACGTTCCAGAAAATAGATAAATGCAATCTGTCTTGAAATGCAAAAATTTATATATATATATATATGTGTGTGTGTGTAAAGCAGGCACTTTATTAGAGTGGTCTTGAAGCACAGAATTGTTTAATGCCATAATTTAAATAATGATGTTTTAGATTAGAATTTTCCTTTCTTTCTCTCTCTTTCGTTTCCACAATCACAGAAACAACCCCATCAATTTCATTTTGGTTCAGGAGAAAAATTTTATAGTGCAGGGTTTCTACAGATTTCACAGCTTTTGCTTCCCTGACATTTATCATGCTCTTCCCTGACTTTATCTAGCATGCTTTCCGGAATTTTGCATTTCTATTTTTAACATTACATCCTATAGTTAATATTTTTTTTTTTTTTTTTACAAATAATAATAATAATAAAATTAATATATACAAGAATCTTATTTGACATCACTGGATTCTAACAAAAACCATGTTTGATAATAATTTAGGATAAAATTAAGCATATTTCAACTGCACAAGATATGCTCACAAAGAACACATTTTAAAATTATTTATAAGGCTGAATGAGAAAATGAAAATAAAACAATTTCTATTCTTAGGTTCTCAAACAGCAAATATTTTCTTGATTTTACCGTGAAATTCAATTTTTCTTGCATTTCCCTGACCTTTCTTTAATTTCTGCTAATTTCTCTGACTTTTTTCCCAAACCCCTGACTTTCCCTGACCAAAACTCATTTCCCCGACTTTCCAGGTCTGTAGAAACCCTGTCGTGGGAAAGTCGTTTTTGGCGAACGATACATGCGTGTCTCTTTAGCGTTATTCAAATACAATTTGTGCAGGTACTATAGAAATAAAACGATCAATACAGGAAAACGATAAGGAACTATAGATCAGGGTTTCACTGTACATATATATCTATATATATAAATAATATGAACTCAGTTGGTAAGAGTTAAGGTTATATCATTTAGATGCTTTGAAAAATCAACATATCCAGAGCCGCATTTAGATCCATGCCGCCCACAGGCAAAATTAAAATCTGCTGCCCCCAGCATGCTCCTTTTATATCTCTAAGCATACTATTAGAGTGTTGTTAGTTTAAAAATGTATTCTAGAGAAAGGCATTGACTTAAATTGAAAGGCCCACAGCTAAGAAATATTTTTGGAAATGGTTCATTGTTTCTATGAGGTAGATTTAACATACGTAATTCATGTTCATTTTACTGTGGAGTGGCATCCATAATCATCCTCACCCCTGCCAAATGACAAATGACTTATGACAGTGAAAGTGACTAATCTTGATGAAATAAAATGTATTCATGGGTAAATACTTTTTAATATGGACTATAGGGGGGGGGGGGTGCATCAGCTGCATTTCTGCCTACGACTAAAAATAAAAAATAAAAAAACTGTTGCCTTAAAATTTTGCTACTTTAGACCTAGGCCTACTCTGGCTTATTTAGAAATATGGCCCTACACACATCAATAAAATATTTAAATTTAGCGTTAACTTTGTCGATAAACAGACAACTTTTGTTAATACAAAAGTATGTTGAACGATGACTACTATTGTGCAGGGATATAAAAATTATACAATTCTAATAAAGCTACAAATAACTCTATATCAACCACTTCAATAAGATTTATCAATACAGTTATTTCAGAACAAGTTTAAGTAGAAACATAAAAAGAATCATACCAGTGTGTGTCTTAAGATGCTTTTTTAAATGATGACTCACAATAAATGATTTTCCGCAACCATCTTCTGTACATCTAGAGATAAAAATTAGTACGGAAAAAAATTTTAATTCTAAAAACAGCAAAACTTCAAACAATACATATTTATTTATTATAGAGTAATTAATAATTGCTAAATAGATTATGCACTTACATGACATGCTAAGCAAAAATGTTAAAGGGAAAAAAAAAATTAATGACATTTCTACAGTAAGCATTGATCAAGGGTTCACACTAGACTTTGTGCCGATTACAATCGACTGTAATCGATTGCTAAATTAATATTTTACAAATTTTACAGAAATGCTGTGATAAAATTGCATTAGTAGTGAATTCCTTTAATATTTGATTTCATTAAGCTTAAGATTATTGCTATTTTACTAAATTAACATTTGCTAGTCATAATCTTTTCAGAAATTGTTAGTAATCATAATCATAATCCATATCCTTTCCTATAAATGATTACAGATGGCTGTGTAATAGCACAAAGTCTGGTTGTCAGGCTACGATGGCAGGCACCATAGCACATGCCAGTCATTATATGTGCCCCAGGGCTCAGTCCTTGGGAGATCTGGTCCTACAGAAAATAGTTCACATTTTGAAAGCCAAAGTAAAGGAATAAATAAAAAAATGACAGTGATAATTTTAAAAGGTTGAATATATTGAAAAGAAAAAAAACGATTCTGATAAAATGCTTGCAATCTGATGTTTATAGGGAGAAAAAAAGTGAATTTTTCTCTCCGGTATAGGTGGGTCCAACACAAACTGCACAGGGGTCCAAAATCCTGACGTCAAGGCCTGTGGCATACATTATATCATTTTAAAGCAGCTTAAAGATACTGCCTATGGCTATGTGAATTACTTGGCTAATTTCTTAACTTCATAACGATGCTTCAATGATAATATGTGAACTATTTGTTGGCTCCTTTGTATATCCATTATAAATAATAAACAACTAAAATAAAAAATAAATATCAATTACTTATAATGTGTAACTAATAAGTAAAATTAAGAAACTCAGCTAATTTTGATATATTCTTGAATTAAAATTTGAAAAACGGGCCATCACTATTTATTTACCTTTTTTAAGTTAAGAGATTACAATTTTTATAACTTTTAACAAAAGAAACACAGTTTTTAACAACAGTGTTTTAATTACATTTTCACACTGAAAACTGTATTTTCAGAGGCACATCTCCCTTGTTTCAATTTTTAATCATGCTTTTTTTTTCTGGGGAAGAGGTTGAGTAAAATTAATGTATGAATAGATTCATTCACTAAAAATAAGGCAAAATCAGAGAATTTAATGTGATAATAAAAATCTACATTCAGCATTAATTGATTAAAAGAAATCTGTAATGAGCAAAAAACAGAATATGCCAAAAGTTACATCTTACTGATATGGTCTTTCACCAGTATGTGTTCGATAATGCTTCCGCAAATCACTCAGTGTGGTAAATACTCTAGTACAGCCTGGCTCTGAACAGTTAAATGTATTGCCTGTGTGTAACCTTTTATGAGCTTTCAGCCTACAAGTATAAATAAACACATAAATGGGTAAATAAAAAAAATTATATATTTCTTTTCATTTTTACATGTACAGAGTGCCAAATAATGAGATAATTGCATTATATTGAAACTACGAACTTATTTAAATTTAGCAGTACAAGGATACAAAATAATCCTCTTGCCCCTCCATGCAATACTTACACCAATCATACAAATTTGAAAATGGGTTGATGAAGAACATTTTTATGAATTAAAAATTTGAATGCAGACATGTAATATATGGAACTTTGTGAAATTATATCCATTTTGGGGACACATATCGTATTTTATGATCAAATATCCAGTAGTGGATCTAGTATTCAAGAAACAGTGGCTAAATTTTCTTTCACAGACAAAAAACATTGACTTTCTGATGTGAGTAAAGTGTTTTTCTAAGATAGCTAAGCATAACAAAAAAAGCTGTAACTCCTAAATTTAAAAGTGATTTATTTTCAATCATACATTAATATAATATTGAAGGACAGGCATCTTCTACGAAGCTAACGCTCTCAAAATGGTTCTTATTTTTCCCCAACAGTAGACGTTGTGCTTTCCTAAAAGACATAAAATGCATATCCACCTCTAAATGATCTAATGCATATCCAGCTCTGAATGATCTAATACATATCCAGCTCAGTTTCTCAAATGGGCTTCATAGAAATGTTGCCACACATGTGAAGGAAATAAAATGCAATATAGTAAGAACAGAATCAAAAATCCGAGTGCTTTTAAAGTGCCATTAAGTTAATGTTATATTTATTTTAAATTTATGTATTTTCATATTTTTCGAGTCTAAGAACTCTGGGAATGGGTATTTCCCAGCAAATTGGAATCCAGAAGTCAAAAGCATTCGACAAACACCATGACCAAGAGGAATTATTTTCACATTGTTATTTCACATTCTTTTGAAGTACATTTGTTCTTTACTTGGCCGCAATATCAACAAAATACCACAAATTCTCAGATTCCGATTTGCTGTGAATAACCACCCAGGTCTCTCGAAAAAGGAGATCAATCAATCTTGTTAATTTCAAAGAGATATTTCAAGACAACCGAAATCAAATATGTCACAAAATAATTTTGCATGTGATGTAATTTTTGCACCAGAGATTATTAATTTAAATTGATGTTTAAAGCAACTTATTGAACTTGTAAAAAATATATCCCTCACTCTAATATTATTTTGCTCACTGCAAAATTTTCTTGTGAAAGCCTGTTAACTTAATCAGGTTACTAAACCCCAGATTTTTTAAAACTGCATTTTTAAACTTGAGACATCAAAATAATGCCAGTCTCACTTGCAATATCTAAAACATTAATCTCATGTTGTTCTCTGATCAACTTTTATCGGATATGAAATCAAATATTACAATTGTTTCATGTGCTTTAAGCTGAAAACATTATTGTGAAGGTATAAACATTGACATTTTCTTGCATGTGCATTTTATTGTAGTACCATGATGTTACACAGCCTAGAGCCTTCCTCATGAATCATACCATCCATTCTTGAAAACATATGAAAATCTGTTCATTTTTTAATTTATCATATTCTGACAGATGCAGAGAGTGGACTTTATTTTATAATATATATAGATTAGTAAATTGTAAACATTTATTACACAAACTATTTTGTTGGATCAGTATAGAAAGGGGCAAATTAGATTACTGATACAAATACTCATAAATAAATCTTCATGCAAAAATATTTTTATTGGAAACAATTCAGGGTAAAATTGACTGAGATGGTGTAAGCCCCATGTAAATAAGGCGGCGGTTGCTGGAGCTTGGCAGTCAGTAACCATTTTGCACGATCAACAAAGCAAACTCAAAAATGTTAACAAATTAAAATTGCAGTAAGTTACACTAACAAAAACAGATAAAAGCATCAAACTCACTACAAAATAATTAAAAAATCTTCAACCACTAGTCCATATTTAATCTAAAAGAACTTTGGTGGTTTGAGCAACCTAGTTGTGCACCTACTGTAAACTGGACAAACACTGGGCTGTTTTTAACTAAAAAAAAACTACATTGGATTAAGCAACCTAGCTGTACAGCTACTGTAAACTGGGCAAAGACTGGCCGTATTTAACAGAAAAAACACTTTGGTGAATTTTTCAACCTAGCTATACAGCTAATCTAAAATCTGCATGATTACAATAGCACATAAATAACACTAACAAAAACATAAAATCATCAAATACCAATTTAAAATTCACATTAAAAAACCATAAAGAATGCAAAGATTAGTTTTTTAGAAAAAGCACTAACCTTTATTTTTTAAAATTCACCACCCAGAAATGTCCCTCATGCTTTTCACCCACCGGTTTAGGGTAAAACCAACACGCTTTCTTTTATTTAGTCTTATATTCATACCACATTTCTAACAAACACACACACACACACACAATCAAATATGTTACCATACAATAACATATTTGATTCTTTTCCATCCATAACACAAAAAATATTAGTATCCTAAACTTTTCTACCACTTACCAAACTGACAAATTATGTTATACACATACATGTGTGTCTTTAGGCTTACCAGTCAAAACATCGCGTTGTGGTTAAATGGCGTCCTCTATTGCCCAAGGAATGCGCCAAATTCATCAAGCGATCGAAATATTTGTTTAAAGATCGATATTTAAACAAACAATGAAGCACCGTCTTCTCCATACAGTCGCAATCATAGGCGCACCCACGGAGGGTGCTATAGAGGCTAAAGTCCCCCCCCCCCCTAAAGGTTAAGAAATCCATGAAAATCTCATAGAGATGTATCACTTATTCAATTAAAACACTTTATTTTAAAAAATTGTCTTACTTATATTTTGAAAGTACTTTTCATAAAATAGTTGGCAAATTAAATTATTACATAAAAATAGTACACTGTTGAACTCTATTATAACGTCAATAAAAAGGCCAGATATCATTTATGACGCTATAAACGATTTACCTTAATAGTGAGCTAGTATTCCATGGGCCAGTGAAAGAGAATATTTTGACATTTTATAAGAGATTTTTCATTTACTGAGACACTAACCAAGTTATATTCATAGCCCCTCCTCCAAACTAAAATCGTGGGTGTGCCACTGGTCCCAATTCAGTTACATGTACAAAAATAATAAACCTGTTCATAAATATGTTAGAACTATAATATAAAACTTTCACTACAAACAGTACATGAATTAAAAGAATATATGAATTTACCTATATAATGTATTAAATGCTTTTGAACAACCATTAACATCACAGCCAAATGGTTTCTCTTTGGTATGAACTCTAACATGTATTTTCAAACTATACGATGACAAAAAACTTTTCCCACAGCCATCTTGAGAGCATACAAATGTGTATTCACCTGAAATGTAAATGAGAAACATAAATTAAAACATACAGTTTTCCTTAAATCTCTCAACTGGTTTTAATGTTTTTCTTTTTACAATCAAAATTAGTACACTAATTTTGTGCAGGCTGTTTTATATGTCCCAAACTATTTAAAATCACAATTAAATATGAACACAAGACATTCTGAAAGTTTTCCTGTGGTCCAATACTTTATCCAATTGTCCAGCACTCTCTTTTTATGGAAGTCAGGAATAAGGGCTGCTCATATTGAATAAGAAACTTAGATTTTTTTTTACTTTTTTCAAAGATCCTTGAATTTAGAAGCTGGCAAGAGGAAGGAATTATAGTGAACTGTTCACCACAAAAAGGAACTTTTGGCCTAAAAGATTTTGATAACATACACTCTATAGCAAAAAAACTGATGCCCCAAGAAGGAGTCACCCAATTGTAGTGAAATTTCGTATGCAGACACTCAGACCAAATATGCAAATGATTACAATCTGAAGTCCAATAAATGAATAGTGGAAGCACTAGCGCATCAGAACTGCCCATTCAGCAGGTGCATATAAGGAACGATTCTCAATCTGCTGTTTAAAATTTCTGCTGCATTTCGACTGCAATATCTTACATCGGCTGTAACAATGCCTTGCCGAAAGATTCATGTGCATTACGAGCAGATGTCTGAGTTTGAAAGAGGTCATGCGATCAGACTGAAAGAGGCTGGTTGGATGAATCAAAGAATCGCTCAACATTTGCATTGAAGTGGTGCTGCTATTAGACGATGCTGGGAAGAGTGGGTCGAAATTGTAGTGATCGACCGAGGGCCACAACAGAACAGGAGGATAGAACGATTGTCACAGTGCTGCATTCATCGCTGTCAACTATCCACCATGTGGCCTGCACAGACGATTGAGAGAGCAGAATTTAAGCTCTGCTGACCCTTATGCCGGTTGCCTCTCATGCCTGTACACCATCGAGTCCAATTACTGTGGTGCCAAGCTCGATCAACATGAAACTGTGCTGAATGGGCATGTCTAGTCTTTAGTGACAAGTCCCATTTCCAACTGTGTCCTGACAACAACCACAGACATGTATGGAAACATCCAGAGCAGAGGAAGGATCCTGCCCTGACTATCACACACCATACAGGCCCACAAACAAGGTGTTATGGTCTGAGGTGCCATCTCTTTTGATAACCGGACCCCTTTGATAGTCATTTCTAGCACATTGACAGCACAACGGTACATTGATGACAACCTATAACCGGTTGTGTTATTGTTCCTTTTGCGACATCCTGGACTTACTTTTTAATGCGATAATGCCCGGCTGCACACAGCATGTGTTGCTATGAATTGTCTTCAAGCTTTCCCTGTACTCCCTTGGCCAGCTAGGTCACCTGATCTCTCTCCCAGAGAGCACATTTGGAACTTTATAGGAAGGCGATTGCAACCATCTCAAAATGTTGCCGATTTAGTCCAACAGTTGGCGACAATTTGGCAGGACACCATCCGAGAACTTTATCAGTCTGTGCCATGACAGGTGACAGCATGCATCGAGGCCAGAGGTGGGCCAATGCCTCATTGACTTCCTTTGTAATGGTCAAACTCTACAATAAATCATTCAATTGTTCAGAAATTTTAATTGTCTGTTTTTTTATGTTCATTTTTTTTGTTATAGAGTGTATTTACCTCTATATGCATGAATTTAAATACAAACATAAAAAATACATAATAAAACAGTAATATGCACTAAATTAGAGAACAATGCACAAAGCATATATGTATTACTATATAGAATTTTGAAGCCATACACTCCATCCCGGATATGCCTCAACAAATAAAGATGCTTTTTGTCTATTTTTTTCTTTTTTGTGATTGATCCTTGTTTAACCAAATAAATTTCGGATAGCATGTATATTCGAAATTTCAAGTATGTAAAAACACAAGGCATTGATAATAATATAATAAATGTAAAAAGAGCAACTGGTGAGTTTTCGTCGGCTACTCCAGGCCCTGATTACTGCATAGGCCAACTAGGCCTTGGCCTAGGGCCCCAAGTTTTAGGGGCCCAAAATGATTAAAATAGTTTTGAGCTCTTAAAAAAATTAGCACAAAAACATGAATGACAATAAATAAATCGATGCAATTTTACAATGCATTCCACTGTGAGGGCCGTGGTAGCCCAGTGGTTAAGGCGCTTGACTCGTAACCGGAAGGTCGCGGGTTCGATACCGGCGTACCACTTAAGACCACCGTGTACATGTGGTGTATGTGCACGTTAAATCCGTGGTTTTGAAAGTCCTCTTGGTGGTTGCTAGCAGTTTCCGAGGGGTGCCAATATTCAGAAGTCCCCCACCTTCTGATGAGGTTCCAAATTGTGGCGGGAAATTCCAGGAAGGACGCATATGTAGCTCTAAGCGACACATTCAGTGACACGAGCTGTCCTCCCCTGGCAAATAAATAAATGCATTCCACTATGATAAAGTGCTTGTTTAACACTGTATTCAGGGATGGAAGGAATGTCATGTTAAGGTCCAAAGCATTCTACAATGGAGCATTCAGGTATGCGACCTCATCTGAAGCATAACTTCTGAGCATTAGAATTTTGTGGACTTAAAGATAAAAATTTATTGAACAAAAAGGGCCCCCCCCTCTTTATTTACAACAAAAATTTGTACCCTGTGACAATATGTATCAACAAGGTATAACCATATAGGGCTCCCCAAAGAGTGCTTGGCCTAGGGCCTCCGAATGTATTAGGCTCTGCCTACTACTGTTCATAAGTTTAAAAAGACTTATTAACAGTTCGGTATAATGACTATCCAAACTGAACAGGCACACTTCTGCAGTTTAATGTTCTTACAATGATATAGGATAAAGCAACAATTTTAAAACCAGCTTGAACAAATTAATTTCAACTTACGCAGGTGTGACTGTATTCTGAAAAACCTTACCTGTGTGGGTTTTCTGGTGAGTTTTTAAATTTCCTGCAGTACTGTAAACTCTTGAACACCCTTCATAATCACAACGGAACTTCTTATATTCTTTCTGATTAGTCTTCTCATTTCGACTTTCAACAGTAATAACAGCATGTGACAAATTTTCAGGCATAGGATTATTGCCAGGATTGATTTGCATGCAAATCTGATCCTCGGATATTGTGTGTTGAATATACCTAAATAAAGAAATGAAATATTGACAATGTGTAGATTTTAAGCAGTCAATAATAGTTTATAAGTAATAAAATATCAATCTCATGACAACATATAATAAATAATGTATTAGGAACATTATTTGTTAATTAGTATCGCCAAATCACATTTCCTTTTTTTTTTTTTTTCCCACATTCATGACTAGGTAAAACACACTATCAAAATTAAAATATAAATATTATTTGTATTAACTTCTTATTCAGTGCAACTTTATTATAATATTTTATTTGCTTTATTCACAATGGTAGCTTGTCTAGACCTTTTGAGGCACACCACTACCTTATCCTGAGGCAGTTGATGAGTCTCAAAAGATGGAGGCAGGCTAGCAGCGTGAAGAAGGTAAATCCAATATTATATATAAATATGATTTTTGTGAGTATTTACTTTTTAAAAAGTTCAAGTAAATGGAATTTAATTTTTTTGCTGCATATGTACATGCATTTATCCAGAGATAGTTTAAGTGCTTCTACTAGAATATTTCATGCATTAAAAATAAAAAATAAGCAAATAGTAGACGGCCGAAGTGTGAAGGTCCCAGGTTCAGGTCCCATTGTGTGGCTGTCAATCTAACGGTCTGGAGTTTTGGGAGGTTTTCTCCAGGAGATGTAACGTGAATGTACATTAGAACAGATATGGACAACCTTTGTTAGTGAAGCCATGGGCCAAACTTCAGAATATTAGCAAATTTAAAAAATAAAAAAAGTGAAAAAATGTTAAACACATCACTGTGGAATCACCCTGATTTCAGCCATTATTTATTTGTATAAGTGGACAGACTATTTAAATCAAAATTAAATATTTCTTTTTAATTTACCAACTGAGTGATTTTACATTATATTTTATCATCTAACTTTTCTAGATTGACCAACATGGAAAATGCTCCTACTAAGATACGAGTATGAGCAAACAGTGCAAGAAATTTACACATGACTTTTTCACTTGTAAAAAGACAAGTGCTCTATTTTCTGGATATATTAATGGTTCTGTTGCTTGTTGTTTGATACCCCGGTCTAAAAATAATTACAGCTAGTACCTGGGTTGAAACATCTACAATCAATAGGTACTTGTAGAAGTACAAATAGTTAAAAATATATCAGTAAGAAAATAAACTAATTAGTAAAATAGGGTTTTTAAGACATTTCAACAAGTGACATTTCAAGTGGTTTCTAAAACATTCCAAGTTGAAAAGTGTTTATGATTTTGTTTTGTCTGTCTGTCTGTCCAAGCTCTAAGTCTCGTAAATATGCCTTGATTTCTACAAAATTGATATTAAAAAATTAATCCTAGGACTGTACCATCTACCCTACTGAAAATTATGTATGTAGCATTTATAGTTCTTTTACAGGAGCAAAGAGAAAAAAAATGCAATACATCATGCTCTATGGTCAGTCATTCTTGAAAGCGTATTTTAGAGATATTTGGTTTCTTCAACGAAAGCAACATGTACTTTTATGTTATTAAAGCTCATAAAATGACGTTATCCACAAAAGATAGTGTCTGTGTTATTAATACCTCTTCTACAGGGACACTCAAAAGAATTCCCATACATTACGACCTATAGCAGTTGAGAGCCATTAATCTATTTCAAGTGCAGTACAACAGGCATAAAAATGTCTATAACAGTATCTCTAAAATCTCACCAGATTTAAGGACAATAAATCACCAAATTTGGCACAAAAATACTGTTGTAGTGGAAAGTATTTTATAATCAATGCGCTTTGCATGATTTATCTTTCTTGTTTCTTTTATAAGAAGTTTTCTGTCAAAGATACACTTTGGTCAAGAAGAAAAGGTTACGAGCACTTAGCAGAGCTAAGTCACTTCAACGCTGAAATGAAAGGAGAGCAATCATAAATAAATTTGGAAAAAAGAATTAACATTTTAGAGCTAAGGCCTTTCAATTTTACAAAAAAATTGTGAGACAGTGGCATAGGAAGAATCCCTCAGCCAGGGACATATCTGGAAAAAAAATTGAAGAGGGTCCAAACAATGGAAAAGGCGAAATTTTTAAAAAGACTATATAATAATTTTGTTAACAAAAAGCAAAGTTTCGGTTGGGGTCCTGATCTCCTGAACCCTCCTCTTGAATATGTCCTTGGCCATGATGCAGGGGTGTTTCTCAAAATAGTAAAGGGCCTCAATGGCCAGCGATTAAATTTATTTTATAAAATTTTTGTCAGTGGCGGCCCGTGGTCCAAACTGTTAGTGCAGCCGGAAGCATATGAGTCGTCCCCCCCCCCCTTCCTCCGGACAGGAATGGAAAATCTTTGTTACTGAATTCGAAAGCTCACGGATTAAGCCCTCACCGAGGAAAAAAAAAAAAAAAAAATTACATAAAAAATGTAAGAGATCCTATTTTACTTCATAAAATGGACTTAAATTTTAACCAGTCGCTCTTATACTCAAAATTGCGTTAATCCGTGTCTGATTCGAAGTTTCCTTAGAATTTTCTTTTGTAACGATAACTTGAGAAGAAAAGAAAAAAAGAAAACTTATTTATTTTTTATAAGTCAAATCAATCCTCCTTTCTTTTAAACTTGCGAATCGGTCAGTAATGCCCTCATAAAAAGGCATTGTTTTAATTCAGATATCAATAATTTTAAAAGCTCTTTAAAATTTCCAATGTTTAAAGAATTTTCTCACTCGCCATGTCCTCTAAATGCCAGTTCTTGCTTACTTAAAAACAATACTGCTTTGATGGGTAATTGTCCATTCATAAGCGTCTATTCAGGCTTAAGAGTTTTCCGAACATATATTCTCCTTACCCCCTCCCTCACTTCTCGAGCCAATCAGTTCGTCGAATTCACTAGTGCAGCAAAAGTCATAAAACCTCTTTTCGGCAGAGTCTTAGCTAAAACACCCTATGCCATCCTAAGCTGGAGAAAGTGCTTACGTAGTCGTTACCATGGCAACGCTGCTGCCAATTTTCTTATCAGCGCTCTGGGCTGAACCAAAGATTTTCCCAATTGAATTGCGGGAAGATTAAAATGCTTTTTTTCTGAATGAGCGATCCGGCCACAATACGGTTTTTTTTTTTTTTTTTTGGAGATTTTTTTAATTTACCGTAGGAATTCCATAATTCTAATCTGAATTTAGGAAAATTAGTAAAATAAATTATTTTAAAGTATGTGCTGATAATTTCAAGTGCAGCCCGGCTGTACTTGCTGTATCCCACGAGTGGCCACTGATTTTTGACCATCCAGAAGAAGGATGTAGGATCAAAACAGCCCACTTGCAGAGAGGCCACCTATAAGCTTTGCCACTGTGCTGAGAGCAAGGAGGTGTTTGCTATTTTACGAGTTGGATTGCTCTAACTGATATTTGAAATATGAAGCCTAACTTTTGAATGCCAATAAACGATAGTATAAAACATTGTCATGGTTAAAAAAAAAAACTAGAGAGAAAAGAAAAGAAAACTGACTATCAGTGCCGAAACCTGTCACCCGGTAAAAGTACAATTAAGGCGCCCTACTAATTAGGAAACATACCTGATTTCGGCGCCCTCTTAGAGTGTCGCATTCGCGCGGGCATGTGCCCCGTTTGCAACTTACTAGTTGCGGAGCTGATGGCCAGTGAGGAGCAGGGAGACATGGAAGTCGTGTTTTCTCACTGCATTAGCATGACAGATTAATAGGATTTTTAAGATGTCTGTACTAAGACGCAGCAATATGATTAGTTGGAACAGCTATGGACAGCTATGATTAGTAGCGATTAAAATTTTATTTGAAAAAATACCCCCGATGTGTATCATTCGAGGCGTAAAACAAATTGTAACAAAATGAAAACAGCGCAACTTCCAATATCGAGAAAAGACATTACCCATAATTTTCTTGTTCGGCATTGTTTTCAAGGAGACTATTTGATGATCCTAAAGATATACGCATATCTATAGGTAAGAGATCATCATCAAACTCAACATCCTTTCCTCGATTTTTGCTCGGAAATATAGAACTGGAAAATACATTGTCATCCGGACTGTTCAGCAACTGAGTGAAATCTAAGGTGATTGGGTCTGAAAAACGAGAATTCAAGCTTGTATCTGAATCGCTTCCTAAATTTATTTTTTCACTATTTTCTACAGCCATCACGGTCATATCATTGCAACTCTAATGCAAGGATGTATTTGATGGTTCTAGTTTATGAGCCAATTAAAATAGAGTATTTCGTCAGGAGATTGCGCAAGATTTAGCCACACTCTTCCTCTATTTACACTGCGAAGGAAAACATATCAAACAGCTGATCCGTATTAGTAAGGCATGGCTCACTGGGATATATACAGGCTGTCCAAGAAGCTCCGTTTTTCCGTACGAGTAAATTTTTGCTTCTTCGCCGATTTGTCGCTTTTACCCAACGAATTACTGTTGCCATCTCTGCCGGAGAAAATACGCCTAAAATCAAAGCTAAAGCCGGATTCATACTGGCCGTACCGCACCGCTAAGACGCCGCAATGACGTCACGTGGCGGAGCAACACGACGCCCGCGCGGCGGGCGCCAAGGGTTTGCGCATTATCTGGCGAGAACAGATATTCCGCAGATATGAATCCACCATTAGAGTATCCAGGAATGGATAACAATGGCCGCATTCGTAAACGATGAACTCGTTGCACGAGTGCAACTCGTTTGGGATTTACGAATGCGGCCATTGTTATCCATTCCTGGATACTTTTAGCTTTGATTGTAGGCATATTTTCTCCGGCAGAGATAGCAACAGTAATTCGTTGGGTAAAAGCGACAAATCGGCGAAGAAGCAAAAATTTACTCCTACGGAAAATCCATGAAGCTAGGGAGGAGAAACATCGACTTGTTATCCAACTTGGACCAACTACGCAGTATGAGAATTGCCCACGAAACTGCAGCTACCATTGATTGCGCCATCTATTGAAGGTAGCGAAAAACAACATCGCGCGCGCGCGCTTTCCCATTTAATGCTTCTCTAATTGGGATTTATTCATTTATGCTGAAATTTCATTTATGCTAACATTTGAATAAATCAATATGATAATTAATATGCATATATAATAATTTTGTTTCTATATTACTTAGTTACAACGATGTAACATCAGTTTGATAATTTAATAAATTAATTAATAATTTAAATAAATTCTCTTTAAAACTGCATGCGAACGATATAATAGATCAGTTTTTGACAAATATTTTTGGTAGCAATTCGCTAAAAATTAAAAAATATTCCCTGCCTTCTTTCAGGCTATAAATTCCTCTTATATACCCGCTCTTCCACATTATATTTTATTTATTATTATTAATATTAATATTATTTTTTGTCTTTAGTCTTAAAGTTGGTTAGTTAAACCAAAAAACAAAAACAAATATGGAAAGAGAAAAACATTTAACGCCGTTTTTCAGCACCACCAGAGCCTGATTATAACCAACAAGGGCCCCAGAAATTGATGAATTTGGGGGGGGGGGGGGGCATCTAGGAAATTTGTTTTATTTTTCATAAAATTTTGAGATAAAGAAGGATGTTTCAGAACAAGATTTGAAATTGGGGGGGGGGGGGGCTGGGCAAAGTCCCGATTTGCCCGTGCGATAATAAGGACCTGAGAAAAATTATATAAAATTACAAAAAATTACCACAAAAAATTATATAAAAATCAATGTCTTTTCAGTATCAGTATCATTTTTCAGTACTACAAAAAATTTCATAAAAAAGCATAAAGGGAAAAAAATATTAATTCAATAAATACATGCATATTCAGTGATTGACTCTTTTGCATCAGTTTTTCAAGCTTTCACATATCAGAAAAAATTTAATATTTCTTTAATTTTGAAAAATTTTGTATTTAAAACAAAACAGACTTTGAATTGAAAATATTTGTTTTTGTATAAGTTTTGCAGACTTATGCCAAAAATATCTATTCATTTGTGTATCTCTTATATATTATAAAATCCCCTCCCCCAGCCTAATTAAATTAATAAACTGAAAAATATTATTCATAAAACTGTTATTATTTTTTTAAATGGACAATTTCAAAGTATTATACTGCTGTTTCAATTTGATTACTGGGCCGTATTTTAAAGTGTTCATATTAGCATTATACTACTACTAACATGTACAAAAGGTTTTCTATTTACATAGTGTTACTTTTTATGTTATACATTTATAAGGGGCCATATTAAAGAAATATTATGGTGATGCTGTATTGATGCTGTTTGGAGCTTTAAATAACGTTGGATTTTTCTTCCCGAACGATACATTTTTTTTCTGGCTTCTGGATATCCACTGTCACTTCCAAGTGCAAAGCAGTGACTCGCTCGACCCATATTCTATCAAAATAATTTATTTTATTAAAAAAATATAGCTCGTTCACAATCAAAACAACGCTAAATCCCTAATGAAGCGGTGCGCTGCGCCTCCTGCCGGTGAAAATGGATCCTGGTCCGTTTTCCCGCCTGATCGCCCATTCCCGATGAGTCTCCTTAGAGCTTCATGCGAAAATCCCATAGGAGAAACTGGTTTTCGGACAGCCTGTATTTATCCAAGTGAGCCATGAGTAAGGAAAGAGTTTTTTTACAGACTGCTGATAGATGACACTACCATCGAGGGGTGACGAGAGGTTTCATTCGAAAATTGTGATGATGATTCCATGATCTGGTCCAGAAATCAATCTGTTTTTTGAACGAGAAATCGATCACTAATCTCCACTAATCATAGTTATTAATGGTGAATCATACCGTCCTTGATCATACCTCCCGGGCCTAGCGAGCCCTAGTCCTCATTCAAAAAAGGTATTAATTTTTTGGATGATTGTAATGGGTGGAATTCGCTTATCAGATCTAGGCAAGAATAAAATTTTATTTTTGAATTATAATTCACCGGATATTCTGTATCTCCGAGAAAACATCAAATAACATTAATATTTATCTTAAAAGAAGTGTTTATTTAAATTCCTATTACGATATATTCAGATTGGTTTTTTTTCTTTTATAGAAAATAAAATGTACTGCTTGTTATTAATCACGGAGGTATATTATAGGAGTGGACACTCTCCATAATAACTAATTTTACTTGTTTTTAATTTTCCGACCTAGCATGTGAACGCAGGGACTGATTTACGGCGGGGCATTCGGGGCACCCCTAGTAGCAATGACTGCTTGTTTTCTGCTCGGTCGTTCATCGACTCATCGTTAACTCATCGACTCGTCGAATTCAGTCATCGGCAAGTGCACTTTTGTTTATCTGCAATAGATGAATTTTTATTCATGGATAGAAGTGATCTAGACGAGCAGTTTCGCCGATGGGAAACCGAAAAACAATATCTTATCCGAAACTGCAGCTCTATAGTCAACGGGCCTCGCAGGTGTCCCCAGTGGTTTACACTTTACCCAAATTCCTATAAATATTTGCGTAATTTAGATGTGCCTTTGCATAATCTAAGGGAAATTCTGAACAATTCTTGAATTAATCGCATAATTTACTTCAAATTTCTTGTATTGGGGTTGGGAGGGGGCAGGGGGGTGGTATCCCCCCCCTTGCCCCCTCCGACAAAATTTAAATTTGAAAAGAAATATTTACCAAAAAAATGTAAGTATTTATTATATAAAAATCATTTGTAATATTTAAATAATTAAAACAAAATGTGTTTAAAAAAGAGAATTGAAAATCTATTTGAGCGTCAGCTGCATTATAAGAAAAACGGAAACTTCATTACAATGAGCAACTCTTTTGAAACCTCTTTAATGTAAACAGCAAGAAGAGAAATCAGTTAATTTTTAAAAGTTATCCAAGAAATATGAAAGTTAAAATCACACTAAAATTCCTATACAATTGGCAATATTGTTTTTTAATTATTAATTATGAATGTTGTTGCTACTTACATACATTGGTAAAAAGTGAAATTAATTTCTTACCAATCGAATAATTTGACTATTATTAATAATAGCTGAACAACACTTTGTCAAAATTTCAGCCCAAGTCCCAATCTGAGACTGAAATAACCAGTACTTCACACTTTGCTTTACACATGGTAAGATTCGATTGTCTAGGGGTAGCGCGCTTATCTCGTAATCAGTACGCTCAGGGTTCGGGCCCGGGGCAGGTAGATTTTTTTTTTCAGAAAAACGGAAATTTAGCATACTAAAAACGAAAACATAATAAACAGAACGGACATTTTTTGAAAATTTTGCTGCCAGTCGTTTATTTTTTAGTAACAAATATATTTTAAACAGTTTATCGGTTTCTTTTCGTTATTTCATCGGAGTCGTCGGGAAACGATGATTGGCTTTATGGCCCCCCGAGCGGACATTTTGTACCAGTTGTCGATGAAATTTCCCCTTTTTTGGATTAAAAGCCGTGATCGGCCATTGCTCCTTCTCCTCGGATTTAACTCACCCGCCTCTCATCGACCGATGGGTTATTGCTACTAGGGACGTGACCTGGGCCCCCGATTTTTAGGGGCCCCTAAAACTTCCTTTTATGTATTTATAATAGCTACTAAAATTATCTCTCAAGAGAAACATTCCTGATTCCTTTATTTCATCACAAATATTCAAAATTTTTAATTTAATGTAACTTGTAACGCTAAAAATTATGCATTCGATATTCGCAAATTCGTTCGGACACCTCAGCATGCTTCTCTTTTTATCTTTTCAAAGGTGTGACGGCTGTAAATATCCATAAAAACATTTCAAAATCGAAAAATTCATATAAGTGGTATCTGACGTGACATTTTACTGATTTGTAAATGTTTACCTATGGTTAACTTAGGAAGGGGCTCCTAAAAGTATCTTTGCCCTGGGCCCCCAAGTGTGTAGATCGGTTTCTGTGTGAACGAGATTATTCACGCGAGCAATAAATTTAAATTATTTTTTCCCTTTTGCTTACATAGTTACCTTAGTAACAAATGAATAAAATAGGCTTCATTTGTTACTAAGGCAACCATGAACCCAAGAAAGACAAACACGGCGCACTCATGGATTATGATTAAGGTGACCAAACGTCCCCATTTTCCGGGTACAGTCCCCATTTTCAGGACGTTTTTCAAATTGTCCCCAGAATGTAAAACTGGAACTGGGGATAATTTTTAATTATTGCATTGTTTTTCAATTAAATTACTGTTAATTATTGCATTAATTACAAATGTCCCCAGTTTTGTTGTCAGAATCGGGGACATGTCCCCGATTCTGACAACAAAAATCTGGTCACCTTAATTATGATGTACATTCGTAAGTTATGGAGTAAGTCATGGAGTTACCAATCTAAGTCCATGGGTGAAGTATAGTTGTAATATATGCGTTTCACACTTGCGTCGCTCGCGCCGGTTTGACCGTCGTGAGACCAGTTTTGCCTAGTGTGAAAACAGCCTGACACCGCTTTCGCATCGGAACGCTCGAACTACTTAAAGCTATGGTTTCCAAGGAGGAACGCCAAATCGGAAGCGTGGCGTTTTACGGTCCATTTCAGTGCTCCACCCCTTTACGCATGCGTTTGGCGTCACCACATCACCGTTTTCGGAGGCAGCGCCCATATCCAAATATTTGGATTTGAGCGCTGCGCCGGTACATTGCGTTCAAAACAAGATGGAGGCGATTATCTTTCCTGAAAGTCTGGAAGATACGTTTGGATCTAATCCTATTTCATACATAGTAAAAAACAGAGATTATAACGATATACAGGCCAAGGAGTGTTGTTGGGATGATATTTTAGAAAATATGAATATTTCCGATAAGGAAAAACTCCTAGGGAGAACAAGGTTGTTCCTAGGAGATGAACAAGGGAAAGCTCAGACATTAGGATCGCCGATTTTGATAAAATATTGGAAAGTATTAGACACCCCTTCTAAAGTCAAATAATACTAAAAGCATACTAATGTAACATATTGAACGCCGTAAAAATTAAACGCCAACGCTTGAGTATTTTCCAAGAAATTCTTCTTTAAGATTTATTACTACATATTTATACTGATATACTCGCAATCTTTCCGCGTGCGTCATGGCGCCGTGTCATCGTTTTTGACTGGAGAGCGAAAGGTTGGGCGTTCGAGTCCCGCATTTACTTTTTTTTTTCTTTCGCTAAAAATCAATTAAAAATTATTGTCTACAAAAATTAAAGTGATTTATTGAATAAAATTGAAATTATAAACTTACTTGCTTTGTACATATTTATATACCAATACTTCTAGATGCAAATCCTCGCGAAGGATGATAAAAATAGAACAACTTCTGCCTTCATTTTGACTAATACAGTTGCTACTTAAGCTTACCATTCAGCTAAAACGTATTATACACGTGTAAAATTAATATGAACAATTAGAGATTTAGCATTCCATAAAAGTGAAATACATTTAAAAATTTAAAATATTTATTATTTATAAAGTATTTATATTTCAGTTTATATTTTTTAATTTTTTTGAAACAATGCTAGATACACGATGCCTAAATTAATGTTCCAAATTTGGGTTTCTTCACCCAAGTTAGTTTTTCTGGAAATTTTTAAAAAGAGAAATATAATGCAGATTTACTCAAAATGTGTATGGGAAGTTGGGGTACAATGAAACAAAATTTATTTCTTTCTTTCCTTTTCACAAATTTGCATGTACAAAAATGAAACACAAGGACACTTTTAGTCTACTCTTTCCCCCATCTAAATGAAATTTCTATAGTAAATAGATTTATAGACTTAGTAAATAGATTTTTCATATTTAAAAAATTACAAAAGTTAAATGTCTGTCAGTGTTGTACCCCAAATACCAAAGTTCAATGAAACACTTAATAACACTTCACAAACACTCAAATAATATGAGTCAAAATTCAAATTTTAGCATGTATGTTCTATATGCATTCATAATAAACATTAGTAAGATATAAATGTGAAATTCGCACGTCCCTGTCATTATCGGAGTCAGTTTCACTTTCGTGGCCTCCATTTTTATCATCTGTTACTCTTCCACTAAGTGGTCTGTTCAAAAATTGAAATTTTCTTCAAAACTAAAAAAAAAAAATCAAAGGTAAATCTGAAATATTCGCTATGGGAAGATAAGCTCTTCGTTATATGGAGAATGTTTATAGTGTTATTTAAGCCTTAAAGTTACGTTTCCATAAAAAATTTCGTTATAGGGAGAAAATCGTTGTAAGGAGACTTCTTTATAGGGAGATTCTACTGTATATATAGGCTTTTGATATCGTTGGAGAAAGTCTAGCTCTTGATATAGATTTCATGCTTAAGAGACATGCTTTAAATTTTTATATTTAAAAAATGGCGCAAGAGCATCTGATTCGGCTTGGGTATGGTATAGATACCAAAATTGATGGGGATACGGTCCTTGACATCGTTTGATATTTCAGGGTTTGAACCGAATGACGTTTGTCGGGCATACCCCCCCCCCATGGTGCCCCTCTGCAAACGTAAAAATGGCACCCCTTTTGTGCTCTAGATCAGTGGTGCCCAAACTATGGGCTGCGACCCATTGTTGGGTCACGGGAGCAATTTCGGTGGGTCGAAAAGAGTGGGAAAAATTAAACTTTAGTACTTTATCTATCTATATAAATAAAGCAATGTGTAAACTGTCTGTTAGCTAGTTCCCAAGCAACACAACAATGTTGCTTCAATGTGGTTTAAATGTGAAATGCTGACATACAAAATGTTGTTTCAATGTGAACTTTCAATGTCGTTACCACATGATTTTGTTCAGTTTTCTCCACATTGTTTCAGCATGGACATTGATATAATATTGAAACAACATTGTGAAATCACAAGAGGAAAACAAATATAAAAAACAAGATTTTATTTCTTTCATGCAGAATTATTAAAATCATACGGAAATTTACGAAAAATAAAATTGTTGATAATTATCTACTTGAAAACATCATTTTAATTCCCCAAGCAACACACTCATGTTGCTCCATCCCGCGTAGAATGCTTCAGCTACGCTTTCAGCTGAAATATCCACCAGTGGAAATGCCTCAAGCCACTTAGGGCCCGATTCAAACGAAACGCGATCGGTCGTCTCCAAAACGATCGTTTTCTCTCTGGAAGTTCGATCGCTTTTACAAGCGATCGTAAAAGTGTATTCAAAGTGAAACAAAATAGGCGATCGAACTTACAGGTTTGCTAGATCGAAACTTTATCGCCACAGAGTGAAAACGCAACTTCCGGTGACGTAGAAAGTCGCTGTTAAAAAAATCGCATCTTTCTCTGGAAAAAACTTTTAACTTAATGGCGACGACTAACTGTTTATTTATTTATGTTTGAGCTGCAACGGACAACAGGCTGTGTCTTAATTTTTTTCCCCAACAGTATTGTAGGTTAATGTTTTAAAATTTTAACTGGTTTAGGTTAATATTTTTTGTATGTTTATAATCATGGAAATACATTTTTAATTTATGAAGATTTTTTTTAGAAAATTATTAATAACAGTATTGTTCGTCATAATTATCATGTCGAATTGTTCGAATTATCGAATAATAATTGTTCTCTAGTTTGCCTACTACATTTTATTTTTCTGTAGCAGAGAAGCTGTTTATAATTATAATGGAGAGGTAGAATTACTATATATTTTATTTTCTGATATATAATTAACAATCAAAGACATCCTTAATATAATGGTATGAATATTTGTATTTGTTTAGGAGGGTTGCTAGGATGCTTATTTTAGCGAGAAATTATTCGTTATTCATGTATTTTTTCGCGCTGTTTCAAATATTAAATTTATCGAGCAATAAACGATTTAAAATAAGGACTATAGATGGCGCCTGCATCGTAGTGTCTGCTAGAGTGGAACTCAAAGGCCGACAGAAAATAAACCCTACAAAAATTCTGTTCTGCGAGAAAATTCAGCTTTCCGCAGGCCTAAATCTTTTGCAGAATTCCCTGTCTGATAATTCCAACGGATTGGTTCGTAATTTTAAATAACGAGTCTTCGTTGTTGTTGTAATCTTCTTATCAACCATCCGCCGATCGATCCGCCATGTTCTCGAAAACGATCGCGTTTGAAAAAGCGATAGCAAAACACCAATCGCAGTGTCACGTGATCCAAAAGCGATAGACAGGTTTCACTTGAATAGGAAACATAGGAATCAGTCGAAAATTTCCGCGATCGAAACGGAAAACGATAGAACTCTGTTTCGTTTGAATCAGGCCCTAAGGCCGACGATTCAAGTGAGGCAATATCGGTAGCCGTTGGATGGTGGTAGTGGAACGATTAAGTCGATGTGTATATGCTGGAAGCTTGCTGTTGGTTTTTCAAATGCACCAGTTGGGCTCTTGGTATGTCTATGAACTTTACATTTCTGGCATGGGATGCAAGTTCGGACCCATGCGATGATATCTTTTTTCATTGAAGGCCAGACGTAACGTTCAGATATCATTCGTTTTGTTGCTTTGGCAACAGGATGAGATAAATTATGTAAGTGATGAAATATCTGTTTGCGCATCGATTCGGACACAAATGGTCTAATGCGACCTGTAAAAATATCGCACTGCAAAACCGTGCCACTTGGATCCCCTACCACCATTCGTTTCAATTCGAGAGTAGGTGCAGGGTTCTTTAGAATTTCTTGCAGCTCTGGATCCGTTTCTTGCAAAGAGGCCATTTCCACAAAGCCAATAATGGACTCTTTACACACCGAGATGTTCACGCGTGAACATCTTACCACGTTCTCCATGCCACTCTCCATGCCGTAGAGAATTGACTTATAAAGTGACGAGTTTGTCTCGGCGAACTCTTGTCTGCTTTCTGCCGGAAAGCAAATATTAAGGGTTTGTGGTCGGTGAAGATTGTAAATGGCCGACCTTCCAGCATGTGGCGAAAATACTTTACAGCCGAGTATATTGCTAACAGTTCGCGATCATATGCACTGTATTTTTGTTGGGCTGGCGATAGTGACTTTGAATAAAAAGCCAGCGGCTGCCATGCACTGTCTTTTAGCTGCTGGAGTTCCGCTCCCATGGCTTGGTCAGATGCATCAATTACAACGGAGAGTGGAGCATCAGGTACGAAATATGCTAAAGCAGTAGCCTGTGTAAGTTCTTTACTTTGTAGGAATCCACTCTTGGCCTCTTCGGACCATTCTATTTGGCGGTTGTCGTTCTTCTTTGCCCCCTGCAAGTATTTGTTTAAGATACCCTGCGTGTGTGCAGCCTTTGGTATAAAACGACGATAAAAATTCGTCATCGCTAGGTATCGACGCAATTCTTTGATTGTTTGGGGAAGCAGGAAATCGATAATCGCTTGGACTTTCTCTTTAAGTGGGCGAATGCCTTCGGCAGAAATGTTATGCCTTAAAAACTTAACACTAGCTTTCCCGAAAACACATTTAGAGGGATTGATTCTAATGCCAAATTCAGCAAACCGTTCAAACATATTTTTTAAATGTCTCAAATGCTCCTCTTCGCTAGTGGAGGCGACTAAAACATCGTCAAAATATGGAACGCAAAAATCAAAGCCCTGCGTCACCTTATGAATCTCTGAAACGTGGACGCTGCATTTGCCAATCCGAACGGCATAAATAAAAATTCAAATAAACCGAACGGAGGGGTAACCGCAGTTTTTTGCACGTCAGTAGATAGAAAAAGACAGTTCTGTCCCAGGTGCAGGCGTCAGGCGTAGTGTGCAGGATGCAGGGAATTTCTCCCATCTTTACAGTGATGCTTAACGATTAAGCCGTTGGCGAAAGAGTATGGTTTAGGATTTTTTTTCTCTGTAAATATTTTTTGCAGATTAGTGCGACTTAGAATTATTTCAAAAATTGTAGGTTTCTTTGAGAGTGAATTATTATTTCTAATTAGGGAACTTATTATTATTTTCATAGTGTATTCAAGGAATAGTAGGTTTCACTTTTTTCTTATGGTTTAGGATTTTTTTTCTCTCTGTAAATATTTTTTGCAGATTAGTGGGACTAAGCATTATTTCAAAATTGTAGGTTTCTTTGAGAGTGAATTATTATTCCTTATTATTGAACTTCTTATTATTTTTTAATAGTATATTTAAGGAGTTTCACATTTTTTTTCCTTTTAAATTAATTTTTTATGAATAAAAATATTCTGCTTTATGAATAAGAGTTATATTATGATTTTTTTCCTTTTATACCATGTGTTCTTTTTTATAGAATACCACGCGACTTAACTTTTTTTCCCTTTATAATTTTTAGATAGTGTGAATTTAGTTACTAAGAAAATAAAAATGCTGATTTCCGCACCACTCATGGAGTACAGCATATGGCGCGTTATCTCCCTTTTAGCAAATGCTTGGCGGAGATTCCCCTTGAGGCCTATTTTTCCAATACATTTTTCATAGAACAGATAATTTTATTAGTATAAACCTCATCTACCGATATTACAGTGACCGTGTGCTAATGTGTTTATGCCATCATTCAATATGTACCTCTTGTCATCAAAGGGGCATAGAGCAACTTTGTTTTGTTGCACTGTGTACAACCTATGTTTTTCACTTTGTATTCGTATTTGATTTTCTCTAGTTAATTGGTGATTTTTCACACATTTTCTGTAGTTTTCATGAGATAATTTCTTTTTCACTACATGACGCGATACACCTTTTGCTGTCTTCTTTTCCACATTTTCTGCTAATATGGAATACATCTTAGGACGCAGTCCAACAAACTCCACGATGGGCTTACCATTTAATTCATCCTTAAAACATCCTATCTTCTTTTTATTGAGCGTGCTGTACAGAGGGTGGTTGATTGGATAGTCTGATGTATCATACACATTAATATCATTTAACATATCTTCATATATGTCTTCAGTTTTTATTTCGTACGTTAGCGAATCCGTATCCGTAAATAGCAGAGATGCTTTATCATTATATTTCTTCTTTATATTATTGTAATGAAAGTCATACATTAAGATTTTACTCAACTCTAAAATCACAAATCCTACATAAATGGGACGATTTAGGACTATAGAATTTTTATAGCGCTCCACAGCGACCAGTTCATTATCAAACGTTGTGAATCGTTTGAAAGAAGGTGCCGCTACCAGTTTCTTCGCTTTCTTCTCTGTATTTACAAGCTCTACATTAGCTCTGTTTCGGAGATTTTCCATGGTTTTTCCGTATACTGAATTATTGAGTAACTTGAAGAAATCTTTTTCAAATGTAGATTGGGCCTTTTTACGGTGTTCGGTGTTAAAATTTATATATGGTTTTAACCATGCTCTCTGTTTGAATGCCATAATTTTATGTATTTTCTTCAATTTTAATCCATGATTTAAGTAAAACTGCAGATTTTTGTAATAAGTTATATAATTTTTCTTATCTTTCAAGTTGGGAACTAGTTTCATAGAACTTTTAAAAGTATTGTAAGGTTGAATGCAAAGTGAAAACGGTGAAAGATCTTCAGGTTGGATTTGAATTTTTTCGGGAGCAAGTGGATAATCATTATCTGAATCGTGGAGTTCTTGCGGATATTCTAAATCCACTTCAAATATAAACCCTTCTTCTGAATCATCGGGTATAGATAAAATCCATTCAAGACTAACATCAGGTGATATCCACTTAAATTTTCCATATGGTAAAGGCTGCGACATAGCCCAGCCGTACAAATTATTTGCATCTAAATATATAATGTAGCTGCTCGGTTGAGATGAATCATAATCTTCTAGATATCTGTTGTTTGCACGAGCCAAACGTTTAGTGATCATCGAAATACCACCACGTATACCTCTCTCTATAAATAAGTGCATATCTACATCCGTAAATAACTCTAACGGTTGATTCACCATCTTTATGCATGCCTGCCACGATAAACCAGGGGAAGTCATCAAATGAGCGCAGTCTAACTCATAAAATTCAATACATAGTTTTCGAAAATTTTCAAATACTTCTGCCAGTTGCAAAACATCAGTCTTGACATAAAGATCATGATAATCCCCCATAGTACGCAAATTGAAGGAATTCCATACATTTTGTGCGTGATCATAATCTTGCTTACTGATATCTTCACTGGTCAAACTGTTTCTGGATGCTATTGGCTGTGGTAAACATTTCAAAGGACTGAATATAGTCATAAGGATAAATTCCTTTTCTCAGTAGCAGCTCAACATCACCTTTCGTTATGTTTTGTCTTAATATATGAATTTATGGGAAGGTAAATGTTGCTGCCAGGGCCGGCCCTAACAGTTTTGCCGCCCCGGACAAAAATATAAAATGCCGCCCCCCCCAACACAGTTAAATTACTACTAAAAGAAATATTGTTCACATATACTGTTTTTATGCCTATAAAACTTGAATGGCTCTTTAAACATAACACTGCATAAGAAAAACCATATTTATTAAAAACTACACATTAAGCTAAAAACCAAAAGAAAGAGAGAAAAATCAAGAGTTTTTTTTTTTTTTTTTTTTTTACTTCCGCAAAATTCCTGTCTTTTTCTCTTAAATCAATTTTTCAACTAATTCATGTTCGATAGCCAATGTAGTTAAATTATTTAACCTATCTGGAAGAGTTGTGGAACATAAGAAATTTTTAGCTAACTTTAATTTTGAGAAACTCTTCTCTGCTCTTGCCACAATTATCTGCAAAGAAAGCGAAATTCTCGAAGCAATAGCAAGCTGTGGTGTAAAATCTAGAGTTGAAATTAGCTTTAAAATTTCAACTGAGCTTTCCTTTTTGCCTAATACGGCCAACTGACACTTTCATTTACTGGATCAAGCGCATTTTTATTCCCTGATTCCCCATCGGTCAGCATTCCAATTCCAATTGTTTACTCTATAATCCTTTGAGGCGCAACCCTTTCCCAATGCTGAAAAAAGGGCAGCCGTTGCCATCGCTCGACTTAATTACCAGTAAGATGGCAGACGATCGAAACGTTCATCGCGTCCCACAGATCTAGAGACCCTTTTTTGACGACAGCTGGCTGCCCTTTTTTCAGCATTGGGCAATCTATCCAGCTGTTCTCGCATTCTTCCATTTTTTAGCAGATGTCAGTGCTGTTAAAAATAATCGTGACAATTTTTTTATGGGAAATGACTTGGTAAAAAGTAAAGGATTCTCATGGAGCTATGTCACCCCCAACTATTTTTATAGAAATCAAATCTATTCTTCGTGACTGGTAACAGTCAAAATGTCAGAGTTTGGTGTTCCCAGAGCGGGAACACTGCGCGTTAAAGGGATAAACAGTGTTAACACTATTACAATTAGATTGTATTACAATGTTTAATTAGCACTGAGTATCTTTTAACTCATATATGCCCTGCAAAAATTTAAAATAATTACATTGGGTACTTATTAAATTAAATCTGCACTCTAAGGTATTAATCGCTTTGTTTACTGTAAAAAAAATAAAACTATCGGGAATTTTAATTTAGGATCTTTCACCAGATCATCTGATGTTTCGCAATCAAAATTAATAAGCTATGTGGCTGAGTAAACTCAGTGTTAGCCAGAATACTATCTCGTCGGTCAGTTCTCTTGCATAACAGAATATTTCATTTAAAATTACATCCATTTGAAGATCCTTTCAAAAAATCTTTACAGTTTCTTAAGAGTTCTAGAGCAGGTGGTAAATCGTTGTCTTTTGACTGCAATAGCTTTCTTAATAGATTCACGCAACTGAAGATTTTATACCAAATAATAATAGAGCATAGGAACATGAACTGTTTGAGAGAGTTAAATAATCCTGAAACCAAATCACTGGAACAAAAACTTAAAATTCTTTCATCAATTTTAGCCTCATTGGAATTAGATTTGTCAATACCTTTATACCTTACTAAGAATGCGATATTTTTGGCACCAGGAATGCGATCTAGAAATATGGGAGAGTATTTGGCTTGTTGAATTTCATTAACAAAGTGTAATTTGAATCTCAACTGGAAACGTTGTGGTTGTGAAAAATCTATGCAAAATGTGTAAATATTTGTTTGCACATCACATATAAACAACTGAAGCGAGTGAAATGAAATTTATTGCAACACCAAAAGTGGCAACTTAATTTAAACTGCAGGTGCTAAAATATTTCTAATTCGTTTAAAACTTTTGAGATTTGAAACTGTTGTTTGAAAACTGTGCGTAAATGTATGTTCACCCTTTGTTAAAAAATGACTCAATGGAATAGAATGAAATTTAGAATTATATTGAATGGTAAGTTAATTGAAACAATAGATACCAAAATTGTTTTAAATAATTCATAGACTTTGAGATTTTGTAAAAATTGCTTTAAAAGTTTGTTCTGGCATCCATCAAAAACAGATTAAGAGAACGAATGAAATTAGGTAACACGGGTATAAGGTTGCCAGGTCCCAAAACCAAACAGCCAGACAGACCAGCCAGTTTGGCCGGACATTTGGGTAAAAAGGCCGGACAGCCTACAATATTGAGGATTTTGTCTCAGTATTAATAGGTACAACAAAAAAAATTGTATGTAAAATCAAGCTTTTTTGATTATTACCATGAATCTTGTTAAATTCTAATGAAATATAAATAGCATCGAATGTCAAATCAGTTCAAGTACTTTATTTCTAATCAGTCAAAGTCACCAGTAAAAAGCCTAACAAAAGCAGGACACTGTTAAGTTTGGCAGGACATGCAATCAAAAAGCCTAACTATGTCCGGCTTTATCCGGACGCCTGGCAACGCTATACGGGTAACAAAGCATGATAGACATTTTTAAAAGATTTGTATAAATTGAAAGGATTTGTAAAAGTTGCATTGTATTTTTTCTTTTCTTTTTTAGGGGCCAGGGAGAGAGGGGGAGGGCGTCTGGAGATAATACAATAGGTGGCTGTTCGACTTAAACAAATTACGTCGATTTCTTCTTTAAAATTATTATTATTTTTTTAATTTTGAGAAAATTGTGCAAAAATTTTACAGGCATAATATTAAAATTTCTAAAGTTAATAGAACAAAATTCAGTTACTGTCGAGGAGATATAGTTAAATAACATTGTTTGAATTCTTCCTAATTAAATATATATATTATTGAGAAAATTTTGTTTGACCACTTTGTAAAAACAACTAAAAGACAAAACGGAATGAAATGAAATGTTGTTAAATAGTAGGCGGTTAGTAAATTAAAATTACAGGATTTGAATTTTCTACAAGTTTGAATTAAAGTATGATGTAAACTTTGATTTAAAGTTTTCCACGCATCAAGTAAAATCCTCAAAATATAATTCAATCAGACGTTGCAGTGTTAAATATAGGCTACTTGCTATTGCAAAGCATTTTCCAGATATTCTCTTTTCGGTTTAATATTCATTGAAGCTCATTCACTAAAAGAAAACGTTAATTTTGAATGTAAAGCATTTTCTCTATTCACAGTTTGTCTCAGTAGTTTGTTACTCTCTAACCTGTAATCTTTGAACAATACGCAAGAGTTATAACTTTGCTTTCTATATTTCTGCCAGTATGCTAATTCCATTTTTTTGTACTCCTACAATGCAAACAATATTTCGCACGGTTAGTAAAAACCCATCAATGACGGATGGGTACCTCAGCTAGTAAAGTTATATAGAATGATATTCTTCGGAATATTTTTTAACAATTCTTTTGCTAATACAAAATGTATTTTTCAAATTCGAGCCAAAATGCCGCCCCTAAAATTTGCCGCCCCGGACAGGGGTCCGGTTTGTCCGGCCCTAGGGCCGCCCCTGGTTGCTGCTAATGCTAAAAGAAATATATTTTTCTATGTTGGTAGGTATAACACTTATTTCATATTCCTTAAACTTCCCAAGACTTTGCATTATATGATGTGCATCATAATGCTTCAGATTGTAGAACAAGCAACGATGCATAGCCAACCGGTGAATTCTCGAACGGGCCCTATGTAATGCACCTCTATACTGGCCGGTGAGATGATCATGATCTCTCACTCTGTCCTTATAAAGCGGTTTCTTGCACAAGTTACACATGCTCGCTCTTTCAAAATTATATCTATCTTGCGATGTCATAACTAAAGGCACATTCAATGTGAGCTTTTCGGCAAGCATTTTCTTCTCTTGCAAGATGTTTGATAAAAAATGATCGATCGCTTGCGGCTCTCTGTATATTTGAATAGGTTTAAAAGTTTTCCCGTTAGGTCCCACAATCACATATGCGTATCCACAAGCTTCATGTTGCATAATATGATTGCTATAAGAAGAATTATTATCAGGTTGATAAGTATCTATCTTCTTAACTATAGCTTCAAAATCAGCATATATGATATATGGTATCGGATGTTGATAGTGCTGATTATTAAACTTCAGTTCTTTGTCATCTTCATTCGGCATTATGATCTTCTGTGCGGCATATTCTGAACAATATTTTGAATGATCATCTAAAATTCTTTTTTCGCTAAACCGATGCATGCATCGATAGCAATAAAATCTTTCACCATCATGCTTAGTTAGTAGATTTACAAATAAACAGAAGGTAGGTACATTAAATTATTTTAATTAAACATTACTGCAAATTATGCATGTTTTACATTACACGTTAATACGAATTATGCAACGGAAAAAACACTCAAAAAACTGGTGTTAAACGATAAAGTAAATAAAAAACTTTGCAAAAAACACACATAAGATGTTACAGGTAAGAAGATACGTATGTTTCGGCCAAAAATTGTTTTAGCCTTCCAAGGCCAAGGCCCAGTAGCGGACTAACGGGGGGGCGGAGGGGGCAGTCCGCCCGGGCCCCGACTGATAAGGGCCCACGAAAGTGTTAGAAAATTTTAGATTCCAGTTTCACATTTTTGATTTTAAGTTCTAGTCAGAAAAAATTCTCGTGACTATACATAAATGTGTCAGGTAGGTATGACTATATAGGGAGCCTCGGCCTAGGGGCCCCTACAAAGACGCCCATAAAGTGGGGGTCAACGTAGGTCGCTTGCCTCCCCCCCCTAGAGTTTTAGTGTATTATCTAGGATGTAAAACAGAACTGCGCCAAAAAGCAAAATCAGAAATGAAATTGTTACAAGTTTGAAATTTGCCCCACTCTAGAAAATTTATTTAAAGTCCCCCCCCCCCCTAAGTTTTTTTTTCCATGGGCCCAGGATTTATTAAGAGAGTTTAAGCTCTAATCTGAAAAATTCTAGTGACTATACATATATATGGGTCAGCAGGATATGACTGTATAGGGGCCCGAACAGTGCTTAGGTTCTCCTAATGTCTTAGTTGGGACATGTATGTAAATTATTGTTTACATAAAAAGACCTTTTTTATAATAAAAATATTGAGAAGCTACAAAAGTTTTGCACAATTCTTTTCATTCCATGGCGAAACTATTTCCACGATACTCAAAATCAATGACCGACGCAAACGTTTTAGAGAATTGTCTAAGATAAGCAAGAATTTTCTAGAAACACTTAACACCTTTCTACAATAGACAATTGTGTCATTACATGATTGGGGTCCTACATGATTGTTATCATTACATGATTGTGTCGTTACATGATTGGTTATCTAAGGCCCTGTAGCAGCTACCACGTTTAATTTTAAGGTATGTGAATAAGGTTTTGGACTGTGCACACAAGCTTTACTAGCTTTTTATAATGGAGTTACGTATTAAATCCTGTCTCGTCCCGAATCAAACTGAGCATCTTCGATTCGCTATGTTCGTGCTACGGATCACGAATGTGTGGATGTAGTGCTTTCTTTTTTTCCGGAACATCTTTTATAGACAAATAATGCTGCTTTAGTAACTTAGTAGCAAAAAAAGTTCATAAGACACCCCTCGAGAACGTGTCATACAAATAGGGAAGCGTGGTGGGGTGAACGCCCCGGGTCCCCAATCCTGGGGTCTCAAAATCAATATAACTACTTTTCCCCTCTTTTTTTTTTACGGGAATACGTCTTTAAATTTGCGTCCGTAGTGGGAGGCAATTCAGAAAACTGATGATAGCAAAATCGGGGAATGCAGTTTGATTTTGCTGATATGCTGTTTGATGCTGCAGTTATATATGTCATCTACATCCAATCGGTAAAACTATTTTCCTTGTAAATTATGTTCATTTTTATTTACTTATTTTGGCTGGGGGGGGGGATCACTTAGGCTGGGGAAAAGGAAATTGTTCCAGGTGTTCAACTTGGGAATTTCTTCACTATTTTTTCCCCAATGTTATTATTATTATTACTAGCTGCGTGCCCGTTCTCCGCACGGTAGGGAACGAAACTTTTTCTTACATGTATAGTTCGAATTGATCCCAGTGATTTGGAATCTAAAAATAAGCAAATGATTCGACTCTTGGCGTAACGTTACTCATTAGTTATTTGTAATGTTAGTATAAGTACTGACCAGAGACCCTTGTTAATATTATGACGCAAAAAACTATGCCGGTGTCAATCGCGATTAGAAAAGAAAAGCGTGACGGTTTGCAGTGAAAATTCCTAATTTTCAAATCGTCTCATTTCTACACCATATTCTTTTTTAGATTTAATCTATGCCACTAATACTTTAAATACTACATGATGTGGAGAACCGCTTTATTGTATAATTAAATAGTTGTGTACCCGCTCGTCGCAAGGCAAGAAGAGAACATTTTCCTAAAATGTGATCATGACTACCTGTAACAAAACAGAATCTCCAAGAAAAAAAAATGTTCAAGTACAGTCTTTTCTGTTGAAACTACCGCGGGATATATTAACGCGACGTAGAATTACCTACTTAATGTTTAGTTAGCTGTGCTGTAAGACGGCTGTTGAAAAACGAAGAGCACTTTTAGTTTCACGAAATATTTATTAATGCGGTATATGATGGTTTGATCAATATTGTCCTAGTATATCTACTATTATTTATACTATCTTCTACTGATACCAATACTATATGATTTCGCTTTTTCCTCTTTAATGCTAAATTTAAAGAAACGGTTTAGATATTTGCCACGAATGTAGTCTTTTATTCTTTGGTGATTCTTTGTAACTTACGCATTAGTAAAAACGATAATCATTTCACTTTATGGCTGCCATTAAAACAGCTCTCCAAACATTTTTATGCAGAATTCTTGTCAGATTGGCGTATTTAGCACCGTAAAATATTTCCAGAGATTCGAAAACGTGTCCCGTTTAAAAATTATATCGAAAATAATGCTGGATAATTCCTTGTTGAAAAAAACAGCATTCAATTCTTTTTCTGGCAACGTAATATAAAATAGGGAATTATTTCGTGCGTGGAGTATGTTTTGTTTCTGAGCTCGTTATTCTGATTGAGTTTCGAAAGGGGTTTTAAACTCGTTACATCAGAATGACGTAGATTTCACATGTGGAAACTCAGTTATTTTAAAGTCATTTTATTTATGTTTTTCAAATGGCAATTTTATTCATTGTTACTGTTTCCAAGATAACCATAGCGGAAGATATCATACCGGAATCTTGAAACAGCTGCTATGAATTCAAAATCCTTCTTTACATAAAAATTCGCAAAAAATCTCCTAATTTATATTTTTCCTCCGTTCTTCTTTTAAAAGTGATAGAATTGTATGCTCCGTCTTTTGCCGAAATATAAAAAAGTTATGACAGATAGAATGAAAGATGCAACAGTTATAAAATTATTTTACGCAAACGTCGTCAAAAGAGAAATTCTTTTTAAAAATTCCCAAAAATCGGCAAAATATGTTACATAGTCAAAACAAACTGTTTTCGAAAGAAATTTTTTTCCTCTATACGATGATGCAAACATCGTTTTACTGCGAGTGCAATTACAGGCGTTATTACGTATTATGCAAGAAAAATCGCTAAAAATCGGACAAAACATAAAATAAAACATTTTCTAATTCGAATTTCGAAAAAATCGCTCCTAGGCGTATTAGGATCTGTCCTAGTGAAGCCATATGCAAAATTTGGTTGGTCTGCGACCAACCGTTTTGGCGCAATGCGATCGAGAGACGCTCGCAAGCACATCGGTCGGTGGTCACAAACCTACCTACATAGCTACATACAATGTTTCCTCTCGGATTTTATTATATACTAGCTGCGTACCCGTTCTCCGCACGGTAGGGAACGAAACTTTTTCTTACATGTATAGTTCGAATTGATCCCAGTGATTTGGAATCTAAAAATAAGCAAATGATTCGACTCTTGGCGTAACGTTACTCATTAGTTATTTGTAAAGTTAGTATAAGTACTGACCTGAGACCATTGTTAATATTATGACGCAAAAAACTATGCCGGTGTCAATCGCGATTAGAAAAGAAAAGCGTGACGGTTTGCAGTGAAAATTCCTAATATTCAAAATGTCTCATTTCTGCATCATACTCTTTTTTAGATTTAAGTTATGCCATTAATACCTTAGATACTACATGATGTGGAGAACCGTTTTATTTTATAATTAAATAGTTGTGTACCCGCTCTTCGCAAGGCAAGAAGAGAACATTTTCCTAAAAATGTGATCATAACTACTTGTGAGAAAACAGAATCTCCAAGAAAAAAGAAAGTTCTGTTACAGTCTTTTCTGTTGAAACTACCGCGGGATATATTAACGCGACGTAGAATTACTTAATGTTTTGTTAGCTGTGATGTAAGACGGCTGTTGAAGAATGAATAGAAAGCTTAGTTTCACAAAATATTTATTAATGCGGTATATTGTGGTTTGATCAATATTGCCATATCATATCTACTTACTATTAATTATACTATCTTTTACTGATACCAATACAATATACTGTCGTTTTGCAACCGTTAATGCTTAATTTAAAGAAACTGTTTAGATATTCGCCACGATTGTAGGCTTTTACTCTTTGGTGATTCTTTGCAATTTACGCATCAGCATAAACGATAATCATTTCAGTTTATGGTTGCCACTAAATCAGCTCTCCATAAATTTTTACGCATAATTCTTGTCAGATTGGTGTATTTAGCACCAGTGCCCTATTATATCATGGGCAAATCGGGACTTTGCCAGGGGCCTCCGGCTCGAAATGGCCCCCAACTTCAAATGTTCCTTTTTTTACAAAAAAAATTATGAAAAATAAAACAAATTTCATACATGGGGGCCCCCAAAATTCATCAATGCCCGGGCCCCCTGTTGGTCATAATCAGGCCCTGTTTAATACCGCAATATATTTCCTGCTATTCGAAAACGTGACCCGTTTAAAATCTCAATCGAAAATAATGCTGGATAATTCACTGGTGAAAAAACAGCATTCAATTATTTATCTGGCAACGTAAAGTAAAATATAGAATTATTTCATGCGTGGCGTATGTTTTGCTTGTGAGTCCGTTATTCTGATTGAGTTTCGAAAGAGGTTTTAAACGTATGACATCAAAATCACGCACTTTTCACATGTGAAAACTCAGTTATTTTAAAGAATTTTATTTATTTTTTTCAACTGGCAATTTTAATAATTGTTACTGTCTCCAAGACAACCAAAACGCAAGATATCATACCGAAAATTTTAAGCTGCTGGTATTGAAATGAAAATAATTCTTTACTTAAAAATTCGTAAAAAATCTCCTAATTTATATTTTCCACTGGTTTTTCTTTTAAAAGAGGGCGAAATGTATGCTCCGTCATTTGACAAAATATAAAAAAGTTATGACGGATAGAATTAAAGATGCAGCAATTTTAAAAATATTTTACGAAAGTCAGCGTCAAATTTAATTTTATTTGAAAAATTCCCAAAATCTGAAAATTATGTTACACAGTCCGAACAAACAATTTTTAAAAGAAAATTTTCTCCTCTATCCGATGATGTAAATTTCGTTTTCTTGTGAGTGTAATTACCAGCGTTATTACGTATTAAGCGAGAAAAATCGCTAAAAATCGGACAAAACATAAAATAAAACATTTTCTAATTCGAATTTCGAAAAAATCACTCCGAGGCATGTTAGGATCTGTCCTAGTGAAGCCGTATGCAAAATTCGGTAGGTCTGCGACCCACCGTCCGGGGCCATCGCTAAGCAACGGGCCTGCTTATGAGTTGCCATCGGTAAAAATGAGTTTATCATTGAGGCCTGTTTTCCCCAGTTACAGTATTCTATTTTATTATTCTAAGTATTATAAATGTTATATTATTTTATTATTTTAAAACAATTTTTTTATACTTTTGTCGTACTAAAGAACTTTAGATGTAGGTAATCGTTTTGTGAATCTTGCGCCATTTTCTTTCATGAAAATTTATCCTAAAATTCGAACATTTTGCTCTGAATGTAAAGGTAAGTGAACGCGTATAATGTATTTAGAAATTCTAAAAATATGTATGTAAATCATGTTTAGTGAATAATTACTCATGTGTTATTTATAAATAAATTATTTTAATCAGAAATCGTATTACTTGAGTAGTTTTTATTCTTGTAAATAAGCATGACGTTGTGATACTAGTTAGACAATTTAATTTTGCCAGTTGAAAATGTTATTTACCAGTTATATATGCCTTGATTATGTGATTCAGACTTACATCTGGTACAGTGCAGAAATACAGTAATTTTAAATTATTGATTTTTGCCCGTTTATATAGAAACTTCAAATGTAGTTAATATTTTGTACAAGCGTTCATTATGCTTGCTCAATTCCAAAGTTCGATTGAGAAAGCGACAAAAGAATAACATATACTACATGAAATGTCTTTATTAAAGAATAATTAATTCAGGGATCGCGCTATAGAGCGTATTTTATCAATTTTCTCCAATATACAGAATATCCCGAAAACACTGAAATGCGCTTTAATACATCATTTGTTAAAGATTAATCTTGAATTGTTTAAAATAACGTAGGAAATACGACTACGTTCATGAAATATTCATTATAAAAATGTCTTTCTCATTTGTGTATTTAGTCATTTTAAAGTATATTAAATATCGACTTGTGAAACTAAAATAAGCAATCGTGAATCGTGAGAGTAAGCGCTACTTTGTTTTTCCTTCAAATTATATGCATCTATTTTCTTTATGTAAATATGTATCATAGCAAACAAATTAATCATGAGTTCGTACTTGAATTAGTGACACAATTACTACTTAAAACTACATTAAATAACGTTTGAAAGCACCGGGAAGCTTGAGAAATGCCTGATGTATACGTGAAGACTCGAGCATCCAAAGGCCTCTTTGGATGGCTCATCAAAATACACGCGCAGGCCCGTTACTAATTGCGAAGGCCCCGCACCGTCTCGGCGCAATGCGAGCGAGAGACGCGCGCAAGAAGAACGGTGGTCACAAACTTACCTACATAGCTACATACAATGTTTACTCTCGGGTTTTATTATATACTAGCTGCGTACCCGTTCTCCGCACGGTAGGGAACGAAACTTTTTCTTACATGTATAGTTCGAATTGATTCCAGTGATGTGGAATCTAAAAATAAGCAGAATGATTTGACTCATGGCGTAAAGTTACTCATTAATTATTCGTAAAGTTAGTATAAGTACTGACCTGAGACCATTGTTAATATTATGAGGCAAAAAACTATGTCGGTGTCATTCGCGATCAGAAAAGAAAAAGTGACGGTTTGCAGTGAAAATTCCTAATTTTCAAGCATCCCAGATCGCAGTCATTTCTGCATCATACTCTTTTTTAGATAAGTTATGCTATTAATACCTTAGATACTACTTGCTGTGGAGAACCGTTTTATTTTATAATTAAATAGTTGTGTATTCGCTCTTTGCAAGGCAAGAGAAGAACATTTTCCAAAAATGTGATCATAACTACTTGTGACAAAACAGAAACTCCAAGAAAAAGGTTGTGTTACAGTCTTTTCTGTTGAAACTACCGCGTGATATATTGACGCGACGTAGAATTACTTAATGTTTTGTTAGCTGTGATGTAATACGGCTGTTAAAAAATGAATGGAAGACTTAGTTTCATAAAATATTTATTAATGCGGTACATTGTGGTTTGATCAATATTGCCTTATCATATCTACTTACTATTAATTATACTATCTTTTACTGATACCAATACAATATACTGTCGTTTTGCAACCGTTAATGCTTAATTTAAAGAAACGGTTTAGATATTTGCCACGAATGTAGTCTATTACAATTTGGTGATCCTTTGCAATTTATGTATTAGCATAAACGATAATCATTCCCCTTTATGGTTGCCACTAAATCAGCTCTCCATAAATTTTTACGCATAATTCTTGTCAGATTAGCGTATTTAGCACCAGGGCCCTATTATCGCACGGGCAAATCGGGACTTTGCCCAGGGGCCCCCGGCTCGAAATGGCCCCCAAACTCAAATGTTGTTCTTTTTTAATAAAAAAATTATGAAAAATAAAACAAATTTTATAGACGGGCTCCCTGTTGGTCATAATCAGGCCCTGTTTAACACCGCAATATATTTCCTGCTATTCGAAAACGTGACCCTTTTAAAATTTCAATTGAAAATAATGCTGGATAATTCACTTGTGAAAAAACAGCATTCAATTATTTTTCTGGCAACGTAAAGTAAAATATAGAATTATTTCACATGCTCTGTTTTGCTTGTCAGTCCGTTATTCTGATCGGGGCCATCGCTAAGCAACGGGCCCGCTTATGAGTTGCCATCGCTAAAAATGAGTTTATCATTGAGGCCTGTTTTCCCTAGTCACAGTATTCTATTTTATTATTCTAAGTATTATAAATGTTATATTATTTTATTATTTTAAAACAATTTTTTTATACTTTTGTCGTACTAAAGAACTTTAGATGTAGGTAATCGTTTTGTGAATCTTGCGCCATTTTCTTTCATGAAAATTTATCCTAAAATTCGAACATTTTGCTCTGAATGTAAAAGTAAGTGAACGCTTATAATGTATTTAGAAATTCTAAAAATATGTATGTAAATCATGTTTAGTGAATAATTACTCATGTGTTATTTATAAATAAATTATTTTAATCAGAAATCGTATTACTTGAGTAGTTTTTATTCTTGTAAATAAGCATGACGTTGTGATACTATTTAGACAATTTAATTTTTCCAGTTGAAAATGTTATTTATCAGTTATATATGCCTTGATTATGTGATTAAGACTTACATCTGGTACACTGCAGAAATACAGTAAATTATAAATTATTGATTTTTGCCATTTATACAGAAACTTCAAATGTAGTTAATATTTTGTACAAGCGTTCATTATGCTTGCTCAATTCCAAAGTTCGATTGAGAAAGCGACAAAAGAATAACATATACTACATGAAATATCTTTATTAAAGAATAATTAATTCAGGGATCGCGCTATAGAGCGTATTTTATTAATTTTCTCCAATATACAGGATATCCCGAAAACACTGAAATGCGCTTTAATACATCATTTGCTAAAGATTAATGTTGAATTGTTTAAAATAACGTAGGAAATACGACTACGTTCATGAAATATTCATTATAAAAATGTCTTTCTCATTTGTGTATTTAGTTATTTTAAAGTATATTAAATATCCACTTGTGAAACTAAAATAAGCAATCGTGAATCATGAGAGTAAGCGCTACTTTGTTTTTCCTTCAAATTATATGCATCTATTTTCTTAATGTCAATATTTATCATAGCAAACAAATTAATCATGAGTTCGTACTTGAATTAGTAACACAATTACTACTTAAAACTACATTAAATAACGTTTGAAAGCACTGGGAAGCTTAAGAAATGCCTGATGTATATGTGAAGACTCGAGCATCCGTAGGCCTTTTTGGATGGCTCTTCAAAATACACGCGCAGGCCCGTTACTAATTGCGAAGGCCCCGTTCTGATTGAGTTTCGAAAGGGTTTTTAAACTCGTGACGTCAGAGTGGCGCACATTTCACATGTGAAAACTCGGTTATTTTTAAATAATTTAATTTTTGTTTTTTCAACTGGCAATTTTAATCATTGTTACTGTCTCCAAGACAACCAAACCGCAAGATATCATACCGAAAATTTTAAGCTGCTGCGATTGAAATGAAAATCCTTCTTTACTTAAAAATCGTAAAAAATCTCCTAATTTATATTTTCCTCTGGTTTTTCTTTTAAAAGAAGGCGAAATGTATGCTCCGTCATTTGACAAAATATAAAAAAGTTATGACGGATAGAATTCAGGATGCAGCAATTTAAAAAATATTTTAAGAAAGTCAGCGTCAAATTTAATTTTATTTGAAAAATTCCCAAAAATCTGCCAATTATGTTACACAGTCCGAACAAACAGTTTTTAAAAGAAAATTTTCTCCTCTATCCGATGATGTAAATTTCGTTTTCTTGCAAGTGTAATGACCGGCGTTATTACGTATTAAGCGAGAAAAATCGCTAAAAATCGCACAAAACATAAAATAAAACATTTTCTAATTCGAATTTCGAAGAAATCGCTCCGAGGCGTATTAGGATCTGTCCTAGTGAAGGCGTATGCAAAATTCGGTAGGTCTGCGACAAACCGTCTCGGCGCAATGCGATCCAGAGACGCGTGCAAAAAGATTGGTGGTCACAAACTTATCTACCTACATAGCTACATACAATGTTTACTCTCGGATTTTATTATATTTAAGACTAGCTGAAGTACCCGTCCTCGACGGGTTAGTGAATGAAAATTTCCAAAAAGCAAGAACTTTCGTCAGCATTGTAGGAGTACACAGAATGGATGTAGTATGTTGCCAAAGTAAAGAAAGCGAAGTTATAATTTTCATGTATTGTTAAAATATTACAGGTTAGAGAGTAACTAAGTAATATCATTTCATTTTCTTTAGTCGTAATTATGTGATGCGCGAACGAATATTGACGCATATTGAAATAATTTTCGCAAAATCTCAAAATTTAATCAACATTTTTGAAAAATTTGAAGCCTAGAATTTAAGTTGAGTGACAACCTATCATGTCACCCAAATTCGTTTCATTCCCTGCAGTCTTTATTTCGTGATGCTGGAACAAATTTTCAGCATTTTAAAACGATTTTCGAAAAATCTCAAAATGTAAGCAAAATATTTTTAAAATTCAACGCCTATAAATTAAGATCAGCAACTACCTATCATATCACTCAATTTCGTATCATTCGTATTAGTCGTTATTACGTGATGTTTGAAGAAATATAAACCTATTTTGAGAGAATTTTCACAAAATCCCAAAATCTAATAAAAATGTTTAAAAAATTGGACTCCTATAGTTTATGTTGAGCAACCATCTATCGTGTGACCAAATTTCGTATCATTCGCTTTAGTCGTTATTACGTAATACGGGAACAAAGATTCACTCAGTTTTAAACGATTTTCACAAAATCTCGAAATCTGATGGATTTTTTTAATTAGATGCTTATAGTTTAAGGTGAGTGACCACCTATCATTTCACGAAATATCATTTTTTCACCTTTGCAGTTATTACGTGATGTGCGAACACACGTAAGTTTGTTTGTATGTTGAGTTGACGTATGTTTTAAGTTGAGTGACCACATATCATGTCACTTAATTTCATATCATTCGCTTCAGTCGTTTTTACGTGATGCTTGAACACAAATTTACGCAGTTTGAAAGGATTTTCGCAAAATCTCAAAATCCAATCAGGATTTTTTAAAAATTGGACGCCTATGTTTTAAGTTGAGTGTCCACCCATCATGACACCCAATTTCATATCATTCGCTTCAGTCGTTTTTGCGTGATGCTTGAACACAAATTTACGCAGTTTGAAACGATTTTCGCAAAATCTCAAAATCTAATCAAGATTTTTTTTAAATTCGACGCCTATGTTTTAAGTTGAGTCACCACCTATCATGACACCAAATTTCATATAATTCGCTTCAGTCGTTTTTACGTGATGCTTAAACAAAAAAAAGCGTCACGGACAGAATGACAGACAGACAAACTTTTTTTTGAGGGTCGAATCGGATTCCCGGGTGCTTGAAACGGATAGAAATCGCAAAATTTTTGAATTCCAAGAAATGTACAGACAAAAGTCTAATTTTATTTATATAGATAAGATAAGATAAGATAAGATAAGATTATTATCAGTGTTTCTCACAAGATGCTTGATTGATAATCCATTTAAGATGCATTGCAAGAGCAAATCGGGCAAAAAAAGAAAAACAGTTTCCATCGCCATCTCAGAATTTGATGAATTTTTTTCTTGTGTCGCCTTACCCAAAGAAAGAAAAAAATCTGAAATATTATTGATGTACCTCTTTTAGTTTTGGAGTTATGGTGGGGGGGGGGGTCAAAGTACCCCACAAAAGTGACATATAAATCAGTGCCGTACCCAGAAAAAAAAGGGGGACCAAACAGTGAAAAGGACCAAATTTTTCATAAAAAGACTTAATATTATTTTGCTAACAAAATTTTACATTTCGGGGGGAGGGGGGGACCCTCTGCCCCCCCCTGGGTACGGCCTTAGTAGAAATAATTTTGGCTATTTTTGCCCTTTTTTGTCTCGACTGTGACTGGCTCTGAGGTGCTTCGGAGCATTTTTTCTTTTTATCTGATAATATACCTTGAATATTAACATCTCAAATTGAAAATTCATTCGAAGATAGAGCCCCAAATATGGGACCCCAATTTTATAAAAAATACAGTTTTTAAGAATAGTTTAAATATTGGCTCTGACGTGATATAGAAAAATTTTTGAACAGCGCAGTTACACAGCTTCATATAAAGTGAATCCAATGTTAAAAATTTTTGAAGGCCCCAAGGGACTCTCGGTACGGGGCCCCAAACATGATCGTTAACGCTAATTTATACAATTTCGAAGTATTGGTAAATCTGGCGCCGACTTCCCACATGAGAACTATTGGCATAGAGATGTAGCATCAACCTAGTATTTTCATATTATGAAAAAACATTTTTTGAAGGGGTTGTTTCCAAGAAAAATCCCAAAAAGTATCTTCCTATTTGGGACATTGCACTGACACGCATGGAGCATCCCGTCTTTACTTTTAGAAGTATAATCCACTGTAGAAATACTACAGAAAATTAAACTAACCCTGCATGCATCACAAATAGTTCTTTTACAAGGGCACTCATAAGAATTACATTGCGCTGTATGGGGATCTCTAACTACTGAACCGATACTAAAACCTTTTTCACTGATATAAAGCTGCAACTGCGTATTGTGGGCTACCTTTCATGCATGTAGCATAAATAGCTCTTTTACAGTGACATTCAAAAGAATTTTAGTACATTACGCTAAATGGACATCTCCAAAACTGCTGAACTGATTCTAAAGATTTTTCCACTGAAAGCTACACAATGAGCTAATAATACAATGAGCTATGAAAACTAAAATTCATTTATATAGTATAATTTACAAGAACACTCAAAATGATTTCTAAATAATGTCATAACTGTCTCCATCAGTGGCGTAGGAACTTTGTAAAAGTAGGGGGAGCTGGGGCGCACATTGTGGGGTTATAAATTGGGCTACAATTATTGCAATTTTTGTGGCATTATTGACCAATTTTAACAGACAAATAACTTTTTCTAAAAAATTCGGAACACGATCTTAGAAATTATTTAATAAAAAATAATAAAAATGAAATCAAGCTTTGATTCTTTGGGCTTGGCGCAAATTACTGAGAGCGTAACGAAATAGTATTTTTAATAACAAGTATAAGTTTTACGGCGCTATACTTCGATTTTTCATATAGAAATAATGCAGTTATTAAGGCGATTTTAAACGATCTATAGAATTTTCACGAAATTAAGTAAACTGATTTAAGTTAGAGGAATTCAGCCAAATTTCAGAAAATTGAAATTCTCGCATTTTGTACATGGTAGTTAACGGTGATTAAAACCCGTTATAGTTAATGATAATTTAAATAACTGCTACTTATCAATAATATGCCTGCATTAAATTTTGGCGATGGAACCATATAAATGATAGATAACTATTTCCCATTTTGATTGCTGTTAAATCAATGCTTCGAATGATTCCCTGAAAGCAAAAAAATCTTGCAAAATGGTGTATGTTGGCATTTGGCGATCGAAGTACTGTGTAATAAATCTTTGATTCTTATTTGTTAAAGCAGCGCTACGGAAGTTTCTTTTACTAAAAGCTGTTAGAAAGGCGTAATTAATACTGTCTAATATATGTTTTGTTTTACGAATTGAAATGTATGTTGATTCCTACTTTAGTACATTTCTTAGCAAAGTTGGCGAAAAATATTCAAATGTAGTGCAGCTCTGTACTTATTTATAATTCCATTCCACAATTGAGATGAGCCGATGTCACTAGCGTATGCATAGATATTTTTTTTAAATTCCGCCAAACAAAGTATTGCGTATTGACTTTAGTGTCAAGTTTAATTTGTGGTTTGAGCTATTGGCCATCAACTGGCGGCGTTAATTTCGCCAGTATGGCAGTTCTAGCAAAGTAAACATGAATAACTCATTTCGTGTTCTATTTTTACTTTCCGAACATGTACCATGTAAGGAAAGTATTGTAATCATGAAAAAATTCGACTTCGAGATTTTGGTGTTTTTACACGTTTTGAGGGCTTCTGAATCCATTTATGCTATTTTTAAGAGATGTATGTATGTGTGTGTGTGTGTGTGTGTGTGTGTGTGTGTTTGTGTGTATGTGAGTGAACACGATAGCTCCTGAACGGAGCATTCGATTGAGCTCAAATTCGATATATATGTCAGAAACCACCGTCGCAAGACCGGTATTGATTTTGGTGTGTATAGGACTTATAGTTTTTCTACAGGGCTACGACAAAGATTTCTTTTACATTATGGCCTATGGGGGGAATTTCTTGAAAGTGCGCTAGCGTTTAAACGATACATTCGATTGAGCTCAAATTCGGTATACATGTTATAAACCACCATCCTAAGACCGGTATTGATTTTGGTATGTATAGGACTTATAGTTCTCCTACAGGGCTACGACAAAACTTTCTTTTATGTTATGGCATAATGGCATATGGGGAGAAATTCTTGAAAGTGCGCAAGCGTTTAAACGGTGCATTCGATTGAGTTTCAATTTGGTATATATGTTTGAATTATTCATCGATTAAAATTTATTTAAGTGCTTGGTAATGATCTTAATCGTAAGTGTTCGGAAAGTCGAGTGGAGTCACTCCAGATTTTTAACATTGCTATAATTTCCGTAGCAACGGAATCCATTGTTGCCACTTAAGTTGTTAAATTTAACAATTAAGTGAAACCACTCATTTCTACAGCTTTTAAGACTCGAAAAAGTGAAAGCGCATCAAACGTGAAATAAATAGAACTAACTGTAACAGACTTGCACTTTAAAAATAATCGAAGTTTTCATGCAATTCTACATATCTTTAATTTTATTTCCTTCGCGTGTGGATGTCATTTTTTACGTCATTTTTGCTGTTTTGCTGGCAGATTATCCGGAGCAGCACATAACCTCTAATGTAGTTGCTCCTCCTGACGTAAGCAAGAGCGTATGCCCGGCGCTTATTTGTGTAACCCCACTGTGTTGATCAGATTTTTCTGGTGTCAGATTTTTTAGACCATTTTTTACCGCGGAGATTCCGATCCTGAAGTATCACTGATAAATGAAAAAAAAAAAAAGATCAATTATATGCAAGCAGGAGTAGCCAAAAGCTTTTCATGGGAATGTTACGGGAGTGAAGAATATACATTTTGTATGGCAAAAAACTCCACATGGGGGGGGTTGTGACCCCCTATCTCCTCTTTGGCTACGCCAAGGAGCTGTACAGCTGTACGCGTACAGCTGTACAGCTCCAACATCAGTTGTCACGTCATGAAAAACCGTCGTAGATGGCAAACTCCGAAGTGGTTCTGAGGGTTATACAAAATTAAAAATTTTGCTTTTAGTAAATTTTATTTTTGATACAGTTCGAATATTTAGCTTTAATACATTTCGGCCACCAAGGTAAGATGAAATGTTACTAAATACGGCAACCCAGAATTTTCTTAACTATTGAATTTGACACTATGCAACTACAGTAGATTCCCTATATATGGTAGATACGTTCCGTGTTGTACGGGTCCTGCGCTATACTCCACCTGGAGTGCGGACTACGTGGTATAATCGCGGCAAAACTTATTTGCGCTCCGTAAAAATGCAATGATGGTTGGTGTTGCCATTGAAAAGGAATGTTAATTACAGGAGCTAAGGCATCATAATATCAGAACATATGTCTCATTTCATCGTGCTGTACGAGTTTCTTTTAACGTGTTACACGAAAACGATCGTAATGTTTTCGTCGTGTTCTAAGAATTCGTGTTGTAGACCCATGTTATAAAGGGGTCAACTGTAATCTGTAAAAAATGAAAAATGAAATTAGTTATTTATTTAGTGCGAATTGAAAGTGAGATAAATGTCACTTTTATGTAACAAGTGTGATACTGCATTAAGAGTTCAATAAGGGTAATAAGCTTTTTCTCAGAAGTTACATCACGAACGTTTTCATTTACAAAAGCGACAGGATTTTCACCGGAGCAGGGTACATTTTTGGCTTTTAAACGTAAATGATGCATCCATTGTTTCATGTAGGTTTTTTAATTTAGGTAAAATTTAATAAAGTCGTGTGTAGCATAACTGCGCTAATGCATTGTCCACGCTTTGAGAAATGCAAGATAAAATTGTTGTCAACATCATGTAATGTTATTTATGTGGTATATACTATATATACTAAACCTCAATGTGGTATATACTAAACCTCACAAAACGAATTATTTGATGTAGAAATCAGGCATTTTTCGAAAGAGAAAAGTTTTGTCCGCATACCATAAAGTTCTTTCTTTTTTGATCGCCAGTCACATTGACGTAGTTTTTGTGTCATGTTGCAATCGTCTAAAATTTGCACTCATGACGTCAACTTTTAGTCACGATTCAAGTATTTTTTCACGTTTTGAGATTCTTCATTACTGGGCTTAATTCGAATTATATATGTGTAAGGAAAATATGCGTTTCCCACCGTGCGGAGAACGGGTACGCAGCTAGTTATTATTATTATTTGGCAATTCTCTAATCTAATGATTAACAATCTTTGGATTGCTACCTCAAATGGGGTTGCAAAAAATAACCCTGGGGTTACAAGGTGGATTTAAACGGAATCGAAATATTTTTCCTCTAAAAACAGGTTTCCGTTGAATAAAAGTGTCTTCAACAGAATGAACTATTTCCTTTCAAAACAAATTTAAATTTAAGGTTCAGTGGTTTAGGTATGCTTTAATATGCGAAGTGTAGATAGTTAAAAGTTTTAAATGTACTGAGTTATGTTATCATCATCAGGGCCGGTTTTAGGCATTTTACAGGCGTAGGCGAGAACTGATTTTACGCCCTTTCATATGACAGATGGTTTTACGCCCCTTCATATGTGAGATGTTTTACGCCCCCCACCCCCCACCCCTTCTTTCAAGTGCTTCCCTTACCACTCCCCTGCCCCGTGATCAGAAAAGCGCTAAAAGTAATTTAATAAAATTGAAGTATGTATTTTTAAATTTTATGAAATTTATGTACTGTTAAAAGTTTGCAAAATATTAAAAGATAAAGCGTCCTTATTATTTTCTCTCAATATTAAGAATCACGAATCTATTTGAAAATTATTAATTGATATAATTATACAATTAATATAATTTTTGAGATGACTCAATAATGAAAATAAAATCCACACTACTAGAGTAAAAGGATTTTCACAATTAAATATTAAAATTCATGCTATGCTTTAATAGTGATTGAAATTTAATGGCAAAATTTTAGATGTAAACATGTAATCTTTGAACTTACCAAATGTTTGGCTGCTAGTCTCGGGAATCGCTAAATGAAAATGGTTTATTTCACTTTTCTTATTACAATTTTCATTCAAAAAGTTTCCTAAGAAAAAATGAAATCTACTCGTTTGATATTGTTTTACTGAATATTCATTTTCCATTCCACTTATATTAGGTTATTAATTAGACTATATTAACATGATATTGAGATGTTTGAATCGTTCTGACATTATATACTATTCCACTTGATTTTTCAAAGACATATGCATACATTATTTACAACATGAATAAAACAATGAATAAAAAATAAAGAAATATTCTCTGAAAAAAAAATTTAATAAAGTGTAAGTAAATAAAGTATAAACTCAAATGAAATCAGTTTTTAAACGAAGTTAGCGTCATAACAATTTACATTGGTGCATTTAAACATGTAGTAAATATTTAAAAAATAAATACAAATGACTCATAATAATGCAAATAAAATCCATTTATTTAATTAAAAAAATATAAGAATTTAAAGTAAAAATTCATGCTATGCTGCAACCCAGGTAGCACACATACGTTGGGGCAACGTATGAATGCATATTTTGGGGCAACGTTGAAATGACACGTTGGCTTACGGTTATCCAACGATTGGCAACTGGTTATTTCTTACGTTGGGCCAACGTATGCTCTAACGTTTTGCCAACATATTTCCAACCGTTGGGCTAACGTATGAATGCATACGTTGGGCTAACGTATAAATACATACGTTGGGCTAACGTATTAATGCATACGTTGGGCTAACGTATTAATGCATACATTATGTTAACGTATAAATGCATACGTTGGGTTAACGTGTAAATGTATACATTGGGACACCGTAAAATCTGTATGTTGTCACTCTATTATCCAACTGTTGGAAATTGGTTATTTTTAACATTTAGCTATCATAATTGTTAACTGTTACATTTATAAGTTAGTTTCATATTTTAGGCCAATGCAGAAACCTAATGTTGGATAATTATATTTGACGAATATTTGACAAATTGATGTGCTATTTCATAACATTTCTATAGATATATGAAAAACTGTCAAATTTGAAATTAAAGTTTTACTAACAGCATCTAATTATTTTACTAACAGCAAATGCAGTGACAGATTCAGATAAGTTTTAAGGGACGGCAGATATGTAGTACGAAGCATATTATCAAATAGTCACATTTTTTCTTTCATCAAATATGGTTCCACCTCAACAGTGGGTTTCGGTGCACTTAGGAGGAGGGCGAGCGGACACCCCCCCCCCCCTAAAAAGTACTTTTGTCGACAAAATCGTCAGTTGCCAAAGGACTGTCAGCAAATTTCAGCTTTAATCACCAATCTGTAAAATGCTCAGTGTATAAATTACCAGTTCTGCCGACAGTTTATTATAAGTTATACTATATCATGAACATAGTCTTGTTACAATTTTCCTTTTAGTGATTTTTGTGCCAGTAAACAAGTCCCTTTTGTCCCCTCAAGCCAAATTCATTCCAGATCATGTAATGTAGTGTGTATTTAAGGCAAACATGCACATTAAGTATCTGCCTAGGGTAGGGGTTGCCTCGGGCGAAGGACTTTTAGGGGATTTAATGCGTATTCACGCTACATCTGGAGGAAACCGCCCAAGAGGCCAGATAATCGGTGTATATTTTTGAAAGCATATTGGTATATATCGTCAGAAAATTTTGTCTTTACACCCCCCCCCTCCCAACATTTTTGCTTAAAACTGGCTCTAGTCCCGTCACTAACAGAAATGTGTTATTTTCAAATAGTAAACGATCTGTCAAGTTACAAACATATATTAATCTGTAGAAAACTAACCGATTTTGCACTATGAGGAAAATTACTATTGCAGGTGCAACTTATGAACTGTTTAAAAAAAAAGGTGGGGGGAGAGATCGGAAGCAGGAAAATATTTAGAAGGTCCTTTCAGAAGCTATCCTTTACAGTTTTAGAGAACCAGGACGGCAGGCAAACCTAAATCATAAATTTTTTTCGAATTAATTAAAAGAAAAACACATAACGTTAAAGGAAAGAATGCTTTTTTTTTGAAATATGATTCATATCCCTCCTTCTCCTTTGACAGTTACTTTCGTAAAGTGTCTCTCAAAACCTCTGAAAATTTACTCAATTGAAACTTTTGTAAGGAGGCTTAATCTCTCTCTCTCTCTCTTTTTTTTTTTTTTTTTTTTTTTTTTTAAATATTCATGTGGGGAAATCCAATAGGAGTATAAAGTCACTGAAGAATGTCACAGAAATCATTCTTTACTAAAATATTTATTTATTATTTTTTACATTTATTTCAATTTACGTAATTTTTTAGATTCTTAATTTTTAGTTTGCCCGAATAAAATTGGTATGGAATACAATGACATTTCGTAGTTCTATTTTTATTTTCAGTTAACTGTAGATATTGACTGCAAAGTAAAAGAAAAAAAAAATATTGCATGCGTAATGCATATGCATTACGCATGCAATATCGACGCATGCAAGTATCAACACACGAGTGCATCTATATTATCTGACTATGAGAAAGATATCAGTACAACAGAATGTATTAGTGATGCTGCTTACACGCTATAGCACATAAAATGAAAAAAGCATTTCCCTTTTTACCAAGGCGATATAAACTTCCTGAAAGTAATTTTTTACTCATTTCTTATCAAATGACTTAAACGATTCTTTGTCGCCCTACAGTACATTCCGATTGATCATAGGTGCACTAATGGAGTGGAATCTTACTCTGTAACTTTTAGCATGATCTTTCGGAATTTCATAGAGTGAAGGAATTTGGTTTATTTATCATCTTTAAAATGTCTCTTATATCTCCCCGTTAAAATTTTATATCTGCGCTCCTGAGCTTAGTTCCCAGTAAATGGACTCTTGCTGTTCTATGGACACATTTATGTTTTGTCCTCTAACAGATTAGAAAAACTCTATTTAAACATCCTGCAATAAAGTTGATTTTACGCCCCCCTCTTCTGCTTGCGCCCCTAGAAAGAGCTATCCCCGCAACACCCTCGCTGCGACTCTGCTTAAAAAACCGATTGCAGGAGCTTCGAACTCAGGAAACTGAAGCATTCTTCAGTTGTAATTCACAAGGGCGCAAAAGTGGCGAAATGAAACATTTTTGTTTAATAAGAGGCGTCAAAATCTGTCACATTTCCCTTTTGCCAACGCGATATAAAACACTTATGGCTGAAATATCGCACAGCTGCAAAAATTTGCTTTTTAATTTATTTTTCAGTTCTTGTCAAATGGCTTAGACGATTTCTTTGTCTCCCTCACTCTAGAATAAATTCTGATGAATCACGGCGTACTAAGGGAGTGAAAACTGAAATATACCGTGTTTACTCGAGTAATAGTCGTCCATTTTTGTCAATTTTTCATGTGAAAATGTAGGTGCGACTATTATGCGGGGAAAATCTACTACATAATATTGTAAAGTTATTTTTTCTGCTTCAAAACGGGGGTGCGACTATTATGCGAGGGAGGCTATTACACGAGTAAACACGGCATCTTCCTTTGAAACTTTTTTTAGCATGATCTTTTGAAATTTTATACTGTTTATTACTGTTATTTCGTTTATTTGCGCTTTGAAAAATCTATTCCTCCTGGAGTGATATATCTGTTTCATTTGGAAACAGGAGTATAGCCCGATCTAGCAGAACCGTCCAAATTTTGCTCCCCCACCCTTTTTTGCAGCTTTAATGACGACTTCATAATTTTTCAGCCCCGGGAATCAGAGGCGGCATTTCAATTTTTCATTTAGGGGTGCAAGATTTGATCTACTAAAATCCAGAATGTGAAATAAATAAAATGTATTTTTTTTTAATTTGGGGGTGGGGGGGGGTTGCGACTGCGCTCCCTATTATCCGCACTTGCCCTGAATCATTATACTAATAAAATCCTGTCCTTTCCTCGCCTCTGCAGATGTGCTGTATTGAAAAGAGAAACACTAATAAGAAAAAACTATATAAACCTATGTGATCCTTCGGATTTTGCGCCCCCTCTTCTGTTTGCGCCCTATTACTGTTACGGCCCTGTTTGGAAAACCGATTCTAGAAACTGAAAAACCTTAGGAAGTATCCCAGAACTTTAATTCACCGGGGCGCAGGAGTAGCTAAAAATAATACTTTTGTAAAGAGGGGCGTCAAAATCACGTTCATTTTCTTTTTCCGCTAACTTGATTTAAAAAACAAAACAAAAACAAAACTGGATTTTATCTGGCTTTGTTCAAAATTTATTATAGCTTGTCCTTTTATATTTTTTTGCGGCATTTCTTTTGAAGTATATCAGAAAGGAAGATAACTTGAGAAACCATTTCTTTAAACATCCGGATAAGATAAGCTCAAAATAATTATAGAAGGTAATGAATCAACAGGTTCAAAGACCACCCCTTCGGAAGATCCATCTGCGGAAGAGGGCAATTTAGCATACCCTGGAGGTGGAGAAATGTAAAAGTAAAGAAAAAAAAAAGTTTAATAGATTTTTCCAGATTATTTTTTTTTTCAGTTATGAATGTTAGCTTTAAAATGTAATTTTCGGTTTAAAAATATAATCTTAAAAGGGGGGCCCCAAACTCGGAGACCGCCCCGGGCCTCACTTAACGTTAGTCCGCCACTGCCAAGGCCAAAACAATTTTTGGCCGAAACGTACGTATCTTCTTACCTATATCATCTTATGTGTGTTTTTTGCAAAGTTTTTTATTTACTTTAACGATTTATGCATGTTTTACCCCAAGCTTTTAGCGCAGAGTACGGAGAAGCACACTTTCACAAGCGTCTAGCCCCCGCCGGATCTACTCTGGCACCATTCAATGCGCATGCTCCTAGACTTCAATCATTCCCTTCATACAGGGTTCAAAATTCGATCCGCTCAGGAAATGAATGGTGTCGCCATCTAGTGATTACTTTTGGAAACTTTGTATTTCTCATAAAAATAAGAAATTTTGAAATATTTAGGATTAGCTTTGAACTTGTGTTTATTTTTCCTTTTGTATTATAAAAAAAATTCTTCAAATATTTATTCTTTCTGATGATCTTGGAATTACCAATTGCTTGTTAATTAAAATTATGTATTAAGTAATTTTTACAAAAGTTAATTATTTTTTTATATGTTATATAGTAAATAATTTTAGCAGATTTTGGAATATTTAGTTTTAAATAAGAATGGCCTCACACACACAATCTCGTTTTTATTTTTATATCCCAAATGTCCCCCATCTAGTGATTAATTTTGGAAACTTTGATTGTATTTTTCCGTAATAAAAAGAAAATATATCAAATAGTTATATTCTTTACTGATAATCAATAATTAGCAATATTGTAGCTGGTTAATATTCCTACATAAGTCAATTATTTTTAAAATAGTTTATTAAGTAAATGATTTTAGCAGATTTTGAAATATTTACCATTGGCCTTGAACTTGTTTTTATAGCAGTTTTGTATTTGTGTTAAGTTAAAAAAAATAATACTGCATATCACCTCCTGCCCCCCCCCCCCCCGAAATTTAATTTTAGCACGACATATCCCTTTCAAAATTTTTTCTGCCTACTGCCTTGTACATATATGCATTTTCTTGAATTTTAGGGGGGGGATGAACAAGCAATTGGTAATTCCAAGATCATCAGAAAGAATAAATATTTGGAGAATTTTTTTTATAATACAAAAGGAAAAATAAACACAAGTTCAAAGCCAATCCTAAATATTTCAAAATTTCTTATTATGAGAAATACAAAGTTTCCAAAAGTAATCACTAGATGGCGACACTATTAATTTCCTGAGCGGATCGAATTTTGAACCCCGTATGAAGGGAATGAAGTCTATGAGCATGCGCATTGAATGGTGCCAAAGTACATCCGGCGGGGTCTAGACGCTTGTCACACTTTCTCGCTAGTTGGCACTAGAGATGAGTTTGGGCTCATTTTTTGAAGCCCGAGCCAGAAGACTTTTAATCCGAGCCCGAGCAATAGTATTTAAGTTGGAGCCCGAGCCCGAAATTTCAGCTTAAGATAAATAAAATTCAATAAAATTCCATAAAATTCAAAGAAGTAATTCCTTGATAGAATACAATGAATTTTGCCGTTTGTGCGAATTAAAGACAAATACAGTTGCAAATTTTTAATGCACTTTTTAATTCTTTATATCTATGTTTATGAAATAATGTCCGATCTCATGACTAACTAAGCAATATAAGCTGCCGTTCTGAAATACCTAAAGAGCTTCACGCACCTTCCAGGCACCTGTGCCGCTATTTTTTGTTTAAAAGTACTTTTATTTTCCATATGAATCACTTTTTAAAAATCTGTTTCAAGGATTATGTTCAATAAAATAGAAATTTTTCGCGAGCCCGAGTCCGAACGTAATTGTGAATTTCAGAACCTGAGCCCGTCTCATCTCTAGTCGGCACCTCGTGAGAGAGGGGGAACCCGGAATGATATTTCAGCACAGCTCATCTGCTGCTACCGGCAGCGTTGCCAGATCCCCAGAAAAGTGTTAAAAAGCATTGTTATACTGTATAATTTTTTACTCACCGAAAAATGAGAAATACACCGTACTGAGAAATACAGTCAACTCCAGTTATAGTGAACCTCTGGGAACCATCAAATTTTGTCCACTATATTCAAAGTTCACTAATGAAGTGTCCTCATGGTGAAGAGGAACTTAATAAAGTAAACAATAGCTTTTTATGCCCATACTGATTATTTATTAAGTAAATAAAACATCATCGCACTTATGATTATAGAAAATACTAGTCGTATACCCACTCTTTGCATGGTAAGAAGCAAATATTCTTCTAAAATATGATCATAACTACTTGTGATAAAACAATCTCTCCCGCTTTAAAAAAAAAAAAAAAAAAAAGCTATAGTCTTGTGGCAGCACGAGATCACCTTCGTGCTCACAACACTCTGCGATTGAAAGCCACTCAAATGGGTTCCTTTTGACCGAGCTGGATTGCGCCTCATTCTACCACATGCAGTTCTCTGGTTCTAAACCGGCTCCCTCCGCACGCTCTCCCCCACTTTGATGATACTACGGCATTGGACTATGAACACTCATTCTCCTTCTGGCCTAGGCGCAAGTACCAACTTCTTTCATCTCTCGCTCAGCTCTTTCAAAGTCTGCAACGAGTGGCAGCAACCTCACAAAGTCCACGACATTCCGTAACGCTTGGAATATTGTTCCTCAGCCACCGACCGACTCTCTAAGGGAGGAGTAGTGTGGCAGCCCGGCAATTGAAAGATAGTCAATGGGTAATTCCATAAAGAGCTCCCGCCCCACATTCTTCCTACAGTCTCTTTTGTTGAAACTACCATGGGACATATTAATTACGACCAGGGGAAGAATCTTGTGATTTTTTTTGGTTGCCCACAACGAGTGGCAACAACCTCACAAAGTCCACGACGAGTGGCAACATTCCATAACGCATGGAATATTGTTCCTCAGCCACCGACCGACTCTCTAAGGGGGGAGTAGTGTGGCAGCACGAGATCACCTCCACTCACACGCCCAGCAATTGAAAGATAGTCAAATGGGTACTGTAGCGTAGTGCAGTCATCGACTCACTTCGTCCGAGAGAAAGCATCCTTCTCCCCATGGGTTCAAGAGAGCTGACCCCCGAAGAATGCGGAGTGAGAGGTTTTGGAAGGAAGGAGAGAGATGACTTTTAGCCAGAGAGGAGGCAAGTTCTCCGTACAAACTGCTCTGGGCTTGGTACTCTCGTAATGTTTCATCTATCTGCTTGTACATATTGCTGTAAATATTTATGTAAATGAAACTTATTATTTTAACAAAAGCCTCAGAGATTCATACTACCACTGCGGCTCTATGTCACAGTACCTTTTGGATGAGCTGGATTGCACCTCACTCTACCATGTGGAGTTTTAGAGTACTAAACAGCTCCCGCCCCACATTCTCTTTTGTTGAAACTACCATGGGACATATTAATTACGACCAGGGGAAGAATCTTGTGATTTTTTTTGGTTGCCCACTGGGCAATCACTGAAATTATTTTGGTTTCCCTTAAAATGAAGTTTCTTGCCCTAAAAATTTTTGCTACACGAAATTTTTAGGAACATGCAGTCGTTACAATGAAAATAAGTTGTCAAATGTTTATTCATAAAATTGCCATTATTATGAAATGAAAATAGAAAAGTTCAGAATGAAAATAGGAATAGGAGACTGCATTTTCAAGCTAAGGAATTAAAAGGGGAATAGTTACTTTTCTTGGTTGCCCGAGGGGCAACTGAATTTTTTGTTTTACTTGCCCATTTAAAAATCTAACTGTCCCGGGCAAGTGGGCAACCGCAAATTTTTCCCCTTGACCACGACGTAGAAATACTTATCATTTAGTTAGCTGCAGGATGACTGCTGAAAAATGATGAATAGAACACTTAGTTTCACGAAATATTGATTGATGAGTAGACTGAATCAAAGAGAACTGGCACAAGAATCTTCCCCACTTCTGACTGGCTTTAGGGATGCCGTCCTTGAGAACATCAGCTCTACACTTTCCCAAATGTTTTTTGGTAAAGATCTTAATCTTCCTGCCAATCTACTGTTTGATCGCCCTACTAAGTTTTCATTGCCACAGTACATAGAAAATCTTCGAGTACGGTTTGAAAACGAATCAACCTAAACACGAAGGTGACAAGGTCTGGGTATGGAAAGGCCTGTCTTTCAAGCTACAATCGCCATGGAACAGTCCTAAACAGATTGGATGATGACGTCGTGGAGATTCGAAAGTCACATAACTATAAACCAAGGGTCTTACATTATGATCGGCTACCCATTTATTGTGGATGTAATTAATCATCTCTGTGGCATAATGCTTCCTTGTCTTCATCTCTTTCCTGTCTCTTCTCTTCCTTTAACTCTCTTTTACTCAGTGCTTATGCTATGTTCAGTGTACATATTTGTACTTATTGATGTGAATTCATCTATTTTCTTTATTACTTATTTATTAATGTGTGTTCTCTTATGTATATCGTTTATTTGTTTATGTTGTTAAGAGCTATTGTTAAATGTGTATCTACTATATAGTTATGCTGATCCCTGACTGTTACAATTCTGGTTCAGCTACTCCAAAACAAAACTTTTACGGTCATTAATTCAATCAGATTAAGAAGTGAAACACTTAATAAAATCAGACCGCTGGTGAGATTTACAAAATTATGAAAATATTTGAGCTAAAGAATATAAAAAGTAATCTGCACTACTTTAAAAATCTGGAAATCCACCTGTTCCCTAATTTTTAAACGATTTTTTGCTATTATCAGCTCAATTTTATTTCTGAGAGTAAGAAAAAGTTAATCATTTGCATGAAAACTAAAGTATAATTGATATTTATGCCATTTTGAAATCACAGTTATCAGGCTTTGAAGGAAAAATTGAGATTCCAATTCGTTTATAATAGTTTTTAAAGATTATCCAGTTCATTTTTATTTTCTCATAAAAAAAATGATATCTTCCGCATGAAGCATTGATATAAGGGGGGCTGTTCCCACAAAACAAAATCTTTCGAATGTGAAAAGTTTCCACAAATTTCCAGAAGAGCATGAAATTCAATTTTGGTATATAATGAAAATTGAGTATGAAGTTATTTAAGTTGACGAAGATTAAATATATTGAGTGTAGACATTTTTGTCAAGTGTTTTTTCTAGTGTCCATGTCAAATGCATTGACTTGTTGAGGTGTAAATTAAGTGCAGGACATGTATTGGAAGTAACCACGTTTCATTCAAATTTGGTTTCATCATAAATAAATGGTTCCCCCCCCCCCCAACTTCTTGAATTTTGCCTATTTTAAAATTCTCGATATTTTTTCTGCAATTTATTCAGACTAAGCATTCGAATAGAGGTGTTCAGAATAATGGGACTCTACTCTAGCTATAAAAAAACTTCAGTACACCCAGGTATCGGAAAGGAAATTATTTTTATGTAAAAGCTTGCTTTTTTTTTTTTTTTTAAATAATAAATGTGGCATTATTTCCTTTTATGAATCAATATCTTTGAAACTGTTACATAGGTATGATGATATTCAATTTACATCCGAGTTTTTTAACGTACTGAAAGATTGTCCAAATCTAAGTCTTGCCTCCATTTCTTCTTCATCCAAAAATCCTCTCTTACACTACCATGCTGGTCTTCGATGTTCTTTCACAATAACTTTGATGCTAAGTCCCGATTTGCCCATGTGATAAGGCTGTGAAGCAAAAAACCACACAGACAACACGTACATCCATTAGTAGAGAGCTCACCAATAAGTATTTGAAAGCATATTAAAGAATTATAACCTTCAGAAAATGATGATTAAATATGAGTTTACAAGCCAAATTCTCAAGAATAACTTTATCATGTAGGCACAAATGTTTTTATGGGGTTATGGTGACAAATGTGTCCGAATTTTTTGCATGACATTAATCATCTTTAATTTTTATCATTATTTACGATTAAAGCCAGCCATCTTCATGAAAATAGTGAAAGCAAAGTCATACAGCTAATAAAATGTTCTTGCATGCTTCTAGAACTTGCATGTTAAATATAAGATAATCACACGCTTTCTTGTAACCCCAACAATCGCACATTTATCTGTTAATCCTAGTAGCTTACTTACAGGTTCCCTACATATTATTAAAATGAGTGTTTACCATTGCTTATCTCCAGATCCAACATATAAAATATTTGCATTTCATTGGATAATTCTGGATCCCGTTAAAACATATATGAGCGACTGTTAAATCCTATTATAATATTCATTTCCTTTTTCCATTGTGTTGTGAGTATCATGTGTTTTATTTACTTGTTAATAAATTCCTTATTCGCAGAGTCCATTTAAGGAAGGGGGGGGGGCTGCATCCCCGGGCCTAGTGAACAAGGGGGCTATATAGAGCCAAGAAAACCCAGAAAATAGAAATATAAATTTTATGTGATCCTAAAAATGGAACGGGTTAATTATTTTAATGGATGATAAAAGTATAGTGTATGCTGATTGAAATTTTACAATCAAACAATGGCTTTGTACGATTGAAGGTATTGAGTGTCTTTGTTAAACATTCTCTGGGAAAAATTCAAAATCTATAGACACAAAATTTTTGCCTGAATAAATGGACTATACACAAAGAAAAAAAGACATTCTCATGAACAACTAGACATACTAGAAACTGGAGTAAATAAACACCAGCTTGAAACAGTATCAATCTTCTTTCACCTTCCATTGTATTGACAGACAATGTGTAACCGGTTGAATGCAAATATTACATCCTTCAGAGATCAATTTGATAAGTTAAAAGAAAGATCTCAATTGCTATCTCCACATGTAGTGACTTCACCTAAGGATCAGGGAAAAAGACTGAGAAGAAAAAAATTTACCAATGGTACTCTCGAATCTGAAACAACTAGCCATGTAACTCCTCAAGGATTTAAAAAACTTAAAAGCTGAAACTTTACTTGTGATAGTCAATAGATTAAATTCAGAAATGATAAAACAAATTAATGCTCTCTGTATACATCATTTTCAATTTCATTACTAAATTAGGTCTCAAAGAAATAAATGAAGAATCAGTAAATAATTTTCTTGAAGTTTATGAAGAAGTAGATTTTGAAGCCACAAAATCTGAAGTCATTCAATTTCAAAATATTTGTTAAGCTGCAGCTTAGAAAAAAAAAATCACCAACAGGGGCCCCGAGCATTAATGAATTTGGGGGCTTCCATCTATGAAATTTGTTTTAGTTTTCATAAAATTTTGATATAAAAAAGAATATTTCAGAACAACATTTGACATTGGGGGGAGGGGGGGGGGCAAAGTCCCGATTTGCCCATGCGATAATAAGGCTCTGATCACTGATACATATTTAAGATCATATGTCATATGTTTAAAAACCAGTTAGAGGTTTTCCAAATATGGTTATTGCATTACGTATTTCCAGTGGGTGTGTAAGCCCGAGACAACGCTGTTCCAAGTGCTCTGGGAGAGGAGAGCTGCCGGATGGGTACGAGTGCGGATGCTTGCCGGGGTCTTGGGTGGGGGCTGCCGGCTGTTTTCTGCGAACTCGCGCCTGGAGGGTGGGCTCGAATCGACTAACCACAGTCTGACTTATCAACTTAAACCTAACTGATTTTCTACAACGTCGCCGCCGGACTGAAGCTGAACATCAAGCTGTAGTTTTTACTACATCTTCACACACTGGTTGAATCACCGGCCCGAGGTCCGAATGGTGTGAGGCTTATGAAGATCGAGGACTCTACTACTGGACTGTGGTCGGTCTTGCGGGTGGCAGCCGACCAATGGTGTGCAGAATCAACTGAAGCTGTCTGGAGTATCCGTTAAAGAAGAGCCACAGTCTGATGGCGAAATGCCGTGGCAGGGCTTATTCAGTGGATGGAGATTCTTCACTTTGCGGACGTGGCTCCCTTAACAGGGCGACGTTGGGTTCCTGCCGCAGTTTTCATCTAGTTTTTGTCATCGGATCATCATCGCCCCGCGTCACTCGCTCCTACGATTGAATTGGACCTTTTTTTCTTCATTTTTTTCCTGGAGATCTACTTGGCCATACCCTGACTTTTTCCATCTTCAACATCGAAGGCCACTCTCTTCACATTTCCAAACATTGTTTTAGATCGCCTGACTTTGTTTTACATTCAACATCTTTTTTTTTTTGCACGTGGTCGTGACTGAGCAACCCGTCCAATGAAGGACCGTGCTTTCACGGGGGGAGGATGGGTCAGTCTCCATTTGTCTCTCTGTTCCTGATTGGCTCGCAGCTTCGCTGCTCGCCCACGTTTTGCTGTCTTGCTTCGATCGACGATCAAGATGCTTTTTCCATCTGTCTGCATCTATTTTGCTGACTCGACTGAATTTTGCCCAGGACTTTATGGGCCTTTTCATCTCATGATTTTCAAATACACACTTACAACTTCACACTGGAGATAAATGCTTTTGCACAAGGTGCTCCATTAAAAAACCCCTATTCAGTCAGTCATTACGTATTTATATAACTCTACTGATATAAAATTGCGAAGCCGAGAGAGCAAACTCCAAATTCTAAATCTTCTAAGAACAAAAATGCAGTAGAATAAGCTGCAATGTTCGGCTTTGCTGTGATCAGTGCACGATTTAACAAGAAACCTGGGTTTTAAAGATGTAATTGAAACTTTCAGCGTGACAAAGGGGTTAAGAAGTGCATTTAATTTTTTTTTAAATTCTGTAAAATATATTCATTAAAGTTTTTGATGCAGCAACTTTTCCTTTGGTTGGTGAGTTGAATTCTTTTGGTTGTTAATATATTTTTTTGTTTCAATTAATTTTTTGTAAGCAGTTCCAGAGTTCCATTTAAATGGTAATGAGAATCTTATTCTAATATGAACATTGTAAAATTTAATCCAATGACGAACATTCATATTAAAGAAAAAAAAAAAAATGTGTGTGTGTGTGTCGGGGGGGGGGGGGGGGTGCTCTGCTATCACAGCCCCGGGCCCTTAAATGAATAAACCGGGCTCTGCTTATTCAGTTCACGGATGTATCTCTTTTCACTTCTGAATTTTTGAAATTATAGTGTCAGCATTGTTGAACATAGCTAATGGTAAGAGTTTAATCCTTTTATTCTGTTCTATATCTAAGAAAAAAAAAAAAAAAAAAAAACATATATAAAATATCTAAAAACAATTCCCCTTTCTCTGAGCCCAGGACCCTCTTGTCAATATTTAGTCTGTTTTTCAAGCATTGATAAAATAAATATATTCACATAATATTTTTACCATTTATTTTAAACATTCGTAAGTCAATTTTTAAGAATGAAAATTAATTATTAAATTGAGTTACATTTAACTCAGCATGGATCATAATGTATATTTTAATTAGAAATGTAACTTTTACTGGAAAATGTAAAGAATTCAATTTTTACTCTTACAGTACTGCAGATTTGAATAAAGGTATGCTTATGGAAAAATATTCATTATATAGGTGGATGGAAAAATATTAAAATTGTGATGCTGCAAGAGGCACCAAAATATTTATTGAAATTTTTCCCTCCAAAAACATTTGGATAAATTGCACAATTTGTCGATGTATAAAATATTATGAAAAGATAGATTCTCTGCAAAATAAACAAAAAGAGCAGATTTTTGAAAATCAACAGAAAAATCTGAGAATCTATCAAGCTGGTAATTGACCCCCCACATGAGATGTTTCCACCAATCTGGATTGCAAATTAGGCTTAAAACAAGTAGATATTGCAAAAAATAAAATAAATACAGACTGTGGCTGCCCCAACACCTTCTTTGACCTGGATGAAATTAGAAATAGTTGCATTATTTTTTTAAATCGTCGCTTTTTGCTCAAAAAAGTGGCAGCCCTGATGTGGCCTATAGTATATGAATGGATTATCCAATTAAAATGTGAATAAAATTATATAAACAATAAAATTACATGATACCAAAAATTTTACTTAATGAGAGAATTAAAAAAGTGGCACTGAGGCATGACGCCCTCTAACCAATGGCCCACCATGTTTCCACGAGATAGAAATATTTTCATCTTTACATTTATAGAAAACTATAAAGCATCAAATTACCTACCCACTATGTAATTTCGTTACTCTCAAAATAAAGATATAAAATGAATGGCAATATTTAGGTATTGGAATTCATATCATGTGAGAAAAATTTTCTTAGTACTACAAAACATTAATTTTTTAATTAGTTTATAGAATTTTTTTTTTTAAAAATAGAGATGAAATTTATAATTCATTATAGATCCTGTGAGCACTCCACTGTTACATTTAAAAATAAAACAAAAAGACAGGAGAAGAAAAAAACACACACACACAAGTTTTGGGATTTTCAAAATTTTTATTATGTACCCACCATGTGCCTTTGAACTCTTACTACTATTGTAGACAGTTATACACAAAATCTTTGGAAGATAATTCCTAATAAAACAAACAATATGGTGATGATTTTAAATATGATTAAAACACACAGTTTGGCAAATGATTTTGGAATGCAATCCAAACATAACATCAAAGTACATAAAAATATTTCATTCATTTAGACTGTTTCAGTAATTAACATAATTCATATTATTTATAAATAAACTATCATCCTTCAAAATTTAACTCTAAAAAAACTTATAAAACAAGTACATCTGATTATGTTGATGATTTTCAGAATGCATAACATTTTCCTGCATGCGTGAATGATAACTGCCAAGTTCCTCTTAAAGTTTTCCATTTTTCAGTAGGACAGTTCAATATAATTACACTAATATACATCCACTATTTATCTCTATAAAGTCTCTTCCAGATATATATATATATATATATATATTTATATTTTTATGTATATGAAGAACAATCCAACTAAATGCAAGTTGCTGTATATTTATCATACAGAACTGATTTCACCAGTGATGCAACACTCCAATTTTCTACGTTTCTAACACACTCAGATGATTGGATTATAAAGTTGCGCATTAGCTAACACTTTCATCAAAACTCAAAAATATTGTTAATTCTGAATACACATACCTGTAAACTGCAACTAGCATTTAACCAGAAAAATACTTCTTACTCCCACTTTAATTTTATGAAAATAATTCGACAGGAATGTGAACATAAATTTATATGCATGAATGATTTTATAAACATTAAACAGTCACAGATTGTATTACAGCAGTCAGTCAGAAAAATACAACACTGCCAGCAGCTATACATTAGGAACAAAAACAGTATATATTCACATTTTTGTAATTTTATGGGGAAAAAAACATCTAACATTAAATATAACATACATTTAGAATAGCTACAATACAATGCAACAAATCATATTTTTACAAGATTATTATTCATCACATTTTGGTAACTGTTAACGCTAAAGAAATAAAGGCAACAATTCAATTGAAAGCCGAAGCTCTTTAGCCAGTCCTTATTCAATGTCAGACAACCATTACCTGAAAGAAAAAAATAAAAAAGGAACTCTAGTATTAGACATAGTAATCCAAGAGTAAAGAAAAAAATCTGTTATATAATAAATGCAAAAGCGATTTCCCCTACATTTATATGCTTTTTTACATAATATCCTAGAGACTACACTACAGAGATAAATAACTTTTACTCTTTTCTTTAACTATAAATTTTAAGACTAACAAGACACCTCATCTTTACTTTTTTCAATTTGCTTAATACAACAAAATAATTTTTCTGCAGTCATATGAAAAATAAAAATACACATATGTAAGTTTGACTCCTGGATTGGTACAAGAACTCAACTGTAATAAATTTTCTGAAACATATCAGGTGTTACTATTACAGGGTGGCTACAGAAATTAAGAAAAAAGTTCCCTAATTTTTCCCTGATTGTCGCACACCCAACAACGATCAAAATTACTGTCACAATAGAAAAATCCAGAGTGGAATAAGGGTACAGGGGTCACAATGACAACAAAATTCCACCTTCTTGGTATAAAGAGCAATTGCCAATCAACCACTAAGGGTAATGAATCATTACTTTTCAATATGACTTGTTACTGGATTGCCTAGATGCATAAGTTTTGACCCAAAAGAGTGTTTCATATTCGTTCGCCTAATTGATTCACATGTCAACATGCATTGGCGTAAACTGTCATGTAACATTTGGGGAAAAATGTTTTCCATTGCAAAAAATACCATTTTCAAATAGGTTGCATCTTAATTTTCTTTTTTTGAGAGGGGGGGGGGGGAGGAGAGATAGCCTTCTTGCTCTTAGTAAGTTATGCCTATGTCTATATGATTCGCAGGTCTGATTTCTTGTATGATCCCCAGGGCCCTTGCTAAAGGGGGGTACTCCTAACAATCACAAAATTCCATTAAACTTGGCAAAATTAGATACCTAGTTAGCAAAATTGGTGAAAATATTTTAACGAAGATGATAATTTACTTTCTGTTTCTGGTACACTTGGTAAAATTATGCAAATTTAGTTAGCAAAAGTAAAAAAAGTAAGCTAGTTGATAAAAAAAATAAGTAAGTTGGTAAAAACCGATATTTGACTTGGCAGTTTACCAACATCTTCTCCCCTCACACACACACGCTTCTCACTAAAAAAAGTCTTAGCAATAGCTCTATGATCCATATCTTAGCACAAGTCCGAATAACTGCGCTTTTGGACTCATAGTGTGTACATCACTTGAGTCTTGGATTTGTAAAGTATCTGCGGTTGAGTATTGTATGATCTAGAACGAACCTACGACCCTCGAGTTTAGATGCTGATCCACAGCTAAAAATGGTCTCGTTCGCTAGGCAAAAATGAAAGTTCCCTGATTTTTGGATATTTTTATGAAATTCCCTGATATTTCCAGATGGATAAAGTACCCTGACTTTTCCATGATTTCCCTGATCTGTCGCCACCCTGTATTAGCAATATGCCAATATTTTTATACATAATATTATAGATACTTATATGACATTATAGAATCTTACAGATTGTTTTACACTTAGTTTTGTACATCGAGTACATTATACAACCACAGAGAAAATATTTGAGTCACACATACAGAGCATTGGTTAAGGCAAGGTGTAAAATACTGTGCTTAGTTTTTTTTTTTTTTTTTTTGGGGGGGGGGGGGGTAAAAAAGTAGGTTTTTTTTTCATTCAATCTTTCTGTACTAAAATATATATATCAGCAATAAAATAAAAAAATCAATAAATTAAGTCATTTTAAATGAAAGTCCATATATGCGCACATATATATATATATATATATATACACACACATACACACACACAAGGACAGATTAAAGGTGGGGTGAAGAAGATAACCACTCCTCACGAGAAAAAAAGAAATTTCATTTTTGGTGATTAAATGCAGAATATTTCTATATAGGCTAGTTAAATAGTGCTGTAATGAGAGTTTACATCACCCAGGTAAGGAATGCAATCCTGCGCTGTTTTTCGTCCTGCAGGATTTCGGGATTGAGATTCTTTGATCCCGTAATCCCATGGATTGACATTTTATTTAGTTAGGACTTCATTTCAACAGAGAAAAGTAGAAAAAAAAGTAAGATTTTAAGCACTATGAAGTTTAACTTTAATAATAATAATTAATCTTATGAGATAATTAATACAATAACTTAGAAATATGAAAATTATAATCATGATATTCAGAATAATATACTAAGTTATGTCTGATGTTAGTTGCTAAAAATGAAGAATATACAATTTATAGATATGTTAACATACATAACGTTATTTTCTTAGTTGCTGAAAAAAGAACGTACCAAATCGAACAAATCCAATGAATCATTTCCTAGTCTAGATTTAATTTTAGTAAAATAATTAAAATTGCGAATTAAAAACTAAAATTAAATCTTTTTAATATTAATTCGTGACTTTCATTAAGAGATAAATAGCAAGAAATATTTCAGTTCATTTGGACACTGGGAACTTTACGAAAAGTTTATATTACAATGTTACTATTCATTGGGAAAGCAGAGTGAAATTATAATAAAAAATAATTTATTTCTCAGCGTCAATCCCACGGGATTACGATCCTAATCCTGCAAACATTCATGCGGGATCCCGCAGGATCAGGATTGCATTCCCTACACCCAGGGCAAGCCTTAGAATGCCCCTCTCTCAAGGAACTGTGCCAGCATGGAACCATAACAGATTTTGTCAACCCTTTTAGCACGACGTCCGGGACATGTGCCCTGCTTGCCCCCCTCTAGTTGCGGCCCTAGCAGATATAAATCATACAATCTTAGACCATTTTTATGTTCTAAATTGCACTACATTTGAATTCACAATCAGTCTTCTGTCAAGTTAAGTGATTTGGGCACAATCATAAAAGTGTACTGTCCTTCAAAAACCAAAATTAGGTCCATTAAAATATAGTACAAATGACCCCAGCCTGTGACAGGGATGCAACTAAGGGGGGGGGGGATTGGGCACAAGCCCTGGGAGCTGTGCTGAAGGGGGCACTAAAATCAGTTATGGTTTCCTGGGATGGGACACAGTAAGGTTTGGCCCAGGTGACAAATTCTAACTGCAGCATTGCCTGTGAAAATGGCCTCTTTTTGCCCACTATTCAGTGCCGTTTTTCTAATTGTGAACCTAAATTTCAAACAAGTTCAAAATTGCTGCCCCTTGTTTTTTGCAGTCCTGGGAAATTATCTAGCTTGCCCATTCAGTAGAAATGGCCATCATTCCTGTTGGGTTGAAAAGCATGCAATTCAATTCTTATGTTGATTTTTGCAGAAAAAACTTTTTTAGAATTTGATTGTATATGTGGGTCATAACTTTGCTCCCTGACTTTTTAAACTAGGGGGGGGGGGGGGGGGCAAAATTTTATGACTGTAAAGGCTAAAATTTGAAATATTTGATTTTTTAACATAAATTAATTTTACTAGTTTCACGCATATCTTAAATTTTTAGCATATTTCTCGATAAATAATGAGCATTCATTAATATGATTTTTTAGAATAACTTCAGATGCATTATTTCAAATCTGATGTGATATTTCAAGGCTGATTAACATTTTATATATATATAAAGTCAAGGAAACATGAGGAATAAAATTGGGAAGTTTCAATTTCTGAATAAACTTTAAAAAACATGAGAAAATCAAGGAAAATCCTGAGGGCAAAATTAGGAGGGGGGGGGGGGAACTCCCCTGAGAATCAGGTCAAAATCATGAGACTTGGTACGTATGCAGGTTGTAAGATAACATTCATGGTTATGCAAGTCATGAAAATGTTATTTGTTCCTAAAAATACACTATAGCTTTAAATACCCGATTCCAATTTTAACAGGTTTCATTTACTCAAAAATATCATTAAAAAATCCACAGAAAAATAAAACAATTCTTACTTCTTGTTACAGATATTTAGCAACCAATTAATTACAATAGGTTCATTTGAAAAACAACTTTATACAGAAATGACCTAAATTGAGTGGTTGTTAATTTTCCTAACAATGTGTACACCGTCTTTATCTCACTATTATATATATATTATTAACAATAGAACGGTGTTTCTAAGAAATTATTAATATAATTAAACAATTCCATTAGAATTAACATGTAATTTTTTTTTGGTGGTGGGGGGGGGGGGATCTTAAAAAGCCACAGGAATATCTCTAAACTAAAAAGTAGCCATTTTCACAATTAGTAGTTAACGTAACAATGATATCATCTGCTCTGAACATCTGTTCTTTGTGGTTAAGGCAAAACTACTCAAGGGTTATCTGTCTAAAAGGGAGATGACTTGTGTGGAGGACTTTTTAATGGATTCTAACATGTATTCACGTTACATTTGCAGAAAACTGCTAGATCGACATCTGCATGGTAGGCCAAAAATCAGGACATGCACACTTCAGCTATCTACCATGTTCAGTGTCTCATCCATTCAACGACGGTGGGGACCTTTAGAACATCTAACACACTTATTACTTATTCCTGTATCTTCAAAACAACTTGAGATTAAACAAAAATGTTTATTTCACAAACTAATAAAAATGCACTTTTCTAATTCAGAAAACATATAGACCTTTCTCACAGGGCACCAAAGGGATCATTAACTGATGTTGCTTGCTGGGATAGCCCAGGAGTTGCTGATGACATGAGAGGCACCTGAGGAACAAAGCCACCAGTATATGCAGGTTGTTGCATTGGAACAGAAGGAGGAATGCCACCCATGGCTGCTGGTAACCCACCCATAGCTGGAGTTACAGGTCTCATACCTCCAGCCTGTAAGAAAAGCAAGTCAAATTAAGTGAGAAGTCTTAACCTAATTACATTAAACTTGAGAGAAAATTAAAAACATGTTTGGACTCCAGTGAGTATTTCGATTTGAGAGGTACTACTGTATTACTATATTATGGTTAATGGAAAATTTAAATAGAAAACATTTTCTAGCATAAAGTTTTAGATTAAAGATTGCAAGTCTAAAAAAGTCTCTGAATTTTTACCATGTATGGTTGGGGCTGGAAGACTCCAGAAGCAGGGGGCTGTGGTTGATATGCCCCACCCATAACACCACCCCACTGACCAGCAGTGACAGGCTGAGCCTAGAAAAGAAAAAGAAAAACCAATCGCTAAACTAATTAAAAATACCTAGTGGCAATATAATTACTTTCCTTCATACAGAAAATCGCTCATACTTAATAGAATCAGAATTTCCCTCTTATTTCATAAGTTCAATATCACAAAGGCATAGATAGTTTAAGGTTGCAACTTGAAATCAACTAACACAAATATTTCTGGAAGGTGAACACATTTATGTGAAATAGAAACTATGTGTTGTAAACATAAGCGCTTTTATTGGAAAAAAAAAGGAATGAAACTTAAAAAAAAAGATGCAAATATGGAAGAACGTAAAAATTAACGCTGTGCAAAAAAATCTGAATTTGAAAACCGGTGATATTGAAAAATTTCAGAAGGTGTTAGTTCAACTCCTTAGAATAAACCATATTATGAACACATTTCATGCTTGATATACTTACAGTACAAAAATAAAAACAGTACTTTAAAACTTCTTTAATCTTTAACAGAATTATGTTCTTAAATGGCAAAGCTGAACTTTATTTTTTTTTTATAAATATTCTGTAGCTTTATAGAAACAATGCATCTAGTATTTTATAATCAGTCTTTGAGCAATAAAGTCAATTAGAGAGTAAAGTTTATTTTAAAATATGTTGTCTTGTTTTAAACAGTTATGGCTACTGCATCAGTTATAATAAAACATTTTTCAAGCATCCTGTGTTCTGAAATCAATGTACAAACCATTTGAGGATATCCATGTTGTGGAGAGGCTGTCCAAGCTGGATTGGCTGGAACTGCACCAGGAACAACAGGAATGACAGATGCAGGTGCTGTCCAAGACGATACAGGGCCAGTGCTTTTAGCAGGAGGTTTTGGAGATCCCCACTGATGACTACCTGGTCTGTGAAAACAATTCATAGCATGTAAATTAGCATGCCTTATTTTACAATATGTCAGGCTATGGGAAAACATGGGAATCACAATCTATGAGAATTTGGGGGTTGGGGGATTCCCCCCTCCAATATTTTGTCTTGATGATCTTAACCCTTTATCAGGGAACATGCCCTGGGCACCATGTGGATGGAGGTGTCAAAATCATTTATGGTTCCAAAGTAAGGGGTGCCAAAATTAAGGTTTGCCTTGTAAGATGTAAACTCCTATTGAGGTATTAGATATTAATAGTGTACATTTATTTTGTAGTGTGACAAACAAACTTTCCAATGCTCAAACTTTGAGTTGAAAAAAAAATTGAAAAGAACATTTAGGTGGGTGTTAAGATTTTTTTTTTTTTTTTTGTGTGTGTGTGTGTTGCTGATGGATAGCCATTGTTCCGAATTTTCTGTTCAGATGTCAGCTCTAATGTTAATCCTGGCCAATCTTTGAAGGTTTCCATTGTTTGGAGGTGACTGTTTAAGGAGGTTTCATTATAATTCTAAATACATTACTGCAGAATTTCTTGGATTCATAATTCTATCAACATTTATTCTTCATAAAGTAAAAATAAGAAGCCATAAAAATAAAAATCATGTATATCAATTGTGTAAATAGATTTAAAAATACTTCTCCACCAAACACAAATTTTGAATTATCATAAAATTCCAAAGACAGAGGTATCCTTTCAAATATATAAAAGTAAAAAAAGTTGTAAAAGCAGTTTGAAAGCAAAGTATTGAAATACAACAAGAAAGCTAGAAAAAAGTCAACACCTACTTTTTCACTGCTTGTTTGGGGCCATTTATGTCAAGATTAGAGGCTAAGCTAGCTAATGTAGAGTCTAAATCTCCTTTAAGTATGCTTTTTCCAGCCTGTTTTTCAGTTGCTGCTGGTCTAGAAGTTTGTTGACCATGAGGTTGAAGAGGTTCACCAAAGGCATCAAATCCACCTAAAATCAAACATGTACGTTCTACTTCTGAAGACAACATTAAAAAAAAAAATTAGACTTAACACCTTATGCCTGTCATTCAACTTTTAAATCAAGCTACTCCGATATCCAAATTGTTTAACTCATTTAGGCCAATACAAATAAGCAAGAACACAAAATATAGAATTAATTTTGTTCTTGGAAATTTAGTGTATTTCATGTAACACAATTTAAGATTTTTTGCTTGTCAGTATTCATGGTACCAAAAGTAGTCCAATTTGAGTAGATAATTCACATATGAAATTTCTATAATTCAACATCTACTATAAACAGGGTTCTACAGATAAAATGGGTGAATGGATTGCAACTAAATTTGGTATACAGACTATACATGGAATGCTCAAGAAATTTTTATAAAAATTAGTTCTGAAAATGTCTGCTAGGGGGCACTTTGCATGAATAAACAACAAATTTAGCAATGGGAATGGCTAATTCTAAATGAACAAATAATTCCAACATTTAATTATTAGTTCGAGCATTTATTAGTTCAGGTCTTTTTGAGCTGAGTTCACGAAGCAAAGTATCACCTAGCAGACATTTTATGAACTAAAAAATATCTTTCTTCATCTCGCTTACAGTCCATATGCCGAATTCGATGGCAATCAGCTCACCCATTTCAGCTACAAATTGCTGTTTACAGGGGAGGTTTAATTATAACCACCCTATACTATCTTATTTGGTAAAAATCACTCAGTTATGCTACTATGCCAGCACGACAATTCAGGCAATTTTATTTTGAAATGTTGTCAGCAGTCACTTACTTTTCTTTTGCTCTCTCTATTTTTAATGTCATTTTATGGCTTTTGCTTTAAAAGTGACTAATAAATAATGCAATGTTTACTAAAATATATCATTTTGAACATAGATACCAGCCACAGAAATATTTCTTTTTCTAACTTTTAAATTTAATATCTCAATGACGGGTGTCTAGGGTCAAAATAATACAATAAAGTTAACATTGTATAATTTTTTAATCACCCTTAAAGAAAACTTTATACAAAAGAAAAATAAGATAAATATCTAAAATTTATCAGCTTTTTCTTCAGCACTATAAACATTGCTTATAATTTTTTTTTTTCACAAGTATTATGAAATTTTGTTGAAAATTAAGCTGAACATAAACATATGACAAAAAATCGGATTTTTTTGAATTATTCATATTTTTGTGAACATCAATTGTGTTTTTACAAAAAATGAGTAAAATATTTTATGTAAGTTAGAAATTATTTACAGCTTTTCATAACAAAAGATGATCCAAAAGACTGGTCTAAAAAGACTTGTGATTGCATCTTCACTGTAAAGTTTAAGGTACAGTAGAACCCTTCTTCCATCACCTTTGGGACTGGGGGGTATGGTTGGAATGCAAAAAAGGGCAGATTGTCAGCAAATACAGATTTACAGAAAATTAAACAATCTCTGAACTCAAAAATGACTGTGTGTATTGTTTTCAACAGTAAAAACATTATAATAAACTGCATAAAAGCTATTTTTATCATTGAAAAAGATAGAAAACTATTTACTGCACACAGGTATGTAATGCGGGTGGTGAGTCACTGATGAGTTAAGACAAAATTTGCTTTAAGCATGGTCACATGAACCAGAGTGACGGACCAGCAGAGGGTGGAGGAGAGGCGTTCTACTGTAAAAAATAATCTGTACATGTATTTAGAGTTACGGAAAAATTCTAAATACTGCCCCAGAAAAAAGCCTAAAATTAATTTTTTTTTAATTATACAATGCATAAACATCTAACAATATTTCAAATAACCGGATAATTGTGAATATATTTCACAGTCACTTAATTAAAAATTTCATACTTCTGCCCTGCTTTCTCATCTTTATTAAGCTACATGAAGTACTTTTCTTAATGGAACATAGTTCTTTTTATATATTTATTTTCTTAATTTTTCAATATTTTGGATACCAGAGTAGTATTTTGGAAGGCAGAGTCTCTCTCTCTCTCACACCCACACATCATAATACACAAATAAGAAACACGAGAATTTAAGTGTACTACATGCACTTTAACTAAAAAGAATAATTGCATAAAAACACAAAACTACAAAACAAGAAATTATCTAATTACATTATACATAGTGACACAATCATGAACATATAATTCCTTTGTATTTTAAAACTATCATTCACAACATGCAGAAAAAGGCAAGTGCTGATTAAAAGTAAGATATCTAATAAACAGAAGCACATGCAAGACCAAAACCAACTTAACCAAGTAGAGAAAAGTATTGAGATGTGACATGACAAATACAAATGTAAAACACTTAATCCAGGCCAGTGAAGAGAGAAATCACCTGGCATTGGAGCTCCAAAGCTGGAAACTGATTTAGCAGGAGAGCTCATTCCCGAAGGTGGGGTGCCATACCCTGGAGTGGATGATGCTCGGCCTGTTGGGGTGCCGGCAACACCCGTTATATTATCGAGCATGGTAAGAGAAGCAGAGGCAGGAGGTGGGTTAGCAGTACCTACAGGAAGTCCTCCAACTCCAGCCATAGGAGGGAAAGGCTGACCCACAAAACCAGGCCTTGGGCCAGGTAAAGCCCCAGAAAAGGTTGGGGAAGCAGCCATGACAGGGGATGACATTGGCTGCATAGTCTGATGCAGGCCAAAATTCAAATCATCAAATGCTGAAGATGCAGACTTTTGGGGGACAGGCATAGGCAAAGCGACCCCAACTGCATTGGCTATGGCTTGTGCTCTGAGGTCCTGAGATGCTCCACCACTCACCGAACCCAGACCAATAGTGTCAAGCCCACCAAAAGGAGATGGTGGAGGAGCACATGGCTGTGCTGATAGTGGTTGATCCCCAAGATCATTCAAATCATTACTATCAAACCCAAACAAGTCCTTTTCTACATTATCTTTTGTTTCAGCTGCCTTTGGTTGTACAGGTTGTGGTTGCACAGACAGGGGTGTAACAACAGCTGTGGGAACAGTAGTAGTAGTAGTAGGGGTAGGTTCAAATGGTGCTCCAAAGAGGTCATCACAAGCAGCTGCTGGGTTTGTAGTCGTAGGGGTGGGAGGAGGAGGAAGTTTAGCAGTAGGGGAAGCAGATGCAGCCATGCTACTGCCCCAAATGTCCGCCACAGGTTCTTCACTTGCCGATGTGACAGGGACAGTAGCTTCTTCAGCAGTCTCGACTGCATCTCCAAAGCCTCCCTCTGGCACATTGGACAATATTGGTGTGGTACCGGCACCCCTCATAATTTCAGCAGTAGGAGAAGGTGAAGTGGAACGGCCTCCAAAAGGTTCCATGACAGGAAGACTAAGTTTTGTGGTAGTAGTTGTCTCTGGAGCTGAAGAGAAAATTAGTTCTAGGTAAAATATGAAGAAAAGAAATGAAGGTAGGTATGGAAAGCCTGGATTCTTCTCAAATATAATAAAAACAATTTTAATTTATATTCCCATAGTAAGTTGGGTTTTTAAGGTGTCCCTCCCTGGCTTGTAAACATTCATACAAACACTGCTACAGATTAATGCCTAAAGTGCTTTTAACAAATTCCTTTATGGGGAAAAGTAATCCAAATCAAATTTTTAAAAATCTCCCTTCATTTCTTTGAAGATATAAACACATGCATGAGTTAGGTGTTAGTTATAAGTAGAGAAAGTTAGTTTTAAGATTAAAGACATTGATTAAAAAAACACACTGTTTTCCTATGCTTATTTTTTTTTTTTTTTTATAAAGTTTTAAAAAATAACACTTTACACCAAGAAAATCCATAATTAACACTTGTATTCAAATATTAAGTTTATGAAGAGATTCAAACATAAATCTAAGGAATATAAATAGCACATTTAAATTAAAAAAATTATGTCACAAAAGCCACATGTACCAATACACACCTGAAGTAGTAACGGGTGTTGTTTCCACAGAAGCACCTTGGTTAGCTTAGAAATAGCAAGCAAAACAGATGTTAAAGCAAGTCATTATTTAGGCAAGCACAAAGATAATGCAGCACAGCATTTATAACTTAAAGAAGCAGATAAAGTAATGAAAATGTTGTTTAGTGTCTTCTAAACTCATCATTTTTAATATTAAGATATAAAAAAATTACATATAAAAAATTCTATTAACTTTTCTATAGCATTGAACCAACTATTCAATTCATGTTATTAGTCACCAGCTTAATTCCAAACAAATAACTGTATTAAATATATATATATATATATATTAGATTATAGTCATAACTTTATAATGCACAGTGGTTTCACCATGAAACTACTTAATTGAAGTACTTTCACTACCATTCACAGAAGGAAAAAAAAAAAATGCCACTTCTAAATTTCCTATCTAGGTTTTAGAAATAGCATCTATAGTTTCCAGAAAACAACTAAATGATGACAATGGCAGGGGTGAAGCTTTAATTTTTTTTTTTTTTTTTTTTACAGCTATCAGTAAGTAAAACTGGTGAGTGCTTGTGCTTTAAAAGATTTGACAGTGTTTTGGGATGTTTTCAAAGAATATTTTTCAAAATTTAACACAGCTCTTAAAATTTTGAAATTATGGTGCTTAGTTTGGATCCGATACTAAATATAACAGTTTTTCATAAAAAGATATCAGAAGCACACATACACACACAAAAAAATCAACAGGAATTAACCCTTTATAGGGCCATTTTTTCTAGTAATATGTTAAAATATTTTTGGGATTGAGCTTTTTTTATAAAAAGAATTCATCTAGCTCAGTACCTAAAATTAGATATTAAAGACTTTACTTTTTTGAGGGAAGTATGCTTTTGACCACCCAGTGGGAGCTGTTCAGAGGTAGGACATCTTATGTTTTGCATTTCTTTATATTGCATTACATCACATTAGTAAAATATAATTTGCAAATACCAAAATCTACAAGTGGAATTATAAATTAGATATACTTTTTTTATTAATGACGTAAGAATTTATTAGATACAGTAAAACTTTGCTATAATGATACTCTATACAACGACAAATCTTTCTAAAATGATAAAATTTTGTGGTCTTTCAGAATTTCCGTAAATTTTTATCTCTCCTCAATAAAGCAATACATCCCTCTAGAACAATAATTTTATTGGTTCCCTTAAGTATTGTATCGAGGTTTTACTGTATTATTCTCCGTGAAATTTCAGGAAACAGGCATCAACACTTGTGCTTATAAATAACTAAATTTATAAATTCTGAGTTTATAACTACAAATAAACTATGAGAAATGATAAGATGAATGAACACATAATGCACAAGAAAAAATAGCTTCAAAGTGGTGGTCTCTTCTTGATCCCAGGCTAAGCCTTTCTGTAGTCCAAATTTTTGTAAACAAAGCTCTACATTAGTTCTTTTTTTAATTTTTCAGCAGATGGCACCTCAAATCATAGGTGGGAAGTGAGAAAATAGCTTCTCATTCACATTTAAAAATTAATGAAGTTGGTGGGAAAATGTACTTATGGCCTTATAAAGGAGAAGAAATAAATAAACCTGATTTAAAGACTATCACTCTGTGGGAGTGGGTTTTAAAATACACAATCACAAACAGGGACTTAACTAGGCAAAGCAAGTGCATGATGCAACACAGTCGTGAAATGCACCCAAGAGGTTAAGGTGATTTTAAAACTTAACTGATGCTAATGATTATTTAAATTAACAAATACATTAATTATTAATTAAGATATTTACTTAGAGGTGTTAAAAATAATTCAGAAATGCACTGTGTTAAGATTAAAAATAAAATAAATAAAAACTAAATGAAACACTGAATATGTAATCACTAAATAAATGCATACATAGATTAATAGAAAAAGTAAACTAAGTGCAAAACACAGAAGGCACTAATTGAAAGATTCTCACAGATCCTAAGAAAGTCCCTACTAGCAATTTTGCTCGGGCCCTCATTGCCTGGCTACGTGGCCGGTAGTAGCCCGAGCAAAATTGCTAGTAGGGTTATAAACAATACACTGATGAAATTCAATGTTAAAAGCATACCATTTGAAAGATGAATAAGAACAGTTTCAATAAAGATTAAATGTTTTCTTCAGCATTGAAATCTAATAGTCTGCTGTTTCCAAATTTTTAATGGCATATTATATATATAAATAAAGCATAGTAGTAAATTTCCATCACTAACACATAAATCTGCATGAATTTATAAGCATTTTAATAAAATGCAACTTTGATGTTGCAATTTGATAAATACTGCAACATTTTTGTAATTTTATAATCACAGACTACTACCAGCAATCTTAAAGCTACTTTCTAATACTGAAGATTAATCTTTGATGATAGTGTTGGTTATTGTTTCACTTTTGAAAGTTATTTACCAAGGCCCTTTAAATTTAAAAAGGAAAAAAAAAGTCTTTGTCAAAATTATATTTGCCATCTATGGTGATGCCCAATTCATTGATGCTACAGATGAACATACATCTAGAGGACAATCATCACCATATTCAAGGCGAGTTTAACAATCTATTGTGATAATGACTATCCAGCAAATTAGAATGATTTTGCTCAAGAAAAATTTCAATACTACACTGAAGAGCCAAAATATTATGACCACCTACTCAATAACACATTGCCCCTCCTTTGGCCTTCAAAAAAGCTGCAACTTGCCTGGGCATGGATGCCATGAGTTCTTGGTAGATAACTAGAGACAGGTTATGCCAAATATTTAAGCAACAATCACACGAAGTCGAGATATTGAAACATGGTGGGTGGTTGAGATCAGAACTGTGGCTCTATGTAATCCTAAAGATGCTCTATGGGATTAAGATCCTACGAGTTAGGTGTCCAGGACATTAATTTGAATTCATCACTATGCTCCTCGAATCACTCCAATACAATTCCAGCCTTGTGACATGGAGTGTTGTCCTGTTGGAAGATTTCATTTCTTGTTGGACAAACGCCATGCAAGGGTAGAGGTCTTTGCAGCACAGAAAGTTGTGGCAGTGGCGTAATGACCTCAGAAACCTGGTGGCAGCAGCGCACTGCAGCATAGGAAATTAAAAAAAAAAAATAAAGAAAGAAAAGTGAGTGTAAGAGCATAATGAAAATGGGTGTATGCATACATATACATGTGGTGCCATTCTATCCTGCCAGTTCCTATGCCGACTTTTCCTTTGGGTCAAAGCCAACAGATGTCAGCACGAGACGGGCACATCTATTTTTTTTTTTTTTGGGGGGGGGGGGGGGGGGGGGCTTTCGAAAGGATGCAGCAAGGAACAACCTGTTTTCCCGGGCAGAAAAAACTAAGAATCTGGCTGTAGATGTAGTGACATGGGCTCTGCAGAAGACAACTATGTGGATTGGCAGATGTGCCGTTATTCTTGGCGCGTTTTTTTGTTTGTTCGTTTTTGTAAATATAAATATAATTCCATTAATCAAGATTTTTAGTATCTCTTTAGTTTATTAGACAGGTGTCCTGGCTTAATCTCTACAAAAATGGTGTCAGAATCAAAAGTGGAAATTGCCCACACTGGCACTAGTATGGCTAAATGACTAACTGATGGAATGTTTGGCTTATTTTTTTCAGAATTTTCTAGACATTGTGAACTCTGCAAATTTCTAAGTGGCGAAGATGATAATATGATGATAAGTGTTACTCTATGGACTGATTCTAGAGGACTATTCGAAGCTAATAATTGTTTGGAAAATGCCTATGAAGAAGTGTTCTTAAGTATTTGCTTTTTAAGAAATATGCATGGGATGACGAGTGGATAGCTAGATGATAGACGAGTGGAATTTGAAATATTTTTCAAAAGTGAACTTTAAGAGCTTGTAATCCGAGACAAATAAACTATTTTTTGAATTGTGGAGCTGTTTCGATTTTGAAATGTTGGAACTTTAAAAACTTTTTGTGGCATATTGACGCATATAGATGTACTGTTGAAGCATGTCTGCTACTTTCACCGGCTGGTAAACAATTCCGAAGGTTTTTTTTTTAAAGATTTTCCTAACTAGATGTTCTGGTTCTAAGAACTGCATAGTGAGGGTGGATTTTAACGTAAAACCGGATAAATGGGTGGATCTTCTCAAAATCGGATAGGCTTATGTTGTTTATATGCACATTCATGGTACATTTAATTATCAGTACACAATTGATACACTACTTGCTTTAATTTTTTTTTTTTCTATCCACAACCTGGCCATGAAGCATTCCAAATCGATAAGATTATGTTTTTTAAGGTATAATTCAAGGCTCACAGTTTTTTTAAGCAATCAAATCGCACTCAAAAAATTAAAGTAGTATATTTACCAGCTACTAGCATTATTCAGTATAGGAAAAAAATAAGCATTTAGTAATTGTTAATATATATATATATATATATATATATAACTAACAAGTAAAACACAAAACATACTACAAATAAGACATATCTCGCAAAAAAAATATAACAGCTATTAGCAAGAATTAGAAACCAGAATTTGAAGCCAAATAAAGTGCAAGAATTATTGTGATAATATAATGGAACGGAAATTATAACCACTGTCACCATCTTCAGGGGCCACAAACAGTGGATTATAATTTACAGCAAACCAAATAGTAGGGTTTCGGTTGTGTGGCATATCAGAAGAGATATTAACTCCACACATCTGGGCCCTACCCTACTATATAAAGGAAAGAAGAAATCAAAAAGATAACAAAAATTAGAAATAGGAATATAATTTTATATACCAGACCTTGAGCACATGTAAATTTCATTTGAACAAATGATATGTGTTGCCAATGTTAAGAATTGTAAAAAGTGAAAAATGGTGTTGCCACATACTAAAAGGTAATATTATTGAATTTTAAGAATATCCAGGTATATTAATATAATAAATATATATTGAATAATAATAAATTAAAATGATTGAATAAAATAAATAGTATAGCAAAATTAAATATAACATTGTTTAAAAAATATAAGTTATTGTATGACAGAAGATTAATCTAGTAAATAAGAAAAAATAAAAAATAATGTTTAGGACAGAATAATCACAATATAGGAACCCCGTTTTTTTTTTTTCTTTTTCTTCTTTTTTTTTTTCCCCTCCAGATATATATATGCATGCATATACACATCCAAATTGTTTTATATATATATATATATATATATTGTGTCTCAATTTTGACAATCAATGGAATAACAAGTTTAGGTAAGGATAAAATATTAACTCCTTTAAAAAAGTATGTCATTTTGACTTCTATCGACTACATTGCTTTCCAGTTTTTGACTTCCAGCCACCCTAAAAAGAAATTCTGGAAGAACATTCTTCCTCAGTTGTCCGAAGCTAGTCGGTGGTCAGCTTTCAATTTTCCCAACCTAGTTGTTAGTTACCAGCTACTCTGAAGACTTTTCTTAGCCTAATTCAGAACGCTCCTTTTCAATGGGGGACAGAGTTAATGACTTGGCTCTTCAACCGATTCGAGGAGGAATCAACCCCTGGTTACATAAAGCTAGTGGAAAACATTTAGCAAGGAGATTTCTAAAACATTAAATACATTGCAGAAGTAAACTATTAATTTTTTTTCCCTTCAAATGGGTGGACATTTGCTCCATGCAGTTTCAGAGATACTCCTTCCAAGTCTTCAGGCCATTACAATCTGCCCTCTATTAAATTTGCTTAGATCAACAGCATTTCCCTTTATACAGACAAATGTACATGCAAGAATAACTGCTGCTGGAGAAGGCAAGGAATCAAATACCATTTTTCTTAATTATGTGCTCTCCATGTCACCCAGACGAGTTCATTGAAAAATGTGGGGGTGGCCATAATGTTTTGGTTTGTCAATGTATAAGACATTGAATATTTTCTTTTAAAATACTGACGTTTTGACTGTCTGCCACAAGCTATATGCCTTCCTAGTAGATGTTTTTAACTCTACCCATGTCCTAATTATCACACGGGCACTTGGGATACATGCCCTGGGCACACACAAATAGGGCAAAAAATTGAGTTTAAAGCAATGTACAGGGGCGCAAAAATTAAGCCAGCTGTATATAGGGTCATAAAAATGTACAAGTGCCCAGGGCACAAAAATGTTATAGTCAGGCTCTGACTCTACCGAAATATTAAAAATTAAATCTCAAAACAATGGAAAAACAAAGTTTGTTTTGGCCAATACTATCCTAACAATATAATTAGCTACAGATGCGATGACTGTCAATGGTGGTTGTGTTACTCTCTCAAAATCATGCTATAAATTGCCCAGCCTGACGATATACATAACCTGCCAACATATAAAAACATTTATCAGGAGCAACTTGGGAAAATATCTGAAGTTTTGAAAAGTCTTCAGGAGTGGGTCATGACTCAATTTTTAAAAAAACTTATTTGCGATGAATGGTATTTAAAAATTAACCGAATAATGCATCAATAATTAACATAAAAAACATTAATCATTAACTGTAAAGTATATTTACACTAGATCTTTAAAAATGGAGTTCAACTGATCTTATATATTTCAAACATAAAGATAGATCAATGTAATTAATATAAAGTAAATATGTGTAGTCACAAATGCCAACTTTTAAACCCGTTTGGCAATGGATTCCCCCCCCCCCCCCCCGTACAATAAACATGTTTTTTCTTTACTTTTTTTGTATGCATTTCTCTCTATTTCTATTTTATTAAGTTCAACTCCACAGTTCGCTATTTTTCCAGAGAAAAATTGTGTGTTGCGGAGTGTCCGGAATAGTAACTGATTTATGGAGTTGCTCCTGATGAACTGGAGCAGTTGGCAGGTATGGACATATCATTAAATTAAATGTCTCAAAAACTGAAGCCAGCTTGGTTATATTTTTGTTTGATGAGAAAGCAAAAAATCTTAACATAACAATAAGGCTTTATGATTTCAGTAGGAATTTTGAAGATTTGTAACTCTGGTTCTAATTAACTGATTTATATTGGGGGAGGGTGGATTTAAAAATGCAAGCTTTGATTTTTTAGTTTATGGAACATTAGTTTTAGATTACTAAACCTTTAAAGAGCAAATCCCTTGTGTGTCTGCTAAATGCAGGCATGCTGTATAAAAGAAACCATTTTTATTTATTGTTGAATAGCACATGGAACACATATTTCATTAGTTTGAGCATGAGCATGATAATAAAGTACAATTTTTTAAAATTATTACTTTTCCGCCACAAGGTATACCCAGGGTGCGAATTGAACATTTTCTCCAGGGGGGGACATTTAAGAGAAAACATTCTCCATCAGGGGACATTTGAGAAAGAAAAACAAAAACAGAAAGAGAAAAAGGAGGAAGGTGTAAATGCTCCACTCACACAATATATTAGGTATTACATGACAAATGCAGTCGCCAGCATGTATAAAAAGTGACTTAAATTCAAATAAAAGTCGACCACTGATTTTCTATGCACATATTCCTGCTTATGTCGATTCTCCGTCAACCCTGAAATTCAGCTGGTGGCAGAGCAGTGCTTATTCATTCATTTCGCAGTATTCCTTTGAAACCTGCCCCCAGTTACGGCGTGAGAAGTGCCATCAGGCATATGTATATCTATTTCAAAGGCATGTTTGTAACTTGCTCCTTTATCTAGTAAACAAAAAATTTCTATTCTCAATAGTTAAAATCGTTAGGCACACCCTCCAAAAAAAGTATTCGAGCAAGAGAGAAATTTCCTACGTTGGTTTCGTATATTAAAAATTATTTATCATAGAATATGAATTAGGCTATAGATAAATATGACTTTCCATATTTCTATCAAGTTGTGCATTTTTCAAAAACTCTATTATTCGCAAATCTAAAATAGAAAATTTCTCTCTTGCCTGAATACTTTTTTTGGAGGGTGTACTGTTGAACTTGTAGGGTGGGACACAAATTAATTTAACATTTCTCCAGCAGGAGATAAATAGTATCCCTGGCAGGGATCAATTAATGTTTCTCTAACCAGGGATATTACTTTCTCCAGCTGGGGACGATCCCCGGCATCCCCCCGTCAATTTGCACCCTGGGTATGCCATTAAGTTTTCTAAAACCATTAATTCACGATTATGAAATAGGATTTAGGTGGATATGTTTTATGTGGCAGCCACTAGCACTCAATTTATATAAACACCTATTTAAAGAAACAACTGTGTGAAACATGTGAATTTAATAATGTACTATTTTTGTGCTTTTATCTATTTTATTTCCAAGGAAGCTTTCATTTGCCAGAATAAAACTTGGATTCCAATGAATGACAACTGTGGAAATTTTAAGATTTACGTAAGAAAAACCACTTTATTAAAGACTGGCTTAAATTCATTGGTATCAAAAGCTCAAAACCTACACACACAATTCAGATTTTCTCAGAATTTATGAGTTCAATAAAAGCAAATTCTTTTCAACATCCTGAAGATAGAGTAAGGGAAATGTTTACATACATTATATGCATATCCATTACATTTTGATTCACTCAGAATAAAATTGTTATGCCAAGAAACTTAATTGATAATACCGTTAAACTAATTTCCAGCAACTGACAGTCAACAAAAAAGAATGTTTGAAAAAATTACAGATTGTCCTCAATCTATATATGTCCTTGTTTATATCCTCCCCCCTCCATTCACGTTCATATTTAATTAGCAAAATGTATTTTTATACAAACAGAATTTTTATCTTAATTATTAATGGATTTTTAACATTTAAATAAAAGTTAATATTTTTAAATAACTAGATAATTTGTTCAAATTTAAAATATCTCATAAAGGTATTATATTAAAAAAATTATTAAGTTTACACTATGAAATAACATTACTCAAACAATATTTTTAATAATTGTAATTTAGATATAGAAGTCTTAAATTCAGAATTTCCCTAAATTTTAGCATTTTACTAATCAGTTATTTTCCCTAATGTTAAAAATCTTTTGATTCTTCCCGAAATTACGTCAATTCATGTATTGTTTTCAGTCATTAATTGTTGCAGTTGTCTAATCGTTATTGCAGCACTAAGCAGTGGCAGGAAAAATATCCAAGATGACATCCACGTAGGTAAACCTTACTCTCCATACGATAAATAACACCATTAATTTAATGGAATATTAATTATGTTTTTCATTGGTTTTATTTAAGGATTTCACGTTCATCAACACTCCATACAGTCAATGCTCATTTTTAGGTACCCGTAGGGACTGCTAAAATAGTTCATAAAATCAAGTCATAAATAATCTATCGAAGTGTACTCAGGACTACTCGCTAATTCATTAAATCGCAAGCATTCGTAAAATAAATGTTCACAAAAAATTAGCGTTGACTATCACATACTATAATCAAACGCCCAGAGTCAACTAACATCAAGTCGCTCATCTCCAAGAGCTGGGGCATACGAGCCCAGCTACTAATAAAATGTAGTTTCACCCAGAATAAAATCAAAGATGGCGTCAGGGATTTTGCTTTTCCTCCAATCAAATTCCTTAATACACAAACACATGAAATTAAAATTTATCGCTCAATTTCTCACGTACTGATTTTTGTTTGCCACAAAATGTTTAGGAAGAATTCTGATGGGAATTTAGGAAGGGAAAAAAAAAAAAAAAATAATAAATAAATAAAATTAAAAAAAAAGCACTTTTAGTGAATTTATTTGAAAAAAGCACTTTCAAAAGTGCTCTCTCGCACGCGCGAAAACAGTTTTTAAAAATACATACCTTTTACACACTTTTCAAGGTGATACACACCCTGGATTAAGACTTGTGGTTCAAATTAATTTCACTTCCTTAAATATTCCGATTGCCAAATGACATTATATATATATATAAACTTATTTTCAGAACCATAATGAAATATGTAGTAATACTATTCATTTGAATGAAACTGGTCAAAACTTAAAAAGGAATAGTAAATATAGATATAATGACCATTAATAAATTTAGTGTTAATTTAAAAGTATAAGAACTTTATCTAAATAGCAGCTTATAGTAAACTTCTGAATGAAGCTTTTAATACATTCACGTAACCCAATACCTGTGGTTGGACTATCCCCAAAAGCAGCAGCAAATGCAGCATCTGATGCAAATGCATCACTGGAAAATGCATTGGAAGATGAACCAAAACCTAAAAAGTATTGAATTTTTGGTATTATTAAAACATTTAATCACTCATTTATGTACATTACAAAGAAATTGATGGACTTTGACACTGAATCTTATTTCAATAAAAAGTATATTTCAACAAGTAGCAATGGTAATTTTTACAACAGTTTGACAGATATAACTGATAAAACAAAAAGAAGTAAATTAGGGTTATAGTTTGAAAAAAACAAAACACAGGCCTTTAACACACAAAAATTAAGTATAACTTAACAAGCTGCCATATATGCTGTAATAAACGCAAAACAATTGCCTTTCATGAAAATTCCAGAAAAAAATTCTTAAAGATGAAACTGCATTTTAAAATTTTTCAGGAAAGTTTCATAACATTCTTATTTTTTCTTTATAAAGTACTAGAAAGCCAGTTTTACTACCCCATACTTTACTGTTCTTTATAATTAGTGCAAAATTTTAAGACTAAATTTCTGGACTCATTTCAATAAAAATCAGTTCTTTGTTTTAACAATATTTGTCATTAAATCTATTTAGGATAGGGTTGCTACACATTTTGGATGTCACCATAAAAGCTGATGTTGAAACAGCAAATGGCAAAAATGTGCTTTAGCCCAATGCATGGGCGACGTGCAATCTTTAGATGGGCAATAAATGTGTCAAGTATATTAAATTCGATATTTTAAAGCTGTGAAAAAGTCTGAAGAACTTGCATTTTTGTGTATCCATTATTATTATTTTGTAATTTAGCTACTGCATGACATACGTTCGCTCCATCCGAGGTCATTGAACTGTTAATTTGGATTTTTGCACAAGCGTCATTGTTATCACAAAATGTTTACATCTAGCTGTTGCCGTTCACAGAGTGGAAATATCGCCGATTTTGGTACCGCACATGCTAGAGTATTATTTAAGTAGATTTTCCACAGCTATTTTGCTAATCATGCAACTTTTGTGCAAGAGCTTGTTAAGTTGCTAGAATTCAACAAAAAAAGTATATTTTATATATATAGCCAAAAGTCTTCCAAACTTTGCAACATTTTGCACGATTTCTGGGAATACATACAATGTCAAAACTATAGCGAATACTATATGTATTATGTTAAATAGTATTTTCAGCCTTGTGGCGACTTCTGAATTTCCCATGATTTAAAAAAATGCAAGTTTCCTTTTGTTATTATGGTTGCTGAAAAATCTTAGTGCTCAAAAATCTCCAAGGATAGCTTGCACATTAACAAAATACGTCAGGTTTTTATAATAGTACATTTTTACATCAAAGCCTTTTAAACTAAGGCTTTGATGCAGACTACACTCATTATAAACTAGTTTAGTGACCGATTTTAGTTTTATTATTGGTTTAAAAACTGGAATTGTCAATAAAACTAGTTTATTATGACAGTCAATAGAGATTTGCATCCCAGCCCTAAATAGATTTCTAACTCATTTTTTATCTCATGATGTCAAAAGGACATTCTCAGTTGCAATATCTAACATGAATTAGTGAATGAAGAAGAAACAAAACATGTTTTACTTTTCTACAGCATCCGATAAAGGTGGAAGTTTATTATTTCACTCGTGTACAATTTTTGTAAAAAGTTTTTTAACCTAATTAGGATTTCTAATGCATTTTTACACTTGTGACATCAATCTCATTAAAATTACATAAGTTAGTAAAAAAATAAATCTAACAGTCAACTATGCTCACTAATGTGCTCAAATCAGACATTTAAGTAGCTTTCTACCCTGAAAATTGCAAAAAATTGTTACAATTAGCGAACATGTGGCTTTCCAGAATTTTAAATCAGCCTACAACCTCTCTTGTACCGTTATACATGTCTGCAAAATTTTAAGCCGATAAGTTGAACAGCATGGGAAGAGTTCCCAGATAAACGAACAAACTTTCACATTTATATTGTAGATAGTAAAGCTTGAGAAGAGACATCTTCAAATCTTCAAGTCTGACATTATTTGCTTATGTTGAAGCATAAATTAATCTATTAAACAGGTACTAGGATCCATGTACATATGGCTTGCATCATAACAAGATAACTTTCTAAACTAGGCTGGAAAAACACTTATATACAGAAAAGTTAAAGCAGATAATTATAGATTCACTCAAATATATATACACTAATCATTTTTCCTTACACTGAATTTTCCTCATCAGTTGCTATTTTTAGGTTGCTACAGATTATGATGTTCACAATTTTTTGGGAGCATTTGATTACAAGTCAATATGCTAATTTCGCTCAGATCAATGAAAACTTATTTCATTTGTTTACTTCTGCGAGTTGCTTTATGGTGTGGCTGGGTACAGAATCCCAAACATAAAAATGCTCAACTGTTTCATCGTGAAAACTAGGAATTTTGTAAGTTTTAAATAAAAAGTGAACTCAAATTCCATAAAACTGAACGAGATAGACAGTTATGGTTTTTACTAGGAAAAGAAAATTTCCAATATTTCATCCAGAACAGCATGGGATGCTATCAAAGGTGAAGTGAAGACAAGTGAAATTTACAAAGTCTACTGTGAATTCAAGTGTTCTGACACTGTCTGTGAAAACCAACATTGTTAATAAAAGTTAAAACTTTCTTGTACATTCTCGTTACTTTTTGTCATTGTATCACCAATACATGAATTTTTAATTTCTCTTCGTTTACAAATAAAAACTTCCCTTCATTTATTCTAACATAATAAGTATATAACATTTCTTGCAAACTGACTGGTTAAATCACATATCATAATGAAATAGGTGGAAAATATTTTTTACATATCCTTTGATAAAAAGGAAAGAGGAAGAGAATCACCATGTTATAAAATAAATCACGTATATTTAATGAGGAAAAGCATATTTTCATCTAACATTCTGTTTCTTAAAGATTTATATGTAATTCCCCTGTGTGGAATGAGCCTGATGTACTATTTCAAAAACTTCCAAGTTTAAAATCTTGTTAATGATGCCTCAATTGTCAAGACCTCATTTATTTCACTTACCATTTGTGAATGAAGCAAAGGTCTGATCCTGCTGCTGTGGCTGGGAGCTTGTCTGTTGACCACCAAATAAGCTATCAGCAAATGGATTCCCAGCTAGGTTATTGTTCAGACCAAGCAAGTCATCACTGACGGGAGTGGTTCCTTCATTTGTATTTTTGCTAGGGACTGCAGATGTATTAAATAAGTCTAAAATCTTTTGATTAGCAGCAGTTGGCGAAGTACCACCAGCAGCAGGTTCTGATGGAGATGATAGGAAAGGATTAGTCTTTGTTGATCCAGCAGGTGGTGACAAGATATCACCTGAACTCATTTCTTTCAAGCGCCTCTCCTAGGCAAGTTGAAAAATAGCATGGAAGTATTATTTCACTATTAAAGAGTGTCATTTTATATCATTTTATGTACAGCTACACACAAGAACCATAAAACATACATCCATACTAATTTATTTTCTGTTTGGCCAATTATGCCTTTAAACAATACTGAGTATATTGGGATTTTCTAGAATTTCCTCAGGGGGTTTTAAACAAAAATTCAATTTCATTATTTAAAGAGTAAATAACAGGTTAGAAGGTATTTTTTAATTTTACATTTAATGTTCATGAGAAATTTTATGAACCCGGAGCTTTATTTAAAATAATTAAAAAATGAAATTCATGAAAATTAATCTCACTCTTCAACTTATCAAATAATTAAGCAGATGAAATGTTTATATTTTAGATACTGTAATTGAAAAATATATTAAAAATGGATTATTCTCTGTTAGAGATGAGACTGGCTCAGCCCGAGCCCGAGCCGGGCTCGGGCTCTGTAATTCACGACTAAGTTCGGGCTCGGGCTCATGAAAAATGTCTCCTTTATTGAGAATACTCCTTGAAACGAATTTTAAAAAGCGATTCATCAGAAAAATAAACGTACTGATGTGATGCTAGGACTTGCAAGAAAATAATGGATGGGTAAAAAGCTAGCTTTTTCACATAATTTACTAAATGGTGTGTTGTGCTATTTCATTTGCACATGTGCTGTTAATTCAATATTTTGGCCTTTTTATTTACTGGTCTATCTTAGTTAAATGTATATATTCACACCGTATCTTAAAATATTTTTTAACAGTAATTTTGTTCCTATCAACTAAATTCTTATGCAATAATATATTCTTATGCAAAACCTCTTTTCTGGACGTGTTTTAAATATAACATTTTTTAATGTCACTCTACGAGATTTATAACTTGTATTTTTCAGTATCTAACATTCTAAGTACATACGAATGTTTAACACTGATGTGAGTACTCAACGGAATTTTTAATAAAAATAGTAACATTACTGTTATTATTTGATAAACATGGATATAAAGAATTAGAAAGTGCATTAAGAGTTTGAAACTATATTTGTCTTTAATTTGCACAAACGGCAAAATTTATCGTATTGTATCAATGAAGTAACTGAATTTTATTTATCTAGCTGAATTTTCGGGCTCGGGCTCCGACTTAAATAATATTGCTCGGGCTCGGGCGGGCTCGGATTAAAAGTCCTCGGGCTCGGGCTTCAAAAAATGAGCCCGAACTCATCTCTATTCTCTGTACAGAAACACATTAAAAGAATAAATTTTTGGCTAAGATAATTTCCTCTAAAGAAATAAATCATTTCAAATTACATTTGTTTTGACACATTAGATTTAAGTACAAGCCTGAAATAACATGTTTTGAAATATGGGATTTGCTTATAAATAATGAACTCCAAATCCAACCCTGTACTAGCAATATTTCTGGTTCAAAAAATGCTATCATTAACAGAATAAAAAAAGAAGGAAAGCAAATTCATTCTATTAGATTGCATTGTTGGTAAGTGTTAATAGAGTAAATGATTACCTTAAGCTGATTAAGAAATATAATAGAAAACCAGACTTAAAAAGGTTAAGCTATTAGTACTTATTTTGAGTGGGAAAATAAATTTAGAATAAAAATACAAGGTTTATTTTATCTGGAGTATAATGAATACTATGATTCATGCACAGTAAGTTACCAATAGAAAAAGGTACCCAATTTAAGTCATGCATCACATTAGTTTACACAAAAAATGTCTTAGTATTAATTTAATTACACATGCAAATGAAATTCTATAGGTCAAGGAAAAGCAAGATCAAAACCTTAGATTTGATATCATAACATTAAATACCTTATAATCCACTGAACAATTAGTTAATGGATAACCTTTCCCCAGACTAAACTTTTAAATATAGGAACTATGAACCATTTCAAAATAAAGTCCTGCAGGGGAAAGGGGCGGTGGTGGAGGAGAGGAATGTACAGAATAAATATTTAGTTATAATTTTCAGTTTTTGTAAAATCATTTCAGAATATTTGATAGTTGACCAATTAACAAGCTAGCTGAATGGTGAATGATATTAGTCACTTTTTTTTTTCTTTTTTGTTTTGGATAAGACACCTGCCCTGAAAGAAACAACAGCATGTGTTATACCCTAAATACAAACATAACAGTATTAACTTAATTGCGAAATAATTGGGTATCTGAGCAATTTTTAGTAAAATTTATTAATGGATCTTCAGAGATACAGAAAATACTTTTTATAAATTAAAAATAATTAGTGAAATATGTAGGAAGTGTGAGTACAACTAAAAGAGACAAAAAGATAATTATTCAAATTTAAAAATCTATAACGTGTATTTCAACCAAAAATGAAATTAAGCATTAAATCAATGAAAAGAAAATAAATATAGGTAGAGCAAAACGTCACACTTCAGCCATCTACTAAAGTTCAGTATTTTATCCACTCAGTCTATAGTCAACCTTTCAGCTCATAATCAGCTTAAAAAACATGATTAGAAGTACCTATCTTTAGCCATGTAGATCAAGCAAATTAAAGAAATTTCATCCAGCCAGTAACTTCAATCAAAGATACCATCTATCATCACTAATACATTTCTACAACACTAAACTATCAAACTTTGGGACTGAAAGCAAATTCAGCTACTAAGTATGTAATGTAGAGTAGTAAAATTAAGGAGGGGGGGGGATTGTTTAGGAAAACAGTACTATATATTCAAGTTCATCTCCATAATATATTCAAATGCATTCCTTACTATCAATATAGGTAATAAATTTACAGATAGCGTGGAGGTTAGAGAATTGCAGTTTCCAAACACTCCAAATTTGTGAAAATGCAATCTAGTTTTAGAATGCTACATTAAGTTTCAAAAACTTATTTAAAATACTAAAATTTAAAAAAAAAAATAATTATACTAAATTAAGAAAATAAAGCATAAATTAGTTTAAAGTAATTAAGATTTTTTTTATGTCATAAAACATCCTATGTAAAATTTTAAGCATTGGCCTAGTTGTAAATAAATAAGTATTAGGAATACAGCAAATACATCACCAATAATTGAAAAACCTTAGCATACCAGTTTCAACATGCTTGACATGCCGTCGTCAGCGCTAGAGTGAGGGCATGTCAAGCATGTCGAAACTGGTATGCTAAGGTTTTCAATTACTGGTGCTGCATACATTGTATTCCTAATACTTATTTACATATGTGCCAAGCTAGGTTATCATACTTATTGGCCTAGTTTGTTAAAATACCGTACCTTAATGAAAGGATACAAAAATGTGATAAAATTATTCCCGTTATATTTTTGAATGAAGAGAACCTCTAATAAGCTAGGTATAAAATAAAACTACCATTTAACAATAGAATCAGATACCTTTAAATAAAAACCTATTAAGTTTAAAATAGTGCAGAAGCACTTTTCAGTTACCAGCCATACAATAGTACTGGTGGAAGTACTCTGTGCTTGTACTGCTTTTTAGCCTTTCTCTCGACTCTTCAATCCTGCTGGAGCACAATGTGGCCTCATCTTTCATCAATTAAAACATATGCCATGCTGAGCAGTAGCAAAGAATCAAGGAAGGCTAAGAAGCAGTACAAGCGATGACTTGTGCCTGGTGACTGAAAAGTATTTCTGCACTATTTTAAAATAGGGTTTTTAAAGGTATTCAATTTTATCATTAATGTATATTAGACCTATATTCTTTTATTACATTTAAATACTTTTTTATAACAAAAAATTGAATATTGTTTTAAATCTTTTCATTCAAAAGCTCAATATTTGGTCAACAAAAATGACAGCTATGTCTGCCAGACATTTAAATACTTTTTTATAACAAAAAATTGAATATTGTTTTAAATCTTTTCATTCAAAAGCTCAATATTTGGTCAACAAAAATGACAGCTATGTCTGCCAGAAAAGAATTAAACAGTTTAAAATATGGAGGGAGAGATTAGCTATATCCTGAGCATTTCATAAAATTAATTATTTAACATTATAATAAATCTTGCTTTTCCTAGAAAGGGCATGCACTAAATAGAAGAGCACAGCTGTGAGATAGCATACTGACCGAATCTTCCCAAGCAGGCTGTTCCCATAGAAGAGGTGAATCATTGTCAAACTAGAGCAAAAGAGCAACATATGAACAAGCAGCATTTAAAGAACCATGGTTAAAGCAGGATCTAACTACAGGTTGGCAAATACAAGGGCATTTCTAAAGCTCAAAAATATAAACTATGAATTAAATTATTAATAACATACTTTAAGCCAGGTATTTTGTTTAAATGGATTGTACATATTGATGAAGAAAACAGATGTATGATGATGATTTAATGATGTCAAAGCTTGAAAGAACACCAAAACAATTGGAAAGATACTACAATAGTAATCTCATTTGTATCCAGTTATCAATAATTATCTGTCTTGATAAGTTAAACAGTCATACTAAAGCTTATATAACAACACAAGTGACATCTAGTGCTATACATAATTATTTTACAACAGTACAGCTAAATTTTGGCAATTGTCTATAAACTTTTTCTGTTAGTAATCAAAATTTTAAATTTACTTAAAATTATTAAATTTCATTTTTATTAGAGTAAAACTTTTCTGTGTAGAGTTTCAATTAGCCACTTTTTAAAAATAAGGCAGCAATGACAATTTTCTGCAACTTAAGTAGAAAAAAAATTATGTGTGTTTAGTTACAAATAAAAAGTTAACTTGTTTATAATTTCAGCTTAAGCACCAAATTAATTCTTCAATGATGTAAAATAAGGTAAGCATAAGTTTTAAAAATAAAAGTCTGTTTTAGTTTTAAATTCCTGACTTTCTTCTGGTAGTGGGTTTTATTTCTGAAATTTTATACTTTATCTCTCCACTTTTAGCTAATTTCTCGTCTTACTTCATAAAAGCAAGGTTGTGCATAAAAGTGTTTTGAAACAAATGAGCAATTTGTTTATATATATATGTCCCAAAAACATGGTAATTGGCTTTAATTCTTTATGTATTAGAGATAAGTGGGCAGTGTAACTTGAAAAAAATGTTCCAAAATAAGGTTATAAATTAAACTCCATTGTTCATTTACAAAAAGCTACACTTTTCAAATTTGTAAAGAACCCCATACAAAAACATTCCCAATTAGTAAAATATGCCCATACACTAATGAGGTGATGTACCAAATTTGAGCCTTTCATCATACAATGTCTCAGAGATATCTTTAAAGAAAGATGATCGGGGACAATACATGATTTTGAATATAAACGTTTATTGCGAGGCTGAAAAAAAAAGAAAAATTCATTCATAATTCCAGTACGACCCCTAAAATGCAATCATTCGACGTGATTTCCCCCTTCTATAGCTATTGAAAAGTGGCTTAAGTCAGTGTTATATATATCTTCATATTTCTGACACTTTTTAAGGTTTAGTTCTCAAATTTGGTATCTCACTCATGAGTGTATGGTGCACATTTTACCAACTGGGAATTTTTTTGTATGGGGGTCATATACAAATTTTTAAAATGTAACCTTATTTTGAACATTTTTCTAATTTACACTGCCCACTTATTTCTAATAGATATAGAATTGAAGCCCATTACCACCTTTTGGGGACACCCAGTATATTATATATATATATTGTATTCTATCAATTTTCCAATTCAGATTTATTTATTCTTAAATTAAAAAAACTTGCGAATTTCAAAAAGATTATATCTCCAGACTTCCACTTAGATTATTAACATGAAATAATAACTGCCAGCACACACATTTATATAAAACTAAACCTCCTTTAACACATACACTTAAGCACTTGGTTTTAATGAAACTGCTAAAGCACGGTGGCCAGTTTTTAAATTTAAATAGCATTTAACAATCTATTCCGAAAAGGTTAACAGTATTAAGAATGTTCTTTGCAACATCTAGAAAAAAAATAAATAAATAAAATAAAAATTTCCAGCTTATACATTCCATCTTAAAAATTTAAACAGTACATGGATATTTTAAGCATTTGTTACAAAATATTTATGGCACAGCACATAGGAATAACTAACAAGAAAGAATTTAGCACACCAAGTATGATTTAGCACATTGTAAAATATTAGTACAAAATTACAGTTTTAGAAGATTAATCAAAAAGCAATCATAACAAATCATGGTAGATTCAGTTTCCAACCTTTACAGACCACTCTTTGTAAACAATTTATTTCTAAAATATTTTTTTCAAAAGGTTAAGCAGCTCACGTGCCATAACTCAGTAATTCTACTATACACTTGGCTGAAAATTACTGTATACAAAAAGTGGCAATTATATTCCGTAGAAGCTGAAGACTCTGCAGATCACCAACATAGTCAATTTAGAAGAACAATATACACTAGAAGATCCTATAGAATTCTGGTGATAAAAATGTATCTATCGTTATTACAGTTAAATTTGTGAAACATAGCTTAGCAGATTTGTCACTCATTTATAAATACAACTGTCTTCATTTTAATAAACATTCAAGACAAAGCCTATTAATACTTGAAAAAAGAGGCCCACTAGAACATTTGAGAAACTCTATTCAAGGTAACAATATCTGATGTTTAACACCAAGATCTGCAATTACAAAAAATTTCAAAACAGTCCTACCACTAAAAACTAAGAAATAGCTCAACCCAGCTTGTTTAAAATTGCAATTTAAGTCTTAGTCCAGAATACCAGCATAAGAAAATTGAGACTTCTCAGCCTATTTTTAAATCATAATTAGATCAACCCAAACTAAGTAACTATACTGGAATTTTAGGCAGATATCTGCTAAAAACATAATTTAGTGAGTATTATATGCCCACAGCACATGGTTTAAGCCGAGCTCAAAAATTTTTTAGCACAAAAGCTAAAATAAGAAAAAAAGCTTTAGCAAAATGCAAAAAAGGATAATTCAATTTTTCTCTCCTGGAGATAGTGTCTGATCTCCTTTTCATGTATTGTTTCTGTAGTGGTCTTGAAAATTATAGACATACAGGTTTTATATTTCAATTCTATGTGGTAATCAAAGATTGTCCCCACAACCATTCTATAACCTTTCCATAAAGGAAGTTTTTACTTTTATCCGTTTCTCTTTTATACTTCAGTTACAAATTTTTTCTGAATACTTTTGCAAAAAAAAAAAAAAAAAAAAAAACCCATTAGTTTCATTTTAGCATTTTGACAAGTCTTTTTGCATTATGCAAAAAATGCGACCATATCTTAAACCTTGCCACAGCATACTACCTGCTAAAAAGTTTCCTGGAATCGTCAGCTTTTACTACTAGATTCAGAAGACTTTTTAGCTTTGCTCATTTTTTAATTTAGCATGCTGGCAAATAAAAAAAGACATGTTTTGTCGAAAATTGAGAGTTTTAACTATTTTATTTAATAGAGAATGTCAATATATTTTTCTTCAGTAAAAATGCAATACAATTTAACTTCGTAATTATTTTGTCAAATAGCATTATTAAAAGCAAATGAAACAATGTTTCAATTATGCATGCTATAAAATTTTTATTTTGTTTGCTGTTTTCCAAATGAAGTGTTTAATTTCTTTGTGAATACAGTTAGCATAACCTGGCTAAAAATTTACCATTCAACTCTCATAAAAATAATATCTTATTAGAAACTTCATCAGATTATATGTGAATAATTTGTCACCATAAATTACCTGATGAGGTATTTTTATTCTTCTTAAAACAGAGCTCATGGAACTGCCTACCATCATGGTTTATGTACCAGAAATTATGGTAAATGTTTCAGAATAGTTGCTACATGCTTATATTTATTACATTAAAAAAATTAATTTATAATAATAGCTTTTACTAGAAAGAACAAAGTTTTTAGAAGGCAAAAATTCAGTTGCTGATCATAACTGTTAGCGTACAATCATACAAAGATTCAAAATACTAGATTTGATGCTAGGATGTTAACCACTATACTGAATGATCAACTATTATATATAAAGTTGATATCATTAACAATGATTTACTTTTCTTACTGTATTGCAAAGTAAATGCATATTCAAGCAAATACTATTTTGGGAAGGCGTAATTAAATATTTGTGTTCTCAGTATTTTAATATTAACAAATGTTATGAACACCAATAAATTAAATAATGAAAAAGGCCTCCTTCAGACAGAAAGAAAAAATGCCTAAAACCAGCCTTACTCATATTTTGCTGCAAAATCAAAGCCTGTTCCCAAGTCCATGCAGATCTAATTTGTAAATACAAGCATCATCAGTTACTAGTAAGGATAAAAGTGAAAGAGCATAAAATAATTATCTAAAATTGCAGGATTTATGGTGAGAGAAATGTTGTATCATTTTAAATATAGTTTAAAAATAATCTTTATTAACAGTTTCAACTAATTTCCAGTATCCAAAACTAAGCTTTTCTTGCTTCAGGAAAAATAAAATTGTTTCCCAAAGCAAGACCAGATTCGTCATTATTAGTTCCTAGACAAGTAAAATAGCTAAATAAAACATTCACAATTAAACACTTGATAATAGTGCATCATTCAGAATGTTTTTCAATTTCTTTGTCCAACTACCCAATTTCAGAACTACAAAATGCTCAATGCTAACTTTAAAAAACTTGAATTTAAAAAAAAGTACTAGCGCAAAAAATTGATAGAATACCTTGAGTTGATTCATCACTTCTGCTTCCTCTTCGACAGCTTTCCTAACACTTTCATCCACTTTGATTCCATTGACTTCTTGTTGAGGCGAGTTCTCTCCAGCACTGCCAAATGCATTGCTTGTGACACATAAAGCAGTAACGGCATTTTGCAAATTTGTTGCTCTAATTATTTAATTGCAGGTGGACAGGAATGTAGGGTGCAGGCAAAATTACAGGCAATGCACAAACAGAAAAATAAAAATAAAAGATCCATGCATAACATGCAATAAACTAAATACATGCAAATGAACTTAAAATTGCATTTAAAGGTATAATCAAGCAAAATTAACTTATATGGTTAATTTTAAAACAAATAATAAATATGGTTGGTGAACAAAGTATAAAAAAAAAATGCAAAAAAAAAACTACAATTGTTTTTGCATGTTAATCTACATGTTACATAGTGGATATTTAGTGTATCTCAGGCAACATCAAATACTTCATCTTATTCAAACCATTCAAATGTGTAAAATCGAAAGATAAATACAAACAAGGGTACTTGAGTATTATCCTGGCAGCCTGCCAATACAAGCGATTTTTCACCAATATAAATGCCGAACACATGACATTATTGCTGGTTACGAATACGATTGGCAACAGTTTGCCATGACATTTCGCGAAAAAATAACTTGGTGGGAATGACGGCCAGAATAATATGCAAGTACCCAAACAAGCTTTAATATAAGATTAAAACACAAATTTAATGCAAATTCATTGTATCAATTACACATAATGCACATTTTTTAATCTAGCAGATAATTTTATAATACCAGAAAAAGTTTTATTTACTTATTATATACATCATTTGATTAAAAAAAAATAAAATTAACAGATTGTGGCGCATCATGCAAGACAGCAGCAAAACTAAATAAAATTGGAAATAAAATTAAGACTGACTAAGACTACGAGCAAAAAATTTTGAGAAATACAATAAAAATATCTTTGGCGTGATTAGAGGAGACATAATTTTACGCTCAGATTTCACAAAAAATTGGTTTCAAAGCATTAAATCTTTGATATGGTTTATTTAAAATAAATATTTTACTTACAGGCAAGTAATACTTAACTTGAATATCAAAATTTAAGAATGATGAAGTACTTGCTTACTTTGCAAATGCAAGGCATTTAGAAATTTTGGATGGGTTCAGTATAAACATTTTAATTTAACATTGCTCATGGCAAATAGCACTAAAATTTTCTAGTTTGGGGGAGAGAGATTGATTTCTTAAATTCTAAAATTTCTTAATCAAATTTAGATTCTTAATCCAAAATTTTTCTTTGGAAAAACTTAAAACAAAGTTTTGTGAGTGAGGGAGAATTTGCTATTTTGTTTTGAAATTCATTATTAACAGCATAATTTAATAAAAATGAATACAAATTTATATAAATAGATTTAAGTATTCATCAGCTGAAAAGCCACAAAACTGGATTCTTTAAGAACTCATATTTTAGTGTACATTTACTCATTAATCATTGCATCTTTCTGAAGACTTTAATAGAAACATCAAGAATAAATTGGGACGACAAGTCAAATGAAGTTTACCTTGCAGCTGCAGAAGCAGCTGATGCAGATCCCTTCCTGCCCTCCAATTGTGCAAGATGCTGTTCCAGTGCCTCCAGCAGACTGCTAGGAGCCTTTAAAATAAGAAACATTAACAACGTAAAAATAGTTTAATGTACAAAGAAAATAACTTTACAGAAAAGCATATCATAAAGACAAAAATAAAACAAAAATACGCAGTTCATATAAAGCACTACCAATACATTTGTCTAATGTAGGGTTTCCAAAAACTCACACACTTTGATGGTCTAAATATTGATCGAGTAAACTTTCCTTTATGCTAACCTTTAAAAACCCTTCATTACCCTGTCTGAAGCTATAACAACTGAAAGTACTGAAACAACTACAATGCTTTTATGTAAATTTTGACACACATACTCTTCCTGTGGGGGGGGGGGGGGAGAATTGTTTTATTCCCAGTTCTCTAAAACTGGCATGACACTGCTTTCAAATTTTAGGGTTAATTGCACAGAAAAAAATTGAGTCGCATGATTTTTTTTTTTTTTTTTTATAGTACATTATATTATTTATAAAGGGAGAAGAAAACGAAAGAAAAAGAAAAATTGTTCGCCTAATTCAATTTTTTGTGCTGTTATGACTAATCGAACTTATTGCAGACATAACACGAACAATCACAATACTCTGGAATCACAATTATCAAATAAAATTTCTTGAAATATGATAATCTTTTTTCTTAGAAGTCAATTATTAAATTATAACTGAATATTTTGTGGTGCCATATTTATGGCAATTGAATACTTATCTGAAGTAATTAAATTTTCATAAATTCCTTTTCTTGAAACTTGAATTAAGAGTCCGATTCCTGTTTTTCAGAATGCAACTGGGTTGATAGGTGAATGGAACAAGTGTCATGAGACAATGGTCTGAGGGCCAGAGAGTGTGCATCCTTGATTAAAATCAAAGTTTTTTTTTTATCGCTTTATTTAAACCATGATTAAAACCACTGATTTAAATCATTTTTTTTTTTTTGTTTTTGCTTTTTGGTAAAAATATGTGTGACTTATTTTTTGTTTGATATTTGGTACTTTTTGTTGCTTGATAAATAAGTAACTAGTATGAAGGGATATTTTGAAAGACTCCATAGGCATTTGTTAGAAAGCTTTCTCCTTCCCAGCAAGGTGACATAAAAAGAGAAAGCACAGAAGATCTCAAGGGTGAAGCAAACAACAACACACATAGAACTGATCCCAGGCTGTGGTTTTGATATCTTTCTGTTATAGATAGTGTAGTAACTGCTAATTTCAAAAGGTTAAGTGGGTACTTTTTTAGAAGTTGGAAAATTTATAAAGCTAGCTTTGGTTCTTATTGATCTATGAAATAACTTGCTTTTTTAAAAAAACATTTTGAGGTAAAAAAAAGATTTTGTAATGTATTAAATTTGTTCAGCCAAAATTCCAAACTTCAATGCTGAAGAAATATAGACAAGTTTCAAATACAATGTGGTAAGAAGTATATTTTGTGTGCCATTTTTTCAGAGTAAGTGTTGTGAATCATCCAACATAAGCATATTCAAATTAAGTGCCCAAGAGAGAAAATGAGAGTCCACTTTTTGTTAATTTCAAGGACTATCACATTCTGTTGTCTACCTGATCATGCTCAAAAACATTTGGGGAAGGGATAATAATACACTGAAAATATTGGACAACCCCCACCCCCCAAAAAAAAGTTTGCAGGTGAAGAGCAATTAAAGCCAGAGGCTTGATTTTCAATTTCTGGAAGGTCAATTTTTTTTTGGACTCATTGATTCCCCCCCCCCCATGGAGCCTTCAATTTCTCCCCCCTCAAGATAAATATAAAAAATAAAGGGGGAAAAATGCATAAACTCGCAGGGAATCCATTCTATTGAACATTCACTTCTTGTTTGAATTGCTACACATCTATCATATCATTGAATTGTTACAAAAATCATAGTATTTAATTGTTACAAATTATGCTTAGCAGAGCTAGATCAAATCTGACTTGCAAATTAATATAACACACATCTAAATTTGTGTACATGCATCAACAGGTTGATTTTAATAAAAGCAAATTGGCTCCTTCAAGAAAGTCAACTTGGCAGGTTTGTCAATTAAAGTTTAAAAACACTAAGCTACTAAAACAGAATTTAGCATAAAAAGGGCAAAATTAATAATATTCTCATTTAAACAATAAAACACAGAGGATTTTTTCAAGCAATGTAAATAATACTACAGTGCAAAATTAATAAAATATAACACACTGCAAGAATATACATAAAGGGGAAAAAAAAATACAAAAGTGTAAACAATATCCAATATGAAAATGAAAAATCAAGCATTAAAAGAGAAGAAACATTAAAAATAAAGCATGCATGAAAAGATTTTGTAAAATGCGAAAGACATTCATTAGAAAAATGCCAAACATAAAACTAAAAACAACTCACATGTCTAGAACTAAGCACTGGGAGTTTCCCACACCGACGTGCCAGCTAAAAAAAGGGGGTGAACAAAAAAAAAGTGCCCAAAATAGAAAAAACTACTCTTATCATGCAAATTTTAGTGAAAATTAAAAGGGGGAAAAAATGCATGAGAGTATTTTATATTCTTACATAACTTTTTTAACTAAAATAAGTGCAAGCAAAATATAGGGAATAAAAATACCTTCGTGAGGTCTGGAATCTCACCCTTGTCAATTCCAATGTTCTAAAAAAATGAATTCATAATTACTTTTGTACTAATGCAATAAAAAAATATTAGATGAAATTTTAAGAAAAAACTGATGCATGTTTAAAATTTCAAAGATTGTAACACTCATTTTAGTGAAAGGTGTAATTTTTTTTCAATAGGGGCTAAAAATTGAAACAAACAAGTAAATACATACTTCTGCTACTTTCAGAAACTCCGCTACCCTGTCCATCCTTATTAGAAATTTTTTATAAATATCTAAAGCATCTCTAGCATGTTTCTTATTCATGTCAAAATATTTTTCTGAAAAACATTCGATAGAAATATTTTAATATATATTTGTATATATTTATATTAGGGTGAGCTGAAAATAATTTTTTTTTTTTTTTTGAAACACTATAGAAAATTTTTATCTGGGATACATATGTTTAATATTAGGTAGCACAATGATGTTAAATTTGGAGAAAACTGCAAATTTTGAACTTTCTGATCAATTGAAAAAAATTAAATAAGTTCTACAACAAGTAGTTTTAGTGCAGCAAAGTATAAAAAAAAATAAATAAGTACAAATTACTACAATATTACATTTTTAAAAACACATTTTTCACAAGAATATTTAAAATTTCCACATAAATTTGTCACTGCCATTTCAAAATTAATAATAGTCAAAGAGAGTTTAATTTCCCATTATTTAGTACACTATATTTGCCCACATATAAGCAAGCTTTCAACTTAGGAAGATGTTCTGCAGTATTTTTTCCCATGAACATTACAATTTAGCCTTGAAAACAAATAATAGGTCACTTAATTTTTAAATTTCAAATATTTGGTATCACAAGTTACATCTGCATAGGATAAAGTTCCAATACCATCTGTAACGCTTTTACAAAATTGTTCAATAAATTCATCCCATGACAGTAATAATAATCTTATGAAGCCTTTCAACTGAGATAAAGAAAAGTTCAAACAGAGAATTGAAGATTTAATATATATATCTACCAATTCTTGTTATTGTTTGATTTCTTTGCATGTAAGTGGAAGGTAACTGACATTGAGGTTTGTGAGTGTCCTGTCTGGAGTAATACTCCAGATTGTGAAAAACCAAAAAAGATATCCATTATAAAACTGAAATTCTTGTACTTGTAAAGAAAGTATGGTGTACACAAACTCAGGTAAATATGGAACTATGGATGTACACTAAACAAAATCACCCCAAAACATGAAAGAACATTGCTTGAACATCTATGAACTCAGTTTACCATTGATTTAACATCACAGCCATCTAGATTAAAACAAACAGATCATGCAGATCAAAAGAGGTAGGCTGTGAATCATTAGATGAGACTAAAAATGACAATGAAGATTTTAAAGAATTGAACTCCAAAATTATGTCATCATAACAGATGTATGTTAAATTAAAAAATGCTGCATTCATTGGTGACTGCTTTGGATTATCGGATATAGCAATAGCAGTTATCACTACAAGTGTATTGCAAGATTTTAGTGTCGTAACTAATGATGATCTCAACCATGTTACTAACAAGTATAACCTGATAAACCTAGAACTTGGAAGGGGGAAAAAGTTTTAACCTCTCAGAACTGTGAATGAAGAACAAAGGTAATCAAAATCTACTTCATGAACTACAATTTGATGGGAGAAAGTATGACAGCCTCTGGACTGAAGACATAAGTGCAAAGAACTGTAAAAGAGGAACATTGCACAATTTTATCAGAGCCAGGTTCCATTTTCGTTACCCATTCCACACCTTCTTCTGAGCCTGCTTGAAAACATCCCTATTTCTTGTTTGCTAAAAGCTGGATTTTCTCTTCAGGAGCTGGATGTAATGGTGCTACTACTAATATGGAGAGGGAAAATGGTTATTTGCCAAAATGAAAAACTTGTAAAAAGACCACTACAGTCTCTTAAACTTTAATGAATTGACATCATGGCATTTATTTAAATATTTATATGGTGAGAAAGCTGATCTAAAATCATTTTAGTGGCACGCAACTCAATAAATGTGAAAAATTTCCAGTGCTAAAATTTGGGAGTATTACATGATATTTCAGGAATTGAAGGGAAATTTTAAGCAAAGATCAACAGCACCTGCTGGATAGATGTTCCATAAATCAGGCAAACTGTCCCAAAGATTTATTTGTGAACCTGGCCCTCTTTTCCTTGAAAATAGGGGCAACATGGTAGGACTTAAATATCAATGGACAACTGTCCGCTGTTAAGTATTGAAAACTCAACAAACAAACCCAAGATCTTGTTTTTTTTTAATTCAAAAGTCATATATGCCTTTTCAGTTACATATCAAGGAAAGTATGTATTTCAAAAGTAGACTAGAACTTGCATTTGAAGTTAGATAAGCTTCCTGCCACAAAACTTACTAAAAATCATCAACCCATAAGAGAAACAACTTTTTTTGGCCCAACCAGAAAACTTGCTTCTGTGTCTGACAGATAAAAGGATCATGCAAGAGTTTGGTTTTAGAATTGTGAATGCTAAAGTTAGTTTCAAATACAAAGGTTAGAAATTAATTTCTTAACAGTTTCTAATCCAATTTCTAAAAACCCAAAATTAATTTCTTAGAATTAGATTACACCAAAATGATTCACAGGAGCAATACTGCACTTTCACCAACACCTTTGATCCGAATATTTACCAATCAAGAGCTTTCGTTTAGGGTCCAATCGGGTAGAACAGCAACTAAGTGGAGCTTTGATAAATTCCCATATTATACCCAACAGTGGAACAATGTGTTAGATTAGTAACAGAGGTTAGAGTCATTGGCTCCAAGCCCAAGACTGAATTATAAAAGCTACACTTCTTTCAAGATATTCAGTGTCAAGTTTTTCCCAACCAAATCTTTCAAACAACCATAAAAAAACTAAAGATAAGTAAAGGACTATATTTCATTAAAAAACTTTTGTTTGATTAGAAATTTCAAAATTTTTGTGAACAATGTGCATGTTTTTAAGTTTGACATGCTAGTAATGTTCGTATTTTTTAAATACTTTGATCAACTAAAACATGCCTATAATTACTTGTAGAGCTTATTTAATTTTTTTCAATTAACCAGGCAGTTTGAAACTTTCATATTTTCCCAATTTCTAAGGTCATACTGCTACTTCTAGATTACTTTTGCGTTTTTCAGCCTTCAACTTGCAAGTTTTTCACAAACTATAGTGTTTAAAAAACTTTTTTTTTTTTTGCCTACGCTAATGTATATATACTGTAATAACATTAATAAGCAAAGAAATTATCACATTTTTGCAATGAAGTAACATTTTTAAACACTCTACAATTTAAGATAAGAAAATTTTATAAAATATATATATTTCAGCATTTTGAACATCTTAAATGCTATACTTTCAAACAAGTTTAAATGTATTACTGAACATAAACTAGCAAAACTTTCAGAATTGTTTTAATGAAAATTTAAAAATGTAGTAAAAAATTGTTAAAACTTTTTTAAAAAGTGAATGCTACCTAAATCTTACCTAAAAGATTTATGATACCATCATTATAACATGCAAATAACCTAATCAGATCTCTAAAGAGTAACATGAAACAAGCATTTACAACTCCATTACATAGATCATTTGTAGAACACTAGAAAAGAAGAAATAAGTATTCATTTACACTCCAAAGTTTAGTAAGAAAAATATTTTATAGACAAAACTAAAATACTTTAACACAAAATTTGAGCTATGACTATTATCTATAAAATTGATATTTTAATACAAATAGTTTAATAATTAATGGCTTAATACATATATTCATATATATATATAATTGTTAGATAATTTGAGGAGTTATATTCGATGAATGATGTCATTTTTAGAATACTTTTTATGAATTATCCAATGTCTTTTTTAAACATATTTAATTTCCCTTCCCTATGATTTACCATTATGTCTATTAAAAATGAGATATGCAACTGAAAAATCTCATTGTGCCAAGTTCCTCTAAAAAATATAACTCTGATAAGTAAATGGTAACATACTTCCCACAGCATTATAGTCTTTTTTTCATGTACAGTAAATGGAACTTTGATTTAAAATTTCAAGAGTGTCATTAGAGAAGAATCCATAAGAGGATTTGAAGGTCAATATAGAATGTGAAACATAAAAAAAATTAGAATATACTAAATCTATTTTTTTACAATGTGACTGAGCAGAATTCTTGAATTTATTTTCAATTTCTAATGTGGTAAATGAGCATAAGTTCTTCCTTTATCATGGTGGGAATTAACACTGATTATTTATTACTGAAGTCATTACAATTATTTTGAAGAAAAAAATAATTAAATCAAAAGATTAAAACATTAAGATTAAAAAATTTAATTCAGAAATTAAAAACTGTACAAAGAATTGGCAATAAATTGAATGTTTTATCAACCTATAATGAACATAAAAGTATAAACTGAATGGGAAAAAGAAAAACTACATATAAAACATTTCATTACCATATCCTACACTTACATCAAATTCTAATAATGCATCAAGCTGAGTCTGTAGTGCTGGTAATGTTTTCAAAAGCTGCAACATTAAAATAGCAATTTATAAAAGAACAATTAAAGTAACGCAATGTACAAAGAACAAATAAATAGTAAGAAAATTACTTGTTCTGTGTTCATTTGCCTTAGGATGCCATCTTCTTTCCTATAAAAAGTTTCTAAATTTTTCAAAACTTTCAAAACAGCAAAAACTAAATTAAATAAAGAGAAATCTTTCTTACCCCCTTTTGCATTTACAGAAGTCAAATGCTACAGTACGGTATGATACAGCTTTCTCATTCAAATATTTAGCATACCGCCTAATGAATGTTGACATATCATACGCTAGAAGAAAAAAAATAAATAAATCAGTCTACAGATTTAAAACAGTGTATTGCCAAAGTAAAGAAATAAAAATAAAGAAAACTCACACTGAACCCCAACTTTGTCCAAGAAGCATCCTAATTGAAATGTACAGTTACTAGATGCTAAATATTGTGTAAACCTCTGTAAAGATAAATAAAATATGCAATATACTTTGACAATTGTACAAATGAGCATCTAAAGTGGAAGTTAAGTTTCCGCAAAAGTAACAAAATAAAAAATTTCAAGTTTAATTATGCATGGGGATTAGAGATGGGGAAAGAATGAACACCCTGTTCTTTTGAACCTGTTCTCAAGAAAGAACGGGAACACCCTGTTCAGTGATCACGGCAAAAACATGTTCTCAGTTCATTAAGGTCCGACGCTTCAAAATTTTATGGCAGGCAAGCGTGTTGAAAAGAGAAATTTTGGAAAATGCCTTAAAGGTGAAATTTCTCATTGAAAGGCACGATTAATATTTTTTTGCTAAGAAAAATTTAAATTCTGGGGGGCAGACCCCCCCCCCTCCCCCACATTGGCTACGTATCTGATGGTGGGGACAGAAGTTCACAATTTTAGCTTTATCAAATTCTAATTGTGGAATCTTAGTTATTTTGAGAAATAATGATAACGAGTGATTATCTGGGGGGGGGGGGGGGCGATAGAACTTTTATCCCAACCTACCATAGTTTTAGAGGACCCGGGCAAAGAATAAGAAGCTTTCTTATATGTTCAATACGAAATGCACTCGCAGGATTACAATTCGTCAATTTTTATTATTCCAGCCAAACTACTCAATTTGAATCAAAGTAAAAAATTTAATAATAAAGAAAATGATAGTCTGAAACACAAACAAATCGAAAAAAAATATTTTATCAACGTCAAACAATAATATAAGCATTACAATATCTCCATATAAAACGCGCCTTCGCTTCATACGCTCTTAGCCATCTCTTATTGGCTGAAAAAGAACCTGTTCCGGAGCAGCCTCTCCTATTGGCTGAAAAAGAACACGTTCTTTGATCACGACTCGAGGAGTTCTCCGAGCAGTGAGCGGGAACACCTAGTTCAGCGTTCTTTTCCTGAGCTGGAGTTCTTTTTCGGAACGGAGAGCTAAGAGCGGGAACGGGGTAAAACGCGTTCTCTTGCTGAACAGGTTAAAAGAACTGTTCTTCAGTGAAAGGTGTTCTTTCATTAAATCTGTTCCCTGTTCTTTTGCTTTAATTAAGTTCTGAGCTAGGGTCAAAGTTGTAGACTTGGAGTCAGAAGCAAGGCCGTACTTAGACGGGGGGGGGGAAGGGCAGATGAAAGGGGGGGCAGAGGGGGCGACTGCCCCCCTCCCCCGAGAAAAAAGAAATTAATGTAAAAGATCCTATTTTTTCTTCCAAAAAATGGATGTATATGTCAATCCTCTAACTTACCGCCCTCCCCCCCGACAAAAATGCATTAATCTGCCACTGGGGGGTCCTATGAGTTCGGACGCCACTCCCCCGAACTTATTACATTATATGTACATGGTGTATTTATACAGGGACGTAGCCAAAATTTTTTTCTGTGTGGGGATGGTGAGGGGCATGGGCGCCGGCAGCATAGGGCAAGGGGGGGCAATGCCCCCTCCCCCTGGATTTTTGTATGCAGTGTTATCCTTTGCTTTTTTGCTCTTTCCAACATGGTAACTATACGTTGAAGTAGTCTTTGCCCCCCCTGGGAAATATTCTGCCAGCACCCATGGTGAGGGGTATGAAATGCAGTGATGTATAAATGAACGAAATGTTTGTGCAGTAATAAAAAAAAAAATTTAATCTTGCTAAATTAGACAGAAATTGGGTGTGGGGGATATATCCTGAAAATTTTATCCCGATATACGATGCTCCCCGACTCCGAAATTGTGTTCTAGGTATGGCCCTGGTCGGAAGCCATGTAATTTTATATGCCAAAGTCGTATTCATTTTCTTAAATCGTAGTCGAAGCAATAGACATATTTATACACGCGTATTATTTTTAATCTGGAGCCTGATACTTACAGCTTTTTAAACGGAGTCTTTAATTTTTAAGCTGGAGCATGTACTTTTTTACCCTTTAAGGCCCAACCATTTCCCAATGCTGAAAAAAGGGCGGCCGTTGCCATCGCTCGACTTAACTACTAGCAAGAGGGCGGACGATCGAAACGTTCATCGCGTGCCACAGATCTAGAGACCTTTTTTTTGACGACAGCTGGCTGTGCGTGGGCACAGCCAGCTGCCATTAAAATATTTTTACAAAAAATTACTGTTAACATACTTGATTGAAGAAAGCCAGAATGTTGGTTGCAAAGTTTTTTTTAAACATTTTACAATTGTTGTTGTTGTTGCTAATGCCCTCTGGCAACCCGCGGGGCGGTGCCAGATCCCACAAATAGGCAGGCGATGGGCGGAAGGGGCTGCTTCTATTTTAATGAGCCCCAGTGGGAGGAACTCCGACTCAGCTTGGGGTTTCCTAATTTTGAACCAATTCCAGAGGAGGGACCCACCCCCTGAAATCGGCACCCCCAGAGGTATCGTTTAACAATTTGGAGGACATTGAAGCCACGACGGATTTTACACACCAGCTCCCATTAGGGCACACGGTCCCACAGCAGTCGAGCCGAGAGGAAGTTGACCCTCCCAAGCACTGGCCAATCCGGATGCTGCTTCACTTTTCGTGTTCTTATGGCAACAGAGTTTAGTGCCCAGACCACTGCGGGTTTTACAATTGTACTAAAGTATAGTACATGTTAAAAAGACGTATATTTTCATTTTTAAATTGAATAAAATAGTCATAATAAAGCTACCATAAATCAAAGAACCTGTTCTCAAAAGAACAGAAAAAAGAACTGTTCTTTAAAAAAGAACGGGAACGGTGAACAACTGTTCTTTGAAAATAACGGTTTTCCCCACCTCTAATGGGGATAAATCCCATGAAAGATTAATCCTAGTAACAATGACTACTCATTTCCTGCTTTTCCATTATCCAATTCACAGTAAAACTGACTAAAATTTTGTTATCAGTATGTGTGACATCTAGAGATTAGCAAATTAACTTGTCTTCCAAAATTGGTGGCAACAGAAAACTTTATTGTTATGGAGACGAGGTAAAGAAAAAGGTGCGTGGTTGTGTGCTGTTCTGAAAATTGGCTGCATTGCGTTTTAGGAATTTTGAAGTTTTGTCAAATTTTTGATCATGAAAACACAGCTTTTACTATAGTGAACTACAATGGAACGACACGGGCGGTATGAATCTAGCTTATCTGTTCTTGCCAGATATTTCTCAAAATCTATGGGCGGACCCTGTTGCACTATGCTCAGTCTTTATCATGTTAGTTGCATGACCTAAGCTGAAACATACTAGATGAAAAACAGAAATTGCATTGATACTCCTAGAAAAAAAATGTGCTATTTTCCTCAAAATAGTTGCTTTTTAACTGTATTTACATGTAAATAGTCGCCATAGTTGCCTATTCTCTAGTAGCAAATAGTCTTCTTTTAGTAGCCAGTGGGTACTCTGACAAGGAAATTGTCTTTTTGCAAGAAATTTTGCTTTTTCTATCACTTGAAGCCCAAGAATAATTTTTTGGCTATGTGTTTGTAGTGTTTGCATTCTAATGTATTGAGCCTTGCAAAAATATTGTTTCTTAACAGCAGAATAAATGTTCATATATAAAGTAGATATTTGCATATATGTGCAGAGATACAAAAATTATTTGCTTTTTTAAAGATAAATAAAAATGCTGTCACCCAGGGAAATTTAATAGGAAAGTAAATTTTTGAAAAATATTTTTATTTCTTGATTTATAAACTATAAATGAAGGGAAATATACACTAAATAACACTGCTAAAATTTCAATTTTCAAAATCCATTTTAGCATTAATTCACTTCACTCTGCTTGTAGTAAAAATATTGCAACGAGATACCCCTTTTGATCCGAAATTTCGTGGTCATGTTACTGATGTATAGAAGTTATTCCAGACATCAGTAATGAATGGCAGCATATAGAAATTATTAAGCAATTAGATAACATGTACTTATTAACAAATTTAGGTTATCATGCAGTTAATAAAAAGATGAACATACTTCATTGCCATAGCACATTAAGTGGTGTACAGTAATAAGAGCTTTGAATACAACAACCCAGCTGGCGTTCTGTGTTCTCTCGATAAGAAGATTTGCCAGTTGTGGAATGGATACATTGGGTTCATTTGTACAATGCAACAAGTCTGAAAAAAAAAATATATATATATATTAATGCATATGCATAGTAGATACAAAAAAAGTCTTAAATACCATAGCTATTAGCAAATAATTATATGCAATGTAATATTAATTACTATTAAAATATTACAATAATTCAAACTACAGTTGAAAGAAAATTTATTAATTTGTAAAAGATTTAGTATAACAGTAATCCCCCTTCTCCATAACGTTCAACGCGATTTGGTTTATTAAAAAAGTTTACTATGTTGTGATAAAAAGAAAAGTATTTTAAAACTTTTATTTATTGATTATCGTTATCATAATATTTTTAAAAGGAAATTCTATTTAGCTGTAGGCCAAGTACAGGTCAACAATTAGGCTCTAAAAATAGTAATTAAAAATTAAACTGGTCAAATACATAATTTTAAGTGCAATATTTTTGCACACTATACCAAAATGGAAGTTCGGCGGGGAGGGACGTTTGCTTTCGGGGAAATCTATTCTTTGGCGACGGAAAGGAACCAAATGAAGACTGAAAAACAAGCTGTAAAAAAATACATGAACCGATGGGAAATATAAATGCTTTCAGCGACCATGCAGGAAAACACCTGCTCCCGAGAATGTGAGACTCCGAAGGTCGTTTCATATTACCAAGAAATAAAGGGAGAAAAGTAAGTCACGTTTCACAAAAATTTAAAAATAATTCAGGGAATCTGATACCACGCAGCTTCAAAACACATTTCACGATCTAGCAAAAACCCAAAGCACTACTGCGTAATAGTTGAATTTTAACACTTACCAGGTTTTGGTTGAATATTAGCCTCACTGGCAGAGATCAAATTTCTGTTTTTGAGTTCCAAAAGATAGATAAAGGGGCCTGTATAGTAAAAATTTTATATCGTAAATCCCGACACATTTTCTCATCTTACACCGAATAGTACACTGTGTGTATAAAGTCCGATTTTAATTAAAAACATAAAAGTCGAAGGGTTTCCGAAAATACCGTATTAGAAATATTCAACCGTATTTTAATCTACTAAAGTATAATAATAATACTTTTGTTGTATTCCCCTCAACTATTTTCAATAATGGAAATTTTAAAGAGTAAATCATAACACACAAGAAATATCACACTAACAGGAAAAGCAAAATCGCTCTAACTTGTGAAAATTACTTTATGGCAGTTTAGATTGTATTAATAAGTTCAGTAGGCATGCCAGCGTTCTAAGACTTAATTTCCTTCAAGGGTTGCTTCGTACAACCCAGAACTAAGGTTTAAGCTAAGTTCAAACATTCTTTAGCAAAAACGCTAAAGTGAGAAGAAAAAAGCTCAAGCAAAATTCTAAAGGCCGTAAAGGAAAAACTGCTTAGCGCCGCAAAACGAAAAACGGATCCCATTAGCATGAAGGATTTTCCTCCGAATGCTCGCAAGGACAAAAGAAAAACACGAAAATCCTCTCACTTTATTTTAGCATTTTAACAAGTCTTCATATTATGCGAAAAATGTGATGGTATCGTACCTTAAACCCTGGCCAGACCCTGTATACCTTCGACCCTTTTTCTCAAAAGTAACTTTTCATAAACTCTAATTTCTTTCTTTCGTTCCTTCAAATTTCTCGATTGAACAAATTCTCAGTATTTATACTTCGACCCATTCTAAATTTATTGAAAATAGCCTCCCACCACCACCCCCTCACACACACACACACACACAAAAAAAAAAAAAAAAAAAACTTTTGGGCACAAAGTAATAATACATGTTTAGCTATTCTGACAGTCAGGCAAGGAATGCTTCATAGAACGACCTAACGCAAGCTTTAACTTATTTAGAAGGAAAATGGGGAACCCGCAAAAATTAATTATTCTTAAACAGTTGAATTGCGATAATAATATATAACAGTTGATTATAATATATAACAGTTGATAATATAACGAGAATAATATATAACAGTTGAATTGCGATTAAAACCCGCCACAAACAAGTGTTTATCTCTGTTAACTGTTAGCATTAATATGAAGACAACTTACGCGAAATTCTATTAAAAGATAGCGCATAATAAAATATATATATATATATATATATATATATATATATATATATATATATATATATATATATATATATATATATATATATATATATATATATATAGGTCATTGCCTGACCTTTGTCCCGTCCAGATCAAGAAAGTACAACTTTACTATTTCCTCTTTCTTCTGTGAGCAGCATTAGGTGGAGCTGCTGCTTGAGAAATCCTCCCACAGAAACCGGAATAATGCTGATGCAAAATCAAGCACCCAAACAAAAGGATCTGGGATAAGGAAGAAGAAAATCGAAAAACACAATTTCTAATCTACTTTACAGCAAAAACATCTCTTCCTTTTCAAACAAACTCATTTCCGGGTTTCCAACATTCTAGTAAACGTGACTAGACGATGTAATTAACTGCAAGGAACTAGCCATTTAAAAAATACTGAAGTTTTGATTATCTAATGCGTGAATCCTGACTAGGACTATTTAATAATATAATAGTTCCAATAGTAAACAAACATGATAGAGCGTAATTAATTCACGTTAGATATACAATAGAAGGCTAAAGGAAGAAAGGGGGCCTAGTACGGGGACAGATTAGAGTTCATATTGATAAAGTTCTGATACTAGAATTACTTCACCAAAGGCACGTATATATTTGGCTCGGAATCACCCTTCCCTATTTATTTTGAGATTTTATGCTTACAATAGACTGAACTGGAAAGGTGTTATGATTTGAAAAAAAAAATAAGTGGGGGGAGGGGGGAAGAAGATGTAGCTAGAACGCTTTTCTATTTGGTTGTTCGGCAAGTCATTTCGAATTTTAAGAACATGAGGATGAGGTACCCATATGTCGAGCTTTGAGCCGTTTCAAAGGATCATGAAGGGTCGAATTAGATAAATTTAATCTTTCAGCGATCTTACGAATTTTTATTAGTAGGTTGTCATCAATTAATGCATTTATTGCGCAGAGCCGTGCTTAGGGGGTGGCAAACTGCGCACCCGCCAGGGCCGCTAACTGTTGAATTATTCGATATCAGGTAATCAAACTTCATCCTGACCCAGAACTAAAAACTGCACACGAGTGGCACAGCCGAGGAAAACGGCAGGATTTCTCAAATAGAGGCTTTCATTAATATTATTTTGTTAAAGAAAATCCAAATTTCGGGGGGGGGGGGGCTTTTAAATGTGGGTTAAATTAATGTTTTTTAATGTGGAGAATTTATAATTTCATATATAGCTTATTTTTTCAAATTTACAGCATGTTAAGTAGCTAGAATGCAGCTTTTACATGATGGAAACTTATTGTGTTAAAAATCTTAATTTACTTAGAGTCAAAAGTATCAGCGGTTTTTACTGGAGGGGGGGGGGGCATTGCAAGATCCACAATTTAGAAAGCAAAGAAATGTGAAAGGCCTGCAATTGTTTTTTATCTAGGACCACTAAATATGCTTTGCCCAGGGCCGCTAAAACCCTAACCACGTCCCTCTATTGTGTCTTCACCAGCTTCAATTGGCCTTCCAGAACGTGATGAGTCTTCAACATCAAAAAAAAAATCAAAATTTTGAAAACTAGTTTTGGCACTGGCGTTCTCTGTGGATACATCTTCTCCATATACATCAGATATATATATTTTTTTTTTCTTAAACAGTATTTTTACCTTTTCGACAGAGAAAATGCAAAACATCTCGAAAACGCCGTATTGCCATACTTGAAAGTGAGCCAGTCAAAAACTACTGCTCAGAATCAACCTTAATTTTTTTCGCAAGCAATTTTGCACTACACAGCTAGGATCGGCACTGCGAACAACCCAATATTTAAGTATCAAAAAAGTAACAAAACGACACAAGCAGATCCAAAGAAAGGGGGGAAGGGCAATTTGAGCACACTTGAAACTATTTCACATTGAAAAGACGCAGCGGAGAAAACTCCCCTTCTGTAACCAGTGTTGCTTTTCTAGCTTGGGTCTTCGAATGTTTCGCTTTGGCCCAGAACTGCGCTTGCACAATCCCTGCCCCCAATGGAGAAGAGAAAAAAAAATTATCCATTTCTGATTTAAAAAAAAAAAAACTGGTATATTTTTCTTTCTCGATGAAGCTTTTATGAATCTCACCAGATAGACGTTGCATAACTTTTCAGAGAAAATTCAACGCTTCTTTAAACAATGATTGCCAAAATATATGAAGCGCTAAACGGTACTCTCCCCATCCACAAACCTTAAAATAATTACTTTAGACTGATAAAAACTTGCGCAACTAAAAACTCCGGGAGAGAAGAATTTTTTTAGATCAATTAGACATGGATTATATATACTTAGACACTTGCTGGTACGGAGGCGTTTCTAAAGGCCTGTACATTTGCGGGCGACTGTCTGAACTCCAGGGGGTAAGGGGAGTTTTGTAATGGTCAATTTTCACTTGCATTGTAATCGAGAAATTTACGGCCTTTTAATGATCAGTTGAGATTCACCGACATAGGCTAATCTGTGAAACCAAAAAGGCAAGTCCCCCCCCCCGCCCACGCCCACACAATGGAGAAGATTTCTTCCCGCATCAGTCTCTCATCCTACTTCGAACATCTACTCCAATACATTGATTTACCCCTGGAGTTCAGAAAGCTGAACGCAAGTGTAAACAGGCCTTAAAACTTAAACCCCAATGGACATTTGAAGTGCAGAAGAATTAAAAGAAATAAAAATGCTGAAAACTAAGCATTCTACCAAATTACCATGACGAATTTGACCAAAATCATAAATCCTCCCCTCTACAAGACCCGGAAGCATTTTTTGTACTGTCCCCCTACTCTACCCTTTAAAATGTCATTTAAAAGCCAAATAAAACTGCCCGCCCCACCCACCTACACCTTTTTTTTCCCACCCTGAAAGCTGAAAAAAGTTGAGAATGTAGTGGGACAGCCGTCTCTTTTGGAAGACTACAAGGGAACTACTTTTGGAAGACATGAAGTTTTACAAACTCCTCAATGTCCAATACACCGACATCCAAGAAACGATAAATGTATGTAATATTAAACAAGCCCATGTTTAGAATCCTGTTTTTAAAAAACAACCCATAAGTTTTTCACCACCCTGCTTGTTTTATATCAGACATTCATAAAACATGTCTTGCATTTTGAAAGATTCACTGAAAGGTTTATCTTCCGCCCTCCAACCACACCTCCACAAGGAAGAAAAAGTTATAAATTACTAAAAGGCTTATAATTTAAATAGTTTCCTTCATCCTGTATACCATTAAGTAATAAGATAAATAACACTGGATATAGAATATTTAATCCTAATTTCAGATATATATATATAATTTTAAAAAGTTTTGAGATTAAAAATTTCAGCACGATAGAGATCCACCCATAATATTTGTAGTCATAAGTTAGTCTAAGCATTTCTGAAGATAGAATGAATTAAAATCTATGTACCCATACATAGAGCGTAGCTAAAAAATTTTTCGGAGGGTAATATAAAATAAATCGTAGATAAATAAACGGAATTTCTACACGACATAAAACTTGTGCTAAACTAATCCGAAAATTTGGTGATGGGAGTTTTAGGGAGGGGGGGGGGGTGTATCCTAAAATCCTCCCCCCTTTATAAATTTATTTATTCAAAAACAAATTTCGATAATGCTTATAATTTCTAACCTATTTCATAATTTAGTTTTTCTAAATTCTGTTATTTCGGCTAAGGAGTACAAGTTATTGTGGAGAAAGACAAAAAGGAAAAAATAGACTGACCGAATTTACCGTTACGAAAATCTACTGCATCCATTAAGTAGCCAAGGAAGGGATAAACCAGCCAAATCAAGTTGCCCGCAAGAAAAGAATTTTGCCCTAAAACATCCTTGGTTTTTCATTTTGCTTGACTGGAAAAACATCACTAGGGATCACAATTACCGCCTGCCGTACAATGTAGAATACTTGTATTTTTCCCCAGTGACATTCTCTAGTTTAAATATTTTCGCAATTTCAGGTACGGAATAATTCAACACTCAAAGATAAGAAACTTACTCCTTCATTTAAACCAATGTATAACATTAAAATACTGTTTCACCATGGCAAATTTGAAAACGTCTCCTGTAGTTTTCAAGTCCACTGATTGATTATTCGGAGAATTCTAACAGTCAATAAGTAACTTTTTTGTTTTTAAGCGATCGCTCTGCACAAAATAAAAAAGCTTTTCAAAATATATGAAAGCTTAAATACATAACATAATAATATAGTTCATAAAAATGTGAAGCCACGGAAAAAATGTCTTGAAGTCAATAACACTAGAACAGCCGGAGGGGAGCGTCAAAATGACCTCTGTTCGCTCTTTTAGGTATTTCTATAATTATTTATTTTACTAATTATAATAGAAATGTAAAAATTTGTCACAATACTCTTGGAAGAATTTTAGAAAAAGTAGAAAAAATGAGCTGCGGTGTTTAACAGTATATTGAAATAAAGCATGAGATATTGGGAAAAGAGTCAAAATGATGTGTGTTCCCCTGGTTCACTGTACACCCGTGCAAAACATATTAAAGGAATTTATGCTTTTCTTGCAAGCTAAAAGCAGGGCTTACTTTTTATTCTACTGAAAGTTTACAGTAATTTTTATATCAGCTATGTGGGTTAAAATAATCATTATTTATTAAAGTCGATCAATTCAAAAAGGTCATGCTAATTCAAAAAGACATGAATGGGCTGATAACAAAATTTTAATTTTGCAGAAAACGACCACTAAAATTTATTAAAACGCGCACTGTTAATGTACTTTATAATTCCTTTAAAGAGAATAGAAGCAATTTACAAGATGTGAAACGACATTTTCCCATTCTGTAAGAGTTCAACAAATTTTGACTAATTCACTAAAAATACCATTAATTATATCATAAGACTGTGATCTTATTTTTTTAATTAAAAAAATTCGGACATAAAAAAATAATTTGATACGAAATTCTCATTTCTGTTACAGTAACATTTCAAGGGCATATTTGCAGCATTTCACTTTCAGTTTGCCAAATTTAACTTCCTTTGAAATAAAATTAAAGATTTGAAAAACATATTCTATAAATTTATATGTGCAATGACTGATCTGCTGGAAAGCATGCAAGTGTTATACATTTTAAACTTTCCTAAAAAACAAATACAAATTTTAAATGAAAGTGTCTCAAATTCTACTTTCACATGTTCTAAATTTAATGGCGATTTCAATATTTTCATTTTAAATATTTGAAAGACCAAGCTGGTAGACTCATTTAAATGTGGGAATAGGCAGATTACAATTAATGTTGAATTAATTGCAGGGCTTTTATTAGCAACTTAAATCCTACAAAGTATCGACTTAAGGTAATAAAAATTAAAAAAAAAAAGGGGGGGGGACATTTACATAAAAAAAGGGACTTCCAGAAAGCTTTAACATAAGAAATAGAATTATTTATTACAATGAAGTAAACAAGATCTAAAGCGAATTTCTCCTAAAAGAAAGAGGAAGAAAAATACGAATTTTAGATAGAATAAGTAAATAGTTTTAAAAAATGGAGCAACAATTGAAAAAAAAAAGTTTAAAAAATCTGCAAGTATAAAATAGTTCAAATGTTTGCCACCAGGAGGTGTTTTTAATGAATTGCACATTTAGCATACATTTATGCTAGTTTACAAATATTACAACAAAACATGTTCAACCTGATGGCCATCATTGTCAGCTACCATCTAGAATCATAAAGAATGTTCCACAGCTGACCACAGTGTCACGAACATGCTGTGCTTATCTTTAAGATCAGGCAAAATGCTTGGATAATCACGACTTACCAAATGTCTCAAACTCCCCAAAGCCAAAAGTCACATCGATTAAGGTCTGGGGACCGCGGAGGCCTTGGAGCGCCCCTGGTGGTGAATGTTTGAACTATTTTGTTATTCGGTCAAATAAATTTCTATACTTTCATTATGTCCTACACAAAATTTCGTAACTTTCTCAACAATAGTTTCGTCTGACCTCAACTTTAAAATAGGTTCTTGTAATTTCGGACAACCTGCATACATATACACACACCACAGTAAAACCCGCTTAAGAAGTTTTCCAAGGGAATGGAAGGCAAAAACGTCTTAAGCAGGAAAGCTTCTTAAAAGGGAATCTTTAACTGTTAACAATTCAGCTGTCTCAATTTCAGATTTTCAACACTTCCAATAAAACGACGAAAGTTGTCTTTTCACTGCTTCCTTTGACCTTTACGAACATAACAGAGAAAAGAAACCAATAACTGAGGGCAGATTTAAATGTATGTTGAAATTAAACTTAGAAATGAAAAGAAACTTAACGGAAAGAGTTCTGTACAAAACTTTTTAAACAAGTTATTTTAAAAATGTAAAAACAGGAAAATTGGGAACCGAAAATATAAATATTTTTAATAATTAAAATCACTGTTTAAACATGGAAACTGACTTCTATATACTCTTTAGTTATTACTTTTAATAGATTATTAACTGTTTGGGCCGACAGACTTTACATAAAGTTATCTGAACACTCGATTGTTGAAAATACTTTTTCCCCCCACATTTGATTTGTTATTCTCCCTATGGAGCAAGTAAACTTCAAAAAATAAACTGCCGAGCAAAAAGAAGTTAACCGGGAAACTACCGAGTTTTCACACGCTCAATAACTGATAAAAAAAAATAGACATCACTTGTTTGCTTCCTTGTATTTCAAACTGTCTACAATTTTAATCCGAAAACAATTGCAACATCATGGATACAAAACAATAGCTGTATTTCTATTGTTCAAATTCACGAAATTCAATAGAAATAACAAAACCCGAGTATAATTTATACTTTGTCATTATATCTCGTATCAGAGTAAACCGATTTCTTAGTAATGCAAGAACGTTAACTATTACAAAAATAAAAATTGGCGCAACATACCACTAGGAACCAAGGCCTGTGCTGCCTACCCACGCCTTCGCGACCAAGAGCTCTGGGGTACAGAAGCATGTCCCGGCCAGGTGGTTAGCCTGACGCGGAGTTCCCAGTGTTTTTTCATTTTATCGACCCACTCAATGGATGAAAGGCTGAGTCAACCTTGTCCAGTCGAGGAATCTAATGGGGACTTGTCGCACGGTAGCATAATATGCAAACCAGTACACCACTGGCCTTCACAGTAACTATTATATCTGGTGAATATACGACGGACATAGTGTTGAAAGCACACACACAAACCCTTGCTAAGAGAATTGCCACATAATTCTATGGGCCTTGAATGTACAAGTAATATAAATAATGCCTAAACCTTTCCCTGAGGTTTAGATCCGTTTCACCACCACTTGTGTATTACTGCTTAATCTGCATATAAATATGTGAAGCATAAACTAAAAAAAGTAGCCTTTTTCATTCACCAATTAGCTATTAACCTTTTCAATCCGCATTCAGATCCAGGTATATTTTAAATTACTTTTTCCCCCCCCCCCACAGTTTGCCTTCTAATGCGTTAGTTAAAGGATATTAGTTATTTAAACCTGGGCTCATTAATATGGAAACAGACCCTTCCGCCCATCGCCTTTCCATATGGGAGAACTGGCACCGCTCTGCGGTTGAAAAGGCCTTTAGCAACAACAGTCATTTAAATAAAGGAGGAAATATGTAACCCCCCCCCCCCAAAATTTTCACTGTGTTCCCAATTGGGAACATTACTCATTTCTGACTATACTTTTAAGGACTATATTTTGATTATAGTTTTATGGGCAGTTTAAATAATAAGTGAAATATTACGAATAAATGAAGGATTTATTTTTAAATTTAAGTAAAGATATGAAATTAAGTTTGTAGGGGAAGGGAGTGTATCAAGATAGCTCCTTACAAAAATTATGAAAATGGCTATTATGATTTTTTTTATCCAGTTTCTCACCAATGATAGAAACACAAATTCTACTTCAAAAAATCAAGTCATCTTTTAACGATACATGATAAATTTTCAAGTCAATATTGATGAAATTTAATTTTTCAATAAATTTTTAATTTATTGAAAAATTAAAATATTAAGCTTTATTAAAATATTAACCTTTTATTAAAAAATAACCTTTTACATGCCAATGTTCTGAGAACATTGACAAAAATTCCAAAAGGTTAACTATTAATATAAAACGTATCTGAAACGTAACGAGAAACCTTTCCGATTTCTTATTTCCAGGGAAGCAGTCCAGCATAAACTCAGGAGCAAGTGTGCACATTTTATTAACATTCAATCACAGGAAAATTTTAGAAATCATTAAAAAAATAAAAATTCTCAAAAGCAGAAATTACAGAACTTCCCAAATACTCTCTTCCACCTGAGAAGCATAGTCACGGCAGAACAGCACAAGAGAAAACGGGGAAGGAAGAAAAAAAGAAAAAACTGAGTCTACACTTGACCCAAGAAATAGAAAGCTTCTTTCCAAATGTGGCAAGTCACGAGATCATGTTTCAGGACCTTCAGAATAGTATAAAGTGGGAAAGCACACACAAGCTGACCTTATTTAATGAAAGGCTGGCTGGTTTTCGCACACACATTATGGTTGGCAGCTGTTGAGCATGGCATCAAAACTGGAAAATGTGAAACATGTTTTTGTTTAGAATAGAGAAAAATAATAGAAACCAGACAGCATAATTCTCAGCTTAAGGTATTGATTAACCCACTATGTTGCGTTTAATCATTCGGGTTCAAAATGCGGAGTGACATCACCTTAGAAATTGACGTTTTAAGGTCTGCAAAAGCAGAGAGGAAGGGGGATGTGGGAACGCTATAAGCAAATAGAAAACAAAAGCCAGTCGAATGACAAAAATGGTGGAAATTGTTGATAGAATTATCAGGTAGAAACAGCAGGCAGTATCCAGATACCACGCATATTTTAGACATAACCGCAGTCTTATCACAATACATCCTTGAAGGATCATACATTTTAAATTTTCCATCAGCTAATTGTTGGGGTTTTGAAGTTCTATTTTTTTTTTTTTTTTTTTTTTTTTTTTGGGGGGGGGGCAACACTGTCAGAAAATTTAGCACTCCGCCTGACTCTCACCAAATTATACCAACTTATGTTTTCCATATAGATTATATACGTCTCCTTGATTTTTTAAAAAACCTGTTTGAAATGAGCATTGAATTCGGCCTCTCAAAAAAAAAAAAAAAAAATTCTAAGTTTCGTTCAACTTTTATGCTTAAACATTGGGAATAATTTAAGCAGTTCAATTGTTTCAAGCAGAACAATCAATAATAGTTTAAGAGTATAAGCATACTATGAAGGAACTGCACGAATTACATATTTCCTGAAATATTTGCGACAGTACTGAAGAGCACTTAATTATCTTAGTTACTTCTTGAAATAAATGTAGCTTTCAGAATGACACTATTGTTGGGGTAATCAGTTTCGCAATTTGAATTCATTTTGATAGGGGATTCTTTGCCAGGAGAAGGCAGTTCAATGTAAATTATTGTGTCAATTACAGGCACTCTCCCTGGAAATTCCTTCCATACTTTAGATCCTAATCTAAAGCTAAGAATTTCTGAGTCCTGACACCTCTAAGAAATTGCTAATAACCGCAGAAATTTTTTGCGGAACCACTGGTTTAATGCGCACATGCACCGCATGTGCACAGCAGGGGTGCAAAATATGTCCGAACGTCGGAATGCTTTTGTATAGGTAAGAGAAGCTAGTCTTGAGAACGGCAGTTTCTCTTACGTTCATCCCCATCTGTTCAACGACCATCCTCTCATTCCAAAGGAAAGTAGTGTGACGTCTAATGTCACTTATCAATGGGAGGAGGGGCAGGGCCCGTTTATGAACAACAGGAGCCCCGGGTATTGATGAATTTGGAGGGGGGGGCATTCATGAAATTTGCTTTATTCTTTATAACATTTTGACATAAAATAGAATATTTCAGAAGAACATTCGAAATTGGGGACCGAATTGCCCATGCGATAAGGTTCTGGGGAGGGGTCAAGTTTATTTTTTTCAGTCAATAAATATTAGGATTTTTTTAATAATAGTTCTGTTGCCATTCCTTCATGATCTAGCAGCGGTTATAATCTCAGATCCATGAGTTCCATCCCATACACCCTAGCGAAATCAAGTACTAGTGACGACGTGAGCAAACGTCATCCAGCGCAAAGCCCAAACAGGATATGTTCGGGGGAAGACTGCTTCAGATTGCATTTAGTGCTGCACGGTAGAGATGAGACGGGCTCAGCCCGAGCCGAGCCCGAACCGGGCTCGGGCCCTGTAATTCACGATTGCGTTCGGGCTCGGGCTCGTGAAAAATGTTTCCTTTATTAAACATACTCCTTGAAACGGATTTTAAAAAGCGATTCATCAGGAAAATAAACGTACTGATGTGATGCTAGGACTTGCAACAAAATAATTGATGGGTAAAAAGCTAGCTTTTTCACATAATTTACTAAATGGTGTGTTGTGCTATTTCATTTGCGTATGTGTGTTAAAATGCTGTTAATTCAAAATTTTGGACTAATTATTTACTCGTCTATCTTAGTTAAATGTATATATCCTATCATAAAATATTTTTTAAAAGTAATTTTGTTCCTACCAACTAAATTCTTATGCAATAATATATTCTTATGCAATTCTATGCAAATATGCAAATTTCTTAAATTTATTATGCAAAATCTCTTTTCTGGACGTGCTTTAAATATAACATTTTTTAATGTCACTATACGAGATTAATAACTTGTATTTTTCTGTATCTAATATATCTAAGTACATACGAATGTTTAACACTGATGTGACTATTCAACGGAATTTTTAATAAAAATTGAAACATTGTTATTTGATAAACATGGATATAAAGAATTAGAACGTGCATTAAGAGTTTGCAACTATATTTGTCTTGAATTTGCACAAACGGTAAAATTTATCGGATTGTATTAATGAAGTAACTGAATTTTTTTTATCTTTAGCGGAAATTTCGGGCTCGGGCTCCGACTTAAATAATACTGCTCGGGCTCGGATTAAAAGTCTTCGGGCTCGGGCTTCAAAAAATGAGCCCGAACTCATCTCTACTACATTTTAAATGACCACTCATGAGTTTTAATAGACTAATAGAACTAATAGAATTAGTAATAATAGTGGCTTAAACCAGAATGGAAATATGCTAAGTTATGGGAGGAAATTTTGGACCAAAAAATGCTTTCTGTGGAAATATTGGGCCCTGAACATTTTCTGCAGCACTGCTGTCTTCAGTAATACCTCGGACTCGAGCTCACTTTGGTAGAATTATCTGGTTATCACCGAGCTGATGAAAATTGTTAAAATAACTCGAGCTAAGCGTCAAGCTAAGGTTCTATTGTAAAATTACATCAAAATAACTCCAATTTCCTTTTCAGTTAAACGACGGCTAAAATTTCTAGATATTAAGATGAAACTGGCAAAAAGTGTGTTATAAAGACATTAAAACCTCTGTGAAAGATATTTTTAAAAGGTGTTTTTGCACCAATTAGATAGTCTATTTTATCCAAGGAGGATTTTATGGCAGGAAAAAACAGTCTTACGTTCAACAACATAATTTATTTAATAGATTATGCATAAGTCTGGTCTTACATTATCAAAAAGAGGTTGGGGGTGGGGGGATAACTTCTAAAGCCTTAGCACTAGTCAATGGGAAAAAAAAAAAAAAATTGTCAAATATAGAATGTCACACAATTATAGAACGTCAAACTTCTACAAATAAGTCAGATCTAAATTTTGTTTCTCAAACAATTAAAACCATAATTATACTATTTTTCTTCTTTCATTTATTCGAAGAAGACTAAGCGTGTAACAATGGTATATACACTATGCATTCTTGAAGTATCTTTTTCACGTTAATCAACCCATGTGAGCACGTGAATATATAAATATGTAATACAGCGAGCATGGTAAGAATAGGACAATACAAAAGAATGACTCCAGAAAAATAGATGTCAGTCAGATGCACTCAAAATTTATAACTAACTATATGAACTAATCCATTGAGGCACGGGAACTAAAATGTTGATACTTCTATGAATTTTCTTTTATGGTTTATTTTATAAGTTGTTGGGCATGTGTTTCATTAAAACACAACGCTCAGAATTATCCGCTTCTCAAGTCTGTATTTATAAAAGTTTCTAGCTTCTCGCATTTTCCGCAGACCACACCGTCCGAAACTGCAAAAGCAGAGTTAGCATGAAATATACAGAAGCAAATTAATACTGAAAAGATAAGACAGTTAAATGAGGCTTTTACAGATTGTGTTAAAGATGTCAGATTAAGGAAATATCTAGCTTTATTAGTACTTTATTCAACGTTGAAAATTAAATTTTGAAAAAGAAATAGGTTTCGCATAATTACTTTAAATACGCATATATGAAGATATGTCATATTTTTAAAGGTTGAGTAACTCGACAGTAAACTTTGATCTGTTTGTAAAGTTCAGGGAAAACAGCAAATTCTTAATCATTTACAAACGTGCTGTTGCAATAGCTCAAACATCACATTTCTTGAGCCACTTTCCTGCTCCTACCTGTTGAGTTTACGATACGGCCATTAACGACTGACTTGGTAACCAAATCAGAAAATGAACCGATCTCCCGTTGAAAAATATTTTCAATAAATATAATCGAATTGGTACTTCGTAGTTTTAAGAGCAAACTATACATTTTGTAACAGGCGGTCAATCTTTTAGAGAATGATTTAATTGTCAAATTTGGTAAGTCGAAACTTTGGAAAGTAATTAATAAAACTTAGATTTAAACTTTAATTAGATTACAATAAGTTTCTAATCTAAATTTAATTACTCCGATAGTTTATTTTACGGATTAAGTGCGGAACCTGCAAAAATTCGTTCTCACCTTTCCACCATAAAGCCCCCTGCATTGTTTGTCACAATTTGAAGTTATGCAAGCAACTGTATAGATCGTGTTTTGCACTTTACTAAACAGTGACCTCAGTATTATATTAATCTTATACTACCGAGCTAATTAAAATTTATAAAAACATATCGAAGGATAAAGTTTGACTACTATCTTAAATTATTATTTCTAATGTTATTTCAATGTTCAGACAAATCCGTCTGTATCAAGTGTCATTTTCTCCTTCCCAAGGAGATTTATGTATTCGCTAATTTAAAAAACAGTAATAACATTATGCTGTGATAAGTATCTCACGGATGTTTAAACAATAGACTGGATTGTACCTTGGGAAACAGCTGCTTTCTTTCCTCAGAAAGCATATGACAGGGGGAAAAATAAAAATAAAAAAGTACTCGAAAGTCGAATGGACAGATGCAAATATACTTCCAAATTCAATATTTTGTTCCAGAAATCTGGCTTTACATGTCATTTTTAAGCTTTCCTATACAAAGAAAGTTTCCACTCACTTCATGAGTGTGTATTGTGCTACGGCAAACCCACACGATGGGTATCTGTCTAAGGAAGGGTGTCTCAGGTGGAGTACTTTTTAAGAGGTTTTTAACACACATTTACGTCCAGAGGCGTAGCCAAGGAGCGGGGGGGGATAGGGGTCACAATCGCCCATGAGGAATTTTTTGCCATACAAAATGTATATTCTTCACTCCCTTATCGCACACACGTATACAATATGCGAGTTGTAGTCGTAACCCCCGCCATGAAAAATTTCTGGATACGCCACTGTTTATGTTACAGCTGGAAGACACCACGCCAAACTCCAGTCCGTTAGATCGACAGCCGCACGGTCCTATAAGTAGAATATTTCCTGTCAATCTGCGACAGCTTTTTAGGCACTGAAACTCTCCAGAATAATTTCACCATAACAAACTGAAAAAGGTTGGAGGATTCAGTAAGCATATTTTTATGACAAATTCGCACTTATCATAATCAGATAAGTATGATCAAACTAATAGAAATTTATATGTACATAGTTTATTTAACTGAAAATAAAAAAATAACCTTTTTCCGCTGTCTCTGTTAACAGATTTGGATACAGAGAAAAATTATGTAATAATGCTCAATAAAAACATTTCTGCTCTAGAAAAAAAAATCCATTTATTTGTTCAAGTACAATCTGCAGACTGGAAAACAATGGTTCCCACCTAGTGGTCCACGAAGAAGTTCTAAGTGGTCACTGAGTGAGTGCTTAAAAAATAATTGTGTTTTCACAATTTGAGGGGAAAAGGCAAAAAGCGTAATTATTTACGGTCGTTTTCAGAAAATTCAAAGAAATTGTTTCATAATCCTTGCAAAATAGAGAAAATACAAGTGGACACAATATTAAATACTACAATAAACTATTAGCTGAGCTAGAGCTGCTCAGTCAAGCCTTCGGCTATTATGTAAACAGGGTTGATTAACTATTATCAGCAACATTGGGCGAGTTGAAATAACATTCTCTGCGCTTTTTAAAAATTCATTTTACCATTACAATTTGTTCAGAAAGCTTTGCGTTTTTTTATCCCCCTCCCAGTAAGAATTCTTTTAAGTGGTCCGTGGGAAAATTGGAAATGGAAAAGTGGTCCGCGGGTTAAGTGAACTGGGAATAGAGGTCTGCGCCGCCGCTGGGCATTTGTACCACGCCGCCGCCGCCGCCGAGGTCTAGGCCGGCGCGCCGTCGAAGAATGCTGATTTTATACAACCGCGTACAATCGCTTCAAAACTGAAAAAACTGTACCTAAACTTTCAAACTGCTTATTTTTGTCTGGATACCTCTTAACGCAAGTAACTTGTAAAAATACAATTTAAATTTTTTGAGTCAATGGCGTAATTTGATTTTTTTGAAAACTGTTTAAACATTGCATTATACCTCAAAAGAACATTATGAGAAGGTTATGAAGAGAAAAAAAAAATGCTTTAAAGCAAATAATGTATCATTCGTATATTGATAACTTAATGTATTGTGAATGTGCATATAAACAACATAAACCTACCCGATTTTGATAAAATCTGTTGTTTCAGTTTTGCAGCAGAAATATTTTTTAAAAGTGTACCACAACGGTTCATACTATGGAGCCCCACCAGTGGACAAGCGCATAGCGCTCTGAACCGGGAGAGATAAGGGGCCTGATTCAAAACCAGGTCGCGTCCGCCGACTTAACCGTTCGCAGTTTTCCGTGGTTCCCTTCGAAAGTCGGCGCAGATACGGGTTAAGAGCCCTTAGAAAGACCCCCCTATGGAGGGACAATTCTCTAGAGATGAGTTTGAGCTCATTTTTTAAAGCCCAAGCCCGAGGACTTACTCGAGCCCGGCCAAGTGATACTATTTAAGTCAGAGCCCGAGCCCGAAATTTCAGCTGATAGATAAATAAAAGACAATTACTTCATTGATAGAATATTATAAATTTTGTCGTTTGTACAAATTAAAGACAAACATAATCGAGCCCGCCTGAGCCCGAACACAATAGTGATCTTTACACCCCACCCTTCGGACGAGAGCCCACGTGCAGCTAATTGGCCGTAATCGCACAACATCATACTCAAGACTAGTTTTCATAAAAACTGTAGTCTTCATTCTAGTCTTAAAAGATTTAATTTTAGCTCGAATTTATACATATATGGGTGTGTTTGTCCGCATACATCCTTTTTTCATTATGCTCGTTTCCAAAAATATTCTCACGCCGCGGCGCGCCGCCGCCGCGAATTTCCGTGCGGCGCAGACCTCTAACTGGGAAGCATTGCTGAAAAAGAATCTGCGATGTAGTACGTCTCGCGTTTTCTGCTATGGGGCGGTACCCTGGACCTTCACACTTAGGCCATCTACCATATTCAATATCTTATCCACTAGGCCCCTCACTTCATGGGATCAACAATTTAAGCAAAAGATAATACGTTACAGAAAACATTCTGTTTGATTTACTGGAGCAGCCACGAGATTTTTTCGTGGGAGAGGGGAGGGGGAAATATGAAATACAGTTGTGTAAAAATAAGATTGTTATATCCCGATATTACCCCTGAACATGAAAAGGTGGAACAATTAGATAACATAACTATAGCAACTCTCAACAAAACAATCGGTGTCCTCATGATTTTTCAGCTTTAGTGTGTACATCAGGAGGGGAAGAATAGAAAAATACTGGAGTTTTTATACAGTTACTACTAATGTAAAGTATTAAAAATGCTTGCATTCTTGCAAAGCACTCCTGGGTTCGAAAGCACTCCAAACCTACTTTGCACTTTTGTAAGCATCTTTCATTTACAGCGTAAACAGCACGCTGCAAAATAAAGATGCTTACAAACAAATAGCTGTAGCATGCCATTACAATTTACTAAATGACTAGCCTGAAAATAATCCTAAAAATAATTTGTATTTTTAATATTGAAAGATTAGTCTACTTCCTATAATCAAAATGCAGCACTTTTCAGTACCAAAGGAAAATACTATTTTCGAAGATATAAATCGTTTTTGTAGGAACAATTGAATATGCTATTCCAGAACAGAGTTTTGAAAAAACCATTTATTTTTCACTATTACAGTAAACTTTTCAATTTATCGATATAAGTATCATATTTTAAAATTCCAGAATAAAAGGTATACCCAGCTGAATTTTATTTTACAGCGTGCTATCACACTTGCAACACACAAAAGACAAATCACAAAACAAAACGGTATGTTTAAGATCTCTAATGTTATTTTAAAGTTTTTTACAATCTGTATGCTATAAATTCTTGAGGCCGATATATTTGATGAGATATTTTAAATTGTTGATAGCACAAAGAATTATTTCATTTATCCTAAAGAGAAAGATAAAATGACTTCTTGAATAAATAAATCCTGACAGTATCGTACTGCTTTTCCGTTAGGAAAAGCATCTTCGCTTAGGTCGAGAATTTTTGCTAGAAAAGGATTTTATCGCAGTAACTCACCAACGACCTACTACGTTCTTTAGAATTTTAATAAATTTGAATATTTTTTTTTAATTGTACTTCGGAGAATTTGCATATCAACACTTCAGCAACTGGATAAAAATGCAGAAATTTTGAATTAAAAAAAAAATGTGTAGCTAAAAAACTTTATCAAATGCAGACATTTCAAGTGCCAGCCAGGTTACTTCAAACCGGAAACAATTATGTGATTTAACGAAAGCTCGTAAAGACGAGCACTTTCGTGATTAAATGAATGACTAATGAAGAGATTTCTATTTTTAAACTCTAAAAGAACAGAATTTTCCTCAGACTTCTTTTCACTCACACTGAAAATAAAAGTTTTGAACTGGCAAAAAATTAAAATTATTGACGTTCTTTTATAGAAATAAATTTCTTGAATCGACCACATTTTTACTGATTCAATGAGATTTCTTTACTTCAACAAAATTATTGGTTGAAATAGCGCCAACTAAAACTTTATTGAATTATATGTATACGTACATACAACAGAATACCTGATAAATTCAATATAGTTAGATAACATTTTCCAGCAGAACATGCATTGCCAATACTTTATATTAAAACTTTATTAATTCAAAGTCTTTTTAAACAATTCTAGGTATAGCAGTATCTCTAATATGGGGAGTTTTAAAAGTGCATTCGATTGCATTATTGCTTTATGCACATACGGACAACCTCCGGATCTCGGGCGGGACGTGCCCGTCCCGGCTTTTGATTCGGCCGCAAAACATATCAAAACCTAATATAAGCCATTCAAAATCCTATTAAATCCCAATTATACGGCAGCAACTTAGCTAACATCCTAAAGTTCGGCCCGCAACTTTCCAAAGATTGCCCATACCTGGCTTAATGATTTGAAAACGCTTATTCCATGAAGTAACAAAAGGGCATTAAACCCAGCTCGACTGCAATTTTTTTCTAATCAAAAAATTCAATTCGCAAAGAAAAAATGGAGAACCACTATAACTCTTAAAAGTCAAATCCTTTAAAGCAATGAATAAACGAAGTATATACTTTTATTTGTCGTATTTTCTAAGATGGTAAAAGAAAGTTGCAACACACATTTTTCTCATTGGATGCGCTGTGTTAGGCTAAGCTACGCAAGGGCCTACCTGCCTAGAGGGAAGGGGCTTACGCTGAAGACCTTATTAGGGGTTTTAACGCGTATTCACGTTACGTCTGAAGAAAAAAGCCCATAACTCGAGACCGATTATTCGACAGCTGAGCGGCAGGCCAGAACACTGGACCTTCATTCACATTTCAGCTATCTACACCTTGTTCAGTGTCTTATCCACTCTGATGGTGGAGCTTTTTTTTTTTTTTTCTTCTCTCTTATTTGAATCTTATGCATAAAGTCACGTGTTGGCAAAAGAAAAGTTATGCATACTTTGATTTTAAATATTGATTAGTCTTATTAACATTGCAGATGAAAAAATAATTTTATATAAATTGTGCAGTTTTAAAATTTCATTTATTAGTTGAAAAAGTGGCAGAGAAACAAATATACAAGAAAAATTTGAGCAGAGATGTAACGAACAGCAATTTAAATGAATCTCGAAAATTTGAGGATTATATAAACCAAATAAAAGTAAAGAATTTCCAAAATTTAACTAAAAAACAAAACAATTTTTTTAATGTTCCGATTACAATTCATCAGCAGTTAGATGTGGTGGAAATATCTTAATGCCAGTAATAAAATATTTTTAATCCAAGCTAAAATAGGTATGTATTTACAGAGGTTTGGGCATATTTAAAAATATGTTTAGAGGATCTAGCGATGTTCAGAAGCAGTATTATAGATCATTAGAATTTTACATTTTCAAAAGACCCAAATAATTCTTTTAAGCATAATAAGCCCATAGCGTTAAATCTTTTTATTCCCCCACAATGTTAAATTTTTAATGGATTCTTACAAAATAATTTTAGAAAATTATCCATTAGAAAAATGTCAATCTAAGCTCCTTAAAAGTAAAAACTCATCAGGGGGAGACCCTCCAGAACCGCCTAATTTTTTAGTTCCATTATTGCCATATTAAAACGATATTAATTGACTATGTCATTTTATCTCTCATCTTTCGTGTATTTCGCCTGGTAACCCTATGTTGAAATTTTTATGATTTTAACCTATTTATAGAAAAATACATGTGATGCATATTGTACAGCTTGTAATATTGTAACAATAGATTAAAGCTGTTGTGAACTAATAGTATTTAAATATATGTAACATTATGCATTCGTCTATTTCAAAACTTCGAAAATTAAAAATAGGTTTTTAACAAAACCGATAGTATATTATATGGAGCAAAATTTTGTTTTTTGACCTTCAGACTCCTTTATGTTCCCCAAACTTAAGTTATCAAAGACTTCACCATTAATAATCCTTAAATGAAATATTCCAATTGAAAAACGAATACTAGGGAGAACTCTTATACAGCTAAATTATTGAGCAAAAAATACTCAATGTCCTGCTGAATTCTATGCACGAGATATTTTATCTCTCAAAAACATTTCACATTCACAATTCATTACTTACTTATTCATGAAGAAACAATTTCCCTTACCGCTCGTTATTTATTTTCTATTACATTAAAGTTGCAATAGAAAATGCAATACACAATATAGGATGTAACATGTGTTACATCCTTTTTAGATTACATAACATTTGATTCTAATGATATTAAAAAATAGTTTGAGCAAACAGGGCGAACTCAAACAATGACCATAAAAAGTCAAACAAATAGTTAAACTTAAAAAATCGAGTATTGGATTGATATATAAATAATTGAAGATTGTTGACAATAAAATTAATTTATTGTTGCAATAAATAACACAGACACATGAATATTAGCAACATTTTTATTTATTTTAACAACTCTTTTGTCAAAGTATTCGAATCTTGTTTCATGGGTACATGCTTTGTGTTTTCAGTGAGTACACGGTTGTACACATTGGAGAATACCTAGAAGAGGAGACTAAAAAATTCCAACCATTTGGAGAGGATTAAGCGCGTGCGAGCTTTGATAAGTTATCTATACAAGCGGAAAAAATAAGTTCACATTCCATTTGGCATACTTAGCTTTCGTTTTAAAAAAATGCCAAACGAACTCTTTCAGAAGATTAATAGCAGAATACATATAAATCTAAGTTTATATTTTAATCATTATGAAAAAGAATTTCTGCACAAGTTTCTAAGACATTCTGCGACGACGATTAAATAATGCGAAGATTAGATAATAAAATACCACGACAGGTGCTGAAAACATAGTTCAGTTGTCTGGACCTTTTCCAATGACATGTTTATGGTAAAAATTTACATTTTATGACAAATGAATCTTCATTTTTAACCCTTTTGCGACGAGAGGCGTAACCGCGCGCACACTGCTGAAGCCGGTAGTCTCGTTAGCAAGTATCTGTCCAGGGCGGGCGGGTTTTTTTGTTATCCTAAATCCATTAAATTACCAAAATATGTCAAAAGGAAGTTTTTAGAACGTTCCCAAACACTGGCACAAATGTGTAACGTACGGAGATGATGAAAAAACGCTCTGGCACGCCAACGTGCCGGTCGGGAATAAAGTGCATTTCTTGCTGGCACGCGCAAGTCTGTGCGGAAAGATTAAAATCGTATCTCTCCGTCAGGGTTTTTTTTTTTTTTTTTTTTTTTTTTATGCTGTTCAGTTTTGCCACAGACACATAACGTTCATGTAGTTTTTATTTTTTCCGAAAGCATTAAGTAACGGGTATACCTCAAAAAGTCATGTGATTCACGCGCATATACTGAAGCAAAATAACTGTGTCAAGGACTTGAAATTTTTAAAATGTCGCTTCAAAAGCTGTATGCACTATACACTGGAAGAAATTATAAACCTATGCCAGCTATGAAGCTTTTAGAAAAACAAATTCTCAAAAACGTTAATACTTTGCTAAGTGAGTCACATTTAAAAAAAATTACGATGCAATTCTTTGGGGAAGTTTCATAATACGTACATATATCCTTTATCAGTGTCTAATAGTGTTTGAAAAGACTTTCTCAAAGTGAAGTTCATGACGCAATTAGTTTATTTTGTGTTCAAGGCTTGCAAGCGGGTTTTAAAGAACACAAAAACAAGCGTGCTTATACCACCAATTTAAGAGTGCTCATATTCCACCAATTTAAGAAAGCTCATATTCGATTAATTAAATGTATCAAATATTTTACTGATTTTTTAAATGACAAGCACCTGACACATCAGAGATGATTAATTTACTAACATGTGTTCCAACTACTAATGGAAAAAAACGTATATATGCACGTGTGTGCGTCCGCGATGTACCACCTGTTAGTCATTGCCTCTAAAACATTGTACAGTATATTTATGGGGGGGGGGGTAATTTCTAAAAGTCGCAGGTTTTACTGTTTTAGGCAGGCACTCCATCAATATTTATTTCAGACGGTATTGATTGTAGTACGAGAGGAGTGGTGTAATTTTTTTTAAATACCTGATATAACATTACCTGTAAGCCTTAAATTATAGCAAAGGTCATGGTACTCCCTGTTAAATCAAATAGAGTAGCAGAACAGGTATACGGACGGACAAAAAACGTTCGACAGTTTTATAAGAATAAAAGTTTGTCATTTATAAGCATTGACATTTTATGAACTTTAATAACGAACCGTACAATTTCTAGTAAGCCTGAAACGTTTAGAGTTTTGTTCTAATCAGCACTAACTTTTTTTTTGTTTTGATCGCAGAGACAACTGTCGTTTTAAGGAGGCTCATACCCTCGAAGTAAAGGTTAAGTACGAACTTATCTCTACTCGATCTACATAAGTAAGGGAGGCTCTACCATAGCTTACCTAAACACTCGTGCAAAACATTCTTTAAGAAAACAAGTGGTGCTACTGAAATAGAACAAAATAACTAGATTAGGTTTCATTAGTAATTAAAAACTAGTCTTTCCTCCTCAAAGTTGTACTATACTAGGGGCAAAAGGCCCTAGACTCGCTACGCTCGCTTTTCGTATGAGGCATTTGGCCCCTAATGAGGCTTATTCGTAAAAAAGGCATAATTGACAAATCCCAAATATTAGATCTGACATAATGTTACCGAGCTACACATTCCTTGATTCTTGCATGTTCCTTGGAGCAACTTCATACTATGTTTAATTGAGTAAAACCTATGGAGCATCTTGTGTATTTGCCATCCATGGCGATTTTCATAATTTGACAACTTACGTATATGTATAGTTAATAGTAGTTTCTAAGAAAACAGTGCTTCATATGCTTTCTTTGATAAAAACTACGGAACAGCTATTATAGCTTGCTACTAATGGCGGCTTTTTATTATTTGGCGATTTACACATGCTCATAACCATAAACGTTGTTCATGTTAGGTTGACGTGAAAACAGTTATCCATATATTCATATACGTAATCCTTTGCTGATTGGTTTTAACAACGCGAAATATATCACCTCGGCGCGCGGGCAAACATCCAAGCTGTGCTTGCTATAATGGCACAGTTAACGCAGCCAAATATTTCTACGCGTAGCAAATACCCAAAGCTGAACCTAACCGGCATTACTATAATATGCATTTTAATTATTTTTCATTTTCAAAATACTGGATGCTAACATTTTAGAACACATGTAGTATTTAGATTCACCGTGCTTCAGATAGCGTTTTTCCAGATTGTACCCGATGCCAAAATGGCACTTTTTAAATCGGTTACAATTATTAGAAAAAGAAATCGACGTCAATTTTAAACTCATGATATCTAAGAGAACTTACTATTTGAGAATTGCCAACATTGTGTAAGACACTGACTTATTTATTTCACTTTTTAATTTTACGTAAAAATGGTGTAATTCTACTTTATGTTTGTCAATTTCCCGCAGGAATTGCTTTGTTGCAAAGGCATGAATGATTTTATGCAGGCGAAAATTGCCAAGCCTGGCAACCAATATGCTTATTTTTTTCAGTTTATTAATATCTTCTAAAATAATTGGAATTTCAAAATTTAAGTCAGCTTAACGGCTACCCGGAATTTTCCGAATCCGTGGACACCTTCGTCGAAACTCAAATCACGACGGTTTCGGAGGAACAAGCTTTTGACATCGGCGGCCGTTACCTTTTTTAAAGAATAGAGGCACTTTACGAAATGAAAAACTTTGGACAGGTCATAAGTATATAGTATAGCAAGGTGCCCGTATGACTCAACTAACCCCCAAAAAACAATTTTGATTGAAGTCCCATCAATTAAATACGTCTAAGTGATTGCGGCTACTACTCTTTTCCACTTAACACACACACACAAAAAAAAGTTGTGCAAGTTTCGAAACCTTTAAAAGCTTAGTACTAGAGCAACGTAAAATTGAGAGCAGCGCTACACAGTCAGCGAAGTATTATTAGATTTAAGAATTTTGCTTCATGAGAAAAAACTTTCATGGCTCACAGTATTAATAAAGTTTTAATAGCGCAGCTTACCAAACCTTCCGAATTTTTTCGAGGCTCATACCAAAGGTGACCATACGTCCCGTTTTGAACGGGACAGTCCCATTTTTAGGTGGCTTGTCCCGTTGTCCCCAAGGACAGCTTGGGGACACCGTTGTCCCGTTTAATGTACCCTGCAAAACAATTTCAATAAAGGCCGCTAAAAATCTAAAATCATCCAACGTTTCTTATAAAAAAAAAAAAACCCGACCTCCCTCTCTCCCCTCTCGAGACGCAAAGAAAAGGCCGGGGGTGTATGGTTTTTGTGTTTGTTCCTTTTTTTGGTCAACTATTTCAATTTACTTAATTTCTTTTCTTTTTTTTTAAGTCATGTTCCTCTTTTGTTTATTCCTCTCCCTCCCCCTGATCTCCACTTTATTTTCCCTTTTCACTCTGGCTTTCTAAGAATTTTTTTCCTTCCGAATGACAACTTCCCTTTTTCTGTGTGTCCTTTTGTTATTTCTCACTTTCCTACGCTCCTGCCTGGTGTCGGATGGTGTTTTTGAAGTCGAAGAAGGGTGTACCACCCGAAACGTACGTCTTGCACTATTTTTTTACAGTATATGTGTTTTAGCAAAGTTTTTTTTATTTTGATTTTAACATTAACACAAGCTTTTTTGCACGTTTTCTTAACAACTAAAAGATACTAGACCTGTAAATTCAGTCTCCCTTCACTATTGCCTTAAAAACAGTAGATGTCCCGTTTTGAGGAAGAAAATAAATACACTTGCCAAAAAATGTAGTAGATGTCCCGCTTTGAAGGAAAAAATAAATGGTTGCGTGACTCATACCCTCATAATTAAACTGACTTTTTCAAACAACATCATTGACAGCAAAAACCTCACAGTTTAATACCCGGCTGCGAAATCTTTTAAAGTGATTTTTTTAACGATTTTCAATGGCTTACCTAATGCAAGTGTAAACTTTAAACACGAGCACTTTACAAGACCTCTGAATTGAAATAGTATAAGATTAAAAGGAATCAAGAGGATCAATCTACAGAAAAATCAGTTGTCATACAAACATAATAAAAGTATCCGATCTGTGTAAACGAGATCTAGGACAAGGGATTCGCGGCTCAGAACTTTCAATACATTTTCAGACAGAGTGGCGGCCAAGCGCCCCAATTTTTCTTGCCTGAACGAATGATACCAGTAAATCTTGAGATTCATCATCCAAACACTACTTGGAGGAAAAAGCCAGATAACATTCAAATAATCATGACAAATTAATCACTTCTTTCTGAATAGGCTACTAAAATCACAGATTTTTTAAAAATGGATGGGGGGTGGGGGACGGGTGTTGCCTGGTTAATATAAGTTCAGCGGCTTTTAATTTCAACAACCACGAAAATGTTTTACTTATAAATTACAAAAAAATCAACATAAAAGAATGAACACTTCACTGATCTTCACACGTTTAAATAAATTTGATTCAACTGAATCGGATGCAGTGTTCAGACGTTAGTGCAATTCAAATAATTTGCGCCTATAGGTCATAATGTATAAGAATTGTTTTTCGTAGCCCACTGCAAAACTATAAGCCCTATACACATCAAAATCTATTTAGGTTATGTGACGGTGACCTATAACATGCACACCCAATTTGAACTTATTCGAATGCACTATTTAAGACACTAGCACACTTTAAATGGTTTGCTCCTATAGGCCGTAATGTATAAGAATTCTTTTTCGCAACCCTGTAACAAGCTATTATTTCGGCACACATCAACATCTATGCAGGGCATGTGACCTTGAGCTATAAACCCAATTTGCACTCAATCGAATGTATCATTTAGATACTAGCACACTTAAGGATTTCCGTCCATAGGACTTAATGTGGAAGAAATCTTTTCATCTGTCAGTCCTTTTGAAAATTTCTAGTAAAACAGGCAACTGTATGAAAAAAAAAAATTGCGAAAATAATCCATTATGAAAAAAATGAAAAAAGAAAAAAATCCCACCACATATTCCAGAAGGTTATTCATTTCTAGCGAAACAAATCCCACTACAACGTGTAGTGTCGGATTAGTTCAAGTGAAAAGCAAAATCACTTGCTATTATAGTTCTGCTCACAAACGTAACCGTTTTCATAGCTAATTCAATTTATAGTACGCACGTCAGTCAACTGCGATATAACATTCATTTCTCTCAAAAAATCGTGTTGTGTAAAACGTTAGCCGTCATTAAATCTAGTCTCAAACTTTTCAACGCGAGAGGCGTTAAAAAATTTATAATCTACATTTTCTTTTAGTTTTAGGTGGCGTGTACACGCGCTCAAATATGTGTGACGTCACGAGATAAAGCTCGTCACTTGCTTGCGCTGGCAATATCGATTTGCAGGCAAGGGAAAATAAAATGTTTATCAGGAGATGTTGAATGGATGATTGGGGTATTTTCACAGATGAGCTAAAACCCGAGTTTCTTTTATGTTTTTTTTAGACGGAATGATCATCCAGTAAAGGTCAAAATTAGCATCAGCCATGAAGCGAGCGAATTTTTGGATGTGGAGAAAAAAAAAATTCTGCCAGTAAGCACGCTTTACAGGGTGTCTGGTGGCACAAAATTTAAGGGGAAGACATAATAAGGAATCAATCATAACAATGAGGTCAAAAACCTAACATTTTTTGCTTGTTAATGAGCATTTTATAAAAAGTGTTGAAGCATTCGTCTAAGTTAACTAAAATTCATAAACAACGGGCTTGTCTCCATGAATGAAATAGAATTTCAAACTATCAATTTTAATCACGTATTTTCTGTGAAAGAATTGGGCGAAGTATGGTCGAAAAGTTTACCATTATTTCAGCACTTGTTCTGAAGTGATTTATAAACAGCTACACGAAAACTACATTTCCAACTACACAACACATTACTGTGATTCTTATTGCTTATTTATGTGCCTTATTTCCCCTTAAATTTTGTACCAATAGTTATGGGATGCCCTGTATAATGCATTCTTTTTTACATACGGCATTGTACAAAAACATCGCATTATTTGTTTAAAAAATCATTTTTGAACTGGGAACGGTAAATAAAGAAAAGCCCATGTCTCCGTTAGCAGTTCATATTTAATTTAGCACACTAGTTATCAAACTTTCATACCTACCGACTGGCAAATATAAGAAAACATTTCGCAAGTTAAAATATGCTACATAAGAGATTCCCTATTTCTACATGCTTTAATTAAAAAATAATAAATAAAGTATAGTTAAATTTTAAAAAACCTGATCAAAGAACAGTAATTAAAATCAAATATATGCAAAGTCAAAACTTCAGTATTCCTTAACTGAAATAAGCAGTAATACAAGCAGTATTTCTTTTAATTCATTAATAAATGCAAAAAGGTCGGAACTGCATATTAAACGGCTTTAATTTGAATCTGGCTGAAAACTCCGGCCTTGACCTTGAGTGAAAAGCCTGTTATCCCTGAAAATATTTGTAGTTGGGAAATATAAGGATCTTTGTGGCTTTAGCAAATTCAAACCAATTGTCGGACTAATTAATTTTAAGTCTATCGCCGGTCTGGCAGGATGCCATTTTTGCTGAGGGAACATTGCAGAAGCTAACAACTAAAAGACTAACATCAAATTCAAATCATCTTTTTAAGGGAGACCACAATGTGATCTGCACCTCAATAAATGTGGAGAACAACACAAAATCCATGACCAGGAAATGCTTTTTTTATGGAGAGACGAGGCTAACAATGATCTTTTTGGTGAATGATTATTTTTATGATACATGAACATTCTTTAAAACCGAAAACAACGGCACTGTTTAGATACAGAATTCATTCTCGCTTTAAAACAAGAGGAGAGAAGTCGCACACAAAACGTACAATAGCATAAATCATTCCCCAAAATAAAACAAATGATGGAAATTGCACTACTACCAGCAAGTAAACAGGCTTGATAAAAACGATGTTAAGTCTATGATATTACTCTTTTGCAACAAGACACTTTTCTAGTGCATCGTATTTTTCAGTGCCGGATTAGAGTAAAAGCCAAATTTCTTACGTCAATTTAACATAAAATATAGTTTTTAATAATAAATGATTCATATAGTAAATAAAAAAGTTTCACATACTTTTCTCAAACTGAGTGTTTTGGGAAAAATTAGTTATTCACAAAATTGTTATAGGAAATTTAGCATACACTCGTGACTATCGAGTGAACGTCTTTTAAATTCATGCATTTAAGGGTTAAATTAGGTTTTAGTTACCCAAGAATGCAAATCATTAAGTAAGACGATCCCCCCCCCCTTCTTCCTTTAGCGCAACTTTTCTAGAAAGAAAAATCTTAAACTTGCTCTAGATATATTTTATTCAAAGCGCACATAGTAGATGATCATTTTTTTTTTTTTTTTATATATATACGGGTCTGGGGCTCACCGTTGATTTTCCAAATGCTAATATGGTTTTGAGCTCTTATAATTAAAACTTTTTGACAATGAGACCTTACACGTGATATCGCGATAACATAGGTGACCCAAAATTTAAAATAATCAATAGTCTAATTACAATGGCTCTTAATTCAAATTTTTTTAATAACTTCTATTATAATGAGTTATGTTATAAATTCCAACAATTAGTAAGTTCCGTACTTTATAAAAAAGGCAATATTTGCTCTCTCAAAAAAGTTTGTCAATGATGTATTTATAAAAGTTAAACATGGTCGCAAATCCAACTTTGGGGCCAAGGCCTGTGCTGTCCAACCATGCCTTCGCGACCCTGGACTCTGGGGGTATGGGAGCATATGCCTCGGCCAAGTGGTCAGCCTGACGCGAAGCCCCCAGTGTAACTCCCAAGCAAGCTCGGTCCTCATTTATCGGGCCACTCAAGGGATGAAAGGCTGAGTGGACCTTGCCTAGCCCGGGAATCGAACCCCGCACCTGTGGAACGGCAGCGCAATGCGCTAACAGTTCAACCACTGGACTTCGATATATTCATAATCGATCAAATTAATCTACAATTTTTTAATCCGCCTTCCTGCCCCAAATGGGGTTATTACCCACAGACTGAACACCACTGATCTACCTAGCAATGTCATGCGTACCGTACGTTTTAACGTGCAGATCGGGCCTCGGCCTTTCCATACACAAACGTAGTAAAACAATTCTAAACTAATTTTCATAAGCTAATTAACAAGACTTCAAGCTGAAAATATTCAGACTTATCGTCCTCTTACATACTCATTAATAAACAACACTTTAAAAACACACTACAATAATGTGTGGGAAAGAGTTACTTTGGACATTTCAAGACAAGGTAATCAGAAAAGCGTAACAGGACAAGAAACTAGGAAAACTTGAAAAGTTTGAGTACTGGCTGTGACAAAATAGGACCAAACTGCGACGTGCCACTCAATGTCTTTTGTAAGGACCACTACGCAAAATGAGGTGACAGGAAACACGGAACATTTCACTGCTAACTTTTTTTTTTAAATAGATCAAATCAAACTTTACAAAATATGAGTAGGAAATTTTGATTTTTATGTTACAGAAGGGAAATGTCATTCCGAACAGTCGAATTCCGCAAAGCCGCCGTTTCATAACACAGAGGAGGCATCTACGCTGCAATGCAGGCAGGGTTTGTAATGTCCAACTTCCTGCTGGCACTGATAAATACCAGTAAAATGGGGGAATACACAAGTTTTATTGCACTGAATAAATCCAGGCAGATAAATCCCGCTCAGTGTTAGAAATAATGTTTATCTACAGCTTTCACGCCCCTTTTACAAAATTACGACCTATTAAAGTAGCACCTTGTCCTCAAGAAAGTAAACAATCCGAACAGATTGATATGCGATAAGTCGGAATCTTTAGCACTTCGTTCATTGAAGATAACGTGTGTGCATTTTAGAAATCACCGTCAGAGGCATCTAACTCTATGAACTATTTTTAAGAGAACGGTAATTGCTTGATTCATGTGCGTTTTAACAATAGGCAGGCCTTTATTATCGCATGGGCAAATCGGGACTTTGCCCAGTGCCGCATGCTCGCAAGGGTTCCCAATTACAAATATTGTTCTGAAATATTCTTTATATCAAAATTTATGAAAAATAAAAATTTCATAGATGGGGGGGGGGGCAAATTCATCAATGCTCGGGGCCCTGTTGGTCATAATCGGGCCCTGACAATAGGCAACTATTATATCTGAACAATCCTAAATATAATCCAGCATTTAACAAATTATCGATAGATTAAAAAAAATAAATAAACGGACAATAGATCCAAAATTCACTAACAGGGGAGTATTTTTTTTTTTTTTTTAATAGGGTATGTTTTGAAGATAAATGATTTTTCTAGGGCTAGCTCGGGGAATCTTATTACCTCCGCAATTTCAAATTATGTACGTTAAAAGCATAATTGTTAATATGAACAGAAAATTGATGGATAAATCTTACGTGACTTCTTCCGAGTTTCACCTTCTACACAAAAGAACTATTTTGTAAACGCTCTCAAATTACTAAAAATTCTTTACGAACTTTACTATCTTTGCATTAATTTTTATGGCACTAATAAAAGTATAAAATAGCTAAAGAATAACGATTCCAAAAAAATCAAACTAAAAATAAAATAACCTAAGAGGCTTAAAACGCTTCCAGACACTCTCTGAAGGAAGAAGAGATCGATTAGTAATTGACATTTAAAAAAAATTCTAGACCATTTTGAGGAAGGGGGGGGGGAGAGATCTATTATCTGGAAATGAGGGAACAGAGCGAGGCGAAACCCTACCGGTAGCGGTACCCAAAGACATTAATTGGCGGTACCAGGGAAGGGGCTAAGGGCTTCACCCCCCTCTCAAAAGAGATTGCTAAAGGGTAACATTCTGCTTGATTATCCATTTTAAATAGGTAAAATTATTCTTTTTTTGTTACTTAGCACCACTCAAAAATTTTACACTGGTTTAGACTAAAATTTTCCTTTGTAGTGCATTTTGTTTGGTTGAAATAAGGGTTTTTTTTTTTTTTTCAAACTTTTAGCCTCCACCAAAAAAAAAAAAAAAAATATCTGGATCGACTACCGAACCCAACGGTTAGTAATTTTGGTATTTTAACTAAAACAGACATTTAAAAAAATACTTAGGTTTCAGTGATGGAAATATTGTTTTCCCAGCAAGAAATAACATTCTAATTATAATATTTTGAAAGGATACCGGGGGGGGGGGAGTTTTATCATTCATATTACTTTTTATACGTCTTTGATATGAAGGCGGCCTTATTTTTTTAGAAGCACTAGTTGACATACCCGTTCTTCGACGGAATGAGGATTGTTAAAACAAATACAAATGGAAAATAAATATATTTTATTATAAATTTACCTGCTTGTCTCGGCGGAATTTTCGTAAACTATATATATTCCAATCTTGATCAATGTTTCACGTTCGAATAATCTTCACAGTATTCCCCCCCCCCTTTTTTTTGGGGGGGGGGTCAATGCTTTATTAGCATTTAACTTACTAGTGCACTTTTAATCGTATGATGAAAAAGTGATGTCAGATAATAAATTTCAATTTTTATTTTTGTTACCATTTAGTTACCGTAGTAACAGCGTGCAAGGTTGTCACGAAAGTCGTCAAATACTACAATCAAACAAGCTGAAACAATATCAAGTTCATAATGCTAAATTCTGCAGTTAAATGAAAACTACGGTAATGTCCAACGTTCTTCAACTGAATAATTTGTGTTCAACAGAAAACTTAGCAATCCGAAAATAAAAGTGATTAAATATCAAATAAACGGAATATTAACCATCACGAACTTTAAAACAATCTCATTTTAATGTTACCGCTTCTATTTTACATTTCACTTCCTTCAGCTAAACGGCAAGAGCTCTTTGAAACTTCCGAAGCTGAAAATGTGCACAGACGCTTCAGTTTTATCAGTGTTTTCTAAACCAGCGGTTCTTAACCTTTTAACATTACCCCCACCCCACCCCACACACTCAACATATACATACAATCCCCCCCCCCTTCAACAATGAATATTTATTCGTCTTTTCTACAAAATAATATTATCGGTAAAATTTGTATAAACATTTTACGCGAAAATATGTTTTGGAGTAAAAATAAGATTTTATATATTAATCATACACATATATTTATCAGCGAAGATAGGAGCGGCATTTTATTTTTTCATCTAGTGCAGCAAAACATCTAGAACGGGCACCGTTACTCCTCATGTAATTTTATCGTCAAAGGTTTTTAACAATTAACTATGAAATTTTAAATACATGACAAAAATTTCATCAATCGCACTCCAAATTGATACGTTACGTTTTCACGAAATTTCACCACCACCATCTTGGCAGTATTTTTGTTGTTTGGTGGTAGTGAGAGACCGCTAAAACCCACCAATACCACAGTCGGTGTGCATTTAAACACGTCTGTTAAATGCACACATAAATACTTTGACTCGAAACTTAAACGGCGAAATACATATTCACGGTCGCATTTCACGCTGGTGCGAAATGCATAACGCTCATTCAAAGATGACTGAAAATGCCACATGCGAGGCTAAAAGCGACAAAAACCAAGCCGCACTTACCAACCGACTACAAGTCAAAGAGAGAAGGAGAATCGCCTGAAAAGCACAAACCTTCTGAATATTATCAAACAAAAAAATCATGGGATCATCAAGAGTAACTCTTGTACCTTTTGGAGAGGGAAAAAAAAAAGGGGGGGGGGATGGCTGAGGCTGACAGAGTTGCACTTAGTGGAGGAACTCTTTCAACTGTGAAATTACGGAAGGCTAAGATACCAGGGAAAGACGAGACGCTTTCCCAAGGGAGTTTCCGATCGGAACACCCGTACACACGAAACGAAAAAAAGAAAAATTCAGTTTCATTCATGAAAATCAAATCTCCTGGCGGAATATAATGCGCTCAAAAAGTGACAGTTCGTTACATCCAACTCCACTGGATGTTCAAAAAAATCTATTTCAGGAGGTAGAGACAAAACTTTCGAGGACCAAAATAGGTTCGCTAAGCAAGCTTTAATGAATTAATCACCAGTAATAAGGTACGGCGCATGTTTAAAAATGCAAGGCGGTTTCTTCCTACAGTCCGTAAAGAAAAATTTGTTTTTACATTATGTTTGTTTTGAATGAAAAATGCATAGCAGATTAACGACAGATTGTAATATTGTTTTTGATTTTTGCATAATATTAAATAAATGTTTGTATTCTCATTAAGGTAAATAATACGATACGTGTCACCAGTGGCGTAGCCAGAAATTTTTCATGGGGGGGGGGGTGTTACGACTACTGGAACTGATATGTATACGTGTGTGATAAGGGAGTGAAGAATATACATTTTGTATGACAAAATATTCCTCCTGGGAGATGTGACCCCCTATCCTCCCCGTGGCTACGCCACTGCGTGTCACTGCATTTAAGCCAGACTGAAAGTACCGTTATTTTTTTTTTTTCTCTTTGGTAGTTTGAATTTTACAAATATCTTCTTTAGTACATGTTGCCACTGATATTAAAATTTTACGATTAAAAAGGTATATTAAAGAAAGACTTCTTAAGTATGAGAAAAAAACTAAAAATGTAATCGTGTTCACCATCATTAAAGTAAGCATCACGTTGATTTCAGAAGTTATAAATTTAAAAACTTCATGAGGCCAAGCTGTTTTTGAAATTACTTTTACCAATCAGTTTATGGAAATACATACTTAATAACCATACGATTTGATTGTACAATTCAGAGTTTTGAGTTATGGCAAGCCTGCACTGAGGGCACCTGCCTACGGGATATGGGGGTGCGGACTTGGTAGGAAGATTAAAGGGCACTAACGAGTATACATCTGGAGAAATCGACTATAACTCCAGACCATCAGATCGACAGCCGCTCAATAGGCCCGAATCCGGGACCTTCACAATTAAGCCGTCTACCAAATTCGGTGTCTTATACATTCGGCCATGGTGGGACGTAAATTCCGAAATGCTAAATAACGCATAATCTCAAAAACATAAAATCAGCAGACAAATTATTCGCATTTCCACAGTACAACCAGAACCAGCAAAATGACTGCTTGAAATTCAAATCAATGATAATTTTTTTAGGTGTACGCAAATTCATTAACGTAACGAGGTCAGAGTTATGGGAACCTAAGTCTAACCTAAATGCTCTCATCTATCCCCCCGAGAAATCAAATATTATGCAAATACCCAATTGAACCTGCTGTGCTAATCTTGCCCTTACCCCAAAGGTTCTAAAATGAAGGATGAAAAGGCAAGCAAATAAAATAAATGCCCCACCCCTATTGAGATCTCTGCCTCACTAATAGATAATAAGGGGGAAATGTTAAATTATAATTAGTTACATCATAATTCCTAAAACGATTCGGAGTAGAGTATTATAACAAACACCAAGAAAATTAATCATATCGGATAATAATTAAAAGCGATCAAATTTAATTTATGCACGAGATTCTCCTACAATGGATTAAAAAAAAATGATAAGGAATAAAAATGATAAGTACTTATACGCACGTTCCAGATAAAACACAATAAAAGGAAAAGCTAGAGATTGGAGGTATGCCAAATAAAAGTCTGATATCAGCATAACCAGCACATCTGTCAGCTTTACAAACAAGTGGCTGTGGAAAATGTCCGTCAGGTAACAAAGAGTAACACACGGACAAAAAATGGTGAAATAGTAGATAGAAATGAAAAAAAAAAAAAAAAAAAGCCTTCAAATCTAAGCGGTATAAATATCTGACTCCAGTAACAGATCATTCACTTTAAAACTGGGGAATAGACACTAAGATTTCTGGAAAGAACACGCTGACTCAGCAGCTTCAGCAATAAAATTCCTTGAAAATCCGATCTCACAGAAAAAGAACAAAATTAATGCAGTTTAATTATTATCAAGTCTAACACAGGAAACTTGTATCTTAACCGATCCCCCCACCCCACCCCCCAATAAGTCTCTTTCTCCGAACCACCTGGACCCGCTTTTTGACCTCAGTTTTACTTGAAAACCTATTTTTACGAACCTGATTTAAACTTGATTTTATTATACTCTGTTTTTGAAAAAAGACCCAGAATATTCAGCAAGGAATAGTGACACCTGTTACATATAGCGGCTATATTAAATCATTATCGGACTATAGTATAGTTACGCTGATCCCTGATTCAGTCACAATTCCGGTTCAACCACTCCAAAACAAAACTTTTACCGTCATTAATCCAAACAGATTAAAAAGTTGTTGTCTAAAAACTGGTGCGAACGGCTTAAAAATTTTCATGATTGTGTAAAAATTTTATTTCTGAGAGTAAAAAAAGCTTACCATTTGAGTGACAAAATTGGGTGTCGCCAGATAATATGGAAGTCATTAAATCACGGTTGTCAGGCTTTGGAGGAAAAATTCAGTTCGCTTAAAATAGTTTTTATTACCTAGTTTAACTTTTTTTCTCACAAATAAAATTTTTTTTCTCTGCATGAAGCATTGATATAGGAGAGGATGTTCCCATTAAACGACATCTTTCGAATGCGAAAAGTTTCCGCAGAGTATGCGTTCCGATTTTCGGTATACAGTAAAAATTGAATATAAAGTTATTTATTTTAAGTGGGCAAAGATTAAATATACTGAGTGTTGACATATTTCTGCCAAATGTTTTTTTTTTTTTTTTTTCCTAGCGCCCGTTGTAATTAGAACATTAATAAAAATATAACGTTAAATGTAATATTTATATAAGGGACGAGCTCTGAGCTGAATATCCGTTTTTATAATAGTCTTAACACTATGGATTTCACGCATTTCAATTATATCAACAAGGGAATAGTGAGAAGAACGAGAAATTTTCCTTTCCGTTTCACTACTGGAGTGAGATATCCCACCTTTAGAATCCATGATACGCCACTGGTATCTTTGTTGAATGACCGATTTAATTCTATATACGGGGTGCCCCAAAAATGCGGTTACACACTTTAATTTTATTTCTATCAGAGGTAAGTGGGCAAATGTTAGTTGGAAAAATGTTCAAGATAAGCTAGGGGAAAAAAAGATTGCGTCAAGAAAAAGTTCTCGATAATTTTCAGACAGTGGCTCATTTTAAACTTGTATACGAGTCCGTACAAAAAGATGTCTAGTTAGTAAAATGTGACCCATACACAGATGAGGTGATGTACAGAATTTGAGAATTATATTCTAAAAAGTCTCTAAGGTATGAAGATAAATATATGCTGTGTTATGTAACTTTTCAATGGCTCCCGAAGAAAAAAAAAATCATATCGGATGATCGCATTTCAGGAGTCGTACAGAAATTAGATTTTTTTTTTTTTTTTTAAACTTTAGCAATAAAAATTTACGTTTAAATTCATGCATAACCTCTAACCATCTTTGTTTACAGATATCTCCGAGACGTTTTATGATGAAAGGCTGAAATTTGTACATCACCTCTTTAGTGTATGCAGCACATTTTACTAACTGGGATTTTTTTTATTTTTTTGTACGGGAATGGTATATAAACTTATAAAGTGTAGCTCTTTGAAAATAAACGCGAATATTTTTTCCCCTTAATCTTACCCTCTCCGCCCCTTTTACCCCTTAATCTCCCCCAGTCTTTCTCCTTACCTAATTTTGAACATTTTTCCAATTTACATAGCTCACTTATCTTTAATAGGTAAAGAATTTTAAGTATTCTACCACCTTTTTGGAACACCCTGAATAATAAAAATTTAATGCTAAACATGAAATGTGAAAGATTCATATATTTCGTATATTCTGTTTTTGTTCGAAAAATTCCAGGTACAACCATAGCTATACAAGCGAATACATATAGACAATAGTAATGATAATGGCGGAGAATATGTAACTTTCATATTAAGAGGACTTGAACAGATAAGATTTCCAATTAATCTTAAATTCTCAATACATAATGTGATTTAATCGCCATAAAAGATTACTTTGTTAGAGAAAAAAACTAGAAACAGAAATTTAGAAACATTTATTAAAGCTATAATCCTAAAGTTGAAATGAAAATACTTCGAAATTTGAATTTAAAGATTAAAAATTATCTTCCGTACCTGAGCAAAATACATAATCTGCATCACAATAATTAATTAATAGCAGTCTTAAGGCTAAATATAATGAAGTACAATAAACTGTAAATGAATCATTGCAAATCAAACTTAATATTAATGAACTACTGCAACATTATAACTAATATATTTTAAAGCTTTTACTTTCTCAATTTCAACATTATGCAATATCATTTTCAACTTTTAATTCTTTTAAGTATAGTGAATACTTAAAAGAATTAAGGGCAAGTTATTCAAACATAATTCTCAGTGGAAGGCGTCTGTGGAAAAACCAGGATTATCGATTTCAGATTACTTTTTCTACTTTGTTTTATTTCTCAAGTAGGAGAGATGACATCGATTTTGAAGAGTCAAAACAAATGCAAGTCGACGCCTATTAAAGTATCAGAAATAATAAAATATTTCTCGTTAAACATGCATTGATAATAAAAATTTTCATATAAAGGATTTTTAAAATCTATTACAGATTTAATCTGACAAATTTAATTTATGCTAACACTAATGGACTTTTTACACTAATCGATGTAGCTACAGACATGGTATTTCCCCAACAGTGTTCGAAAATTCAAACAAAAAAAGTAAGCATGATTTTCCTTTATTCTTGTCTATTGAGAATATCCCCCGAGATATGTGCGATAACTATGATATAGCCTTACAATACAGGCAAGAAATAAGTTGCCTGCTTCAGAGAGCTCTAGAATTTTTACGATTGGTCCAAATGAGATTCAATTCGAGCTACATGTAACATACGAAAGAGTGGTAATGAATGGGCCACTAGCAGTATCTGAAAAAGTAATTACATTAAATGATTTTAGGTGGTGTCAATAGATAGAAGTATAGTTATTTTGAGAAACAAAATTTTCAATTGCTTGCAACTAGCCACTTTCTCACCAGAGGGGGATCCATAAAAATCTGCTTTAAAATAGTTTTTTCCCTAAAATACTGATACTTAAAAAAATATTTATTATTTCATAACTACATAATTCTTTGTATATTCACTTACTAACTTTAAGACCTATTTAGATAGTGTTTAACCATAATCAGTCACAAAAATGTGATATTTGGAAAGCATGGTTAATTTTTGCCCTTACCGTGAACATGTATTTAATAAAGTAAAACAAGAAAAAAAAAAGTAACCTAAAGATATGAATTTATTTACTGGCTCTTGTAGATCTTTGATTATTATTTAATAAGTAATTGGTGATAAATTATTTTGGGGCAAAAAATGAGATTTTCTTAAAGACAGCTGTTTTCAGTGGCGCACACAACGGAGGGATACAAGGAGTCAGGTCCCCTCCTAAAAGAGTTATCAATTTTGCTTTGATAAATCATGTAATTTGACATTAAGTATGTTAGAACACTTTATCAAATTCTTACTTTTAACAGTTAAGATAATTAAATAAAAGCACAATAAAGGGGGTCACGATTTGAAAAATCATTTTTTCTGGAGGTTGGTGTAAAATCTATGAGCTGAAGCTGGAATCCCTCCAAGAGAACGTCCGTGTGCGCCTCTGGTTGTTACTATTCTGCATTCTTGTGTTAATAGTAAAAATGTTAATTTTTTCTCAAATTTCATGCAGTGACCCATTCATTACCCACAATGCTTCATTCAACCCCCACAGGTGAGGTTGAATGGGTCCAAATTTGTTTTTTCATTATAACTTTCTGTAAACAATTTTTTTTCAAATTATTACTTTTATTTTATGAGGCCAATAGTTGATTCGAACATTATGTAATTTTGAGTCCATGGAAATAATTAGATAAAGTTGCAAAAATAAAAAACAAAAAATGACCCATTCATTACCACTTTCCCCTAATGAATAGTGCGCTTGGCATTTATTAAATAAAAGAAATTAATACTAAGATTCACCAATAGATGGGCACTATAACAAATGATTTATTAAAATACATTGAAAATATAGAACATCACTTGCGTTACAGTGCATGCCTACTAGCATTATTCTTACAGATAAGAAGGATTCGGCACGAGTCCCTACTACTTCTCTAAACAGCATGCGATGCCTACGTTGCTTAGCAAGAAAAAGCTCCACTAGTAAAACTGTTCTGCTAGAATAGTTGAACTCCGCTGCATCTGTAAAAGAATTCCGTCTTATACAGGGACGGACGAGACGAGACAAGGCAAGGCTTTTTTAGCTGTTCTTGCTAGACGAGACAGGCCTATTTTTTGTTCCCGCGATCATCCTTGGTGGTATGAAGCAGATATGAAGAGGTCCAATCAGGGGCGTAGCCAGAAATTTTTCATGGGGGGGGGGGGGGGGTTATGACAACTACAACTCATATATCAGGGTGTCTACCAGGTTTCATAAACTGAATTTCATGACTTTTTCATGATTTTCATGACCTTTGCGGACAAATTTCATGACCTTAATTAACTGTAAAAATTAATGTTGCATACGTCATTTTAATATAGAATTTCGTATAATTAACAAATACATATAGTAATGCTACTCAGCTTGGCAGTGTGAACGCTTTGCTCATCTCCTTGGAAAGCTCAAATCTGGCATCGTGAATGACTTGGGTTTTTCTTGAGTTACTCAAAGGTGGCAGTCTGAACGCACCCAAAAACAAAAGAAAAACAAACTATGACAAGTTCTGTTTCATTCACGATCATCCCGCTTGCGGTTGTGACAATCCCAAAAGCAGAAGTGCTTAAAAGTGCGGCATACGTCAGAGAATAATCACAATCTTTGCAGAACATTTAATCTTTTAAAAAGAAGACATAAAGTGATACGTTCTGCAGAATAATTAGAGAGAAGTGCCCTTCACACTATCTTATCTCTCTTCACTTTTCATATCTATTTTGCATTTTACCGTGATCTGCCACATTTGGACAAAATGCCTGCAGAACATTTGCAACTGTTTGCAGACATGTTGCAGAACACTGAGTATAATTCTGCTCCTGGGATGACAAAGACTTACAATTTTCGGTGATGTTAAGACTAGGGAATGCAATCCCACTTGAACGGGATCCTGCGAGATCCCGCACAAATATTTACGGGACTAGTCCCACGGGATTAGGATCGTAATCCCGCGGGATTTACATGGAGAAATAAATTATTTTGTATTACAATTTCACACTACTTCCCAATCAATATACTGAAAATTTTGCATATTTATGTCTCTTATCTAAGAATTAACGAATCAATGACTACAAATTTTAATTTAAAGTTCTATTATTATTATTTTTTAATTATCTTACAATGGGAGTCTGGATCAAACATCTAAATCTAGACATGGTAATCTATATTTTTCGCAAACTTATTTCAGTTCATTCCAAAGGAACTGAAATATTTCATACTAATTTATCTCTTAGCGAACAGTCACGAATTAATTGTAAATAGTTTTCATTTTTTTAATTCACAATTTTAATTATTCTGCTAATATTAAATCTAGACTAGGAAATGATTAATTGGATTTGCTCGAATTTGTACGTTTGTTTTTCAGCAACTAATAAAATAACGTAAGTATGTGAATGCATCTATAAATTGTATATTTCTGTAAATTCCTCATTTTTAGCAACTAAGATAAGACATAGTATATTATTCTGAATATCATGATTATAATTTACATACTTCTGTAAGTTATTTTATTAATTATATCACAAGATTAATTATTTTTGTTAAGGCTAAACTTCATTGTGCTTAAAGTCTTTGCAATTTTCTCTGTTGAAATGAAGTCCTAGCTAAATGAACTGTCAATCCTGCGGGATCAATAAATCTCAATCCCGAAATCCCGCAAGACGAAAAACAGTGCGGGATTGCATTCCCTAGTCAAGACCGTTTCAAGCATCCATTTAATATCAAATGGCCTGGAAAGATTTTTTTTTTTTTTAACGGAAAAATTCATGACTGAAAGGCAAAATTCATGACTTTTTCATGACTTTCGTGACCATTTTCTGAAATCGTGACTTTTTCATGACTTTCATGATTTTCATGACCGGTAGACACCCTGTATATGTATACGTGTGTGTGATAATGTAGTGAAGAACAGACTTCGTGCCGATTACACAGACGTGTAATCGATTACGATTAATTTTCACTTTTAGACCAGGATTACGATTACCGGAGAAAGTGCAATTCCCGATTATGGTTAGATTACGATTATCATATAAAACCCAATTTCCGATTACGATTAGATTATGAAATCTATTAAGACATTCGATTATGATTACATTTGAGTCCGAGTACGATTACATTACGATTACAAAACTTTTCTTTTTACCCTTCTGGCATTGATATTATAATGTCTAAATTTTACAATTTTTTTTATACTTTCATAACACGTATATGGGCATTAAATATCTAAAACCGGGCCTGCCGAACAAACAAACTTTTAATTTCTAGAATACACACGCCGTTTTAAAACTTCAAAACTAACTACTAACTCAAAACTACATGCATACTATCTATTGAAGACTTAAGAATACTACTAATAAGAATTACTTAAGAAAAGCAGAATGGAGATGTCTAAAGATATCTCTAAACATACATCTTAAAAGTGTGGTGGGTCATATATAGTGTATTGGTGCTGGTACGACGTAATAAACAAAACTGGACAGTGATATTGGCGGTGTGAATGGTAAAACCCAACGTAATGCCAATTACAATAAAAAAGGCACGAATTTACTGTAAAACTATTTTATAAATAATTAATCCTTCAAAGATGCTCACTTTCTAAGCAATTACCTGTTATATATGCTAAAGAACTGACACACATTTTTGTCTCCGGTCAAGAATTCCTTTTACATATTGAATATTAAATATACACATACATACATGCATTTGAAATTTAATGAAAATAGTATAGTGCCAAAAGTTGTTTAAACTTTTGAATGTGGTATAAAGGAGCTAACATTTTTATGAGAGATACAAAATAGATTAATATAGACGTAGAGATGTCAAAGATTTGCTGATGGGGGGGGGGGGGGGGAGGGATGTGTGTATATAATATATTCAAGAGTGGAAATAGTGAAATTTTTATAGGTTTTGCATGAGGAAAAGATTTTTGAATCGATGGTATTTTAAACAAAGTAGACGGCAAGCGGAACATGTCCCCTGTCCCAGGCGCGTAGCCAGGAAAATTTTTCGGGGGGGGGGGGGGGAATATGCGCCTGGAAAAAAATTTCGGGGGGGGGATATGAACTTATATGTGTATAAATAGACGGAATTTCATCACTAATCCAAACATTTCAGGGGGGATATATCCCGATATCCCCCCCCCCTGGCTACGCCCCTGCCCTGTCCTACGCCTATGTTGTTTAATGCGAATTCTCGAAGAAATTATAAAAGCTTATAATACACACAATAGAAAAGTTATATATAATTAGTCTCCAGTTTAATTCCAAATTGATAATAAATAGATGCCAACAATTCAAGTTCGAAAGACTTACTATGTTTTAATATAATATGTGTACAGTACAAATTAGATAAAAACAAAATATTTTAAATAATTTTCACACTCAGAGAAAAAAACGAAGTATGAATACTTTGTGAATCATATTTTTTTTAAAATGAACTGTTTTCTGGGACTAATCACTAACACTGGCATAAATGAAAATAAATTATTTATCCGTTAAACTTTCAGATAAGTCAAGGCAGCCAATCAAGTCGAAAATAAGACAAAATTGATTTTGATTACTTCATTATGTATTTTTACGCATTTTTACTCACCATCAAATTCTATTGAAGGAAAAAAAAAATATTAATTCTATTAAAGGGGGAAAAGGGATTTTGTAGATCATTGTCTATGTTCCCTACTCTTTACCCATTTATCCAGAAATTTATCGATCATTAAAATATATTCATATTTCTAAAGGTCTTTATACATTATAAAATTATTACATTCTTATGCAATTACATTCTTATTAATAGCACAAAGATATACTAAGTTTTAACGGAAATATATGCGCTCCTACCTGCTTATCCAAACAATACAAGGAACCAAAGTTTATCTGTTGTCCACTAATCCAAACACATTCATAGTTTTTAAATGCATATTCTTTTCCATTTTTATTTTTATACTTTTCTAAAACTGAAAAAGCATGCTGCACTTTTTCCTGTGTAGGTGCCATTTATGTTCTTTTTCACGACCGCAAATCAAAATAAAGAAATGAAGGAAAGATCTGACACCACAAGAAATAGTTTTAGCTATTCCCTCCCGTGCAACCCTCACTTTCTTCTGGGAAGTCCATTCTTGTCTCTCACCAGTCCAGACTTGGATGAACAGAAGACGACAGACAACAACAACAACAAAAGAATGGTCATCTAAATATTTTCCCGAGGAAAAAATAATACAAGTGAGCTCCTGTCTTCCTCCAAACGTCGGAGCTCCAGGGGAACTTCCTGCCTTCAGGGCATGCCTGTGCCTCCCCGTGAAAATTTTCCCAGCAAGCTGAACAAAAACTAAAACTGGGCAACTGTAATCGTTTTGTAATCGTCTCGTAATCAAAGCGACTACGATTACAGGCTCTTCGATTACGACTATCTGGCAAATGAAATTTCTAGATTACGATTAGACTACGATTACGCGAAAAAGTAAACTTCTAGATCATGACTAGATTACGATTACATGAAAAATTTAATTGTCAGATTACGATTATATTACGATTACACAAGAAAATGTAATCGATTACAGTCGATTACGATTACACGATTATGATTACACGAAGTCTGGTGAAGAATATACATTTTGTACAGCAAAAAATTCTTTCCAATTTTCCTTCAATTTCTTCAAAAAATTCCTCCTCAAATTTCCTCAAAAAATTCAGCCAAAGGGGGGAGGGGTTATGACCCCCATAACCCCCCCCCCTTTGGCTACGTCCCTGGGTCCAATGCTTCCATGGGCCCTACTCCAGATGATACAGAAATTCGAAACCATTAGGCAACTTGACATATTTCTAGGTTGGGACAAAAGAAAATCCAGTCTTCCATCAAAAATATGGCTACCGCAGTCGTCGAAGCCAGTGTCAGTCGCAGCATAGTAGTGCCAGTTGTTTGCCGAGTAGCACATTAAATGTTTTTGTGTATTACAAAGCCATCTATCGTCAGATTTTGATACTAAATTTTTATTTAATAAATGTCAAGTGCATCATTTGAATTATCTGTAATTCAAGTTTTTACATGTGGACTAATAGAACTCATTCTTGATAACGCTTTAGTACTTCTAACTAAATAACTATGCTTATTAACGTCATGAATCAGATGTCAATGTCAATAGTCATAGCGAAACAAAAAAATGGTACTATACTGGTATTACAAATATACCAGCATTCTTATTGTATAACCTCGCGTTTGACGAACAGCTGTATCTACGTTTATTTATAGTTTCTCAAAACACTGGCACAGATATACAGATTACAATAACTATATATACTTAATAGAATGGTTTCTCCTTTCGCCCCCCCCCCTGAACTAACACTGAAAATTTTAAATTGTGTGCAAACTTACTTTTAGACGATTTTACAGCGGGTTATTCAAAATAGATGTGACACACTATTATCTCTTGAACCGTAAGAGATCGAAACATACGCTCATTTAGACAAATTTCGATTGGCTTTCAGATATGGCAATTTCTTTTTATTTTATTTTTTTACAGAAAACTATACATATTAAAATAAAAAATTTAATTATTACACGGTCCCTCATTGGCAATTTCTTTTTTTTTTAACAGAAAACTATACATATTAAAATAAAAAATTTAATTATTACACGGTCCCTCATTTCCTATCACAAATATTTAAGAAAATATTGTTCTAAGAAGGTAAAAGAAACCCCATATCCAGTAACAATCCCAGGGAAGGGGCTATAGAGCTTAAGCCTTCCCCCCCCCCCCCTAAAAAAAAAGGATTGCTAAAGGGTAACATTGTTTTATTATACACTTTAAATACGTAAAATGATCATTTTTATATAATTTAGCCTCTACTAAAAAATTGTATATTTTATTTGGAGAGAATAAGCTTTTTTCAAAATTTAGCCCCTCCCAAAAATTTTTTTCGGGATTCGCCACTGCTGTGAAATAGTTACCCATATATTAATGCTTTTATTGTCACTTTACCTGCAGTGTGTTAGCGACCGTTTTCAGGAAAAAAAAAAAAAAAAAAATCTTTACTTTAAAGGACGAACTATGATTTGATAAAAGTTAAATTACGATCCCTTTGTTTGAAAATTGCAATTAAACGCATTCAAACTCGAGAAAATGACAGGTTTTGTTTCACCTGAACTGATCGATACTGCACTATGAAATTATCGATAATATGTCTTTTAGGAGTCATCCACTAATTATGCCACGCTTTTAAAGAAGGAATTTCAAAATACACTAGAAATGACCGAGAAAATGGCAGTGGCGCAGAGAGGGAGGGGGAGCAGGGGAAAAATCCCCAGGGCCTCTGCTTGTGAAGGGGCCCCGCTTTTGCTGTTTATATGATACTTAATTGTGTGTTGTCAATTTTGTAAAAAAAAAAAAATGTCCAAATTTAGATTATGTCCGCGGATGTTTCAAATTAATTTTTGAATGAAATTACAAAAAGCCGGCTAGAGCATAAACCACCAACTTGACAAAACAAGGAGTGTTGGTGATCGAGTCTTCTTTTAATAGAAAAGAATACATTGGCGGTGTTATTCAACGGTTTGCGATGACTAAAAGTAGAAAACATTTATTTAACAAGAAATCACTGTTAAATAGTGGAAGAAAAGGTACAGCCAGAGGAGAGACTATGGGCCCGCTCAACCTCCGAAATTTTGAATTTTCCTTAACAAAATGTTAAAGATCAACTTCGACGATACTTCTTCCTATAAGAAATTTTGAAATTTACACTTTTTTGGCCTTCTGAAATTTTTTTGGCTGCCTGCTTGCATGGAAGTATGAATAAAAATATTAATTTTTTCAATACTGAGGAAACATGCCATGCAAAAATGTTAAAGTTTCAAATACAGTTTCTCATGGAGGTGACGAAACCTTCAACACAAAATGATGGTATTTTTTTAGAGCATGGATGTTTATTAAAGTATATACTCTTTTAAATTAATAATTTTAATTCTATTAACTGTCCCTCAATGGTCTGGGCGCTAAACTCCGTTCCTATAAGTACACGGCAAGTGAAGCAGCATCCAGCTTGGCCAGTGCTTGGGAGGGTCATCTCCCTCTCTGCTCGTCCGCTGTGGAATCGTGTACGCTAATGGGAGCTGGTGCGCGTAAAATCCGTCGTGGCTCCAATGTCCTCCAAGTTGTTAAACGATTCCTCTGGGGGTGCCGATTTCAGGTGGTGGTTGGTCCCTCATCTGGAATCAGTTCAAAAATAGGGACCAACAAGTAGAAGTCCAACCCCCTCGTGGGCACTGGCACCCCTCTTTTCATGGATATTGTTGTCTATCCATGGACACGACAACAACAACAATTCTATTAACTATTCTATAATTACTATCAATTTAAAGTTTATTTAAATGATTAATAATTTTAAAAAGGAATAAATGATTGATCTAATACGACATCAAAGGGATTTCTGGATAGCAAAGGGGCCCAAAAGATTTTATCCCCGGGGCCCCGACTTGGCTCTCTGCGCTTCTGGAAAATGGTGAGGGCTAACTTTCATTAAAAACTGCCAAATGTGCATTATAGGAGAATTCCAGCGAAAATGTGATTTCCAAGAGTCAAGCGCAGCTGTCGGATGACCGCTAACAAATTAACATCAGTTTAAAAGTCATTTTTATTTTTTCACTTTTGAGACATCCCCTTAGTATCGAGACAAATGCTCAAATTTTTAACTGCGATATCTGGGTAACAGTTACACACGGAGACGCGAGATTTTTTTTTAATTTACTTTCAACATTTTCCAAATATGATAAGAAATGTGGGACCATATGAAAATTAATTTTTTATTTTAATATGTATAAGCCCCATTAAAAAAAAAATATCTGAAAGCTGCTCTAAATTCGCCAAACTTTTCTAATTGAAAGAATGTTTCGATCACTCACGATTTAAGAGATAATCGTTGTAACATCTATCTTGAATAACCCAGTATATCTAAGAAATACGAAAATATCGAAAGAGAAAACGATTCTTCGGTCATTTGTTTTGCATGCAGAGAAACAGACTTATTCCTGAACACAGGGATGCAGAATGTCCGATCCGCCGATCTAGGATCGGGGGGAATTTTGGAGAAAATATACAATTGATTTCGATTTTAAAACAATGAATTACAAAATTCTCTCAGTTTTTCTTTTCCCTTTCTCACCCCCCCCCCTTGTGTGTATACTGATGTACCAGAAATAGTTTATCTCCTGGAAAATTTGCAGTGAATGTGTTTGTGAATCTGTTTGCTCGGGAATCAAATTTATAACAGAACCACGAAATCTGATACTCTTTCATGAAGTATTTATTTCTTAGAATAGAACTTCAGTGAGTAAAGCTACAGAATTATTAAAAGCATTCTTAAACAGACATTTCAGTGAGGGAAATTATCATTTTACTAGATTTTCTTCAAGAACCAGGCTCAAGATCTACAAAATATCAAAAGTTATTGACAACATCCGCAAAGACAGTGGATGATTGCATTTTCTTAAAAATTGACTATTTATGAGAAAAGAAAAATCTTCATTTTTTTAGTTAAAACTGAGTACTTATTAATAAATATTCGACATTAGATAAAACTTAATGCATAACTTTAGTTCACCGTTTACATACCTAGGCATTATACAAGTTCAGTTATGGGTCTTTAAAGATGAAACTTGTACATAGCAAATCTTTTTATTATATATTGTAATACAGAATTTATAGCATATCGTAAAACTTTGGGGGAATTTTTATATGGATTAGGGGAAATCTTGGGAATAAAAACATTTTCTGCACCCCTGCCTGAACAGAGCTGGATAAATCAAATGCAAACACAAGCTGAGAACAGTCTGAGCATTCCAGAAAATTACGCATTAATTGTTTGTATGAATGCAAAGTAAAAGAAGAGAAGCGCTAACTCGTGCATACTTTTCCAAATGACTCCTTGTCGTACATGCGACATGGAAAGTTTTCTTTATGCGCATTTCCAATTCACGTATATCATTTGCCAGTAACATCTTTCTACTCCTTTATATCACACCACAAACAAATATAATTAGTCTCAAGACATGCTTGGATTCCTCATCGATGCCCTTGCACAGCGAAAGCAATACACGCTTCACTGGCTCTTATAAAATTCCAAGAGAGTAATTCTATTCGCGAAGTTTCACTTTTGCATAATCACAAGCGTGAAAAAGTGAAAACATGATACGGCTATACGACTGATAACTAGATAGACTCGCAATTAAATTTTTGAAATTTTTACTAAAGAATAACTTTCACAACAGTTTTAGAAAGCCAAGAAGGTTCTTGTAAAGTCAAGGTTAATTTTAACAAAATCAGTGAAACTAAGAATTTTGAAAGTTTTAAGTAGAGTAGGACCTTCTTTGTACGATACTCAACGATCGCTTACAAAGCAGTTTTCGTAAGCTAGAAAATGAATAGAAGCGTTTTCTAAATTCTTAAAACGGCTAATTCAAATTCTTACGTATAATCATTTTTCGCGAAGTCTATTTTTAAGCGAGGCTTATATATAAGCGATAATAACAGTATTTTCACTAGAGCGCGAGAATCTCTCATTTTTTTTATTTTTCTCGCATTAAAAAATTTTTACTGCCAGAAATTCGCGCACCTTACAAATCGGTTTCTCAAAGAAAAAAAAAAAAATGAACACAGAGTGTAAAAGTGGATTCTCAAGAACTATAAAGTCTATGAAAGAAAAAAAAAGAGGGGGCCTGGGGGTTCCTGGGAACATTCTGATCCTGGAGGATCTTAAACTGGGTCACTTTATTGCATGTGACTGCGCTTGATTTAGACTTGGAGGTCCAGTTACACTCAATAAAAATAACTAAAAATCATAAATACCTTAATTTTGGGTATTTACCCAACACAGGAATAAATACGCTACCCACTGGATATTTAGCCAACCCAAATCTATTAGTGAAAAATTCTCACCCATTTTATAAAAATCTCACTCAGTTTGCGGGAAAGGTTGAGAAATTCTCACCCATTTTTTCTTCAATGAAAAAACTGAATAAGGTAGCGGCAAAATGCAACTGTCAATCTAATTAACAAAATTTAACAATAGGGAAAAAAACCAACAGGAATTCAGCTTTGTTTTCCAGGTTTTAAAAACTTCCAAAACATCTGTAAGTTGCTATACTTGTCTGAGCTTAATTTATGAATCCTCGCAAATTAGCAATAAAGCTGTTAGAGCGTTTAGTGCAAATTTTTAGCAGTAAACGCTAAGTAAACGCTAAGTAAAAAACGCAGAAAACGCTAAGTAAAAAATTTTTACTGCCAGAAATTCGCGCACCTTACAAATCGGTTTCTCAAAGAAAAAAAAAAAAATGAACACAGAGTGTAAAAGTGGATTCTCAAGAACTATAAAGTCTATGAAAGAAAAAAAAGAGGGGGCCTGGGGGTTCCTGGGAACATTCTGATCCTGGAGGATCTTAAACTGGGTCACTTTATTGCATGTGACTGCGCTTGATTTAGACTTGGAGGTCCAGTTACACTCAATAAAAATAACTAAAAATCATAAATACCTTAATTTTGGGTATTTACCCAACACAGAAATAAATACGCTACCCACTGGATATTTAGCCAACCCAAATCTATTAGTGAAAAATTCTCACCCATTTTATAAAAATCTCACTCAGTTTGCGGGAAAGGTTGAGAAATTCTCACCTATTTTTTTCTTCAATGAAAAAACTGAATAAGGTAGCGGCAAAATACAACTGTCAATCCAATTAACAAAATTTAACAATAGGGAAAAAAACCAACAGGAATTCAGCTTAGTTTTCCATGTTTTAAAAACTTCCAAAACATCTGTAAGTTGCTATACTTGTCTGAGCTTAATTTATGAATCCTCGCAAATTAGCAATAAAGCTGTTAGAGCGTTTAGTGCAAATTTTTATAAAGTATTTTCAAATTTACATGATTGTATACTTTTCTCTTTACACACCACAAGGAATTCTTCAATTTTTTAACGAAGGTTTTAATCTGAAGTTTTTACAGAAGCGGAACTTCTTAAATTTCTGAATTTGCCCATTTAGATAGAAAGATAAGAATCTAAAACTTCAGAACATATAGTCACTGGACTAAATCGATTAGCAGACAAAATTTTCTTTATGACGATACATCAGTCTACTTCTAGCATTAAATTTAGCCCAACAGAGTATCGCTATAAAGCAAAATTATAAAGATATTAGTGCAACAGTCCGACTTAAATCTTTTATATATGACTAGACATTTGGAAACTAATTTTCTTTATCTTGCTTTCAACTACATATTTGCTAAATTGGAATATACATTTTGCATAGAGGATCAAATCAAGAGAGAATCCATGATTTATTTTTTAAATCGCTGATGCAGTCAAAGCACGACAGGTCTAAGGTGATGCTGGAAATCAAAGTTACTAAGTGTGAAGAAAGCATAAGCTCCAAGAAAAGGAGAAAGAAAAAAATGTTTTACCTTCTGGCAGAAGTACTACCATCTGTCACTGCGATTAAATCGCAATATATAGTTTCTTAGGAAGACAAGTCTAATTTAGAGTAAATTTATAGTTAGAAAAGATCTCTTGGAATTATATTAATACGATTTTTGCGAGAGTACAATCAACAGTTCCCTTTCGAATGCATTTTTTAAAGAGTTAATTGGTTGTACCAAAATCCCGCACAAATTACTATTTCTACTGGCTTCTTGAAAGTACCATATCTGAAAATCAAACCCAAAGTTCATTCGCTTTTTATCAACCCATCCCTATCCTACTATGCATTTCAAGCTTTAAGGTAGAAGAGAAGACCAAAAACATAGCTCAATGTACGTTAGTTCCTGCTTCAAGAATTATTTGTATGAGTGAGTGTAGGTGTATTTTCTCTAACTAGACTATAATCTGGTGCAAGTTATTTAAGAGACATTTCAAATTGCATAACTCAAGATTGAATAAAATCAGTTTTTTTTAAGTATGAAACGACTGTGGATGGCGCCAATGACCGCACATCTCCAAAATGACCGTTAGTAGAGGAAGCCAAACCTGTTTCATTCGTGCGGTCAATACTTTCTTGATCTGCCTTTCACCCGTCGAAGACCTTGAAAAAGAAACGAAATATCGCTACCAAGGTATGCCGAAGTCGAAAGAAAAAAAAAAAAAAAATGTGTTGACCTTTTTTACGCAAGATTAAGCTGGGAGTCTTCAATGAGGATTCGCGCGGGTAGTTAATTCGCGCAAAATTTCAATTGTTTTAAACTGCACGCTAAAAGGTGGATATGCGAAGGACCGTTTCTTAAAGAGGTCAATGCGACGGTAAACAGAGTAGTTAAACCTGTCAAAGTAAATGGGCGAGGCTCATTCAAAATCAAATTACTATTTCACAAATCAGGCAGTTTCTCTTTCCTGATAATTATTTTCTTTGGCAGAACAACAGGACTACGCATAGGCATAATTCAGGGGGGGGGGGGATCTGTAGTCCTAGAAAGATTTTCATTCTGCTGTGAAATTTTATAAAGGTTCTCTACAGAAAGGAAAGAGGGAAGCCTACCCACTACTGCGGTGGGTTGGTAGGCCAATGAATATGATGACAATGAAAACCGATGAAAATCTTCCAGATATTTCAACTGCTGAAAAATCGACCTTATTATGTAATGATAGTAAAGCCAAGACCAAAGAAATAAGCAATTGCGTCATTTTCGTATATTCAAGGAGAGACATTCTCAATGCGTTCTCGCGACATTTCGGATAAGATTTATGCACATTAATCACTTTTTTTTAAATTTTAGTAACCATATATTGAAGTAATCTTCGACCCTCTCCACCCCTCCGAAAAATTTTCTGCTGATGCCCATATATTTCAGCACAAGTATTTGACAGATTGACAACCCCCCCCCCCATCACCTATCTCTAAGTATCCTAATATGCACTCTCTCCCTGTTGTCCAATTATAATATTTACAATAAGTTACAACTAAAAATATACTTACAGTTTATCAATTACTTTAGAGTCGTCAACATCATTTCATAACCCCATCATCATCACTTCTCCCAGGCCTATAATATTTTTATATTTTCTTTTAATATGTGATCTGAAAAGGCTTAAACCTCCAGCCCTCTATGCAATGATCACAATCTATTTTTGAATTTAAAAAAAACTCAATGTATTTGAAGGCTGTATGTTGGTCTAGTTTTTGAATCTCTTTACTGTTTCTCCCATACTTAACTAATTTTATTCTAGTTATGGTCCATCTTTTTGCCATTTACGCCCCTCTCTAAGCTCAGGCCCAAGCGGTAACTATGGGATGACCATGTGAGGAGACTTCAACGTACCTTGGAAAAGACCTCTCATAAGATTACTGATTCGGGCTTCAAAATTCTAAGTTTCACCATTTCTTAACACCTCCCCCTCCCCTCACCTCTACTTAACTTCTTTTTTTTCTGACTATGCCACTAGGGATGGTTGCTTTCCCCTTCCCATCTCTTACTAAAATTTGGCAGCTGATCTTATCACTATAATTATTTGTCAAAAGGATAGATTAAGTAAGATTGGAATGCGATTTTATATGCCCCTACTTTAATATATTAATCCAATTTGAAATTTTAATGAATCTACTATAAGGAATAATTAGAAAATATTTAAATTTAAATACAAAATGCCTAACAGTAAAAGCTAATTTATTGTCAGAACTATTCATCAGTATATCCATGATCAATTACTCTAATGAGAAACCACACCATTAACTGCAGCAAACTGTAATAATAAACATATCTTTATAATTTTAAGCATTACTAAGTTATAAAAAATAAATGTATTAAGAACATTTTTTACAATATGAAAGATTATTAGAGTTATGCCTGGTATCAAAGGTAATTATTTTTCACATAGAACAATTAACATTTGTCATAAAGATGATACCACTATTCAAAAAAGTATTTTCCTAGGCAAATGCTGTTTATCCAGTTATTCGATAGTTTAAAAATCACTTTAAAATCGTTTTAATAATCTTTCACTTGTGAAATTACAGTACTTTTAGTAAATTTGTTATGTATATAAGAGTTCACTGTTTACTGTACAACTAACCCATTAGTAAACATTAGAAGAAATAAAGTTATGACAATTCAATTTTAACATTTGACAAATCCGAAGACAAACTAGTTTGAAACTTCATGCACAAGTGTTTTATCCACAGACAGGGCTTACTCCAAATAATAAAACATTAGCAATTATGAAATGGGCCAACGACCAAAATTGTTTACCATAATAACAAAAGAAAAAAAGCAAGCCAATCAAGTTGATCAATTGCTTAGCATTGCTCTGTCAGGTGTCCCCTTGAAAATAATTTTGATTTGGTCAAAGTTAGGGGACACTTCAATAGAAATCCGACAACTTTTCCTACAAATATGATACACATGACTAAAGTATTATTACAGCAAGAAAGAAATCCTCCCCTTCTTGCAAATGTGATCTTTTTTCATCCCTTCTCCCCCATCTTGATACCTTGTTAATATGTATACAACTATCATTCTCAATTAAGCAATTTCTAGAAAATTTATTCAATTAATTGTTGAAAGTATGAAATAGATGTCAGTAAACAACTTCATGTTGTTCAAAGGGTTAAACTCTATAAATTTAAGTTTATCAATACCTTAATTTAGTTTTTATTTAAACCTTTAACCCTCTATTATCCCATCCCTCTATTGTCCCATCATGCAATGTAGCAAATCTTGCTTCTATTTTACCTTAGACTTCCAAGGTTATAATTAGTACATTATTTTTCATGACTTACCTTATATACAGTACATACACATGACTTATCATAAGCCTAGCTGTAATAGAATTCACCATACTGATAAGAAATAAAGCCAAATTGTAAATGAAATATTCTAACAGCAGCTTTTAAATTATTTTTAGAAGGAATTTCAAAAATAAGTATTCTAGAATTACTTTTAAATAGTTTCCAATACTCTTAGAGATTATTTGGGCCATAAAAGACAAAAGGAAGGAAAAAGGAAAGTACACCAAGAAACAAATTTTTAATGCAATATTTAAATAATTTTTCCAACCTACATTACATTTAAAGGTAGATATGTTTCAAGACACTATTCAGATTATTTTAAAAATAGAAATACAATGAAATTTAACTACTAAACTGAAAAGAAAATTATTCTTCCATAACACATTAGAATGGTGTAATTTTAAATGATTGATAGAAGGTAAAAAATAATTAAATTTGGAAAGTTAAATTAACTTTTGCCCTCAAAAGACAAATGAGGACAGATAAAAGTACAAAAAAAAAAAAAATTAAGAAAGTACTGATGTAACAATTTTTTAAATAACATGTTGCTTACTGATATTTCTAAACCAGGGATTTGATTATTTTATAAGTACATTGCATTAGTCAAGTATCACCATGACTTGAAATTAATGGTCTAGTTCAGTAGTTCTCAACCTTTTTCTCCCTGCAAACCCCTTCTAAAAATCAAAAGAATTATGGCAAAATCATTTTCCTTAGCCTACTTTTATGAACTTGCAAAACCCTGGATGTTTGAAAACCACCGGTTGGGAACCGATGGTCTAGTCCAAAGTAAAAAAAAAAAAAAAATGACAAAGAGCAGAATACTCATTTCGGATAGTTTGGTGGACCAATAACGTTTACATTTCTCTTAAATTTTACCTTTATTTATATTTTCTTCTAAAAAGTAAATAATTTAAATAAAGCTGTATTTTTAATTCAATCCAATGTAGTTCCAAGTTAAAAAATGCATGTAAAGAAATACATTATATATATATATGTCATCTAGCGCAGTGCCTTTCATATGATTTGATCTAATTATTTTAATAATAGCTATTTAAACCTTTTAATTAAGCTCTTAAAGGAAATCTAAACATATTGCTAATGTAACTTTTTTTTTAATTGCAACAAGATCATGTATAAAGACCAGTGGTGAAATATTCTATTTCTTCCCCTAATCACTATATATTGCTAGCAATTTAATGCAACTAGAAGACTGAACTTGATTGTACTATAGCAGTTTTCTTAAAAGAGGAAAAGTATTGTTTAGATAACACTATAAAGTTAATGTATCCATTTCCTTTCATCCCAAAACACCCACTTTTTCTTTTCTTACTTGCAAATAAAAATAAATAACAAATACAACAAGATCAAAAGCTTAAATCTGAGTTAAATTTCACAGAAACTCAAAACAATATATTTAAAGGGCCTATATTTAAAAAAAAAAAAATATTCTAAAATATCAATGTAAACATCCGATTTCTGCAATTTAAAAAAGCTGAAACAGAAAAGAAAAGTATAAACCAATCGTAATAAAATAAATGATAAGTGGATATAAAGCAGATAGTTCATGAAATATCAGATCCAAAGTAAGATAATCCGTAAATATGAGGGAAATGCTATATAATAAATTTCAATCAATATCACTATATCCCCCCCCCCTTCCCCATAATTAAACTTTTTTTTTGTAAAAAAAAAAAAAACCATAACACAGCCGGTACTTAAAATTATAAAGCAAACATATAGAAATTAAATAACCGGTTACCAAGTTATATTAACGAACGAATGAAAATTTCATAGTTTAAAAGGGGGCGGTAGTGTGACGCATGTTGTCAAGTAAATACGTAGCATTTAAGTGTTTATTTCACTTTCTGACAAATATCTTTTAAATAGAAAGAAGTTCCGAGTTATCTTCAAGTAAATTTGTAACAATTGCACTCAAACTTCAATTAATTTTATAAGCCACAAGGTCAAAACAATCTCTTTAAAGTAACTCATTACGGCACTATTGATGAAACGTCTGTGTCATTAATAACAATTACTCATTCCTGATCAATAAAAGAATTTAAGAAATAAATTGTACTCGCATATACTTATAAAATTTACTAAATCTTGTACTTACAGTCTAAATGTTTCCTTTTTGGTCCTATGACTTCTTCTGTAGTAGCTTTGCATACTATCCTAGCTAGCCCTTGTCCAGCAAGGGCATGGCGTGCAGCTGTTAATCTGTCGTTTAAAGTTTGTCCGGACATTTCAAAATTTTTCTGTATGTACAAAAATTGACAGAAAGGGGCTGCTCAACCCCGTTTAGCCACGAGAACAACACACCAGCGGAAAAGCGGCTCAACCGGCACTATCACACATCGGTGACAAGTTGTAGAGCGAGTAGCAGCAATTACAAGATGGCGGAAATCTGCTGTCCATTTGAGGGTTGCTGCGAGTAGTAATTTCGTCGCCAAAGCGCCAAAGTTAAATAGCCGAATCAATTTTGAATGTTTCCTTAGTTTTTTCATAGAAAAAAACGCAATCAGATCAGATGGTTACGCTTATCGTATGAAACATAACAGTGGAAAGACTCACAAAATTACACCTGAACAGATTAAATTCCTTCTAATCTCTCCAACAACATATTTTTTTATTTTCTACTTTTATTTTACTAGATTATATAGTCTGACGCTCGATAAAAATTTTGCTTAGTTTAAAAAATATCTTTTATTTTTAAAGAATTAGATTGACAAATAAATCATCATACAAGCCAAATCCTATTTAAATTAATAAAATTTAAAATAAAATAAAATAAAACTACATCTTGAACGAAAAATAACAACATTTTACAAGAAAAGAAATGTTTAAGTGATTTTAAAAATTTATTATTTTTTTTTAATCTTGTAAAATGCACTCTACATACAATATAAAAATACTTAGACATTCATTGTGTAAATTCTGAGCAAACTCCGTGCGTTCTATCAATGAAATTCCCGCTTTTTCTATCCCCTTATGTAGAAACGATTAAGAATTAAAATGTTTTTAAAAATAAAAAGCGATTGTATAGAAAGTTTTCAAAAAATAAAGATTGACCTAAATAAACACCTTTTTAAACATTCAAACACATTTTTTTAAAAGTCAGTATCAAATAAGTTAGCATTATCAAAAGCAGTTAGTAAAGAAAATCCTAATGAAATATTTTTTTTTTTTTTTAAGAAAAGAAAAGAAAAAGAAAGAAGAAGAAGGGGGGAAAAGAACCAATTTACCTGCTTAGCATTGTTTAAAAAAATATATACACATAGCTCGTTAGTTTCAGCATTCTTATTTTATGAGAGATTATTTAGCCTTGAAAAAAAGAAGGTTAATCAGGTAAATCATTTTAGAAAATGTTATCAAAATAGATTTCATCTGGAAACAAAAAATGAAAATACTAATCGTGACCTAAAGCTTTCCATTTCTTTTAACATTCCGGTTTTAAATGAAAGCACAGATCACGACCTAAGGCCTTCGCTTTTCATTTTACGCTCGAAAGAAGACAGAAAGAAAAATAAAGAAACGGTATATTTTAAAAATTAATAGACTACTTTTTTTGCTATATTTTATTCTAATTTTTTTTTCTTTATGATTTTAAATCCTAAAAATTATACAAATTATAATTTGTATTATTTTTTAAATTATTTCTAGCAATTTAAATTCATAATTGAATAATTTAATTTTTTTAATGTGAAAAGAAAAATCAAAATAATTCATAATATTTTCGATTTTTAAATTTTTATTATTAATAATTTTTATAATTTCTTATTTTTTTATTTTTTTTTAAATAAAACTTTTAAAATAATATTTATTTAAATATTAGTTTATAATATTTAAATAACTATTAGTCTTATTCACCACTTTAAATCTTTAAAAACTACATCTATAAATTTAGGGTTTAAGTTTCTAAAGAAGAAAGTAAAATTGAATAAAAAATAATTATAAATGCTGGATTTCTTTTTTGCCGTAAAACATTGTAAGCAAGTTTGGTTTTAGATATTACATACTGTAATACAATGTTGGGGGAGAGTACCTGTATTACGAAAGAATATTTATTTCCAAATTATAACATTTAATCTTCATGAAACTTTTCTTCTGGCTTTGAAAAAAAGCTTGTAATTTTAACTGTTTATAGTTTTCACTTCCTTGTTCTACGAAGTAAATCAAGTATCGTAATCTCGAAAATTTTCAGTATTCAGATTTTAACAGAAATATCGATTTTGATTTTTCATGATTTTACTTTGACAAGTTTCTACGAGATGTCTGTTTGTACGTCTGCATGAATGTATGATTAGTTTTGACTAGCTTCCGCATGACGTCTGTACGTGCGGGTGAGAAGGGTGATTACAATTAAACTTACTGAGTTACACAGATAAAACGAGTCAACGGATCGTAATCAAATTTGCTGTGTAGACTACACATGAGATGCGCTCACATGCACTACACATGAGATGCGTCAGACTTTTAATATATAAAAAATAGTTCAAAAATGTCCACTAGGTGGCTCTTTGCATGTAAAAACAGTAAATTTAACAGGGAATTGGCAAAATACGTACGAACAATTTTATCATTTATTCAATAGTTTCTGTGCATTTATAAATTAATTTGGGTTATTTTTTGAGTTGAATTCACCACGCAAAACTTAACCTAATGCACATACTTAAACTACATTTAAAAAAAAACTTCCTTGTGTGCATCTCGTGAACAATTTATGTGACAAATCTGGCTGCAATCGGCTCTCCCGTGTCAGCTGCTGAATACTGTTTGTACGTCAAGTTTAATTATAACCAGTCTGCATGTATATATTTCTCGTTACTCAAAAACCATTAGCAACAGAATGTTGAAATTTTGTATTTAGGACTGTTATAATACGGCAATTGATGTGACTGACTTTGCATGCAGCAATGTGTTCGCAACTGTCAATTCTAAAGAGGAGTTGCATGAAAGAGATATTTTGCATTCTGGAATTTGTTTAAGAAAATCTACTCAGGGCTGTAACCAGAAATGGGGCTAAGGGGCCCTACCTCCCAGACAGCACAGCAAACTTGCAGCAAGCTTGATCAAGTCAATAAGCTTGAATTAAGCTTGAAAATTCCAATCGTGTAAGCTTGATGCAAGCTTGAATCAAGTGTTCTAGCTTGACATTTCAAGCTTAATTTCAAGTTTAAACAATTTTTTTTTGAAATACACGGGGCGCCCGCTTTCTAACGCGCCCCACATAATTTATTTTTCCGCGCATTTTCCCCCTCTACGCTGAAATTTCAATTTAATCTGTTTCCATCGAGTGTTCGTCGCTGGGATAGAACCCGGGCCTTTTGGATTCGCAGTCGAGCACGCTATCCATTCCGCCACCGTAGCCTTGTGCAGCTATGACTAAAGTTTGAAGTGACTTACCACGCTGTTTTCTCGCCAAATTGATAAGTGGGCGATGTGTTATTTGTTTCTTTTATTTTTCCATGGGATGCATCAGAATTAAAATAATGCATCAAAATAAATTAAATAAAAATCAAAATTAAAATAAAAAACACGTTTTAAAACTTTCAGTACCGCAACACTCATGAAGCAATACTGCTGGCCAAAATCGAGACAAACAACTGATTTTGAAATCAATTTCGTTGTATAATTGTATTTTATTTTGAAGAATTTCGATATTTGGAAATATAGAATGGGTTTACTTAACACAAATTTTGTGTTAAGTAATCTGAAATAAAAGAAACAGATAGTTAAACGTTACTTCGAAATGCTATATCACAGTTGCTAACATGTATGGAATACAAACACTTTAGTCATTTTTGTAAATATTTCTTAAAATAGCAAATAATTTATATAGAGCATTTCGAAGAATTAAAAATAAGTTAAAATTAATTTATACAAATGTAAATTTGAATTATTTTCATTGTTCATACTTTATAACTAAAAAAATTATTTAACTTCTGAATTTTTTTTTTTTTTATCCTTTGTAATTTTATTTTAAAATTACAAAAGTGTAAGATGTAAGATTTTTGGGCCCTAAAATCTGTAGGCCCTGGGCAGTTGCCCCGTTTGCCCTGCCGGTAATATGGCACTGGTAATATAAAATAAAACACATCTTTTACGAACTTTCAGCAAATATTAGGACGCTAGACAATTAATGTCCATTCTCTTTCAACGCTCCTTTAAAAAGGAAAAATCACGCGAGTATCAATTTTCAAGCTTAAATCAAGCTGTATTTAAACTTAACAATTCAACTTGACTCCTGCAAGCTTGCTGAAATCTTAGAATGAGTTGAACTGTCAAGCTTGCATTAATGCGTCAAAGTCAAAGAAATGTCAAATTTGATTTAAGCTTATGTGCTGTCTGGGCTAGCAGTCTCCCAGGACCCCTAAGATTTTAAAAGTATTTCTGTGAATTTACAGATAAACACGAAAGTTTAGAAGCATGTATTTTTTAACAAGCGTTAAATTTTAAATCATTAAAAAATACCCTTTCTTTTGAAAGAATTTCCCATCACAATTGAAAAATTTCTATATGGTTAATTATAATGTTGCTCTTGGTTGCGTGTAGTGCCGGATCTTTTATTTTTTGTAAATGGCAACAACACAAAACTGCCCCTCTTCCTTTAAGTTCCTTAAGAATTATTCACTCAAAATATTCTTTCAATGTTTTCATTATATATTTCAATGAAATAATTATAAATAGAATGAATGGTAAACATTTAAAAAGTACAGCATTTTATGAAGCAAATACTACTAGGAAAAGATGAACAAACTGAAAAACACTTTCTAACTTCCGCACCCCAGACTACTAAAACTTATATTTGGTCAGCCCACCGAACTAGATTCAAATCCCTTACCTGACATTTCATCATGGTTACGGCCCTGAATCTACTGCAATTATTTTGATGGAAATTGCTCGAAAATAAACATCAATGTCTTACTTTTTGAGACGCACGCACAAAAGAAGCAAAAAATAAATAAATAAAACAAATGTACAATAATAAGCATTATAATAAGCGTGGAAAGTAAAAATACAGAGTGTTTATTAAATATACGACACGTTTTGATGTTTAATAAAATATCCGACACGTTTTGATGTTTAATAACTCAATAATGTAGATAGATTTAAATCAATAGCACAAGTGGTTAAATAGACTCTAAAAAGTTTCATTGCCCTTGTGCCCCCCCCCCCCTTTGCCGCACAGAGAATACCCAGACGATAGTCTATTTCACGCGAGGTACCGGCAAGTATGTCCGCATCCACAGTGGTTATTGTGGTTGCAATACTGGCTTTTAGCACATCAATGTTCTACTAAAACATCTCATCGAATTCTAAAGTCGAACAAACACACTAAAAATAAACATAACATTGTATTGTAATCGTTCCCAGAAGCAAAAGAGAAAAACCCAGTTAATAAGCAGACGGTTATTTACAAAAGAAAAGGTATTCAAACCAGAAAGTGAAATTATCTGCAATTAATAACACGACAATCAGGGGCGTATTTAATATTGGGGGGGGGGGCGAGCCGGGTCCCCTCCGAAAATATAAACCAATCAATCAAAAATAACTTTTTTAAAACATTTGTATTAACTCTACTAACAATAAAGCATCTTAAAATATCGCATCGGCACTCCCGAAATTGAAACCTATTACTGACGACGATATTTGCAAAATGAAGATATTCAAACCGTGAAAGGAAATTATATGAGTTATTCCATCCATAAATTTCATAATTTTGTTTACATATTTAATGATTCTATGATTAATTAAACACCAAAATGTGTCCAACATCTTATAAACACACTGTAGAAAATTCCATAATTTATCCATTCATGCTAGACTGTGTTACGTATGAGGCACAACAAAATAAAATATATTTAAAGTCAAATCCAAACTCATTTTTACTTTCCGAACATGTACCATGTAAGGAAAGTATTGTAATCATGAAAAAATTCGACTTCGAGATTTTGGTGTTTTTACACGTTTTGAGGGCTTCTGAATTCATTTATGCTATTTTTACGAGATGTATGTATGTGTGTATGTGTGTGTGTGTGTGTATGTGTGTTTGTGTGTATGTGAGTGAACACGATAGCTCCTGAACGGAGCATTCGATTGAGTTCAAATTGGATATATATGTTATAAACCACCGTCGCAAGACCGGTATTGATTTTGGTGTGTATAGGACTTATAGTTTTTCTACAGGGCTACGACAAAGATTTCTTTTACATTATGGCCTATGGGGGGAATTTCTTAAAAGTGCGCTATCGTTTAAACGGTAGATTCGATTGAGCTCAAATTCGGTATACATGTTATAAACCACCATCCTAAGACCGGTATTGATTTTGGTGTGTATAGGACTTATAGTTCTTCTAAAGGTATACGACAAAACTTTCTTTTATGTTATGGCATAATGGCATATGGGGAGAAATTCTTGAAAGTGCGCAAGCGTTTAAACGGTGCATTCGATTGAGTTTCCATTTGGTATATATGTTTGAATTATTCATCGATTAAAATTAATTTAAGTGCTTGGTAATGATCTTAATCGTAAGTGTTCGGAAAGTCGAGTGGAGTCACTCCAGATTTTTATATACAGCATAATTACTTTATTTTGCAAATATATTTTCAAGGGAACGAGCAAAACAGTTGGTAACACATAAATATACTTATTATGAAAAAATAATTACATTATGGAAATTGGAAGTTGTTAGCTCTTGTTAAGCTAGTTTGCTTCTGGTTTGCGAAGATAATTTTAAATGATGCTTTTTATAAAATCTTTATTCTAATTTACTCTTGCCTTCTAATCTATATTCCAAGTTTCAGGATATTCAATATTTAATGCTTCAGTATACTAGAAAGCTAATTCCCTGTTATCATAACTTTTATGGTATTTTATTACAAGACTGTTATTTAACCCGAACACGATTTTCCTATCATAATTAATTTGGGGTAAATAAATATAACTTAAAGTGTGAAGACAATGCCAAATATATCAAATTATTTAAAATAGGAAAGTAGATGTATATATATATATATATATATATATATATATATATATATATATATACATATACATATACAGGGTGTCCCAAATTTTTTGGATCATCTCGATAGGGTATGGGACGCATTTAACTAACTGGGAATTCTTTGTACGGGGGGAGGGGTTGTATACAAATTTAAAAAGTGCAACTTTTTGAAAATTAACGAGAGGAGTTTTTTCGTAGCGTAATCTTTTTTCCTGCCTTATTTCGAACATTTTTTTTTCAATTTACACTGCCCACTTATCTCTAATTGATAAAAAATTAAAGCTCGTCCCCACCTTCTTAGGACTCCCTGTATGTGTATTTTGATATAGACACCATGTGCTTTTACAATATTACATACTAAGTTGTTCTAATTTAATCTTTAGAATGTCGGTCAGTTTTACATTTTAAAAGCATATGTGAAAGATGTAAGCAAACATTTTTGGTTACACATTCTTAGTAATGAATGGGAAAGTGCCCCTCCATCGCTCAATTTTTGTGTCCCGTTCACTACTTTAACCCTTTAACGCACAGTGTTCCCACTCTGGGAACACCAAACTCTGACGTTTTGACTGTTGCCAGTCACGAAGAATAGATTTGATTTCTATAAAAATAGTTGCGGGTGACATAGCGCCACGAGAATTCTTTACTTTTTAGCACGTCATTTCCCTTGAATTATTTTTAACAGCACTGACATCTGCTGAAAAATGGAAGAATGCGAGAACAGCTGGATAGATTGCTCAATGCTGAAAAAAGGGGTGCCGTTGCCATCACTCGACTTAACTACCAGCAAACTTAACTACCCGCAAGATGGCGGACGATCGAAATGTTCATCGCGTGCCACAGATCTAGAGACCATTTTTTTCACGCAGCTGGCTGTGCCGCACAGCCAGCTGTCGTCGAAAAAGGGTCTCTAGATCTGTGGCACGCGATGAACGTTTCGATCATCCGCCATCTTGCTGGTAGTTAAGTCGAGCGATGGCAACGGCTGCCTTTTTTTCAGCATTGGTAAACGGTTCCGCCTCAAAGGGTTAACCTATGTCGTGATAGAATCAAATTTAAAAGTATGAGGAATTTGTATCTATCTAATATAATGCTGGATTTTGCAAAGTAAAATACATAGGATGCATAAATTTTACTATGTCTAAACAAACTCTTAAACATAAATATTTCAATTTTCAAATGTCACGAATTATTTACTTTTGAATCTTGAAATGACAAAAAGGTACTTTCGGTCATTACTTTACTAATCATTTTACTTTCGTTTTGTACGAAGAGAAGTCAAGATACGTCTACTAACGGAAATTGATAGTTAAGAGATGCATACTTAAGGATTTGTGGCTAATATCCTATTCATAACGTGCCCCATGCAAGTTCTCAGTATTTTCGAATCAAGACACCAAAAATCTTTATCCATATCCGCAACTCTTAAAAAGAAAAAGAAAATTCGCATGATTATTCTTTTCAACAATCAGGCATAATCTCTGATTTAATTTTCAAGTGCAGCCATCTTGCTCCCATAATCAGAATCGGAAGCATCAAGTTTCGCCTTCGGTTAATCTTCAAATTGGAGGGAAGACGAAGAGAAAAATATATATAAGCTTATAAAATGAGAGAGTCCAGATAAAACTTCTCTCTCTCTCTCTCTCTGTGTCTATGTGTGTGTCATTCATAAAATTCCTGCATTTTGGAAAGAACTATAAAAGCTTACATGAATGCAGCTCTTCAGGCAAAAATCCTCCAATAGTGCTTATACTGTAGGGATGCAGAAGCTTTGAGATTTCGTTGATGTCGGAAATCATCAAAAGAAGTCTTATACAGTAGACTTGCGCTACAACGCGATTTATCTTACTCGAGTTTTTCACGAGCGACATATCTCAGAACTGACGCGGACTGTTCGTCCCTGAAACCCCTGAAACGAGGTTTGTTCGTTATGTTGATTGACGCTGCGTCCATTGTGACTGCAGAGAGTAAGAAGGCATTTTTTTCGCGAATTTTACGACTTTTAGTATCAGTCGGGAACAGTTTATTGAGTAAATCTTTTGTCCACCGACAAAAGATTAACACGTTAAACCGCAAACCCCCTCACCCCCACCAGTAAGCAACCAGGATTTTATTTTCGGGAGTGGCTGAGAACTGAAAAAATTGGGATACAATATAATTCATTCAAATCGATGTGACATATCTTTTTTGAGGATGTGGGAATGGGATCCCTCGATTTTGCCTAGAAGTGTTCACATATAAAAATGATTTTTTAAAAAGAAACTATGTAAATCGAGACTAAATTTTTTGCAGTTGGAAAAACATACATTGGAAAAAAGGATTGGCTTAGATCTGTACATGAAATTAAAATTTTTCAAGTGGATCTTTGAAATATATCGTAAAGGTTTCAGATTCAGTTTGAATCGGTTGCCGATCCTATTTGGGTTTACGACTAAATTGCCAGCCACGAATTGTTCTCTGACTACTATCCAGCTCTCGTCAGCCAAGATCTGGGATAGCTTTACCAACTTAGAGTGAGAACCCTGATGTATTTTCATTAAAAGGGAAAAAATAAACATTCTGAGAATTTACAGGGAAAATTACAGATTACACATTTTTCTACAGTTACATGAAAAATTTTCCATAAAACATTAAAATTTATCCCCGATTTTACTTTATTTTCTCCATATCTTGTTTGCTCATTTCGGGGATGGCTGCAGCTCCATCAGTACACCCTGGCTACGCCCCTGACCCCCAACCCCACAAAATGGAGAGAGGACGTTTCTGCGTGCGTCTATTCCAATACGTTGATTACCCTGCTCAGCGGCAACAAAACACAGATGAGAGAGCCAACCTCAAGAGGCAGAAACCAGAAGTGTGGGATGTAAGGGGTAAGTTTTGTCTTCGTGATGCTACTGAAGGATAGAGCCAATCAGCGGACGGTATTCCATCCCTCGTAGCTTCACTGAAGAAGGAAGCAATGAAACCGTCCCAGTCTAAACCTGGCTTCATTCATTATTTTATGTTGGATATATCTGTTTAAGGAATGGCTTTAAAGGGTTTGAGGGGTATTTAGTGTCTGAAGTAACTCTATTCTGTACATGTTTGTAGAATTCGCTTATATATTCTGTATAAAGTTAGATATAAAATATTTTACAAATCTGCTTTTGATTCACATTTGAATTACAGAATGGATGACAACAGTCAGTAAATAAAATAAGTTGAAACTACAAAAAAAAAGCTCATTTTTTATTCACATAGTCGAACTGGAATGTTAAATACAGAGGCGGATCTACGGGGGGGGCTATAGGGGCTATAGCCCCCCCCCATTGAAACTGAATTTTGACTAGATAGAATAGAGTTTTGATGCTTAGTTAAAAACTGCGTGTTCATTGTGTCTAAAATGTTATTTTGGAATTTTAATTTACTTTTTTGATTTGTTACTTTGATTTTTAGACTTGACCTCAATCAATGGTTTTTAACCCTTTCGTCCCCAGGCTACAGATATTTTCAAAACTTGAGTCCCAAGGACTCGCCCGAAATTTCGTCTCCTCCTTGAAACATGTCGGTTTCTTTTAAGGATGATCAGTAACCTAGTTTTACTATATATACGTGAGTAGCGCAGAACAGCTAATTGTTTGAACGGGTTATGGCAAATGCAGAGAACAGTGTTTGAGCGATGATGTCCATTCACCCCCTGCAAAGTCATAAAAAGGGGGAGCTAAAAATACATATAATTCACTGTTAAACATAAACAGTCTTTGCGCGCGCCTTGTGTGGTGCGCGCCTCGGAATCTGTACTGATGTGTACCTGATGTGAGATACCTTATGATAGATGTACACACAGACCGGACACCCCTATGATTTCTCTGGGGCTGAGAGCTACCAGATGGTCCCGAAGATGGTTTACAAGTTCATGAACAAAAGATCGGTACTCTTTCGCCTTGGAGAAAGGGGAAAGCGCAGTGACCCCCCCCCCGAAGGAAGAGGGGTGAATTCGCCAACCGTCATCTTTGGGACCCCCTTGGCAGCTGACCGCTCCTCCTACAGCTCCCGATGATTTTAGCCACAGCGAAAGCATAAGGATTGTCCTGTCTATGTGTATTTTGAGGTCTGTGGATGTACATAGTGTGGGGATGGGGGAGTGTAACATAGACATCAAGTGACTAGGAATCCCAAATGGCTATCTCCTGTATCATTGTAAAAGGTTCTTTTGTTCCGCCATTTGGATTTCCCGGGGTATTTTGAAAGAATACTATTACCATAACTAATTTTCCTTACCTGGTTTTCGGACATTTACTGTTTATACAAAAGTACACCCGTTTTGAATGTTTAGGAATGGTGGAAGAATTTCTTGGAAGTAATGTAGTCCTTTCTAAGCAGGCTTCAAAATCTTAGCCCATTGAAATTGCTTTCTCCGCTTGGTCGTTCTTTGCGGGTGAAGCGCTAGTGTGATTCATTTGTTCTCTATTTAGCGAACAAATGAAGAATTCAGTGGCGGTCCGTGGTCAAAACTGTTAGTGCAGCCGGAAGCATATGAGCCCCCCCCCCCCTTCTTCAGACAGGAATGGAAAATCTTTGTTACTGAATTCGAAAGCTGGCGGATTAAGCCCTCACCGAGGAAAAAAAAAAAAAAGAAATTACATTAAAAATGTAAGAGATCCTATTTTACTTCCATAAAATGGACATAAGTTTCAACCAGCCGCTCTTATCCTCAAAATTGCATTAATCCGTCTCTGATTCGAAGTTTCCTTAGAATTTTCTTTTGTAATGTTAACTTGAGAAGAAAAGAAAAAAAAAAGAAAACTTACTTATTTTTTATAAGTCAAATCAATCCTCCTTTCTTTTAAACTTGCGAATCGGTGAGTGATGTCCTCATAAAAAGCCGTTGTTTCAATTCAGATATCAATAATTTTAAGAGCCCTTTAAAATTTCCCATGTTTAAAGAATTTTCTCGCTCGCCATGTCCTCTCAATGCTAGTTCTTGCTTACTTAAAAACAATACTTCTTTGATGGGTAATTGTCCATTCATAAGCGTCTATTCAGGCCTACCTTCTTGATAAATTCAGCAATATAAAGTCGAGATTTTTCCGAACATATATTCTCCTTACTGCCCCCCCCCTCACTTCTCCAGCCAAACAGTTTGTCGAATTCACAAGTGCAGCAATCGTTAGAAAATGTTTCATCAGCTGTATCTTAGCTACATACTCCCTATGCCGGAGACACTGCTTACACAGTCGTTGCCATGGCAACGGTGCAGCCAATTTCGTTATCAGCTATAAGGACTGTACCAAGACTCACAATTGAATTGCGGGAAGATTAAAGGGCTTTCTTTTCTGAATGAGCGATCCGGCAGTTACTACAATACGGTTTTTTTTTAGATTTTTTTTTTTTAATTTACCATAGAAATTCCATAATTCTAATCTGAATTTAAAAAAATTAGTAGAATAAATTATTTTAAAGTATGTGCTGATAATTTCAAGTGCAACCCGGCAGTACTTGCTGTATCCCACGAGCCGTCACTGGTAGAATTTAATTTAAATGCAAATGTTATGGCCTCAAGAAAGCGGTCATTGAATCGTAATATAGGTGATTATTTTATGAAAATTCCGAAAAATGATAATTTGTCTAGTGTGAGTGAAAGCGCAAATCATCAGGAAGAAATCATAAATGCACAGCCCCAGAACGAACAAGCTATTTCAAGGAGAACAACAGCACTCACAAAATATATCACATGCATCACTAACAGGCAGTTTGTAAAGAGGTGCTTTATTAGAAAGAATACAATGATATCACTATGGAAAAAAGAGGTATGATTTAAATTAATTTTTTCAGACATTGTTTTTCCTATAAAGTATAAGTCCTAGCAGGTTCGAGTATTTTATTTTATCGGAAATTCGCACACCTTTCTCAAAATTCGATTACGTAATACTATATGTAGGCAGAAAAATGAAATATACAGGCGACACATATGTAAAAAATCGTGCCAAATGTCGCCAAGCTTGGATAATCAGGGCCTCTGAGAGAAATTTTATAAGGCGGGGCGAAAGCCTTCCCGGCCCCTTTCGTAAAGCACAAAAGTTTCGAAAAAACAGGAGGGACGGAAGGGATTTTTTTGTAAAACTGGTCTTTTTAATGATTTTCATATAAAATGCTAAAAGGAAAGAGAGTGGGAGGGAAGTTTGTCTGATATGTTACTTTTAATTCATGTTCGAAGATTGAAAAAAAAAATACTAATATTTAATGGTGGAATTAACATTTCTGCCATGTAAATCATTTTAGAATTATCCCAGATAGCACAGTTGTCCATTTTATATCCATTTCTGATCCATCTCGCCCATATTACGTCCATGTCTATAGATAGACATCCAGAAGACATCTATTTATGGACATAATCTGGAAAATCCAGAAAATGTCCATGAATAGACCAAAACTAGACATAATTTCCAGAGTAAGTCTTTTTTATAGACGTATCCCAGATAATCCATAGTACCTTAGTGAAATGGCAAGAAGCATGGATGGAGATGTCCAAGACTTGACCTAAGTAGGTCCATATATAGACATTGATGTCCAAGACTTGCCCATACTAAGTCCATAAATAGGCAAGCACGTCCATAATTACGCCTATATAGATGTCTAAGACGTCATATGGGCGTCCTATAGTGCTACATTGACGTAAAAGGGACGAGAATCCGACGAATCCTGGATGTTTAATGGACATCTCAACTTGTCTATATGACGTCTTCTAGGAGGGTTCTGAACAAGTTTGTGTTATCTGGGATGCATTCGAAATTTAGTCTGTTTAAAAGAAAAAGATTTTAATTACATATCTATAAATGAAATTCTTAACGCATTCTGAAAAATTTACGGACGCACTTTAGCTGAACACGGGCTCCGGGGCGATGCTCCGCCTGTCCCCCCCCCTCTCGTAGGGCCTGTGGATAACTGCACCAAAATTATTGAAGACCCAGTAAGTTAGCCCCCCCCCTTTACCCAATCCTAGATCCGCCACTGGTTAAATAATTACGTATTTTTGTTTGCTTTAGACGGGAATCTGAGAAGGCATATATCGTCCGCAGTTATGTTGATAGCCCAGACAAAATAGTTTTTTAAAAAACAACAGATAATTGATTTAATAATTAATCAGGTCGTTCCTATTCTTGTAAATCCCCTCTCTGACATCTAAATAAGTAATAATTTTCTGTTTCAGATTTTGAATCCACAAGCTGCGTAAATATGGAGTAAGTATAGTATATGGATCAGATGACACAAAAAGTAATTCAAATTTTGCTATATTATCATGGGATTAATCTGATTCCGAAGAACTGCCAGCTTTTCACAAGTTCGAAATCAGTAAGTGCATTTCTGCTAAATAACATCATTATTCTTGCACATGGCCACTAACCAAACCTCAACTAATTTGAAACTAAATTTGATTGACTCTTAGCATTACTAATTAATCTTGTAGTGTTTTACCTGTGCTCTGTTTTGTTAAACAAATTCGTTATTAATGATGTAAATTGTAAATTTTAAAACCTTATCGTTTTCGCAACGCTATTTGCGAAGCCTAGTGGAGAAAATCAAAATACTCATGTCGACCAATTACCAAAAACCGACATAGCACGAGACCAAACATTAGTTGTTCCACCTCACTGTTTAATACACCACTCACATCAACAAGTAGTAGTAACGAGTCAATATCTGAAAAAATTCCCATGAAGGAAAAGAAGCTTATGCGCAAAAGCAAAAGAAATACTTAGGATTGGAAAGAAAGTATTAATGCACTCCTACTAGCAATTTTGCTCGGGTTACCATCGGCCACTACCTCGGCCGATGATGGCCCGAGCAAAATTGCTAGTAGGGACGTCATCATCAAATATACAGGGTGTGTCACAGTTCCCTCGCGGCTTTGGAAGGCCTATAAAATATATATATATATTACCAATACAACAACAAAGTTTACTTTATAGGAGAAAGAAATGTTACAAGTTTTATTTCACAAAAGTTCAATGTGTGAACATTTCATGACAGCGGCGGATTAATGCAACTTTGTCGGGGGTGGGAGTGCAGTTAGTTTGTTGGTGGGAGCAGTTAGTTAGAAGATTGACTTATACATTAATCTTATGGACGTAAAATAGAATCTTTTACATTAAATTCTTTTTCCTCAATTGGGGCGGTAGTCCCCCCCCCCATAATCCGTCTTTGTTTCGTGATGCGGCAGATATCAAGTCTAAAGTCAAATTCTTCCTACACTCACACATTCGTTTTAACTGTAACAAATGCAGTGGCGATCCTTTGGCGTAAATTTCGTCTTTGGCCCGAACACACGATCTTTTATGTAACCCCATAAAAAAAAATCGCCTGGAATTAGTTCCGGAGAGCGAGGTGGCCACGGAAGAAGGTGATTGTCGCCGGCAGAATTTCGTGCAATCCAACGACGAGGAAGCCCGTTATTTGTGAAACAAAACTTGGAATGTTTCTTTCTTGGAGAATACTTTACTGGAGAAAGAAACATTGCAAGTTTTGTTTTACTTGGAGAATAAACTAGCGGCCTTCCCCCCACTACCACCCGCGACAAAATTCGTCGCTACCACGAAAGGTTCAGTTATTGGACTTTTGTGAAATAAATCTTGTAACATTTCTTTCTCCAATAAAGTCAACTGTGTTGGTGTATTGGTAATATCTGTATAAATAAAACAAACTGTAAAATGTCAGTTGGTTGATTAGTTAGTTTGTTTGTTTGTTTGTCTGTGTCTCGCGTAGCTCCTAGTCGGGTGATCCTAGACCCACAAAATTCTCCAGGACGGGTCCCGACATACCTCGAAGCGATTTTTTCGAAATTCGAATTATTTTAGGAGATATCGATAAAAAACGTGTCGCAAGAGGCTCATTTTTGCTCTCCGCCATTTGGCAATTGTAACCTCGCAGTGGAAAAAGTGAGAATTAAGCATATCTAGGTTGCCATTTTTGGCAAGTTTATTAAATGATTCAGACTCTTGAAGTAAACATAATAGAATAAAGATTTTTTTTTTTTTTAGATTATTTGTAAGGTTATTTTTTAAATTAAAATATCGTGTACACGTGAATGAAATGTTTTATACTCAAAAGAAAAATAAGATTTGGAAATTTTCCGAGACTAAAATGTGCAACTTTTTAATTTGGCGAAAAATAAAATAGTTGATATGCGATTTTGAAAAGATGTGATTTTAGCGCTTGGCGCAATTTATCGTATTTTTATCGTCTGCCACTTAGATTATGAATAGACCTGAATAAGTTTTTGAAATTTTCATTGCGCATTTTTCTGCGCAGCTTTCCCCCCATCTATTTCTAATGTATCACATCCAGAAAAAGGGTGTTAGAAATATCAATTTTATTTTTCTTTAATCACACTCATGAATAATGATATACTTAATGGAATAAGGAAAGAAAATAGGGAAGAACCATGGATTATAAGACGCTTTTAATATACAGCACTTTAGTGCGTATTTAAAATCTGAAAGTGTTCAGATTTTCTTACTTTTTTTTCCCCTTTCCATTTTTTGATAAAGGCCAATATATACAAAAGCTCTTCAGAATTAATATAGGACGAAAATAATTTGTACATTTTTGTAGGTTTTTATCATTTAACCATCTTATTTTTGTAACCAGGGGCAGTCCGACACGATAAGCATCGCATCTGGGCGCCGGCTTCGAAGGGGGCGTCATTTCTAACTCAAAACTAAGTAGAGCATAAAAGGGGGGGAGTCGTTTTTACATTAGCAGGGGGTGACACTTACCGTAGGGCCGCTCCTGTTTGTAACCATCTTAATTTTAAATTCCATTCAGAATCTGAGAGATTTCAGTGCCAAGGAAGCCAGTGAGGAACAGGATCCTCTCCGAACAAGATTTATTAAGATGGCGAACCAATTGGTCGCCGGAAGCGGCTAATATACATACATATATATATATTATAAGTCTTCCAAACCCGGGAGGGCATTGTGACAGACCCTGTATGTATTAGCAATATAGCAACAAAGTTGACTTTACTGGAGAAAGAAACATTACAAGTTTTGTTTCACAAACGTTCAGTATGGGAAACTTTCGTGATGCGGCAGATATCAAGTCTTTTGAACAGCTTTAAAAGCAATGTTAACATGTTAAACACTCGAAAAAAATTAATAATGGTCCTTCACCCTATGCACCATGAACTGACACTAATAGTCAAGCCTGTATGTCTAGGATATTTATTGCGAAATATGAAATGAAGTGCAATGTGGGGATCTGCCAAGGATGGATATAGCAAGTGCAGTTTTCAGGCTTTTGGAGAGACTTTAAAAACATATCCTGATATCACAACCTCACTCTCAGACTGAAAAAGTGATGGCAGTGTCAAAGTGTTGGTGGATAGTTTCATTCCTACTACTACTTTTAGTGAACAGAAGACGACGACCGACTACATAAAGTAATTCAGTTGCAAATTCGGCACTTTATGTGCTTTGGCAGGTCGAGTAAACATCTTGTATTTTCTAAGATTCCTTTCTCTCAAGTACGTGTCAGGTCCAAGGTCCAATTCAAACAAAATTCCTTTACTGAAGGATAGAAATTAGCACAATACTTGGATGACTTTACTTTTGAAAATCTAAGGAATATCCAATCAAGAAATTCGTTGTTGACATGCTCTTTAGACTATTTTAGTGTGCCCCAAGCGCAAAATAATAAAAACAGATTATCTAAGGAAAAAGTAAAAGACATTGCATTAATGTTGAAATGGATGGCTGAAGATGACAAAACTTATTATCAAACCACCTTTAAAAAATGTTTTGGATAAATAGGGATTTACTTTATGCCGCGTAATTTCAAAATTTTACTACGCTATGACCGTGTGAAATATTAAAATTAATTATTTCAACTATACACCAGTTTAAGGAGGTCACAGATTTATTATTTTAGTTCATAAAATTGAATGAGCCAAGAATTAATCTAGAAATAATCCCAGGGCCCGATCAAGCTATAGTGGGGCTCTCAGTCTGGAGTTCATGCGAGCCCCTTCCCTCTTCCCGAAGTAGAGATCCAAAACTGAGGGATAGGGGGCTAATTACCATTTTTTCAATATAAATCTTCTATGGGAAGCTTCAATCCCTAGCCATCACTTTCTATACAGCATACTATCATGTCCATTTAAAAAATAATCAAAATAGGAAATATTTTTATGATTCAAAATTTGAGGGGGGGAAAACCAAGCTTTTAAATTTGGGACCCAAAAAACTCGCGGGACCCTGCGCCTGGGCTTTGTTGGTCCATGCGTTAAACAGATCCTGCATAATACTCAGAGCCCGACTAAGACATTCGGAGGCCCTATTCCTCTAGCACTTTTGCGGGCCCTGTGCAGTCATTTCTTGTTGGTCATACCACTTATAATCATAAGATACCAGTATTTCTTCGCAATTACGTGCATGGGGCACATGTTTTAATTTTAAACTCTCTCCTGTACATAAAAGTTTTAACTTAAAGTTCACAAATTTTTAGCTTTTAACCCTTTAACGCGCGGTGTCCTCGAGGACATCTTCGAGGACTGACCTCGAAGGACTGACTCATCCTCGAGGACTGACCTCATCCTCGAGGACTGACGTTTTGACTGTTGCCAGTCACGAAGAATAGATTTGATTTCTATAAAAATAGTTGCGAGTGACATAGCTTCATGAGAATCCTTTACTTTTTAGCACGTTCATTTCCCGTAAAAAAATTGTCACGACTTTTTTTAACAGCACTGACATCTACTGAAAAATGGAAGAACGCGAGAACAGCTGGAAAGATTGCCCAATGCTGAAAAAAGGGCAGCCGTTGCCATCGCTCGGCTTAATTACCAGCAAGATGGCGGACGATCGAAACGTTCATCGCGTGCCACAGATCTAGAGACCCTTTTTTGACGCAGCTGGCTGTGTGCGAGCACAGCCAGCTGTCGTCAAGGGGGTCAAAAAGGGTCTCTAGATCTGTGGCACGCGATGAACGTTTCGATCGTCCGCCATCTTGCTGGTAGTTAAGTCGAGCGATGGCAACGGCTGCCCTTTTTTCAGCATTGGGAAATGGTTGCGCCTGAAAGGGTTAATATAGATGTTATGCTTCAGAATCAAATGACGTCATGTCAATGAATATTCCAAGATGGAATTCTCGCTATCTTAACATGACGTTTGTTTTATCCTTGAATATAGTGTAAATAAACCATTTTTCTCAGTGGTATGTGTTACCAAAGTGCATCTCATTATCTATTTTCATTATTGTTAAAAATTTAGCATAACTCGTTTCTTTCTGGAATAGACTTAAACTATTTTAATAATTTTGGGGGCCCCTAAAACTTGGGGTCCTTAGGCCGTGACCTAGTTGTCCTGTGCCGTAATCAGGGCCTGATAATCCTGATTGTATTCAATGTTCCGCTATTACAGAATAAAAAAGTTCTATCTGCTTGTTAAAACTCTACTAGGAATAACATTGAGTAAAAAGGTTCAATGTGCAAATTTCGATCTTCATTATCGATAAAATGCTAATTAATTAGGTCCAATAAAGGCTGAAATACGGTCATACATTTACTCTGATATCCCCTATAAAATATAACAGCATTCAGTAAGGTAAATTATGTAAATATTGTATCAAAACTTTGATGAGCTTTTCTGTAGGTTGAGTACAAATATATATAACCTTTTTATTTTTGTGTCGCAAACTTACTTCCTAGATGGCGTTTTCCCCAGCCCTCAAGGGTTCCCACACTTACCTATAAAACTTCTTTTCATGAATAAAGAGTTAAAATGCAGTGAAATGTAAGCATTTTCTTTCACTACCAAATCATGTTAACTAATATCTTTAGATAATTTGTAACAAAAATTTTGCTTTTTAGACTGACTTTTGAATTTTGATCAGACAAATTAATTTAAAAAGTTGACATTTTTTAAAAGACTTTAAAACGGAAGATACTTCATGAAATTTTCTTTACCGTAAAACTGCTTTTTCAGCTTAAAAGTATGATACACTGAAATATATCTAGTCATTGTTGACTTTCTATTGATATCACTTTCACTTTTTATGTGTACTCTCTCCAACAAGAATTACGAAATGAACTTCCCTTTTAGTTCTTATCAGATTTATACATTTTTAGATATTTGCGTTTAGTTGTCAGTAATTTTACTATCCATAATTTGACTTGATATCTCTTTAAACTCATATCCAGACTGAGTATGTTTACTGAAATCTAAATTTCCTTGTTTGTAAAAGCAGATTTTTAACATAAAAATTTCATTTTTCTGAAAAATATAGCGGGAGGTTCAAAATAAATGTTACAATGATTACCCTTTAAGACTAGTGGCGTACCCAGGATTTTAATTTAGAGAAGGCTACATACTGCTGAACTCGGTTATAGTGATCTCGATTTTAATTATAACTTTCCTACAACGTCAAAATATGTTGAACCACTTGCCTATAGAAGACAAGCTCATTATAACAGAACTCGTTATAGATAATTATCTGGTCTTTTTAGTGACGTTATAACAGATGCTACTGTATTTCATATACTAACTCTATGCAATACTTATTTAACAAAATTAATTTTTCTGTTTTCGTGAAAGATCATTTTAGAAATAACTTGAAGACAGTTAAAAAAAAAAAATGCATTAAGAGGCATTTTTGTATTTTAAAATTATTTTAACTTCTAACTCTCGTGTTTTAGAGGAGGCTTTAGCCTCCACTAAAAGCCCTATAGCCCCCTACGTGATTGTACCTATGCCTTAGACTGTGAGTGATAGTAGCATTAAGCAAATTTAGTCAGATGACGAGTAGCTTTCAGATGTGGCTTTTTTTTTTTTTTACAAGAAGCTGCATACCTATTCAAATAACATATAGTCATTTAACATATAATAATAACGTGAATCTAGTCTTATATAATATGATTAAAATTTCACTAGTAGTTATTCTAGATACTAGTTTCATTTTTGATTTTATACATAATTGTTGCTTAATTATAATAGAGTTGATAATTATATAAAGTTGATTTCCTAAGAAATAAACGGTCTTTTTTATAAACTTTATGATACATTTCACTTAAACATCTTTCATACAGTTAATGTTGGAACGAAAGTGAAATCGTTTTGAAGTGGTCAATCCGGTCCTGATCCGACCGGATTGAAATTATTGCAAGATTGCAATCTCTAAACCCTTTAGTATTTGGCTACAAATGCTAAAATTTGCAACCTGCGATATCCTGGAAAGTATTCTACCCAGACACATCTGATTTTTATTTTCTTTAGAGAAAGAACATTACCTTTCCAAATATAAGTGATAACGAAGGAAGGTAGGACCGTATAAAAATTAAATTTTGTATTTTAATACGTATGCAGCTTCTTTAAAAAAAATACATATTTGAAAGCTATTCTTCTTTTGTCTAATTCTTCTAATTGAGAGCATATTTCGATCACTAACGGTTTAAGAGATAATCGCTGTAACATTCATATTTAATCACCCGGTTTAATTCATATAGTTTTATAAATGATATTAGTCTTTTTATGTTTGCTAGTGCAAATAAGAATTCCGTTATTTGTTCTGCCTTTTGAATTTTAGTCGAATTTAATTGTTTCTAACTATAATATAAAAGAGCATGATAAAAACAAAATTTTATCTCTGCCAGAAACTTGTATATAATTTGTTCGAAATCAGTCGCTGTTTGCCTTTACTGCATTGTAACTCTTCATGCAGTAAAACTAGTTTTACAGGCAAGATAAAAGATGCAATATTTTCAAGTATTATTACCGATTGTAAAATTGTAATTATTCATGGAGCTAAAATGAAATTTCTGTAAATTCGACTAAAATTCAAATTGAAGAACAAGTAACGAAATTTTTCTTTGTCCTTGTTAATACAAAAACACTATTCATATCTTTTGTAAAATAATAGGAATTACATTGTATATAATATATGCCGGGTGATTCAAAATAGATGTTAAGGCGATTATTTTTTAAACTGTAAGTGATCGAAAGATACTTCCAGTTAGAAAAGTTCGTCAAATTAAGAGTAGCTTTCAGATATGACATTTTCTTTACGGGGGTTATATACATATTAAAATACGAAATTTAATTTTTATACAGTCCCTCTTTTCCTACCCTTTATATTTAGAAGAAATAATATGAAGAATTAATGGAATATTAATAAAATAAATCCTGTGTCTCTAAGTGAAATAGATAGCGAGAAAATTAATTTTAAAACTGATGACTTGCACCACTTTACCTGTGTTGGCGTCGGTTTTCAGGAGAAAAAATCTATACTTTAAGGGACCAACTATGAGTTGATAAAAGATAAATAAGGATCCCATTGTTGGAAAAGCAATTAAACGCGTTCAAACGTGTGGAATTAACAGGTACAGCTTTACGTAAAATGATGGTAAAGCTTTACGTAAAATCGGTGCTGCTTTATGAAATTAGCGATAATTTAGTCTTTTAAGGGGGTCATCCACTAATTGCATCACGCTTCTAGAGAAGAAATTTTAAAGTGTAAAAGATAATGACAAAATAATTGTGTAGGTTACTATAGTGTGGTAACTTTCACCAGAAATTGACAAACATGCTTTACAGGAAAATTCCACCTAAGTAGGATTTCAGGGGTCAATTGGGTCTATCAAGTGACTATTAACATACGTTAACGTCATTTGAAAAGTAATTACATTTTTCTCACGTTGGAGATGTCCCCTTATTGCTTGGCGATAAATGCCAAAATTTTCAAATTGATATATCTCGGAAACTATTCCACGTAGAGACACGGGGTTTGTTTTATTAATTTTCTTAGGCAAAGAGTAGCATTCTTCTAAATATAAAAGGTAGGAAAGGAGGGACCGTATAAAAATTAAATATTTTATTTTAATATGTATACAACCCCCAGTAAAAAAATGCCATATCTGAAAGCTATTCTTAATTTGACGAACTTTTCTAATTGGAAGTATGTTTCGATCACTTACGGTTTAAAAAATAATTTCCTAACATCTATTTTCAAATATATATACATACTAGCTGAAGTAACCGTCCTCGACGGGTTAGTGAATGCAAATTTCCAAAAAGCAAGAACTTTCGTCAGCATTGTAGGAGTACACAGAATGGATGTAGGATGTTGCCAAAGTAAAGAAAGCGAAGCTATAATTTTTATGTATTGTTAAAATATTACAGGTTAGAGAGTAACTAAGTAATATCATTTCATTCGCTTTAGTCGTAATTATGTGATGCGCGAACGAATATTTACGCATATTGAAATAATTTTCGCAAAATCTCAAAATCTAATCAAAATTTTGGAAAAATTGGAAGCCTAGAATTTAAGTTGAGTGACAAACTATCATGTCACTCAAATTCGTTTCATTCCCTGCAGTCTTTATTTCGTGATGCTGGAACAAATTTTCAGCATTTTAAAACGATTTTCGCAAAATCTCAAAATGTAATCAAAATAATTTTAAAATTCAACGCCTATAAATAAAGATTAGCAACTACCTATCATATCACTAAATTTCGTATCATTCGTATTAGTCGTTATTACGTGATGTTTGAAGAAATATAAACGTATTTTGAGAGAATTTTCACAAAATCTCAAAATCTAATAAAAATGTTAAAAAAATTGGACTCCTATAGTTTTTGTTGAGCAACCAACTATCGTGTGACCCAATTTCTATCATTCGCTTTAGTCGCTATTACGTAATGCGGGAACAAAGATTCACTCAGTTTTAAACGATTTTCACAAAATCTCGAAATCTGATCGACTTTTTTTAATTAGATGCTTATAGTTTAAGGTGAGTGACCACTTATCATTTCACCAAATATCATTTTTTCACCTTTGCATTTATTACGTGATGTGCGAACGCAAATTTACGCAGTTTGAAATAATTTTCGCAAAATTTCAAAATCTAATCAAGATTTTTTAAAAATTCGACGACAATGTTTTAAGTTGAGTGACTACCTATCATGACACCCAATTTCATATCATTCGCTTCAGTCGTTCTTACGTGATGCTTGAACACAAATTTACGCAGTTTGAAAGGATTTTCGCAAAATCTCAAAATCCAATCAAGATTTTTTAAAAATTGGACGCCTATGTTTTAAGTTGAGTGACCACCTATCATGACACCCAATTTCATATCAAACGCTTCAGTCGTTTTTGCGTGATGCTTGAACACAAATTTACGCAGTTTGAAACGATTTTCGCAAAATCTGAAAATCTAACCAAGATTTTTTAAAAATTGGACGCCTATGTTTTAAGTTGAGTGACCACCTATCATGACACCCAATTTCATGTCATTCGCTTCAGTCGTTTTTACGTGATGCTTAAACAAAAAAAGCGTCACGGACAGAATGACAGAATGACAGAATGACAGACAGACAAACTTTTTTTTGAGGGTCGCATCGGATTCCCGGGTGCTTGAAACGGATAGAAATCGCAAAATTTTTGAATTCCAAGAAATGTACAGACAAAAGTCTAATTTTATTTACATAGATATATATGTAACATTACAAATCAAAAGCCCATGAAAATCCCATATTTCTGGAACTACGCAGTTTAATTCAGTTTGAACAAAGAAATCCGCGTTCAAAAACTGCAATTACTACACGGTCCCTTGCAACTCCTTTGTAATTTTGTAGACGGTACCGGCAGCCAGCCACATAGGTAGTAGCGGACTAACGGGGGGGCGGCGGGGACGGTCCGCCCCGTGCCCCAACTCATAAGTGCCCCCGAAATTGTTAGAAAATTTTAGATTCCAGTTTCACATTTTTGATTTTACGTTCTAGTCAGAAAAAGTTCTCGTGACTATACATAAATATGTCAGCTAGGTATGACTATATAGGGAGCCTCGGCCTAGGGGCCCCTACAAAGACGCCCATAAAGTGGGGGTCAAGGTAGGTCGCTTGCCTCCCCCCCCCCTAGAGTTTCAGTGTATTATCTAGGATGTAAAACAGAACTGCGCCAAAAAGCAAAATCAGAAATCAAATTGTTACAAGTGTGAAATTTGCCCCTCTCTAGAAAATTTATTTAAAGTCCCGCCCCCCCAAGTTTTTTTTCCATGGGCCCAGGATTTATTAAGAGAATTTAAGCTCTAATCTGAAAAATTCTAGTGACTATACAAATGGGTCAGCAGGATATGATTGTATAGGGACCCCGAACAGTGCTTAGGATCTCCTAATGTCTTAGTCGGGACATGTATGTAAATTATTTTTTAGATATAAAGACCTTTTTTATAATATTGAGAAGCTACAAAAGTTTTGCACGATTCTTTTACATTCCATGGCGAAACTATTTCCACGATACTCAAAATCAATGACCAACGCAAACGTTTTAGTGAATTGTCCAAGATAAGCAATAATTTTCTAGAAACACTTAACACCTTTCTAGACTAGACAATTGTGTCATTACATGATTGGGGTCCTACATGATTGTTATCATTACATGATTGGTTAGCTAGGGCCCTGTAGCAGCTACCACGTTTAATTTTAAGGCATGTGAATAAGGTTTCGGACTGTGGACACAAGCTTTACTAGCTTATTATAATGGAGTTCCGTATTAAATCCTGTCTGGTCCCGAATCAAACTGAGCATCTTCGATTCGTTATGTTCGTGCTACGGATCACGCGAATGTGTGGATGTAGTGCATTCTTTTTTTACGGAACATCTTTTATAGACAAATAATGCTGCTTTAGTAACTTAGTAGCAAAAACAGTTCATAAGACACCCCTCGAGAACGTGTCATAGAAATGGGGAAGCGTGGTGGGGTGAACGCCCGGGGTCCCCAATCCTGGGGTCTCAAAATCAATATAACTACTTTTCCCCCCCCCTTTTTTTTTTCTTTCTTTTTACGGGAATACGTCTTTAAATTTGCTTCCGCAGTGGGAGGCAATTCAGAAAACTGATGATAACAAAATCTATGAGCTAATAATACTATGAGCTATGAAAGCTAAAATTCATGTATATAGTATAATTTACAGGAACACTCAAAATAATTTGTAAATAATGTCATAACTGTCTCCATCAGTGGCGTAGGAACTTTGTAAAAGTAGGAGGAGCTGGAGCGCACATTGTGGGGTTATAAATTGGACTACAATTACTGCACTTTTTGTGGCATTGTTGACCAATTTTAACAGACAAATAACCTTTTCGAAAAAATTCGGAACACGATCTTAGAAATTATTTAATAAAAAATAATAATAATGAAATCAGGCTTTGATTCCAATTATATACCGTGTTTACTCGCGTAATAGTCGGACATTTTATGCCAATTTTTCATTGTGAAAGGTGCGACTATATTACGCGGTATAATGTACTTCACTGTATCTATATATGTACTTCACTCTCTAATGCTAAAACAATACTGGTATCAGAAAAATACATTATAATTAGAGGTATGTAATTTTCGTTTTTACGAAATACGTGAATTTATGCGAAATTTTCTTATATTTGAGAATGGATGGGAAATATAATCAATTTGTGAATCGACGCAAATGCATGTGAAAATTTCTTATTTTTGTCAATGGAATAAGAAAACGAAGGAAAATTCCGAACGGTTAGGTCGACGGACGCGACCTGTGTTTGAACCAGACACCTTAAGTCTCCCAGTTGAGAGCACAAATGCACTCGGCAACCAGTGGCACGAAAATTAAGTGAAAGAATCTCTCAAAAGTAAATGCAAGAATCAAAAAGCTTCATATCCTAGCTGTTGCCGAAATCAAGGAAATTAATAAACGAATTAGAAAATTTAAGTTACCCACTTGCTCACCATTTGTGGAACAAATTAGAAGGCTTAAAAACCATTCTTGAACAACAAAGTCAGGGAATTTCGATCTAAACACAATGCTAAAATCTGCATCTGAAAAAACTTCCAATGAACTTCCCTTACATGTGAAATTAAACACAATAAATGAAACCTATTATCTCATTGGTCAATTATTTTTCCCATCTGTGGCTGCAAGTATGACCACCTTAAACTATATTACGCTAAAGCTTTTCAAAATTTGTTTCCTTCCGATTACTTCCTCAAAATGAGTTCATTGGTGGGTACACCGACTTTCATTGCTTCATGTTTGTTCGTGTGATTATGGCAACGCTACTCAAGGGCGATCTGACAAGGAGGGGAGTGCCTTAGTAGGGGGACTTTCTAAGGGGTTCTAACGCGTATTCACGTAACATCTGGAGAAAACCTACCAAAACTGAAGACCGTTAGACCGACAGCCATGCGATGGGACCCGAACGCGGGACCTTCACACTTTGGCCGTCTATCATTTCCAGTGACATAACCACTGTGCCATGGTGTGGCCCTTCGTTGCTTTATGCTGCAGTCAATGAATAGGAATAAAGATCCCAAAGTTAAGGATATATTGTGAGCTAATAAATACTCTTTTCCAAGCGTTACTGAAACAGCTTTACAGAGCATTTGGAGCCTACTGATAGCTTAGACACAGATCGCTTTTTAGTAATTGTCTAGTCTCGTTACGGACAGAAGAACGACTCTAAAACAGTCAAATGTTTTGAAATTGCAACAATGCTTTTAATTAACATTGAATATAAATTTTAAGTGTATAAGAATTTCGAATTTTTATTTGCGAAATTTCCCTATCTCTAATTATAATAAAATTAAAAACTTACTAAATATTTACAGATTTTGTGCTGCTTATGAATATTCTGTACGTCAGTTGCACAAAAAATAAAGGCATTTTTCTTCTTATGGCAATATTTTTATAGACATAAAATTCGCAAATAATCTTTGAGAAAATTTTTACAATGAATTCTAATAACATAATTAATAATAAATCTCTTTACTGAAGGCATCAGTAGCGCTATAGTTGGGAAGAGTACAGCTGATAATTTTCTATTTTCTAAATGAAGATCAAATACGTGACTGCGACTTTTATGCGGGGAAAATATTTTGATGAGTTTTTCTTCTTCAAAACAGGGATGCGACCATCCTTTGGGCCCGGGTTCGACTCCCGGCTTTGGGTGTGGATGTAAAATTGTCCGTCCTTGTGCTGTAAATTGTACTTTGCAATAAAAAAAATGTTTGAACTTGTACTTCGGAACAATTGAGATGAAAGCCATATAAGTGCTATAGATCTCGAAAAACTGTGCCTTTAAAATTTCAAATTTCAGGGATGCGACTATTACGCGAGTGTGATAGTTATGCGAGTAAACACGGTAATAGAAGCATATAAAAAGATCATCAGCTCTTTAATGCAGTTCACGTTATTTTTATAAAACAAGATATACTTAATACATAACTTTAGCCCCACCATGGCCGAGTGGATAAGACACTCAAAATGGTAGACGGCTGAAATGTGAAGATCTCGGGTTCGAGCCCCGTCATGTGGCTGTCGATCTAATGGTCTGGAGCTTTGGTCTGTTTTCTCCAGATGTAACGTGAAAAAGCGTTAGAATCCCGTAGAAAGTCCTCCATCCAAGGCACAACCTATCTTAAGCAGATATCCCTTGCGTAGCGTTGTCATAAACATCACACTTGATACATAATTTTCGTTAGTGTTTCCCCTGTAGTAACTGGAGAATTAATAGTTCTAAAAACATGTCTTCCGTTCTCCATAAATATTTTGTTATGTATCGAATACAGAAATACATATTGTTATTGTTATTGTGACCACGTATATCGGATTTGTGTGCTTGGCTCGTCAGGAGTGCTTATAATTTAAAGAATATTGAAATTTGAAGAAAAACTGAAATATATAAAATGTGTGTAAAGAACATAAATTTTGTGTGTGTATCTTACAACTAATCACATAAAAGTTCCGGAAACTAAAAAGCAATTTTCTAAAAATGGAAATAAGTTTACCTTGAGAGAGATTTTTTTTTTATTTTATAAATGTTTAAATCAGTATTCTATCATTATTATTATTATTTGGTTATTCTCTAATCTAATGTGATTATCAATCTTTGGATTGCTACCTCAAATGGGGTAGCAAAAAATAACCCTGGGGTTACAAGGTGGATTTGAACGGAATCGAAAGGTACCGAAATATTTTTCCTCTAAAAACAGGTTTCCGTTGAATAAAAGCGTCTTCAACAGAATGAACTATTTCTTTTCAAAACAAATTTAGTTTAAGGTTCAGTGGTTAAGGTATGTTTTAATATGTGAAGTGTAGATAGTTAAAAGTTTTAAATGTACTGAGTTATGTTATCATAATTCCTATATGCTTTGGGCAATCCAGTACCAGCAAAATAAAATGAGTTTTAGTTTCTTATTTACTAATTTTCTACGAACCAGTCGAAGCAGACTATTTTTTGATTTTACCAAAATGTAAAAGTAAAGAAAAAAAATGTTTAATAGATTTTTCCAGATTTTTTTTTTCAGTTATGAATGTTAGCTTTAAAATGTAATTTTAGGTTAAAAAATATAATCTTAAAAGGGGGCCCCAAACTCGGAGACCGCCCTGGGCCTCACTTAACGTTAGTCCGCCACTGCACATAGGCGTCTTAAAAGTCATAACAAAACCTTGGAAAACCGCTGCCCTGTTTTAGCTTTTGGCCAATGGCTGCAACGCGTTCGATGTCATGGTACACGTCGTCAAAAGGTTTTAAAAGGACCTGCAACAGATCAGGAGAAGACTTTTTGCGTGACTGCAACTGCCTAACAAAGATGTATGGAATCAACATATAAAATCATGTAGTCGTAGTTCTACTTCGTCTCCTTCCTTATATCCACCGGCGCGGCCAGCCGGAGGGGGGGGGGCTCTAAGCCAGAGTCCTTACCTTTGGTCCTTACCCAGTCGCGCCGCATCGCCTGCTTTGCCCGTCAACGCCTCGCCTAGTACTCCACGCCGAGAATGCGCCTCAAATGCCTCTCTCCCTGGTTCACGACTACACAGCACTCCCGTAGCGCCCTAAGGTTACATAGTGTATCATTAGGACGCTACGGGAAAGTTGTGTCGTAGAACCGGAGGGGTGGCATGGCTGTTGACGTCTCCAGTCGTTGGGTATTAGGCGGCTTGGGACTCTGGATTAGAGTCGCCATTGCGGAATCCCGGCCGGATGGGTCGAGGCTGTTGGCGGCCGATCGTCGCTGGCCGGCAAACGCCGGGAGCGCTCGGCGGAAATCCTTAGGCCATAGCGGCCGTCGCTGGAAGAAAATGAGTCGAACTCTGACTACGATTACATAATTTTATTGGACGACAGAGTACATCTTATCTTAGCAGCTGCGTCACGGGGAAATCTGCTCCTGCACTCTTGCAGGTCCTTTTAAAACATTTTGACGACGTGTCACATGACCTCGAACGCGTTGCAACCATTGACCAAAAACTAAAACAGGGCAGCGGTTTTCCAAGGTTTTGTTATGACTTTTAAGACGCCTATGTGGCTGGCTGCCGGGATCTTCTACAAAATTACAAAGGAGTTGCAAGGGACCGTGTAGTAATTGCAGTTTTTGAACGCGGATTTCTTTGTTCCAACTGAATTAAACTGCGTAGTTCCAGAAATATGGGATTTTCATGGGCTTTTGATTTGTAATGTAGCACCTTTACAGATCCTCAAGTGAGTAAACACTTGAGGATTTAGAAAAATAACCTTTCCCCGAACCTAGTTTGCATAATCCTTTATTTTACATTCCTTTTTCCGAACATGAAAAAAAATTCCATATTTTTGTAATTTTTATTAATTTTAGAATATGCTATTTGCCCCCACCACCAAATTTTCTGTCACTCTGAGCTAATGATCATGAGCGCACGGGTAAGAGATCAATTGGGTACGCGAGCACTTCCCACCCCTTAGCCGTCGGCATATTGAACATTTTTATAGAATGCTGGAACTTTTTTGCATTGTTTTTAGTACTAAAATATTTCGAAATCCTAGATGTCCCCCTCTTTCGAATTCAACCCACTCCCCCCTGAATTTACTCAGATGCACATCTATGAAATCGTGCGTCCATCAAATCTGGACGTTGAAATCGTAAGTTGACTGTGCTGGGGCTTGGAGATAGTACATTCAGTATCATAGTACATAAGTATCATTCCATGCAATGTCGGATGCAAGTATGTTTTGGGGAAGTTGGGGAAAGAGCTAATCTCTCTATTCTAAAACAAAGTAGCTCCCGCTGCCTCCGCTGTCAAAAGCTTGTCGTGCTATTTCCTCCGAAACCGCCAGGAGTTGAGTTTCGACAAAGGTGTCTTGTCCACGTATTCAAAAAATTCATTGGAAACTGTGACATATCTGAATGTATACTTCTAACCAAGAACTTAATCGTAATCCATTCGTTCATTTAATCATGTATAATTTTATGTAACCCATGAGTGGCAACGGTTGGTGAAGCTGGCAGATCTCCATAAAGATGTGACCGAGCTAGGTTGCTGTTGTTTGTTAACTTATTATGTAATTAATTTGTATGTAACTAATAAACCATATGGAATATCAAAATTAGTGTTGTTTTAAATCAACAGGAACAAAACATGGTGTCAGGAGTAGTAAAAATCGCGCTGATGCAAAATGATTGCGTAGTGAACTAGTTGTGTTCAAAAACGTGGAACTCTTGTGTTCATACAGTGCAACGAAAAGTGGAGATTTTCAAGCCGCCGGGCGAAATGAACTTTACAATTGGTAACGTAGCGGATAATTGGAATAGGTGGTATCAAAAATTTATGAATTTTTTAATTGCTTCTGAAAAGAACGACAAAGGAGATGCAATGAAAATTGCCATTCTCTTAAATTTTCTTGGCGATGAAGGTGTGTCGATCTTCAACACTTTCAAATTTGAAAGAGAAGGTGACAGCACAAAATTTGATTCAGTAATCCAGAAATTTAAAGAGCATTGTGTGCCGCGAAAAAACATCGTATTTGAGCGGTACAAGTTTTTCTCCTGCACACAGGCAGAAGGTCAAGCTGTGTATGCCTACATAACTCAGCTAAAAACTCTAGCATCATCTTGTGAGTTTGGACTGCAAGAGGAATCCCTCATACGTGACAGAATAGTTCTCGGCATACACGATAAATCCTTACAAGAGCGACTGTTACGGGAACCGCAACTTTCACTTCAAAAAGCAGCGGAGTTTGTTCGAGCGTCAGAGATTAGCAAGGAGCAAATCAAAACCATCGCAGATCCACCAGTTAAATCTGACGTAGATGCAGTGAAACTTAAAAGAAACAATCGCCAAAGCAGTGCTACAGCATCACAACCATCTAAAAGTGGTGTGTTTATTAATTGTGCGAGATGCGGAAGGTCTCATAAGAGAAAAGAATGCCCTGCTTACAATAAATTATGTAACTTATGCAAAGGAAAAAATCACTTTGCTGCAATGTGCAGTAATATCAAGAAACCTGTAAAAAGTGGTAAAAGTCGTGAAGTTAATGAGATTCACCATCAAAATTTTCCTGAAATGTCGAGCTTGTATATTGATTCAGTTACAAGAGGTAAGGACCATTCTGATGCGACTGTATGGTGTAAAAACATTACTATTAGTGATAGACTCATTAACTTTAAATTAGACACTGGTGCAGAAGCTAATATACTTCCTTTATCTGTATTTAATAATTTAAAATTGCCTGATCTTGTAAAATTACGTGAAACTAAAACAGTGTTGATATCATATGGTAATTACAAACTTAAGCCAGAAGGCGAGGTAAGTCTTGTATGCACAACAAATGGGTGCAAAAATGTCGAATTGGATTTTATTGTTGTTAATGTTGACTCTAAACCCATTTTAGGATTAAATGCTTGTAAATTATTACGTTTAATCAAAAGAATTGATAATATTGAAATTTCAGGTAAGAGTGAGATTTTAACTAAATATAGTGATGTTTTCGAAGGTTTTGGCAAGTTCCCTGGTGACCCTTATCATATAGAATTGAAAGAAAATGTTACCCCTGTTATTGACCCTCCTAGACGAGTACCATTAGCTATAATTCATGATCTAAGAAATGCATTAGCAGATTTAAAATCCAGGGGCATAATATCGGAAGTAAACAAACCTACTGATTGGGTTAATAGCCTAATTGTTGTAGAAAAGCCTAACGGAAAATTACGTATCTGCTTAGATCCTAGAAACTTGAACAAGGCTATTAAAAGAGAGCATCATGTAATCCCATCAAGTGATGAAATTATTAGTCGGTTAAAAGGAAATGAGTATTTTACTGTTTTGGACTTAAAAGAGGGTTTTTGGCAGATTCCTTTGGATGAAGCCAGTTCAGAATTGTGTACTTTTAACTCCCCATTTGGGAGATTTAAATTTAATGTGATGCCTTTTGGAGTTTCATCTGCTCCTGAGGTATTTCAAAAGCGAAGTCAAAAATTATTTAGTGATATTCAGGGAGTAGAAATTTACTTTGATGATTTCATTGTGTCGGGAAAAACTAAAGCAGAGCATGATAGGAGGTTGATTGAGGTTTTAGAAAGAGCTAAAGCTAATAATGTTAAGTTTAACCCTGATAAGCTTCAGTTTCGGTACAGGAAGTAAAATACATGGGCTTACTAATTTCTGCAGAGGGTGTTAAAGCAGATAAATCTCATGTTAGGGCAATAATTGAACTTGAACAGCCTCAGAATAAAAAAGACATAAGGAGACTTTTGGGCATGGTAAATTTTTTGTCAAAGTTTATTCCAAATGTTTCTCAAGTTATAGCCCCCTTGAGAGAATTACTGAAAAATAATGTTGAACTTTACTGGTCATGGGAACAAAAACAAGCATTTAATAAAATTAAGCAATTGATCTGAATGATAAAGTTATTGTTCCAAAGGCACTAAGGCCTGAAATGTTGTCCTTGATTCATGAATCTCATTTAGGCATTGAACTATGCAAAAATAGGGCTCGTGAGATTATGTTTTGGCCTGGTCTTTCACGAGACATTGAAAATACTGTACAGAATTGTGAGATATGTATGAAATTTCGAAAATCACTCCCCAATGAACCATTGCTTCCCCACAGTATTCCTGATAGACCATTTCAGAAAATAGGAGCTGATTTAATGTATTATAAAGGTGTAAATTACCTAATTATTGTTGATTATTATTCGAAATGGATAGAGGTGGGAAAAGTTAAAAGTAAAGCAATGGGTGATATCATTGTAGTACTGGAGGATGTTATTGCTAGGTTTGGAGTACCAGAAACAATTGTATGTATAATAATCCATTGATAATAATCCATTTAATAGCTGGGAGTTTAAGAAATTCGCTAAACATTGGGACATAGAACTATCTTTCATTAGCCCATATCATTCTCAAAGTAATGGAATGGCAGAAAAAGCAGTGGGTATTTTTAAGAACTTATTCAAAAAAGCAGCCGAGGATAATAAGAAACCTCTAACAGCTCTGCTGGTGTACAGAAATAGCCCCATTACAGGCATTGGGTTATCACCTGCTCAATTGTTATTTAACCGCAGATTGAGAACTAGATTGCCCATTTGTAAAAAATTGCTAGATGCTAAAATTGAGGGAAACATATTGTCCCCAAACTTAAACAGAGGCAAAATAAACAGAAGTATTATTTTGATAGGAATACAAAAAAGCTTAAACCATTAAAACCTGGTGATAGAGTGTTAGTCCAAAATATCAAAAACAAGACATGGGAACCTGCCATCATCTTATCGAAAGCTAACACCCCAAGATCGTATAAAATTAAAACAGCACTAGGCAATGTTTATTACAGAAATAGAAAATACTTGATTCTTTCAAAAGTAAACAAACCTGTGAAAAACATTGTAAATTTTGAATATGATGACTTTAATGTTAATGGTTCAAGTGACTGTCCATCTGATAATGAACCTAACAAAGATAATGGTCAGTCTTTAGCTGGTACTGATTCAGGTAATGAACAGTCTTATAAAACTAGATTTGGTCGCATAAGTAAGCGTCCTGCTTATTTAACAGAATATACTGAATAAAAGGGAGGATGTGACATATCTGAATGTATACTTCTAACCAAGAACTTAATCGTAATCGATTCGTTCATTTAATCATGTATAATTTTATGTAACCCATGAGTGGCAACGGTTGGTGAAGCTGGCAGATCTCCATAAAGATGTGACCGAGCTAGGTTGCTGTTGTTTGTTAACTTATTATGTAATTAATTTGTATGTAACTAATAAACCATATGGAATTTCAAAAGTAGTGTTGTTTTAAATCAACAGGAAGCTGACTATAATTTCGAAATTCGATTTATTTTAAAAGACAGTAAAAAATTGAAAAAATGAGCATAATGGTTGCCAGGTTTAACAGTTTTCGCCAGAATAAAATCATTCTTGCCTTTAGAGCAAATCCAAGTATCTGGAATTGCGTGAAATTGACAAACAAAAGTAGAATTTCGACAGTTCTAAGCCAAATTAAAAAGTATGAGAAATAAGTCAAAAGGTGCTACAAAAAGCTCATAATTTTAAAATAGAGAACAGGAGTTTTAAATTATCAATTAATCGTTTTTATATACAAAATAACTGATTTCAACTCATTTAAACAGTGCTATTTAAGAAACACAGATACGTTTGTTAAAAGGCTATCTCTCTAAGCAGGATATATTTAAACTGAATGTGTTCCAAAATGTTAGCGCCCGTACCTCAAAAGTGAAAAAAAAAAAAAAAAAAAAAAAAAAAATTCAAATGCAGATTATAATAATGCTGGTTTGGTTCAGCTTAAGTATTTGCCGCACATTACTTTCTTTTACAAGTTTCTGTTTACATCCATGAATCACTTATTGTAATATGTGCAGTAGTTTCGAAAATATGTTGTTTTAAAATCGGATCCATCATTTCAGGGCTGGGAAGTAGCGCGCTACAAATAGCGAAACTACAGTAGTCACTACTTTTTTTATAGTTTGTAGTGTAGGGCGCTACTTTTTTAAAAAAATAGTGTAGTATGTAGTGCGCTACAAAAAATCAGTAGTTTGTAGCTCGTTTTGGAAACTAGTGTTTAAGCTACTTTTGCCGCGTCATCACTTCCGGCGATTGATCACGTGGTGCAATTGCTCTTTCTTCTGACTCCAAGCATAGAACTGGAATTGATGCTTGAAAGAACACCCAGTCCCTCCCCCCCCCCAAGCGGCACACACCACACGCACACAAGTGAGGGAAGAAGATAAGAGAAGGGGGTTGCTTTGGGGGTATCACTCACATATATGCATACATGTGTATGATAAGGGAGTGAAGAATATACATTTTGTATGGCAAAAAATTCCTCATGGGGGGGTTATGACCCCCTAACCCCCCCCCCCTTGGCTACGCCCCTGTCTGGGAATGTCAGAGAGAAATCAGAATTAGAACAACTTGCATTTGTATTGATGTCTAGTCTGACTGAGAGTGTAAAAGAAAAGTAGCTGCATTTAACTTCATATTAAGGCAAAGTCCATTGGCGGATCCGGAGGGGGCATGTGCACTCCCCAAATGAATTAAGTTTAGACCATAAAAATTGACTTATATTGAAAATTAGAATGTATATAAGGTTTGAGTTTTCAAAATATCTATTTCTGTGCATAAAAGTGAGTATTTTTTGCTTTCGAAAAGGAATTTTACATTTATCTGTAAATAATATGCTGAAGGGAGAGCGTGTGGTGAGAGCTGGGTTTGAACCCAGGGACTTATGGGTGGTAGAATGAGGCGCAATCCAGCTCGGCCAAAAAGTACCCACTCGACCGGCCTTCAATTGCCGCGTGTTGTGTGCGCGGAGGTGATCTCGTGCCGCCATACTACTCCCCCTAGAGAGTCAGTCGAAGGCTGACGAATGATGTTCCAAGCGTTATGGAACGCTGCCGCTCGTTGCGGACTTTGAAAGAGCCGAGCGAGAGATGGAAGAGGTCGGTGCTGGCGCCATCTGTCGTATTGGCGAGAAAGAGAATGCGTGTTCGTACTCCGGGGCATCAATGTAGGGAGAGCGTGTGGTGAGAGCTGGGTTTGAACCCAGGGACTTATGGGTGGTAGAATGAGGCGCAATCCAGCTCGGCCAAAAGGTACCCATTCGACCGGCCTTCAATTGCCGGGTGTTGTGTGCGCGGAGGTGATCTCGTGCTTTCACAATGCTTTTGTAACATCATTAATTTTCTTTGGTCTTTTTTTTTATTGCAACTATAAATACAGTGTAGTTTCCACTTGCCCACTGTTCAGTGTCCAGTATGCCGTGAACTTCCTGTTAGGTGATATCCTTTCAAATCTGACATGATATACACTCAGTTCTCGCAATTAGTGTGCGCCCCCTACCCCATCCCCTCACTCACCACCATCTTTGGAAAACTACAATCAGCAGAAAAGGCAGCGTGAGAGAAACTTAGGGTTTTCTCATAGGAATTTTCTTGAAAGCATCAAGGCCGCGTCTGGAAGAGTCCCCCCACATTTTTAATTTTCTCTTTGTCTCCTCCTGCTCCCTTTGTCTGCTTAATTTTACTAAGTTTATTTATATTAAAGTTTGGTCATTTTTCAACGTTACAGTGCACTTTTCAGAGTTTGGGCACTCTTTATTGTCCTTGTGTCCTAGTGTTGTGTTCAACTTCCACAAGAGTAATGACAATTCTGTAATATTGCAGTTACTTTTCAAGCATTAATTAATCACATGATTATCTTCTACAACTCGAAATGTTTTTTGTCTCAAAATAGTGTAAAAACTGATTAGTACATTTTTCTCGGAACCTGAAATTGAAAAAATAAGTTTATATATATAGAAATTGTGCACACACACACACACACACACACACACATATATATATATATATATATATATATATATATATATATATATATATATAGTGGCATTGTATTATAAAACCCGAAAAAACCCCAATCTTCGTCAAAAAAATATACAAAAACAAGACAAGAAACATAAAAATACTATAACCAGCTAATTCATCAGAGGGAGACTGGTGTGCTTGTTAGTTACAGGTTTCTGGACTGGTGTCAGGAGATTGTGAACTATTGTATTAACAGAATTATAGACTATTGTATTAACTGAATTATTGAAGCATAAATATCTTGAAATATTGCCTATTTAATATAATTTTAGTTTAATCAACGGGCACCAGTTCTCCCTGACCTGCAAAAAAATTTTTTTTTTCAAACATTGTTAAAATAGAATAAAAAATGAAAAAAACATACTTAAAAAGTGGCTGCACGCAACCTCCAGCCGTAACTCTCAAGAAAATTGAACAAACTTAATCCGTGTATCCAGCAATCTTGGCCATATTCCATTCCAGTCAGCGTCCAACAGTCTCGTTGCCACATCCATCTGTGCGCGTCCGAAAACTAGGCTTTAGCGTGCAGATATCATTCGCAAACTGCTGTGGACGCAAAAATATATAGGCAAGCCCCACCTGTAACTTTAGGACTAAAGTTACAGGTGGAGCTTGCCTATATATTTACACCAAAAACAGCCGGGTAAGTCACTTCAAACTTTAGTCATAGCTGCACAAGGCTACGGTGGCGGAATGGATAACGTGCTCGACTGCGAATCCAAAAGGCCCGGGTTCTATCCCAGCGACGAACATTCGATGGAAACAGATTAAATTAAATTGAAATTTCAGCGTAGAGGGGGAAAAATAAATTATGTGGGGCGCGTTAGCCAGCGGGCGCCCCGTGTATTTAAAAATATATTTTTTGGAAAAATTTTTAAGCTTGAAATGTCAAGCTTAATGCAAGCTGGGTAAGTGTAAACTAGAACACTTGATTCAAGCTTGCATCAAGCTTACACGATTGGAATTTTCAAGCTTAATTCAAGCTTATAAATCAAGCTTGCTGCAAGTTTGATGGAAGTTTGCTGTGCTGTCTGGGGGGGGGGTTCCCCTTAACGAGGCTCGAAGACCCGAGGATTTATATATATATATATCTATATATATATGAAGGGGGTGGGAGGATAATACGTGGAGCACTGAAGCTTTTAAATCGAATTTTAAACTAGCTGTACTACCTTGCTCGTGCTCAAGTTTTATGATGATGGTGATGGATATATTTACATTGTGTAGTATTTACAAAAGATTTGTAAGTGAGTAATCTTAAGGTCTACTTAGGTGGTCCAAATCGTCCTTTTTGTTTTTCATTCCGATGTAGAATGACAAAAGGAAAATTTACATTAGAGTTTTTTTAAAACATGCAAAATCAGCGTCCCCCTGAAAGAAAAAGTGGGGGGACGCATAAGTCAAAATGAAAAAGTGGGGGGACGGCGTCCCCCCCTCGACTACACCTCTGATGAAAGAGTATTATTGCGATAGCCTTTTCATAACTTTGTTCGCTTTGTTATAATTACTTTCTTTCAAATGAACTGTGTAAACACTAAGGAGTAAATTATGACGGGTTGTTCAGCCTTTGGATGTACCATCAGGGAACGGAGATGTTTACCTAGCATATCGTTTCATAGGTAAGCTCAATTTTATTACTTGTTATTGTAACTCGTACTGCATTCACTTTATTGTATGACTGCGTCTTTCGGTTACATCACCAAATATGCACAGATGAATGCATGTTCTATTTTAGCATAATTATATTATTAGTAATGAATATCAACATTCTGTATCGCTTCCGTTTTAAGTTAATTTGTTCTCGCCTTTTAACAACTTCTGTTTGCTTAAAATTTATTTTTTTCTTCCTTTCCTAGTGTCATCATATTGTATTAGGTAATCAAAAAGGATCACTATACAAAAATGTTGGTACATTATCAGAGTTATCAGGTTTATTAAACTATCCAGGCAATCACTTAATGTTTGCCATTAAGAAATGCGTAAGGTTCCATTTGTTTAAAATAATTTTTATCAGTTTTTTGTTCACACATTTACCTTTTTAAAAACCATATTTAAATCAATTTGTTCTGCAGTATAATTATTAAGCTTTTTTTTTCAATATCAAACCATCCAAAATAATATAAAACAAGTTTCAAACTGTATATGCATGCGTAATAAATTGTATTTGAAGAATATTTCATTTTATTTCACAAATGTATCACATCAGTTAGTTTGCATGACTTCATTCATTTTTATTATTGTTCTTTTATGTATATTGTATCGTATCTATAGTGCACCAATTAAGTGGAAATAGTGAAACTCCAAACATAAAAATATTTTGATGCTTAAATTGAAAAAATACGTCTTATCATTGTTTATCTACATATTTATTGCAACACAGATATGTGACATAAATAATATCCAGTGCTCTCCAAATTGAAAGTCTACTCTCAAAAGGGAGGAAGGGGGGGGATACTAGTATTATACTAATATTTTAATGTGCTTATTTGTTCCAGAACATTCAAATCTTTGTATATTTGCTTAGACGAGGGTCAGTTACACCGGTTGCACCCGCGCCAACAACTATCAATCAAACCGAGGGGCGAGTTACACCGAAATCCTTATCTTGTACGCCTAAGGAAAATATGCTACCGGTGGCCCTTTGTGAGACCCCCCCCCCTCCTAAAAGAACATTGCTGAAGGGGTCCCCCTCGAAAATATGCTACCGCCGTCTCTTTGCGAGACCTCGAAAAACATCACTGGGTCCGGCCACCGCTGTGGGGGACCCCTCGAAAATATGCTACCGCTGGCCCTTTGCGTAACAGCTTAGTAATTAAGACTCCGTTAAGAAAAATTCTCTCGTTAATTTTCAAAAAGTTACATTTTTAAAATTTGTATACGATCCACGTACAAAAAATGCCCAATTAGTAAAATGTGCCTGATATATTAATGAGGTGATGTAAAAAATTTGAAAATTATATTTAGAAAAGTATCAAAGATGTGAAGATTAAAAATATGCTGACTTAAACCACAATTCCATGGCTCTCGAGGGAACAGTGACGTCGCGTGGGGGGTGCGGACCGCACCGGTTGACACCAACAGAGGGGGGTGACGCCAGGGACTGATTTACGGCGGGGCATTCGGGGCACGTGCCCAGGGCCCCCGATTTTTAGGGGCCCCCAAATCTTCCTTTTATGTAATCATAATAACTACTAAAATTATCTCTCAAGAGTAAAATTTCTGATTACTTACTTCATTTCATCACAAATATTCAAAATTTTTAATTTGATGTAACTTGTAATGTTAAAAAATTATCCATTTTTTATACAAAATCGATAGGACGCCTTATCATGCTCCTTCTCTTATTGTTTCTAAGGAGTGTGACGACTGAGTCACTCGTTCCTCTTGTCCACCAAAAGACACAGCCTGTTTATGCACCAGTTCATGGGCGACCGGCAACTGTGGGCGTGGGGAATCTTTCGACTTACGATCGCAGATTCAGATGTTGCTAGTCTGAGAGGCGCGTGTACGGTGCTGCTACTAAACTCTGCTCTACAAGAATAGTGAAATGAAATGAAGACATTGAAAGAACGTATGTGCATGTGATTTATCTTCAAGCTCCTGTAAACAATATGGAAAATCGTTAAATTTATGAGCCGTATGTGATTAATTTTGAATTTCTTTAAAGTTATTTAAGTAAGGTTTTTGAAAAATAGTTGTTAAGTTATTATTTTTATTTTAATTAATTTGATTTGACTGTAATCATGAAGAGATCGTACCCATCTGGTTCTCAGAAAAGACGATTAAAAGAGAGAAAAAGGGAAGAGATTGAGCGCATGAAAGGAATGATGCTGAATTATACAGTAAAAAAAAAATCCTGAAACGGCTGAAGATAAAGAATGTGATGAAGATAAAGAAGAAGAATTAGCACATGTTCATGATCTTGCTTGCACTAATGAAGAGTCCATACCTGCAAAATATGCAGAAAATAAAGAAAAAGAATTAGCAGATGTCCATGATCTTGCTTGCACTAATGAAGAGTCCATACCTGCAAAAGATGAAAATTCATCCAATAGCACAACACCTTCTGAAAATAAAGAAAAAGAATTTGTAATTGCTGAAGATCCAGCATTGTGGGAGCATGTCACTGACGAAATGCGTGAATATTTCATCAAATATCCTATAAGGCAAAATACGCATCTTATTGAATTCACAGAGCGATCTATTGGTGATAAAAAAAGATCCCTGACTGAAGCGCATTTTTATCGTTTATAAATGCAACCAAGAAAAAGTGAAAAGAGAGTGGCTGACTTTGTCTCCAACGACGTTTTCACTTTTCTGTTGGACATGCAAGCTGTTTTCCAATACTTCATCAATTCTTTCAACAACAGGATTTTTTGATTGGAAACATGTGAGTGAAAGGCTACATGAGCATGAAAACTCATTTAGTCACAGAGAAGCAGTCTGTAAAATGGTACAAAGAAAGGAAAGCTCGAATCGAATAGATTGCAAAATTGTAAATACCACCAATTGCGAAAGCAAATATTGGTATGAAGTTCTTCGCCGTGTCGTAGCAGTAACAAAATTTTTAACTTCCCGTGGACTGTCATTTTTTGGACGGAATGAGACAATTGGATCGCTAAGTAATGGGAATTTTCTTGGATGCTTAGAACTTATGAGCGAATTTGATCCATTCCTTGCAAACCACTTGCAGATGTATGGAAACTGCGGGAAAGGGCACACCTCATATTTATCTTCATCCACTTTAAATGAGTTCATCGATCTAATGGCTAAAAAGGTATCAAATTTCATTATTTCTGAAATTAAATGTGCAAAATTTTTTTCTATCATTGTAGACTCAACGCCCGATTTATCCCATACAGATCAGTTGACTTTTGTCATCAGGTATGTCTCATCTGACAATGTACCAGTTGAGCGCTTTTTGAAATTTTTATCTATTGAAAACCATTCATCTCAACATCTAGAAGAAACAGTTGTGAATTATATTAAAGATGTAGGACTTGACATTAGTGATTGTCGTGGACAGAGCTACGATAATGCCAGTAATATGGCAGGAAGATACACTGGTTTACAAGCTCGACTTAAATTAATAAATCCTTTAGTAGACTTTGTTCCTTGTGCTGCACATTCATTAAATTTAGTTGTTGTCAAAGCTGTGGAGTGTAATGGAAAAGTGTTAGATTTTTTTACTTTTTTGCAAGAATTGTACAATTTCTTCTCTGTTTCTACACACCGGTGGAGATTGTTATGTAATAAAATGAGTGAAAGGGGAAATTATTTAACATTAAAGTCGAGATGTATTACAAGGTGGTGTGCAAATGCTGCTGCAACTAAAGCATTCCAAGAAAGTTATAAGGAAATATCTGATGTTCTTTCAGAAATTTCCTCAGACTCTAATCAGACGCCATCAGCAAGAAATGAAGCAAATTCATTACACAAAAAAATGCAAACACTAGAGACTGCATTATGTGCTTGCATGTGGAATTCGATCCTTAATAGGATTGATTCCATTAGCAAAAATCTCCAGAATCCAACTCTAGATTTATCTAAAGTGCCTGAATATTTCACTTTACTGATAGAATACATTCAGTTTGTGCGAGAGAACTTTGAAATGTATGAAGAAAAGGCATTTTCTTTAGTTGGACATAAAGATTATTCCGTAAAAAGGCAAAAAAAGATTCCTAAATTTTTCTACGATGGACAGTGTCCAGAAACTGTGTTAGATGGTAAAAGTAATTTTAAGGTATCTTGTTTCTATGCAGTGTGTGATACACTAATTACTCATCTGAATTCAAGAATGTCTGCTTATGAGAGCATATTAAAGAAGTTTTGCTGCTTATTTGATAGCGATAAACATACAGCTTTCGAAAATGCAAAAGTTTTACAAGCTAAATATTCATTGGATTTAGAGGAAGTGTTTCCTGACGAATTTATACACATTTTCCCAATCATACAAAAAGATATGTCTGTTGCTGATAAGTTACAGAAAATCCATGATCTTGGCATCATAGATACATTTGCCAATGTTCAAAGTGCTTTAAGACTATTTTTAACTTTGCCCATCTCCAATTGCACAGGTGAACGATCCTTTTCTTTGCTTAAAAGATTAAAGTCTCCGTTACGAACTTTGATGACGGATGATAAATTATCTTCTTTAGCCCTTTTATCAATAGAAGGAGATGTAACACAGAAGATAGATTATGAGGATGTTATAAAATTATTTACTGACACAAAATTGAGACGAAAGCTTATTAAAAATCATTAAATTAAACAGTACAAGTTTTATGTTTTAAGGTAAGATTCATTATTTAAAAAAAAAAAAAGAGTTGTTGAACAGGTATAGAATGTTTTTTTTTTTTGTTGTTCATTTTTTTCCACGAAGCATTCTATAAAGCATAACTAACTTTTTATTGAAATTGATAGCTTATAATTTTAATATTATATTAGCAAGAATATTGTTTTGACTATATTGGATACATAATGAAATTTAATTTTCCACTTTCTTTTCCTTTTTCTAGACAATGTTTTATAAAAAATATGTAGAAGATGACCATATTTCTTAAAAATTATTATTAACATTTCACACATATTCATAGCTTATACAATGCATGCAATGTTAAAGACATCAATTAATATTTGTAATACTACAAGTAAAATATTTGAGGTTTTTGACAGTTTTTGACAAATGTTTTCGACATAGGGTTTTTGACGTGACAGTTTAAACCATGGTTAAAACCGTCAAAAACTGTCATGCGTCAAAAACTTGCCAACCCTGGGGCTGGTATTACTTAGATATTTCAAACATTTAACCTTACATTTTATCATGTTATATCCGAGACTTAAATACTTAACTATTTAATACCCATAAAAACATTTCAAAACTGGAAAATTCATTAAAGTGGTATTTGTCGTGACATTTTACTGATTTGTGTTTACGTATGGATGGCTTAAGAATAATTGGTTTTAACTTAATTAAATTAAGTAATATTCTGCGAAATATTTTTGTGCAGGGGGCCCCCACAGGTACCTGTGCCCTGGGCCCCCAAATGTGTAGATCGGTCCCTGGTGACACCAAAAAAAATGAAAAAAAATGCTGGTTTATTTATTTATTTTTTTAATTAATTTGAAAAAAGACCTGATTTGGTGATGTAAAAAATATCCGAGAGAAAAATTAAGAACTAATATATGAAAGAAACATATTCTGTGTACCTGTAGAAATAAAATGTGTTCCTTCATCTCAACTTTTTTTTCCAGTTTAAAAATTTTCCATATTTCCCCCATAAAACAAGAATACGGCAGGTTGTTCTGAACTTATGTGTAGCCATTTCATCTGCATGTTTCGCCTTTAACCAGGGGCTAACTATGAATACTTTCTCTTGCTATTTGGGGGGGGGGGGATCTTGGTAAAGGGGTGCGAATGAGGCGCTTGACTAAACTGGGGGTGCCCGTCGGCTGTACTTTTTGAGCATTGGACAGTCTATCCGGTGGGTCTTCCATATGGATGTGAAAATATTTGCACTTCAAAGGGTGAAAAGCATACTCATGATTATTATTATTATTTAAGTACGAAACACATTAACGTAAATGCACTGACGGTTGAAGAATGAAAACATGGATTCGCGTCAATATGAAAGGTTTCGAAGGACGACGCCAGGAAGGTATCTAAAGATGTTCTCAGAATTATGGCATAATTCTGAGAACGCTGACCGATCATTCATATAGTTTAGTTCGTTTATTGTGTAAAAGTACTATTTTTCAAACGCAAGTCCTGCTTATTTATTTCTTTTTCATTTTATGCTATCATTCTTTTGGTAAGTTCATAATTGAAATATTTTATGTTTTCAACGCAGGGCCGGCCCAAGGAGGGTGCGAATGTAGGCGATCAACTAAAAGCGGGGCAAAACGCCTGAGAAAATGCTTTTTGAGACCATTCTTTTTTTTCTCTGTCTCTCTCCTTTCCATGCGGTTAAATTGTCTTAAACAGCTATGTTCTCACGGAGCTTTAGATGGATGACGGTTTTTCCGAATTGTATTATATTTTATTGTGTACAAAGGCGAAGCTAGTCGAGGGCTATCTGCATAGGGATGGGTACTTTGTTCGGGGGGGTTTTTAAGGGGTTCTAATGCGTATTCACGTTACATCCGAAGAAAACCACCCAAAACTCCAAACAGTTAAATCGATGACTGCGTGATGAGCCCTAAATCATTTTCCGAATGCAATGTGCCTTGCATCATATATGGGCCTTTCAGTCTACATTTATTTCGTACCTATGTCATTTATTTTTTCATTGTTATGAAGAATCTCAAGACGTGTAAACGAATGTTGTTGAACCTTTGAAAATTACATGGAAGTTTTAGAAACACCGTGTAAGAAGCAGGGTGCAGGCTACAGGGGCGGATTTCTAGCTGTATAGAATGTATTTAAGTAAATATATTAGAAGAAGGCCCTTACTTTGTAGATAAATCCCCCCCCCCGATCTCTCTCTTTTCTTTTCTTTTTTTTTTTTAATCCATAAAAAAATGTATTGAAACTTTTGTTATGTTATTTATAATTTTTGAGGCTCAAATTACGTAATAAATAGATTAGGTGTCTAGGAGAGTATTAATTTAAATTTTGAAACAATTTATTTTTAATTCTTGCGTTTCATTAAAGGTCTTATACCTTTTAAAAGCAATGAAAATTGAGAAGAGTGCTTGCATGTGTATAAATGTTCACCTATTTACATAAATAATTGGTTTACAAATAAGCAATTTTATATATTTACATAATATCTTATTTTATTTGTATTACTAGCTTCAAAAATTGTAATTATTAAAAGGTATTGTTTTTCACATGGAGTTCGCTGCGCACAGATTATGAACACAAAAATCATTTTACAAACTCAATTATTTTATTCTTTGTATTGTATAAAATTTTAATTTACAAAAGATTTTATAAGTTAAAAGCTTAAATAAAATAATAATAATAATAATAATAATTTTAAGTGTATAAAATAGGTATGTATTTTCTACTTAACAATGTCACTTTAATTTTGTCTTAAGTATAGGCATAAAATTGAGTTTGTTGAAAGATTTTTATGTATGTACGGCTCCGCGCAATGAACCACACACGGAAAATAATACAGTAAAATTATGCATTTTCGCGAGGCATTAATTTCCGGGAACCCCGTCGTAATCGCGAAATTTAAATCCTCTAGAGGTACTGTTTTTTTTTTTTTTTTTTTTTTTAATAATAACAAAGAAATCAGAAATTTTCCACAATCCAAAATTTAATGATTTATTGCACAGTTACAAACGCTTTCTTAATGATTTCTTTCTTACAACTATATCTTGAATATAAAACATTAATAGAACTAATAAAATGCAGCTCATTCACTTACAATATCTATATCAGCTTTTTTAAAACCATTGGTTAAATTGGCCAAATTCAAAAGTAAATAAATTTTATGTGCAATGTACGAGCAATGTGGAACTTTACACAGCAATATGCAAGGCGGTTCAAAACTCTATAAACTGTAGGGGCGATAGGACATTATATTATGTGCCCTATATCCCGTAAAGTTTGTATAGGAAGTTTAGAATCACTCCCTATATTCAGTCAAAAAGAATCTGTAATGTATATTCAGATGTCTGTATATTCTGTATATTCAGTCAAAATTTTATCGATTTTCATTACTTTTAAAAGGTACAAGAACTCTTAGGTAAAGCAGTTTTGTAGTGAGTGTTGAATGAAACAACTGGTTTCAATGAAACACAGTTTTGTAGTGAGTGTTGAATGAAACAGGTCTCATGAGAGATTAAATTTCAAGTGTGTAGATAATTTAACGTTTAGTTGAATTAAATGCCATATTTTTATTAGCTGACAGTGTATTTTTATTAGTCTGACAGTGTATTTTTATTAGTCTGGTAATGGTATTATAAACAGGCTGTTCTACGGCTCATGCTTTTGATAGGCCTCTTGGAAAAAACACTCCATGTGAAAAAAAAAAAAAAAAGTCATTTCCGCGTCTTGTACATACATTACCTTTCATAGGTGGTATGGAAAGTTACATAATAGCCTAATAACGTTTGAAAGAACCTACTATAATGGTTGCCACTTATTTCGGTCACTGAGTCTCTTAAGTCGGTGAAAATTGGCAGGGCGAAAGAACGAAATGGCCAAACTGCACTAGTTTTCTGCCGCTTACTTCGGTAGTTAGTGCTGCTTTATCCGGTCAGATAATCTACGGAGATTAGGTAAAATTTCCACTTAATTTAGGGCGAAGTGAAAAAAAACCAATCTCAAAGCTGACTCATAATTGTACGGAGGTGTTACGGGGTGGGGGTGGGGGGTGACACCGGATGAGCCCGCACCGGGTGACACCATGCTTAGCGACGCCACTGCGAGGGAAAAATTCACGTCGGATGATTGCGCTTTTAAGGGTCGTACAGAAATTACGAGATATTTTCTTTTACTTTAGCAATAAGCGTTTGCACTCAAGTTCATGTATAACTCTTGATCATCTTTGTTTAAATATATATTTGAGACGTTTTATGAGAAAATGTTGAAATTTTGTACATCATCTCATGAATGTATGCGTCAGATTTTACGAGTTTAGAATATTTTTACGGGGGCCGTAAAATTTAAAAAGGGTAACTCATTGAAAACTGAACTGTTTCGTGACAGGTGAGATTTTATTTGTAGTGATGTAAATTATTACATTTCTAAAAAATTCAGTTTGTTGGTGGGAAAAGTTTTGTAAAATTTGTATACTTAAGACACAAAATTTTCCTAAGTGTTTTGTTTTATGATGGAAATTTTGTTGAGGGAACCATTTAAAGATGACGTTTTTGTAAAAAGTTCTGTTTTAAAATGAGTTTTTGTGAAGGTTGAAGAAGGCTGAAGTGTATAATTGTTTCCTCATGTCTAAAGAAGATAATGTTTCTCTAACTGTCTGTAAATACCTCATATATCTTATTTAACATATTTGAAATTGCGTTCTAATACCTGTAATATGACTTAAAACTATTGTTAATATAATGTGAGCAATTTAATAATTATTAAGGGTGATGCGAAATAAAAATAAAAGTTATTTTTACCCATGTAACAACAAAAATGTCTTCCAATATAAAAAGCAATTTTTTATTATAATAAAACAATGGAGGATATCGACTCCTTGGGTTCTAGGCTATAAAAGTCACGTGACGGTGGAAAACAAACAACCTTTCCTCCATAGGTTTATGTGCTGGACTCTTGGTAATGAGTGCAAAATTACAAAAATAATAATTATGCCTCTGTATTGTGCTGCCTATTGATGTTTCAATAACTCCCAGAAACCTGTGCGCATGACAACTAAAAGATATCTTTTCCCAGATTCCCATTAAAAAACGCTAACACATTAAAACTTATACTGAGACGAGGCTATTTCAGTCACGTGTTGATGGAAAATATACACTTTAGCCAATCAGATAACAAGATTAATTATCAACACAGCCGAAAGGTCACGTGTTGGTGGAAAAATGACGTCACATGGATATCGTCCATTACCAGTTTTGCATAGTATAATCATAAGAATAACTGTTTTATGTTTCACTTAATGTTTAAAACGCAATGCACGAAAATAAATTTGAAATTACGCAATAAAAAACAAGTTAATACGTGTAAACAATCTTCCATAAACGTAAAATGGATAAACAAATTGGTTAATAACTTTTAAATTATTTTTATTAACACTTTCCGGCAGGCTTCACTTTCCTTCCTAGTACTGCGTAACACAGCATGGCACGGGGCCGTCGTTATTAGCAACCGGGCCTGCTTCTTCGTTGCCATCGGAAGAAATGAGGGAAACATTGAGGCCTAATATTTACATTTGCGCTGTTCGATTGTATGCGATTTGGGATTATAAACGTTAATTTATTTTATAATTAAAAAATAATTTTGTTATATTTTTGTCATAATGATTTAATGACAAAGTGTTTTAGATGTAGGTAATAGTTTTTTTAAGATTGCGCTTTTTTTATAGAAATAAATCAACGAATTCAATCATAGAATTCGAACTTTAAGTTCTGAATGTAAAGGTAAGTGTTCACTTGTATTTAGAAATTCTACAAATTTATAGGATTTAAAGCATGTTTTGTGAATTAATATTCATGTGTTATTTATAAATCATTTTAATCTGAAATCGTTTAACTTGGGTAGTTTATTATTCTAGTAAATAAGCGTGCGTTGTAATACTAGTTAGACCTTCTTATCTGTTTAAATCTTTCAGTTGAAAATGTCATTTATCATTTATTATAAATGCAACTAAATGTGTGATGTTGGTTTCAGTGCAGAAGTACTGTAAAATATGTTATTAATTTTTGCACATGTTTATGTAGAAACTTAAATTGCAGTTAATATTTTGTATAAGCGTTCATCATACTCAAATTCAAAGTTCCATTTAGATAATGGCTATAATAAAAAGTAATTAATTCAGAGATCGTTTGTTTTTAGTTTACTACAGTGTTTAGCGCAACTTGTGAAAAGGGATCTTGAAATGTTTCAAGTCCTAGAGCTGTTAGTTTATCTTAATTTGTATTCAAAGTCCGTGGAGCAGGTTTTTTCTTTCTTTTTTTAAAGCTATAACACTAATATACAGCAATGCAGGGACGAAAACATTTGTTTTCAATCGCCAGTTAATAATAACTTAAAAAAAAAGATGTTGGAATATTAGTGGTATTTCCTAGTATGGTTTTCTAAAATTTATAATTTTTCTTTGGAGAAGAAAAAGTATATGGAACTAACACTGAAAATTATAAATCATTTTCATTTCGAATGGTAAAATTTTCGATAAATAAACTCATTTGAACTAACCAAAATAAAAACAGTTAACAAACGTGTTTTATCATACACTGTTACGTTATTCTTAATCCTTTTGATATATTATCTCCCCTTTAAGTTCGTACTACAATTTATGGAACACGCTTTATTTTGTAATTCATTCTAAATGTTTCTCGTTAAATTAATTTACATTATTTTTCATGTAAATACCAAGGACTTGCAATGCACAGGTTGTACTTATAATTATAGCAAACATTCTTCTGATACCTACGCCTTACAAAAGATTAAAAATTAAATAGTATATCAGTACTTAAATTTTGTATAGGTGAATTGTAAATATCAAATATTTTAAATTCTATTTCAGCTCCTCGTCATATATTTTGTTAATATATTAACCGAACAATATTTAATAAATGAAAATTTAATAACTACTAGCTAAATTTATTTTAAAAGTAATAATGGTTGTAACTGCTTTGAAAATGTGAAACTTAAACATTCAGTATAAAGAAATACATAAAAATGTCTGTATCATTTGTGTATTCGTTTACTTTAATGTATACTAAAAGTCAGCTTAATTTTTTCATGTATATTAAAATTCAAGCTAAAATAATGAATCATGAGAGTGAGCACTACTTTGTTTTTCCTTCAAATTATATGCATCTATTTACTTTAATGTCCTCGTGTATCATAGTAAAGAAACTTTTAATGAGTTCGTACTTGAATTAGTAACACAATCACTACTTAAAACTACATTTAATAACGTTTCAAAGCATCGGAAAGCTTAAAAATTGTATACGGAAAGCTTGATGCATACGGGAAGACGCGAGCATCCGTAGGCCTCTTTGGATGACTCACCGAAATACACGCTTAGGCCCGTTACTAATAGCGAAGGCCCCGCATGGCAACACTGATTTGAAAACAATTCTTGGTGTGTTTGTTTTCCCTTTCCAATCTGTAATGAAATCCCATACATTTATGTCGTAAGCTGGACCATGGCTGACTGGGATCTTCCCTTCCCCGGCTATCCAGACGAAACCGAGAACAATAGGAAACCCCGTATAAACGGTAGTTCGCATTCCTTCCGCCTTGGCGTAGTTATATGTCCTGAACAGAGAGATTTAAAGGGCCAGTCCATATGATTAAAAGGGCATTAAAACTGTCAAAAATGCTTGATTAATTTTTTTTTGTTTTTGTTTTGTTTAAACAGAATGTATCTTTATCTATAAATATTTTGAAACGTTTCTTCATCCATGCATATATTGAAAAAAAATTTAAGAAATTGTTAGTTGGTTAATGCTTTTAGGAGCTTCTTCGACATGTAATAAATTAATAATAAATAAATATATTAATTTATGATTTATTTAAATCTTCAGAAGACTGTAATACTTTTTAAAGACTTGTTTTTCGGAACTCCTACATATTTTAATATATTAATTCAGTATTCTCCCTATACGTAAAAAACACTCAAAATACTGGGGTTAAACGATAAAATAAATAAAAACTTTGTGAAAAAAACACACATAAAATGTAACTTATAATAGTTACGATCGTTTCGACCAAAAAATTCTTTCGGTCTGCATCAAAAAAAGTCCGAGACGCAGGGGCGTAGCCAGAGGGGGGCTGCTGCCCCCCACCCCGAAATGGGACAATTTACTTAGCTTACAATTTGATATTTAGCTTACAATGAACTTTAGCTTTTTAGCTTTAAATTTAATACCCAGCCCACCCCGAAATAAAATCCTCGCTACGCTACTGCGCAAGCCGAACGTCTTTGTCTGATGAAGAACGAAAGAATTTTTTGGTCGAAACGATGGTAACGTATTATAAGTTACATTTTATGTGTGTTTTTTTCACAAAGTTTTTATTTATTTTATTCTGCCTATACTTCCGTGTATACGTATGTTCGTGTCAGTGGCGTAGTCAAGGAGGCATAGGGGGTCACCAACCCCCCTCCGATGAGGAATTTTTTGCCATACAAATGCATATTCTTCGCTCCCTTATCACGTACACTTATACACAAATGTGAGTTGCAGTAGTCGTACCCCCCCCCCCTCCATGAAAAAATTCTGGCTATGCCACTGGTTCGTATTAATAGGTTTTGGTTTATTTATTGAGGTTGGGACGCCCTACCAGGGTAGAAAATTTCTAGAGGCGGTATAACGCCTATGGTTAACTTATTTTAAAAAGATTAAAATATCATGGAGTTTTGGGCGGTTTTCTCCAGATGAAACATGAATATGCCTTAGAACCCCCTTAAAAAGTCCTCCGACCAAGCCCTCCACCCTTCTGCTTAGGTGTATTATTAAAAAAAAAGAGGAAAATTGTCTATGCAAATTATTCAGGAGTTAAGTTAAATTGTTTAAAATTACTCTAACAGATTAAAATAATAAAAAATAAAAATATGAAATTTTTCTGGAGGATGGGTTCAGTTATCTAAACAAATTATACTGCAACAAATAAATAAGTAAGTAAGACACTGAACATGGTTGATGGTGGAAGCGTTACGGTCCCCCGTTCGGGCCTACCGCGCGGCTGTCGATCTAACGGTCTGTAGTTTTGTTCGGTTTCCTATAGATAGAATTTGAATACTCGTTATTCATAAGGGATGTTCGCAGTGGCAGAATAATTAAATTTCACACTTACCAAAATAAACTTTATGATGAAGAAGTCGATGGTAAGGAGGGAAAACAGAGGACAAACTAGCAGAAGTCGCTGAAAAAACAAAGTGACTATTCTTCCATGCAGATGTGCAGCAATGGACATGGAAAGGATCGACTGTTTTCAGATTTCCAATTGGTCGCTGACCTAAACATGTGTCCACACATGTATCCCCAGGGATGTGTCTATCCAGTTTGAAGACCAAGAACGGGATTTATCCCCGCAAACTTAAATTATCCCTCTGGCTACGCCCCTGCGTCTCGGACTTTTTTTGATGCAGACCGAAAGAATTTTTTGGTCGAAACGATCGTAACTATTATAAGTTACATTTTATGTGTGTTTTTTTCACAAAGTTTTTATTTATTTTATCGTTTAACCCCAGTATTTTGAGTGTTTTTTACGTATAGGGAGAATGCTGTATTAATATATTAAAATATGTAGGAGTTCCGAAAAACAAGTCTTTAAAAAGTATTACAGTCTGCTGAAGATTTAAATAAAACAAAAATTAATATATTTATTTATTACATGTCGAAGAAGCTCCTAAAAGCATTAACCAACTAACAATTTCTTAAATTTTTTTTCAATATGTGCATGGATGAAGAAACGTTTCAAAATATTTATAGAGAAAGATACATTCTGTTTAAACAAAACAAAACAAATTTAATCAAGCATTTTTGACAATTTTAATGCCCTTTTAATCATATGGACTGGCCCTTTAAATCGCTCTGTTCAGGACATATAACTACGCCACGGCGGAAGGAATGCAAACTACCGCTTATACGGGCTTTTAGACCCGTTTGGAAAGCCGGGGAAGGGAAGATCCCAGTCAGCCATGGCTGGACTATTGGTGTCTTATGCGCAGATGAGAATTTTACAGAAAGTGGCATGGCAGGTGGCAATCCGATTTTGAATTGTATCCTTCTCGTCTGGTATTTGTAAATAATTACGCAAATGAAGAAATAAAACGTGATGCTTCTCGTTAATTTTGTTTGGAAGGAAAAATCAATGCCACTTTTTAAATGTTTTCCTTATTTTTAATGTATATTCGCTCAATCACAGCTTAATTTTTTCTGAGTCGTTGAGAAAACAGTGCAGCGCGTAAAGTACATCAAAGTCGTTTGTATATTATTAGTGACTTTCTTATATAAAATTCTTGTATCTAAGTTATTAATCTAATTTAAACTTTCTCTTAGGTACCCAATTTGAATATAGCTTTATTAACAAGATTGTGTTTCCAGTTGCTCATCGTGCATTTCTAGAAAGATTCTTCACACCGAATTGATATGTTTGAAACCACTGCAATATCAGTCATAACATTCACGCACAGTCGATTTATTCATTGTATTAATTTTATTGCAATGTCAACTATGAAAAATAAGAATTTTGATGAACAAAGATCTGTTTTATCGTCCAAGATATATCTATATTTCTTTTTTACATTTCTTCTCTTTTCAATTTTAGTATTTGAAACAGGGTTGGAAAAAAAAACAGTTTTTTTAAAACCAGATTACAAAAATCCTTTTATAATTTTATTTATACATATCAATTTATAAAATGTTCAAATAACAGTTAATATTCCTTCAGAAAATAATCAAAACTGAGTAAATAAGCAATTATGGCTACTTATGTGGACACCAAAATCAGCTAATCTTATATTTAGAGATACTATTTTTTAATTTTAGTATGTAATATATTTGCAGTAGTAATTGTTTACTACATAATACCTGGGATATTGCCCTTAGATTCATCAGTAATAATGGTGAAAAGTTGTTCAAAATAATATTTTTAAGGTTTCGAAATAAGTTGTTAAAACATAACACTTCTATTTTAAGAATAAATTAAAAATGCAGCCTATAATTTAAGTTTAATTAATCATTATAAAGCATTAAGGTGTCTATTAAATTGGTATTAAAGCTTTTTGTTACTACTTATAAGGATCATTTTAAAATATATCGGAACTTATTCTATATGCAGTTTTCGTAATTTTAATTATATTCTTTAAAGGTTTTTTTTTTTTTTGGAGGAAAAAAACATTTGGTTTATTCCAACCCTGATTATGATTGTTTATTTAACAGAAATTCGTTTGGAAATTAGATTAGCAGAGTGAAATCGGGTTGTTATTTTGTCATATTTTGGATTCTTGATTGTGTTGTGTTATGTAATATTTATATGCTTGTACATGATTTTGAGAAATCCTACTTAAGCCCTTAATTTTCATATTAGTTCTTTTATACATTGTTTTTTCTTATGCTTATTTAAAGCTCATTAAGTTAGAAAGTGTATCATTATTCATGACTGTGCCATATTTTGCTTCCCTGTTTCATAAAACCCATCTTTGGAATCGAAATCTATCTTAAAATCGCCTACTAAAACTATTTTACAATCGTTGCCAAGTATATTACAACTATACTTCACTGTTTTAAATATTGTTTCGAATGTCCTTCATAATCCATGAGTGTGCCATGTTTCTCTTTCTGGTTTGACTCCTACTTTAACCTCTTGCCAAGGTGGCGATCATTAAACATTTTGAGCTAGAATGACGATTTTTTTTTTTGTATGTATGTGGCAATCGTAATTTAACATTAAAATGGCGATTTAGAACAACATGCAAGTAAAGCATTCCGTTACATTTTTATTTATTTTGGGTTGCCAATTAATGTAGTTTTAATAATTAAATGTCTTCAAATTCCTTAACTGGTGCGTTTATCGCTAATTTGTTCACGGTAGTTTTCATCTAGTTCTTTTGGGAGTATTGAAACTTTGCAGTCATGGGTCCCAAGACTTATGCACAAGTGCAGGATTTTTTAGGTTGGCGAGACCGGGGACGTTAAAATAGGAATCAACTCTTGCTTGTACCGTAAAACACATCTTTGAAATCGAAATCTATCTTAAAATCGCCTACTGAAACTGTTTTACAATCTTCTCCAGGCATATTCCTACTATATCCCGTAAACATTTTAAATACTGTTTGGAATGGGCATCATAATCCATGAGTGTACCATGTTTTCCTTCCTTGTTCTATAAAACACTTCTTTGAAATAGAAATCTATATTGAAATCGCCTATTTCACAATTTTCGCCTGGAATAGTCAAACTATACTTCACCTTTATAAATACCATTTGGAAAGTGTATCATAATCTATCAGTGTTTGTCTTCACTGTTCTATAAAACACTTCTTCGGAATTAAAATCTATTTTAAAATCACCTATTAAAACTATTTTACAATATTCGCCAGGTGTTTTCTAGCTATACTTGAAATATATTTATAAAAAACCCCACACAATTCATTAAAAAAAAAAAAAAAAAAAAAATTTGAAAAGTGACTCGATGTGCTAATTGTAGGTAAAAGTGTCTACACAAAAAACCTGCGAGAAATTAATAGCACTCTAGTGCTAAAAACTGTCCGGTTGTCTTACTTAATGAATTAGTTTGGACTATTTTTAACTTTGTTTCCTTAAAAAGTGAAAGTTCGGACTATATTCCGTATACGGTGCCTTGTTTACATGTCAATGGTTTGTTTACAAATCATTGGCGAACAATCTGACGCGAGAGTGAGCGATGCACCGCCAACTGCCGGTGGTAGTTGTGACTGGCAACCATAAAGAATACGTGTTTCGTCAGGTTTGGGAATTTGAAATTGTTTGCGTTATTGATGGAAGGGAATGAAATGTGTTATGTTAATATAAGAAAAGAATTTGTGGGTGTTTGTTAGAAATATAGTACGTTATAAGCCGGTGGGTGTTGGGGACATTTCTGAGCGGTTATTTACCAAAAAAATAGAGGTAAGTGTTCTTTTTTAACGAATCTTTCGATGTTTAAGGTTTTTAATGTGAATTTTAAATTGATATTTGAAGTGTTTATGTTTTCGTAAGTGCTATTTACGTGCTATTCTAATCATACTGACTTTATAAGAGGTGTACAACTAGGTTGTTTAATCCACCGATGTTTTCTTGAGTTGAAAACGGGCCAGTGTTTGCCCAGTTTACATTAGCTGTACAACTAGGTTGCTTAGTTCACTGTTGTTGTTTTTTTTTAGTTAAAAACGGTCCACTGGTTGCGTAGTTTACATAGCTGTACAGCTAGGTTGCTGAATCCACTGAGGTTTTTTTAGTTAAAAACGGGCCACTGGTTGCCTAGTTTAGATAGCTGTACAGCTAGGTTGCTGAATCCACTGAGGTTTTTTTAGTTAAAAACGGGCCACTGGTTGCCTAGTTTAGATAGCTGTACAGCTAGGTTGCTGAATCCACTGAGGTTTTTTTAGTTAAAAACGGACCACTGGTTGCCTAGTTTAGATAGCTGTACAACTAGGTTGCTGAATCCACTGAGGTTTTTTTAGTTAAAAACAGACCACTGGTTGCCTAGTTTAGATAGCTGTACAACTAGGTTGCTGAATCCACTGGGGTTTTTTTAGTTAAAAACGGACCACTGGTTGCCTAGAATGACTAGTAAACATGGCGACAGTCGCTGGAGCTTGGCGGTCGCCAAGCTCCAGCGACTGTCGCCATGTTTACATGGGGTGGGCACCGGCTTGTATGATTTTACCGAAAGTTCTTTTGCTTGTTCATTTTAATAAAATAATTTGTTTTGATAAATTTTCATCATCTGAAAATGATAGTTTTTAGTTTGTACATAAATTTTAATTCAGCTTTTGCACTTTCAGGTTATAGCTACTGGACTTGCATCACAAAAAGTCTTTATGAAGATAAACTTGGAAAAACTAAACAAACTTATATTTTCTTTCAATTTATTTTATATTCTTAGTATTTTCGTTGTATAAAATTATGATTTATATTTATTTAAAAACTATTTTATACTTATTAACCTAATCTACTATTTTTAGTTAATAATTTTCTATAGTAGTGTAGCATTAAGTTTTATGTCTTATTTACTTTAATGTTATAAAACTAATATACTGTGTTTACTCATGTAATAGTTGCCAATTTTTCATGGTGAAAGTCTAGGTGCGACTATTATTCGTGAAAATCTACATAATATTGTACACCCTAGGTGCCATATATTAAATAATCTTTTCATCAGTTACATTCAACTCCTGCTAATCCGCGAACGCCTGTAATCCGCGATATATTTCAAATGTAAACAAACTTGTTTGTTTACATTTTGAGCGGCATTTGACTGGTAGTAATACTGTTATAGAAGTTATTTGATTGGCTGAATGTTATAAAGACATTTATTAATGATTTTCCACAGGTATTTGAAGTAAATAATTTCATATATTTGAGCATATTATCATGTAATTAAACATACAGAAACTTATATCCTAAGTTGCATGTGTTCAGTGAATGGATGTAAATAACGAACTCCGAAGAAATGCACCGTCCAATCACATCGCTTTACTCTTTTCCTGAATGAAACAAAAAAAAAAAAAAAAATCAATGAGAACGTTTGCTCTATGAGAGAGTAAAACAGGCGAGACGATCCTAAAGATTGACCGTTGCAATTAAAGTTGTGTGAAAATATGTAACATGTTTAACTTTAAACGCAAACCGCGATTTGGCAGACGACACAACAGTTGCGCAATTTTCCGTTTCTCCCCCTATCTCACCCTTTTGATCTTCTGTCTAGCGATTTATTATGCAACAAAAACTCTCTACATAACTGTAGTTCTGTAGGAAGAAAGAAAGAAAAGCATAAACAGACCACATGGCCTTTCTCTTTGTTTACATTTAACTGTCGGAGGAGCACATGCAGAAATAATGAATCATCAGCACTTGAAATGTAATGCACGTGTGTGTGTGTGAAGATAACATTCTTTTCCTCTTTAGAGCTTATATAATAGCATAGAATATTTTTACATAACGAGAAACTAAAAATTACCTCGCAAGATCTGAAATTAATGTAATACTGAGATATAAAATATACAAATGATGCACCGCATGCCCCCCCCCCCCCTTCCCGAGCGACCAGTGAAATTTCTCCCTTTCTGATTGAGCTTGTTTATTTTATAATAGATATATATTTAGTTAAAAACGGTCTTTTAAAGAAATTAAAAACAACAACAACAACTGCCCTTTAAAAAAAAAAGAATGTTTGTTTGTTGAAAAACTTCCGGATTTGGGGTCCCTTTAAACATTTTGCAAAAGCAATCATTTGTCATTGACCAAGAGTTACTGACAATTAGAAGGCTTCAGGACAAAATTTCTGAAGAAAAATTAAAATCTCTTAAACAAATTACAATCACTGCAATGTGTGAAAAAATGAAAAATAAATAAAAATTTAGAGAGAATTTATTCTTTTAATTTTGTATTAGTAATTGTATTTAATATTAAAAATAGTGTTTTAGTTCAGCAGTATAAATATTTTCTTTCATCTGTCCTTTAGTAAATTCTCTAAATTTAATTGTATTATTTATTGTATTTATATTGACAATTAACTGTGTTTTTATTCAATAGCATATGCATTTTCTTTCATCATTTCCTATTTGTTTACAGTAAATTGGCTATAATTGAAAGGGAAATTCTAAATGTAAAAATGTAAACAAAAAAAAAAAAAAATGACCTGTAATCCGCACAACCCTTGGTCCCAGTGAGTGTGGATTAGAGGGAGTTGATTGTACTCACAAAAAAAGAGGCGTTTTTCATTTTAGAGTAATATTTTTATAGACATAAATGAAAATCAAATATGTGACTGCTACTTTTATGTGGGGAAAATATCTTATCTATTGTTCTTGCTTTAAAACGGGGTTACAACTTACTAAGCTTGGGTGACTATTACGTGAGTAAACATGGTAAAGAGATTTCTTTATTCGAATGTTGTGCTTATTATGTATTTTCCAACTGCTGTTATTTATTAAATTTCATGTTTTAAGGTTTTTAAAGCAGATTTATTTATTTATTTATTTATTTTTATTATTGGATTAAAGTTGAAATCTTCTGTTTTGAATCAGCATTTTTTAATTTTACATGTGATTGAGGCATAATTGTACTGCTAACTATTTTTGATATTCTGAAAATTTTGATGAAATTCCAGAAATGCAACAAAAATTATTCCCTCCCTCTATCTGTAGAACATTTTCTGTTTGCTTCATATAGGTCTGTCTGTATGTTGTATTACTCTTATCTAAGTACCTTGATTTTGGGCAGGAATGAAAAACTACTTTTCAATTCCAATTATCTCAAGCAGTTTTAACATTGTTATGTGTCACATCTTTAATTGGTTGATCATAGGGATTGGGTTTGGTCATACTTTGTGGTTATAAAGTAAATATACATTCTTGTGATAATTTCATAGCTTAAATTACATTTATAAATCAAACGTGTGTCATACAGGAGATATTTTTAGTACATTTGAACGTGTCCCTTTTAACATTTCTTGGTGTAATGCCCTCAGTAATGGCTGTAATCTGTTATTACCTTGAATTATTTTATGTACCATGGATTTTATGATCTTATGGCCCCAGCCAATCCATCTGCCAGGAAAAGCATGATTAAGATTGTTTTGGGCAAAATGGAGTGGTGCTTAGTCCTGTTGGAACACAGTAGTATTCATAATACTATCATTTCTCAATTTAGCAGTTATGTGGCCTTGTCATGGTGAGCATCCTGCTAAAAAAGTGTCCTGATATGTTATATATATATACATTGTAATTTATGCAATAAAATCATTATCAGAATAATGTTTAGTTACTTCATAATCCACCCTCTGTGAGGTTTAATTACCCGAGTCAGAAATATTGCCATCAGGATTAAATTGGATGCTTTTATTTATCTATTGTATCTCTTTTGTAGCTGCAGCAGACAGATCTCGATTCTCTTCTGAATATTTTGTATGCTTTTATATACGTTTTCCTCCCATTTTGCAATTTTAAAGGGTTCATCTAAATTTTAAATAATTGAACACATGTTATCAAAGTACAGCAATTTAGTCTGCAATTTTTTTAATCTGCAATTAAAGGTGTTAAAATGCCCCTTCTTATTTCATGTAACAACCTCTGATATGTATGCTAGTGTTTGTTTATGATATTTTACATGTGTGTTTTGTCTTTAGAAGTTAAAAACTGTAGTAGTACCTGTAGTCTTACAATTATTTTAAACTATTCCTTCATGATTATAAAAGTTTTATTAAATAAAAATAATAGATACATAAGATTTATAAAATAATGGAAATCTTTTCTATATTTTGCAGCCAGTGTTTCTGGTGTTTGTGAAATTGATGCTACTCTACCAGGTGATCCAGACAAAAGAACGATATATTTATGTGCTGAATGTGACTTTTTCTGTGGATTTTTACACTCTATGCAGATACACAAAAGAAAATGTACTGGAAGTAAGTTGTTTAATGATAATCACAGAATGTTGTTATTTTTGCATGACACAGTTGATTTCATGTGCATATCAGATTTACTTTTAAAGAGGTAATAAACTTTTATGTGGTACACCTACACGGATTCTTAAAACCCTTTCTCTCTTCGTCTTTCTGCACTAAAAGATGAAGCCGGTTGTGGGGACAATTACAGCCAGCTCTAGAAAAACATTTGACAAAAATATGTCTACATTCAATATATTTAATCTTTGTCCACTTAAAATAAATAACTTCATATTCAATTTTTATTGTGTACTGAAATCGAATTTCATGCTTTTCTGGAAATGTGCAGAAACTTTTCGCATTCAAATGATTTTTTGTATAAACAGCTCTAATTATATCAAAGCTTCAATGCGAGGAAAAAGAAAATTACAAACTGTGCAATCTGGAAAAACTATTTTAAATGAATTGAAATTGTATGCAATTTTCCCTCCAAATCCTGATAAATGTGACTTCAGTATGACTTCATAGTCACTTGCGGCCGTAATTTTGTCGCACAAATGATAAACTCTTTTTATTCTCAGGAAATAAAATGAAGCTGAAAATAGCAAAAAATCACTTAAGAATTGGGAAATGAGTGGATTTTCAGATTTTTAAAGTAGTGCAGATTGTTTTCTATATTCTTATATGCATAATTACAAAAAAATTTCAAACGGATTTTACAAATGGTGGAAATGTTATTGCGCTTTTTGTGCTTAACTTTTTAATCTTTTTAGAGTAATGGTGGTAAAAGTTTTATCTTGGAGTGGTTCCCCAGAATTTCCAGAGAATCAGTGAGTCAGGGATCAACCTAACTATATGTATTTAATATTCTTTCTGCATATTTGGAGTGTCAAAGAAAATCAGGGAAATAAAGCAAGACCCAAGATTTTGCACTTGCTACAGGATTCCAAACAGAGCTACAACTAGAGGTCACGTTACCAGGGCACCCCTTCAGAATGGTGCCTGGAGCAAATTTTAATCTTGGTGTTCCCTTATTTTCATTTTGATGCATTCTTCAGCACAGCACCCTTACTAGTTGTGTTCCTGTCCCAACTATTGGTTTTTGTAATTTTTGCGAATTTCCTTATGACTGCTCTTACATTTTTCTGTGTAGGGTTTTGTGATGCAACAGATTTGGCCGGATACTGAATATCTCTCCAAACTTTCAATTGGATATCTGGTTATCCGGCAGTAGTATGCTTTCTTCTTTTTCTGTTTTATTTTCACTAGTTTTCTTAGATCATTCAGCTATTACTTTTTCCATTAAATTTTCTCATTAGTTTCAATCATTTAAGAGCCGTTGTAGAAGCAAATTGGGCAGATCAATGGAAAAATGTTCCCATCACCATCTCAGAATTTCATGATTTTATTTTATTGTGTTGCCTTACCCAAGGAAAGAACAAATCTGAAATATTTTTGATTTACCTCTTTTAGTTTTAGAGTTATGGGGGGTCAAAGTACCCCCAGAGGAGCAACGTCAAATTAATTTAGGGCCATTTTTGCTACTTTATTGTCTCGACTGTGACTGGCTCAGAGGTGCTTCAGAGAATTTTTTCATTTTATCCTATAATATAGCTTGTATATTAACATCTCAAATTGAAAATTCATTCGAAAATTGTCAGAGCCCCAAATTAGGGCCCCCCAATTTCATAAAAAATGCCGTTTTAAGACTGCTTTAAATCTTGGCTCTGACGAGATACAGAAAAATTTTTTGCACAGTGCAGTTATATATCTTCATATAAAGTGAATCCAATGTTAAAAATTTTTTAAGGCCCCCAGGGCCCCCCGGTACGGGGCCCCAAACATGGACCTTAGCGCTAATTTATGCAATTTCGAAGCATTAGTACAGCTGAAGCCGACTTCCCACAGGAGAACTATTGACATGGAGATGTAGTATCAACATAGTAGTTTGATATTATGAAAAAACATTTCTTGAAGGTACAACTGTTTCCAAGAAAAATCCCAAAAAGTACCTCCCTATTTGGGACATTCCACTGGCAAGCATGGGGACATTTCGGCGTTATTTTTAGAAGTTTAATCGACAGTGGCAATATTGAAAATTAACTTATTCTTCATATATCTCAAATATGTCCTCCATATATCACAAATAGTTATTTTACAGGGGCACTCATAAGATTTACATTACCCTGTATGGGGATCTCTGTAACTACTGAACCGATCCGAAATTTTTTTTCACTGATGGAAAGCTACACTATTCCTGAGTAATATAGGCTAACTTTCAGCATGCAGCATAACTAGTTCTTTTACAGGGTCACTCAAAAATTCTAGCACATGATGCTATGTGGACATCTCTGTAACTACTGAATCGATTCTAAAGATCTTTTCACTGAAAGCTACTCTATTCCTGAATAACATAGGCTAAAATTCATGCATGCAGCATAATATACAGGAACACTCAAAATAATTCGTAAACATTGCAGTAACTGTCTCCATTCGCCAATCAAATTTATTCAAATTTTTGAACAGTTCAATTATATATCTTCATATAAAGTGAATCCAATGTTAAATATTTTTTAAAGCTCACAGCTTTGCGGCCTCTACCTTCCAGTAATTTTAAGAGGCATCGCAAGAGCAAATCAGGTTTAAAAAAAAAAAAAAAAAAAAAAGGAAGTTTCAATCCCCATCTCACAATCTCATGAATTTTTTTTTTTTTTTTTTCTTGTGTTGCCTTACCGAAGGAAAGAACACATCTGAAATATTTTTGATTTAGCTCTTTTAGTTTTGGAGTTATGGGGGGTCAAAGTACCCCAGACGAGTGACGAATTTAGGGCCATTTTTGCCATTTTACTCTCTCGACTCTGATTTGCTCTTAGGTGCTTGAGAGATTTTTTTAAAAATCTGATAATATACCTTGAATATTAACATCTAAAACTGGAAATTCATTTGAAAATAGGCAGAGCCCCCAAATAAGCCCCCCCCCCCCATTATACCCAATTTCATAAAAAATACAGTTTTAAAGAATGATTTAAATCTTGGATCTGACGTGATACGGGAAAAAAAAAAAAAAAAAATTCCCGGGCCTCTCGATATGGGTCCCCAAACATGGTCCTTAGCGCTAATTTATGTAATTCTGAAGCAAAGGTACAGCTGGCTCTGACTTCGCATATGAGAACTATTGGCATGGAGTTGTAGTTTCAACATAGTAGTTTCCTATTATGAAAAGATATATCTTTTTATTACTGTGTTAAATTTTTCTTGAAAATGGGGATGCTTTCAAAAAATATACCAGGGGGCCCTGGGGCCCTTAAAAAATTTTTAACATTGGATTCACTTTATATGAAGATATATAATTGCACTTTTCAAAAATTTGAATGGAGTTTAAGAAAATCTGAATAAATTTGTGTGGCGAATGGAGGCAGTTACTACAATGTTTACGAATTATTTTGAGTGTTCCTGTAAATTATGCTACATGTATGAATTTTACAATATGTTACTCTGGAACATTGTAGCTTTCAGTGAAAAGATCTTTAGAATCACTGTTCAAAAATGTGAATGGAGTTGAATAAAATTTGAATAAATTTGAGTGGCGAATGGAGACAGTTATGGCAATGTTTACGAATTATTTTGAGTGTTCCTGTAAATTATTCTGCATGAATTTTAGCCTATGTTATTCAGAAATAGTTTAGCTTTCAGTGAAAAGATCTTTAGAATCGATTCAGTAGTTACAGAGATATCCATATAGCGTCATGTGCTAGAACTTTTGAGTGTCCCTGTAAAAGAACTAGTTATGCTGCATGCTGAAAGGTAGCCTATATTACTCAGGAATAGTGTAGCTTTCCATCAGTGAAAAATTTTTTGGATTGGTTCAGTAGTTACAGAGATCCCCATACAGCGTAATGTAATTCTTATGAGTGCCCCTGTAAAATAACTATTTGTGATATATGGAGGATATATTTGAGATATATGAAGAATAAGTTAATTTTCAATATTGCCACTGTCGATTAAACTTCTAAACGTAATGCCGAAATGCCCCCATGCGTGCTAGTGGAATGTCCCAAATAGGGAGGTTCTTTTTGGGATTTTTCTTGGAAACAGTTGTACCTTCAAGAAATGTTTTTTCATAATATCAAACTACTATGTTGATACTACATTTCCATGTCAATAGTTCTCCTGTGGGAAGTCGGCTTCAGCTGTATCAATGATTCGAAATTGCATAAATTAGCGCTAAGGACCATGTTTGGGGCCCCGCCCTGGGGGCCTTCAAAATTTTTTAACATTGGATTCACTTTATATGAAGATATATAACTGCACTGTGCAAAAATTTTTCTGTATCGCGTCAGAGCCAAGATTTAAAGCATTCTTAAAACGGCATTTTTTATGAAATTGGGGATATTTTGGGGGCCCTAATTTGGGGCTCTGCCAATTTTCGAATGAATTTTCAATTTGAGATGTTAATATACAAGCTATATTATAGGATAAAATGAAAAAATTCTCTGAAGCACCTCTGAGCCAGTCACAGTCGAGACAATAAAGTAGCAAAAATGGCCCTAAATTAATTCGACGTTGCTCCTCTGGGGGTACTTTGACCCCCCATAACTCTAAAACTAAAAGAGGTAAATCAAAAATATTTCAGATTTGTTCTTTCCGTGGGTAAGGCAACACAATAAAATAAAATCATGAAATTCTGGGATGGTGATGGGAACGCCCTGCCCGATTTGCCCCTGCAACGCCTCTTAATTCAAAAACCAGAAATCTTTTTGGGATTGTTCCATAAAATTAGCACCAGTTTTACTGCAATTAAAGCTGATATCGTTTTTCTGGATATAATACATTAGAAATAGTTGGAAAAAAGCTGGTCAGAAAAATGCACAATTCAAACTGAATGAAAGTTTCAAAAACTTATTCAAGTTTATTCATAAGTAGCAGACGATAAAATGATGATAAAAAGTTATTTTATCGTCATTTAACGATGATAGAGCATCAGTCACACGATACAGTGGGTTTCAATATGTTCTCATTAAATTGCACAAAGCACCAGAATCATCTTCTTAAAATCGCATATCAACCATTTTATTTTTTGCCAAATTAAAAAGTTGCACATTTTAGTGTCAGAAAATTTCCAAATCCTATTTTTCTTTTGAGTATAAAGCATTTAATTCCTGCTCTGATTTCACATGCACATGATATTTTAATTAAAAATAACATTACAAATAATCTAAACAAAAAAATCGTTATTCTTTTATTTTTACTTCAAGAGTCTGAATCATTTAATAAACTTGCCAAGTATGGCAACCTAGATATGCTTAATCCTGACTTTTTCCACTGCAGGGGTTACAATTGCAAAATTTCAGAGACCAAAAATAGCCTTTTATGACACGTTTTTTATCGATATCTCTTAAAATAATTTGAATTTCGAAAAAATCGCTTCGAGATGTCGGGACCCGTTGGAGAATTTCCATACAAAATTTGGTAGGTCTATGATCACCCTTCTGGGAGCTATGCGAACTGATATTCTACAGTTCATTTTATTTATATAGATTTACATACGGCACAGATTTCCAAACATCTACCAATTGTAACAGATTCATACTCTGACTTCCCCTTCCACATTATTGGATTTTAGCATCCTATAACAAAATACTTAATTTAAAGGGTATTTGTAAAACCCATTCTATTTCAAGTCTTGCTTTTGATGAAAGAGGAATTAGAGAAAATATGCTCCAGAGATGATGATGATGATGTAGGACATCCCTGAAGATACTCCATTAATTGCAGAAATTCTGCATCTATACCAGTTTTATTTAAATTCTTTTTCTTATTTGTGATACTGCATTTCTAACTTTAATTTTAATCATCAGACTCAGAAACAGAATGTTTCTTATATATTATCATTTGGAAGTTTTTTCCAGTATTTACCAGTTTTTCCCTGTGGGATGAGAAAAACAAGTTATGGATGCCAAAATAGCCAACCCTGAAACTCCTCCCTCCCCTTTGTGTTTTGCTATAATGGTATATGATTAAATAACACAAATATGGTTTAGCTTTTTCAGAAGCGTGCTTTATTTTGTTTATTTATTATTGTCATTTTAGAGAAAACCCAAAAAGGAAGGAAATCTCTCAATGCTCTCAAAATGTTTGTATGTTCGGATTGTAACTTTTCAACTACCTTCCAGTCTGAGATGATGGAACATTATGAAAAATCCTGTAATGAACAGAACAGTACTCATGGTATGTTTTAATGTGTGTTTAGAACTTTTTGAGATAGATTGGTTAGACAGATATGATAACTTGAAAATAATTTTGCAAGATAATGCTTTTTTTTTTTTTCTCCTTCTTTGTATCTTGTATGAAAGTATATTACTATTCATTACATATTACAGTTTATACTATCTAGTACGTTTTTGATATGAATATCTTTCAAATTTGTAATGAAATATTTAATAGGGATGTAACGAATATTTGGCCACTATTCGGTATTCGGCTATTTTGCCGAATATTCATTATGCCGAATACTGAACAGGTATTCGGCCGAATATTGCTACATATTCAGCTGAATAATTTCAGAACAAAGAGAAAAAATATTTTAAACATGTATGTTTAAATGCATTTACAAATAACATTGCTTAGTTATACTTCAATATGTTAATTTCATATTATAAAATATCCTAAATCATTGAACGTTTAAGTTCAATGAAACATAATCTAACATATCTTATAATATTACAAAAATACTGACTTTTCTACTTGGTGACACTACTTGACTTGCTATTCTACCTTCTTTACGGGGTTGGAGTAGGAGGAAACTTTTTTCAGATCTTCTATTACAAACATAATTTTGAAAAGCTGCTACATTACTGCCAGAGGCTGTAAAACCCAAAGCATGATGTGATTGTGTATAGTTACCAGTTGAATCACATTTACCATACCATATTTATTAAATTATGAATATCTCAAAATATAATTATGCTGCTATTAGTGTTTAACTCTGAGATATTTAGATAAAAGATATTTTTTTCATGATCAAGAAGTTTGCAATTTTACAGATTATATACTGTTGAGTTCTTTTAAGTACCTAAAAATAATATAAAATGAATTTTAATTTCTTTATTTAATTACAAATGTGAAAAGCGATGTTTTATTCACAATTAAAATAAAATTAAAAAAAACTTAATATTCGGCCGTCGAATATTCAGTAATCGGCCAAAACCACTATTCATTACATCTCTAATATTTAACAAATTGTTCTGGAAGTTTAGACCTGTAAAAGACATTTAGGAATTCCACTTTCCAGTGAAGGCTTATCCTGAGTTCATGTTTGGATGTGAAAATAAATTTAATAAGAAAAAAATCCTTTATCATCATCCTAAGTTGTACAAAGTTTGAAGTTATCCGTAGTTTTTACTAAGAATGCTTATATGTATTTTTGGTAAAAGTAGATACTATGTTTGCTGGAATATAGACACATTTGTTCAAGAGTTTTAAAACTCCTTTTTTTAAAATATACTTGTAGAGTCTTCAACTATTTTTCACAAAACTTCCAAAAAGTTAAATATATATAATAAACAGGTTATTGAAATAAATGCAGTTAATATTTAAAATATTTAAAGATGTAGAAGCATATTAGGCAAGTTGGAGTGTTTAGGCTGATTAATTATATTTTTTTACCAACTATGCAAAAAATTCCAGAGCTGGGGATCGAACCCAGGACTGCCGCTTAACGTGCGGGTGCTCTACCACTGAGCTACTCTGGGACGATTCCCATATGAAATTTCTCGCATTAGAACCGTTGGTATTTATCATCTTCCTCTGCAAACCACAGATGGATGGAATCTGTGGATATGATTTATTTGGGTTGGATATGATTTATTTTAAATAATAGAGTTCAAAAATGCTCGTAGCATGCTCAAAGTTATAACAGTGTGTAAAGATTTTTTATCAGTTTTTTTCTATAATAGGTAAACATGATGTTGGTTGTCAGTATGAAGAGATGAATGTTACCAAATCACCTCTTGTAGTGATGGCTCGCCCTTGTAGTAAGTTTGACATTGTGACATTGTCTGTTTTATTGAAATAGGCATATTTTGTCAAAAAAAAATTGTGTTGCTATTAATTTATTTAAATGGTATTTGCACTGCTTAGGAAATAAGTTTTTAATTTTAGAAATCTAAAATTCTTTGCAGTTTCGACGCTTTCATTTTTGTTCTTAAAAACTCCCTGTGAGGGAATTTTATTCAAGATTAATTTCCCATACTTTGTTAATGATTTATGTCAGGTTAGTAAAAACGCATTTTAGTAAAATTAATTCTCTTTTTCTTCTTAAAATAATAATAATAAAGGAGATTATGCTTGTGCAATCCAGTAAACATAACATAATCTTAAATCTGTTCTGTAATAAATTTAATTTGTGTGTATTAAAAGGGATTAAATTGTGTGTATTATTTCATTCAACTTTAAAAGGCTACAATTTTAAAATATTTTTTTTACTTTTTTTTTTTTTTTTTAATAATAGAAGATTACTCTTTTAAAAGTATGACATTAGTTTAAGAAGATTTAGAGTGCTTAGGTTGATTAATTTTTTTTTTTTTTTTTTTTTTTCAACTATGGGGAAAATTTTTAGAGCTGGGGTTTGAACCCAGGACTGCTGCTTAGCATGTGGGTGCTCTACCACTGAGCTATTGTGGAACAATTCTGAGATGAAATTTCTCGCATTAAAACCATTGGCACTTATCATCTTCTAGCAAACCACATATTGAACAGATGAAACATTATTTCACGACAACTCTGATATGCAGCAAATATTAGACATCAAATATTTTTAGAAAGTGAGAAACCTCACGTTTGCATAATTGGTTAAAAAAAAACTCAGCTATGTGAAATTGTAATTGTTTGTTTTGAATTAATATCTTATGTAAAAAGTATAGTAATATTAGTTTTTTTATTTTAACAGCTTCATCTGGCAATCCAGATCGGCCTGAAAAAAGTAAGTTATATTTTAGAATTACAGTCAAATAAATTCGTTAAATTTTTTAATCCTGGTGAATAAAAGCTATTTTCTTCTGCTTTTATAATTAATATCAACAAATTTCTGTCTTATGCTTTAACGTGTTCATTGTTTTACTTAAATAAATTTAAGATAATTTAAAATACAATTTAAATAAATATTTCCTTGGTTGAATTATTTTCCTTATTCCCCTTAACTTTCCAAATATATACCATTTAAGGAACATATTGTAATCATGGAAGAATTAAGACTTTGAGATTAATATGTATTTTACACATTTTGAAGTCTTTTGAATTAATTTATGCTATTTTTACAGTGATGTGTGTGTGTGTGAGTAAGAGAGAGGTTATTTTACAGAGTTATTTACAAAGTTATTTTACAGAGATACAAAAAGAATTCTTTTAATTTATGACATATAGATGCAAATTCTCGAAAGTGTGCTAGTGTCTATATGGTACATTCCATTGAGCTATATTAGGTATGAATATTATAGGTGACTGTCTCGCATACTGTCTAGATATTTGTGAGTGTAAATTCTGTTTTAGTAGTGATAGTCAGCACCATGCTTTGGAAGGCTACATAAAATCTGAGCCTGTAAGAAATTGATTTTTTCTTTTTATAAATCAAACCCAAAATCAACTTATAGAATTACTTTCCTAAATTTACAGAATGTTGATTTGCCTTCATGTCAGTATTCTTTGTGTTATTATATTATATAGTATAACTGTAAAGTCTGCAATTTCAGCAGAATGTTCATACAAATTCCCCCTTCTTTAAATAACAGAGGCGCAAGAAAAATCAACTTTGCTTGGGTACTGTGTATTGAAATAACATTGAAGGAATTTCCTTGCACCAGACAGCAAAAAGTTCTTGGCACAGGCCTAGTGACAATTACTGTCTTGCCTACGCTAAAATTCTGCGAGTTACTTGCACTAGGCTCTTCTATTTCTTCACAGTTGATTTCTATTGTTGTAAGATAATTTCTGATAACCTGATTATTGTAAAGAACTAAGTTCTAGATTTTTTCAGTTTTCTCAAGCTTTAGTGGTTTAACAGTAGTTGCTGTAACTGACAGAACTTATTCTCAATAATTGATGATTATTTATTTTAATTAACATACATAAGAAAATGCATAGCATTATATATATATATATAAAAAAAAAAAAAAAAAAAAAAAACTTTAACTGAAGATTAATTTATTAGCATCTGTTTGCGAATTAAATATTAGTGAGTTGCCATGAATCAAGTGTTTGTGATTTTGTGTTAATTATATTATTATGTTTTTCTTACTTTCATTTAGCTAAAGCTTCTGTCAGTGTTCAGACGGATTATGTAAGGGATATACAACCCAAAAAGAAAAAAGACAGAGCTGATTGCCCATACTGCCCATATTCAACTGCACGTCCATCAAATATCAAGGCTCATATTAAAACACATACTGGAGAAAAGCCATATTGCTGTACTTATTGCGATAAAAAATTTTCTACAAAAGCCAGTCTTATGATACATACAAGATCTCACACTGGGCAAAGACCATTCACTTGTGAGGAATGTGGTAAGGCTTTTAGTGCTAGGAGTGTTATGGTAAGACACAAAATTCGATGGCACACTGAAGAAAGACCATATGTTTGTGAAATATGTTTCATGGGCTTTAAGTTTAAACCTGACTTGAATCATCACAAAAAGACTCATAATTTTGGATAACAAAATTTTTGGTTTTCTTATAATGCACATATAATCTATATTAATTTTGTCAGTCTAATTTGTTTAGTTAAATATGAGTTTTGTAAAATTCAATTGAAACAGTGTTTTGTCTCATTTTGGTTGCTTTTATTTTTTGCTTAAAAGGTGAATTCTAGCTTTTCTTTTCCTGTAACTATCAAAAAGTACGATAGTAATGTAAGTTCATATTTATATCATACAACATTTAAATAATGTTCTGTGTGAAAACCCTTCTATCATTAGAAAAAAGACATAGTTTAGAAGTTATTGTTAAATACATTTTTTTTTTTAAACTGCATCATATCACACTTAAACTGCTGCTACTTTTCTTGTTTGAAAACATCCGTGCGTATAAAATATTTGTTCCCTAACACTTAAAGCTTTAATTATTACATCTGTTACGTAATTAATCTGAAAATTCAAACAATCACAATATTGTTCAGTTAAAAATTTTCAATGTCTTTTCCCTAAGGAATAAAGGCATTTATCTTCCTAGAGTATTTATTTTGTGTTACTGAAACAAATAGTTACATATAACATTTAATAGTAAGTAGTGATATAGAAGTATACACACACACTTTTTTTTTCTCCTTTCAAGTATTATATGTAAATGTATGTATGTGTATTTTGCTTAAGCCTCATTTATCATTTATGTAATTATATTCTTATTTTTTTATTATTTGCCATACACAATATTGTATTAAAAAAAAAAACCATCTGTATATGTATTGTATTTACATGATGTATTGTTATGCAGTTCAGTTTTAATATTGTATCATAGTATATGTTCATTTTAAATATAAACATTTAAAAAAAACTAACTTTTTTTTTGATGCAATTTCATCATGTAACCTATGGTAAATAAATTATCATTTACTGTTCAACTTTTCATTTATTTTCTGTGGCTATTAATCTTTACTGTCTAGTGGTTTTTCTAAAACAAGTCTAAAAAAATCTGTTAGTTTATTTTTATCAACACATATTACAATCTTAGATATTTTGCTCTGATATCTTGCTTTTCAGTATCTATCAGTAATTTTAAGTTTCATAAAGTTATTAAAAACAAAAAGGATCTTCCATAGCTATCACAGTTGATTATGAAAATTCTATACCATACTCATTGTTAAAATATTTTATTGCAAGAAATGAATTTGCCAGCTTCTGCTAAAAGAGTTCTAAATACTCTTACTCATAATTGTATTTGTTTAAACTAATAAAAGTGATTTGAATTTGTGTATTTTTTTGTGGACCCTACAGTTTATTATGAAGATATTAGAAGAGCATTAAAAATATTTAGCCTATCTGAAGGGGGGAATCCATGAATATTGTATGAGCTGGAAAAATCATGTTCAGTATATAAAGTGATGGCGATTACCTAGAGCTACCCTGTATTGTGCATGCCAAAGGGCAAACAAGACTGTGGCAGACTGAGAAAGCGGTGGTTGGACCAAGATGTTGGAACAAGCTTTTTGCCTAATTCATGATAATGATGATGCCATAAAGTTCTTGCTGTCTGGTGCAAGGCAACTGTTTATGAATTTTTGAAATAGTTTTTGAATTAAGAAATCGTTAGCTAAAATGACTGTTCAGAATGTTCTCTTGGAAAGAAGTTTCCAAAAGATCACACTTATAATGTTCAGTAGAAAACAAATTTTTACAGTAGTTGGAGGCTGCTCCATGCATCTCTGCAAAAGCCACTGTTGTGGCTAGAAGTGTGGTATGCTTGCGTTTTCTATAAAGTATGCAGGTATATATTTTGACTTTTGAAATGTTATAAAAGTCCATAATATGATTCTATAACAAATATAATATTATGGTATTATTATAGTTTATTTGGTCCTGGTAAAAATTAATTGCATTTCAGTAATTATTTTAATGGGGAAATTGAATCCAGATATGAGTATTTTTACTAACAAACTCAATCAATGTACAGCGATATAACTCTTATCTCTCTCATAATCACTATACATATAATATTCACAAAATTACTTTTAAAAAATAATTAATTTAGATCCATCATGAGTAGGAATTTTTTGTTGATTAATGCTGGAAGTAAAAGCTGTTTGCTTCATTGAGATGTAGAACAATCATTGCAGAGTAGAAAAGAAATAAATTCCCTTTAAAATGAAATTATATACTATTATGTTTGAGTTCTCATATTCGTCAAATGTTTGTTTTTTTTTTTTTTGTTTTTTTTAATGAATTAAATTCCTTCTTGTTTTCCTTAAATTAAATGAAAATTGAAATTATAAGTTATGACTTCAATACTAATATTCCTTTCTTTTTCTTATTTTACATGGAAATTTTTGTGTTACCAAATGACTTTTACGCAATACAATAGTTTCTTTCTTGAACATTTGAATTCTTAAATATTTCTTGCATGCATTACGAACTCTTAAGAATCTCAAGGAGGGACAAAGGAAAGTTGTATCTTCTTTTGTAACTCTGGACGGCTTTTAGGAATCTTTACAGGTGATTGATTTCTGTAAGGATACTATCTGCAGAAAAAGTTCAGCATAGTTTTGTACAAACTTAGGAAGTCAGTTTCTGAGGCTTCGACCAGTTTACTAGGCTCTAAGACTGCAAACTGATCTGATACACATTCCATACTTTGGATGTGTGATCCATTTCTTGCTGAAATATGTCAGTGCATTCAAACATTGATCTTTTCAGTTCTTGATTCAAAGTCAGCGATTTGTCTTCTCTCTGGGCATAATTTTAACCCTCCTAACATTTCTTTTGACTGTAGGAGTGCCCATCTGTTCACACGTGTCTTTAAACATTGCTGTGCATCCTCAACAAGGTTATTTATTTTGTTTTTTGAAAAGTCTAAAAGATCTTTTAAACCCTCTGACTGTCATCCCGCAAACAGTCATCCCGCGATTTTCCACGGGCAACTCAAATGTAGCAAAATTTGCTCGTCCCACGATTTTCGCGAGCAGGCATTTTTCTTCCTGTATTGAGGAGAGCATCCCGCATTTTCACCATTTAACCAGTGAAATAAATTGAAGTTAAATATTAGTTTCTCATGATAAAAATCTATATAAAAAATCTTTTCTAGAAAGAAAAAATGTACAATTCAATTCTCCAATGTATATAGATTCGAAATATGAAAAAAAAATTAAACAATTTTTAAGCGATTTTGGTCCACAAATTGAACTCTGAGAGGGTTAATCTTTTCAGACTGATTTCTCTAAGCTTATTTCAAAACTCTGCAAATGCTTTTGAACATGGTTAACTTCGTTATATAATTAAAAACATTAAAATTTCCGTAAAATCTAAAAAACACGCACCATTTGAGCACTTTAGGCAGTGGATTGACTGCCTAAAGCGCTCAAATGGTGCGTGTTTTTTAGATTTTACGGAAATTTTAATGGCTTTTAATGCTTTTAATTATATAACTAAGGTATTTCCGTGTTTGAATTTTAACTAAATGGTTAACTTCTTATAAGACATTATTCGATAAACAGAAAAACGAGAAATCGCTTACTGCAGGCAGCAGAGTCTGAGCTGCTTTTCTTGTATCAGTCGTTTCTGAAGTATCCCACAATTCCTCAATAACATTTGCAATCTTCTTAAAGTGCTCAAACACATGTTTAACAGCTTCATAATGCGCATTCCGTCTTGTTTCTGAATGTTGCATAACGGTTACTTCAACAGTTGTTAGAAGGATTGACCATCTGTGTGTAGAAGCTTAGGAAAACACAACTTTCTAAGGTCCCTGTCACGCATAGTGCAACTGTTTGAAAGAGTGTATGTACACCATACTGACAGAGCGGTTTGTACAGGGTACAAGCAATGCTTTAGGATAAAGTTCCCCAAAATATCTTAGGACTACATATCCTCCTTCATGGTCATTTTGCCTACAATCACCAGAGAAAAACCCAGCTACTGAAGTAATGCTTAAGAAATAATGATAATACATAAACACAAAATTCTCATGGGCTGAAAAAACTTGGAAAGAATTGAAAAAAAATAGGGGTGGGGGGGACAGCTGTGCAGTTTTAGCACTCAGTTGGCAAACCCTCAGTGCTGGTATCCAGGGCAGACCTCCCTTCTCGCCCTGCCTTCTTATGCCACTGCTTGTGTAATAGTAACAAAGTGTATGTAACTTAGACAACCCCAGAGAAATGCAAAGCAATGATCTTGTTATTGACATGCAGACATGGGTTAACATTATGGGATATGGGTTAACATTATCCTAGAGAGCTGATAGTTGTTTCATAAGTATTTAGGGTCAACTAGAATAAATTTAGAGGATATGCACGATGGATTTAATTTTAAAAAAAAAATTGGCTAAAGGGGTACCTCAATACACAGGTTATTAAGGGTACAACTTTCAGTGCAATTTACCATGAGTTAATACAGCCCAGATTGAAAGAAGTTTTATTTCTGAGTGTTTTAAGGGAAAAAACAAACAGAGGGTATGCGTAAAAAAAATCTTGAAATCATAAATTAAGGGACACTCCAGTGGGTAATGTAATCTTGGACTATGTTATCTCACATCTGCCATTTTGAAATTGCTGTGAAAAAATCTTTCCTTTTAAAAATTGCATAAATATTACATTATTAGAATGCTAGAAGCTGAACAATTTTTCAACTTGCACCATTTTTCTCGTTTTCATAGTTTAAAAAATATTACCTCTTGAAAATTTGAACCAGGTCTGTGGGTATTAAACATAGCACCTTTTTTGCTATGTCTCAGTGGAACTTCATTCTCCTGCCTTTAGCACAATTGCATAAAACATGTACAATTAACTTAATGTTTTTGTCTGCAGAAGTTTATAAATGTAAACATCAGGTTGTTATCAACACTGTTAGAAACAATTTTGGATTATAATCGTTTTAAAACTGCTTTGGTGAGATTTAATAGCATATTTTGGTATTATAATTTTTAAATTATTTAGTTTGCTGATAAATTTGTGAAAATTTTTGGATTTTTACCTATTTAATTTTAGTGTATGTGTTTCATGTAATGCAAATCACATTTCTCATTTATAACCTTTAGGAAATTCTTATTCTGAGTTCTACTGTCAATTATCATTGTTTTTTTGGCACTTGTAGGTTGTTTGGTTGATATTAATTTTACTTTTATTGTAAATCTAGTATGGATTCAAATGAGAATAGCTAGAAACAACGATTAGTGAATAATAGGGCCCTCTTATCAAATTAACTTCACTATAAGTTGGATATCTCTGCTAATGCTGCATGATTTATTTAGTTATTGAACAGTGCAACTTCGAAGATTTTCATTACCATTATTTTCATTTTAAGATAATGGGACTTGGCAAATTTTTTTAATTACATATTTAGTTTAGGGATTTATTATTTTTAACTAGTAAATTAAATTATTTTTAGATAGCTACAACACCTACAGTCTTTGTAGAATTGCACGTCTATGCAGACTAATGCTTTTAAAATTCATGTTCACTTTATGCATTATTGGCTTCTACAATAAGCCACGGTACTAGATTAGTGAACTTCACTGGTTTTTTTTTTTTTTTTTTTTTTGCAAGTTATGCACCTTAATATCTAATGCTGCCGGATGTACTATTTCTTCTTATCCACAACTAAACCCTGCAATATAACATCAGCAATAACATCATCTTCAAAACCATTGAATTCTATTGCACTTGTCATCGTGGATATATTTGGAAGGTGTTTAGAAAAGTTAAAAACTGTCTACTAACAGCATTTTACACAAATTTACTTTTTAGATGCCTCTAGGGAATCCAATCCTGTTCTTGCACAAATATTTGCAGGTCTAGTCCTTCTGGATTAGAACCGTAATTCTGTGGGGTCGAAATTAGATAGTAAATTATTTTTATTAAAGTTTTATGCTGCCTTCTCAATCATTAATTGAGCAAAAATTTGCATATTTATGTAGCTTAGCCAACAACAAATGATTAAATCATTAAAAAAAGATTATTATTATTATTTTTTTTTAACTATCTTACAGCTAGAGGTCTGCGCTGCGCAGAAATTCACGGCGGTGTGGCATAACGACCTCAGAAGCCTGGCTGTGCACTGTGATGTGGGAAAATTTTTGAAAAAGAGTATAATAAAAATGTGTGTATGCGTACATATACATGTAATATATAAATTGGCGTTAAAATGAGATTTTTTAAAGACTATGAAAACTAGTCTCGAGTGTGAGCTTGCCGCCGTAGTAAAATATTCCAACTGCAAAAACAGTGAGAACAGATTTCCTCAAAATGGGAAGGCTTCATATTGTTTATATGGTACATTCAATGGCGGCTCCAGACTGAATTCTCGGAGGGGGCCATCGAACTTTTTACTTAGGTCTATAAATTGTTCAAAATACAAATTGAACGTGTGAAATCGTGAAGTATGCGAATCTAAAGTTGTAAAACAAAATTTCGGAGGGGGCCATGGCCCCTATGGCCCCCTCACTGGAGCCGCCCTTGGGTACATTCACAATACATTTAGTTATCTGTATATGATTGATAAATTTTCTTTATCCAGTTTTTTTTCTTTTTTTTCTCACAACCTGCTCATGAACCATCATTCCAAATCGATGAGATTATGTTCTTTTAAGGTATAGTGCAACATTTAACAGTTTTTAAAGCAATCCAAATTATGCCTTTGACTCAAAAATTTAAAATTGTATCTTTACAAGTTTGTACTAACATATTATCAAGTATCTAGGAGAAAATAGGCATATAGTAATCTCAAATTTGTTTTTAAATTTTTTTAGAAACTGCCCCAGGTAATTTTGCAATGAAATACCTGAACTTACATATTTTTTCTTTAAAAATGCATAAGAGATGTATGTTTATTGTTTATAAGGATGCAGAGTACAATTAGTGAAGAATCTTTCTGACGGAGTGTGTTTGTTACTGTCTAACTAGGGCAGACCTTCAAACAGCAGTGTTTCAAAATTAAATTACAAATTTGAGTAAAAACAATGTTGTTTAAATTTGGAAGAAAACAATTATTTATTTATTTATATTTAACAAAAAAATATATGTAATTTTAAAAATACTCATATATACCTTAAGCACCTTTTTATGTTGATGTAATATTGATATGAATAAGTCGATTTAATATAAAAATTGGTTACCGGATAATCGATTTCCAGTACAGACTATCTGATATCCAAGCAGGAGCGAACTCTGTGAATAACTTCTTACAGGAAAATTATTTTTTAATAAACCTCGCATTACTCATTGTGTAACTCAAATCCCCAAAAGTAACTAGCCAGAAAAGTTCCCCAATTTGATATTAACAAAATAAGAAACATGTGTAGCCTTCAGTAGTTAGTAGCAATACTTGATTTCTTTTTCCCCACTGGTATTTGATATTTCCCTTAAAACGAAAAAAATACTATTTACTTTGACAGTACTGAGCCAAGTGTATGATCACTTGAATAGGAAGAGGAATGTTGTCATGTTCAACAAATAGTCTATAAAATGTACTAGTCTTAAACAGGGGTGTAGCCAAAAGCTGCTGATGGGATTGCAGCTATCTCCAAAATGAGCTGAAAGCTGACCAATTTTTTTTTTTTAATACATACAAGCATTTCCAATTGCAGAAATTTTAAATTCTATTTACCTATCCCATTTTTATTCATTCCTACATATGAACACTTTTAGGTAAAAATAAAATGAAATATTAACCCCATTTTTTTAAAATAAAGTAATGTTGTTTTAACTTTTATATCGAATTGCTTATTATTGCTTTCCAGCTGCCTCCGAAAGCAATAATAAGCATGGAGGCAGCATAAGCAGGAGGCTGCTCAGCTGCCTCTGAAAAGATATCATGGTTATGTACTGGTATTGCATCAAGCAATTGCAAAACAGCATTTAGTGAAGAGATTTCTAAAACATTAAATAACTAATTTATACCAGAATTTACATTGCAGAAGTAAACTATTAACTTTATTAAAATTCATAACAATTAAAATTTTACTTTTCGTTCTGGAAGAAAAAAAATTCCTATTGTTGATGGTTTATTCTGAACTTTTGTATAAAATTATGAAGCCATGCCGTGCCAGTATAGAACCCGGCGTCAGCGGCGCAGACATCTACTTACAGCGAGAGTCTGAATGAAACACTGTAATCTAAATTTTTAAAACTTACCAATCCCCAACTGAGCTGAAACAATACATATTATTGTATCTTAGAGAATAATCATGAATCTGTTACTTTACTAAAATTAAATCAAGACTGGGAAATGATTCATTGAACTAGTCTTTAATACTTTTTTTTTTTTTTCAACAACTATGAAATATCTTAAGTATGTAAATGTGTTCATAATTTTCTTATTTTTGTCAATTATTGTCTTTTCATAAAATTAAATTTCTTTTAAAAATATCTTTCTTATTTTATCAAAAAGTTTATTACATACCTAAAATTCCTTCTAAAAAGCACTTTTGGAAGCTGCTGCATCTGCAGTCTCGCTGTCATACAATCATCTTTTATTTAAAATTGCTTTCCAACTTACTTGGATCTGTTTGAGTATGTGTGGTATTGATTGTGCCATCTGTTATTAGAATTTGAAGAGCTTCCATTTTCAGAAAGTCTGCTAATTTTTCAATTTCATTGAAGTTAATATTTCCGGTTTTATTTTTGGATATTCTAGAAAGTGCTGTACTTGATTTATTGTATTTGATGTAGGTAATATGCTCTTTCTCTCTTATTTTCCTTTTTGTAACACCTAAGAGGTGGCAAATACCTGGTGCAGTTATCGTTTTCATTCTCATATTAAACCATGATGTTGGGAAACAAAGCGGGAATGATTCAGTTTGTATAATTAAAGGAGCTCTATGCTATCGCCCCATAGCAGGAGGAGCATTTTTTTCTGCTTTATCCCTCCATCAACATCCGAAATTGTCACAAATTTTTGTTGTTGTTGTTGTCTTTTTTTGAAAATGAGTTGGAAGTAAATGGTTTGTCTTTTTGGGTATCAAATGTCAAAGAAGTTGAAAAAAGGAGACGAGTTCAAAAAATGATAAAAGAAGACTGGGTGAATAAATATAATTTGCCACCATTGACATAAATTAGCATGTAACCAGACTTCGATGTAATTGTAATCAATTACACTTTTTGTGTAATCATAATCCAGAAATTAAGTTTTACAAATAATCTGATGTAATCATAATCTGAAAACTTAAATTCTTGCTTAATTATAATCTAGAAATGTAGTTTTCTAAATAATTCTAGTATAGCTGTAATCCAATAAACACTCTAATTGTAATCCCTTGAGATAATTACTGAATTTCATTCACTCAGTTTTAATTTTTACGTTAAATGAAGATAACAGAGAAAACTCATTAAACTGTGAGAAGTTTTCATCCATTTTCTAGAGTTTCCTGCCTTTGACGGTCTATTCAAAATGCTGAAAAAATCTTGAACCCTGATTTAACATGTTGATTCACATTGTTACAACGCAGAAGTTATCCTCACTGTATCTAGCATTGCTTCATCTCATCGGTCATCTCTCGGCCCAGCATGTCATCTTGAAATCTGTGAGAGGGGAAGCAACGCTGGAGATAGAAAGGAGAAAGTCTCAGCTGTTGTGTTGAACAGGTTAAACCTGTATTGAAGGATTCTTTCATGTGCATTATTTTGCAAATTTTTAATTATCTTAAACACCAGTTTCTTTTGAGTGTTTTTTGGAAATTAGTCCTGTCTTCTGCATAAAACTTGTGCAATTCAAAAGCTATGAATGTTTTAAAAAATTTTTGCAATTGTAATTTAAATCATAATCTCATAATCGAAAGTTTTTACTGATTTGATTATTGTAATTTAATTGTAGCAACAAAATTTATATTTGTGATTGCCGTAATCTCATAATCGACAAAATTAATATTTGCAATTACTATAATCTAATTGAAAACTATCTAAAGAAAAGTAATCGTAATCTAATCGATTACACATTTGCACCGTTTTGGTGACCACATGTAACATGGAGGGAGTGAAGAATGTTTCCTACTGTAGAAAATTCTATTTTCAAGTAGGTAATATCTGAATTATTTGAATTATAAAGGCGACTGCCCACTTGACCTTAGTAAGTTACACCTATGCATGCAACTATGAAAAATGAAGAGCAGTAATTTATTTAAAAACTTCAGAAATGCCTTAATCTCCATTTGTTTGTGCAGAATTTTCACAGAATTAATAAAACATAAAGTAATTTCATTTCACCAAAATGTAAAGGGGGAGGGGCAATAATAGGAAAGTTAGAAACTTATGTAGTATATGTATAAAAAGAGACTTGATACAAACATTTTCAACTAATAAGCTTTAATACAGAAACGTAGAATATTTCCAATATTTTTTTTTTTTTTTTAAATTTCATTACAGAATATTACAACAGATGTACATACAATTGTTTTTAAAAATGTGTTTAAATACCAATTTGAAATTGTATTTAAATATTTTATTTAGATACGGATTCAGCAGTTTAATTATTCAGCATTGCAGCATTATTACAATTATTGGAACCTTTCCATTTTAATTTAAATTGTTAATTTTAAAATTCTTTAACTGATTTCCCAATAGCATGGAGAGAGTGTGATCAGACTATGCTAAAGAGCTGAAATAGCAACAGCTGTCTATTGAATCATCCTTGGATAAGGTGCATAGGCGCACTCATAGACTAAAGATATAGGGAAACTAAAGCCCCCCCCCCCTCCCTAGATCGGGAAAGTTAGATGTAAAAAGCTTTTAAAGTTTTAAATTGTCACTAAAGAATAAACATATTTTATTCTATAGAAACTATCTTCAAATTATTTCTAAAATGTTTTTTTTTTCTTTTTACCAAAGAAAAGGATGTTGGTTTTTAAATAAATACTTGCTGTCAGTGTATGAAATAATGTTAAATTCAAATGTAACGTCACTAAAAAAGATATAATTATTTATGACTCTATAAGGAGTTACGCTGACAGTGCTCTTGTGTTCCATCTGCAAGTAGTACAAAATATTTTGATGTTATAAAAGGCAATTATAAAAACGAAGTCACTATAACCTAATTCAGCAGTATTCATAACCACAGCCCCCCCCCCCCCCCCAAACTAAAATCCTGGGTGCGCCACTGGTAAGGTGGCCATATTTTTGAACGTAGAATTGAGGACATGTCCCCAATTCGGAAACAAAATTGGGGACATTTCATAATTCATGATATAATTAACAGTAATCTAATTAAAAACAATGTAATATTAAAAATTGTTCCCAATTGCTTTTTCACATTTCGGCAACAAAACGCAGAAATTGGGAACTCTCCTCGAAAATTGGCTACGAATGGTCACCTTAGCCTTCCTCTTCCCTCTATAGGTAGATTCATACTGGCCGTACTGTGCCGCGCAGATTTCGCTCTGACCCACCCCGGGACCATCGACCGGGCCTGCTTGTGCACTCTGATGAGTCATCCAAAGAAGCCTACGGATGCTTTCTTGTTGACTTCAGCACTTAGATGCGTCATCTGACAACCGAATCTAACCAATGAGAAATGTCCGTAGGCCTCTTTGGATGACTCATCGAAGTACACAAGCAGGCCTGGGCCCGGTAGAAGATTCACTATGACCCCGCCCACCCACACATGCTCCCGCCGTTCTCCGTTTTGAAACGTTGGTTGTCGGAGCGGCAATAAATGCACCAATGAAATCATTGCATATGCCGGCGAAGTGTGGCCAGTATGAATCCATCGCATCTCCATGACCTCAACAGTGGAGATCTATGCTGCGCCTTAAAGTAAATAAAAAAACTTTGTAAAAACACACATAAGATGTTACAGGTAAGTTGATACGTACGTTTCGACCAAAAATTGTTTTGGTCTTCCTCAGTCAGAGCCCTTCGTCAAACAGCGGCCGTTGCTATCCGGACCGGCCGGTGCCGATAGCCTACACACTATCAGCACCGACGGTACCGTTAGTCTGTAGGCTATTGGGCCCGTTGGTTAGTGCTGCCATCTATACATGGTTTTTTGAACTAATACTGTATATTTATACAAGTTATATATATTTTACTCTGTTATTTTACCTTTTAAAATCAGTTTAAATTTCTGCCTTTATCCTGTTTAAAAAACGTTTAACGTTGCTAGTTTTGCCTATAAAGATGTTTTGATTGTTTTTCTAAGAAACATGCTATTGTCAGTTTTCCTACTTAATTTTTTTTTTTTTTTAATGAATAAATAAATATAAAAAGTAATTTATTTTAAAATATTTAATTTAACATGTAAATTATAGGTACTTAAAAAAAGTAAGTAAAATGATTGTTTCTTCATATTATAAGTGCTGTAAAATAATTTTATGCTTTTTAAATAACATAAATTTATGCATTAAAGTTATGAAATGTGCATAGAAAATATAATTTGTGTAGATTTCGATAAGCCCTACACTACACAAGTCCTCCATCCAAGGCAACCATCCCTAGGAAAAAAAACCCTCGTGTAGGTTTAGCTTAAACAGAAAAGAAACAAACAAGCCTTACACCTAATTACGCCCCTGATTTAAAAACAAATCTTTATTTACAGAAATCTTTCATTAAAAATACGTTACTAAAATATCAAAATACAGATAAAATCCGAATGCACGACTTAAATGATGCATTTTTTATGCTTTACTATGCAAATAAATAAATAAAATATAAAGAAATTATTTTTAAAAATCTTGTTAACTAGTGTTCTCTTATAATGGTTTCTTCAGCTATAAAAGTAAAAGGGAATTTTGCAGTCTGAAATATTTACACATGTATCTGCTTTATGTTTTGTTACGGACCAAATTATGCATAAGATTAGAAAATCTCGTATTATTAAAAGCCTTTTGGTGCTAAGCAGATAATATTTTTGCACTTATTTAATTGAACAAAGCTGAGGTCAGGTTTAACAATATAAAAAATGGGTCAGGTCATAAAATGAATAATTTTTAATTTTAAATAGTCATAAGCATAGTACATTTTAGATTTAAAATTCGCTTAGTCATTTTGCATTTTGCTAGTTACAAGTACAGTTGTACACATTTAAGTAAATTTTAAGAAATGTCTCCTCTAATACAACACATTTCCATAACATTTATCTTTTTTAAGTTTTATGAGCACTTTGCCCTATGACGTGTGGTAAAATGAGTAAGTATTCTATAGGATAAATTGTCATATTTAAAGAATATTAAGCAAAATACTAACTAAACAGTGACGTTATTTTATACATTTTACAGCACTTGTATTTAAGTAATTATCATTCCATTTTTTTCTATTTATACATTTAAAACATCAAAAATTGGTTCTGAGAATTCAGTATCATCAATATTGTCACCATTCATTCCAGGGTTCTGGCCTACTGCGCGGCTGTCGATCTGGAGCTTTGGACGGTTTTCTCTAGATGTCACGTGAATACGTGTTTGAACCCCTTAGAAAGTTCTCCACCCAGGGCATCTCCTAGGCAGATACTTCACGTGTAGTGTTTGCCTTAAATACACAATACAATGTATCCATTCATTTTATTATCAAATGATAAAACAGAATTTGGCTCTGCGAAATATTCATAAAAGTATTGTTGTATTATCTGTTTTGCATAAATGTTATCGGTTATGTACTTGCAGAATTCAGCCATTGTGAGAACGGACTAAGATATCCTCCTACATTTTTCCGCACACATATACTCCACCAAAAAAAAAAAAAAAAAAAAAAGAGATATATACAATTACGAATATATTAAATCGATGATACAATTACGAATATAATCGGGGTTTTCGAATTACATTGCCATGTGATTCTGAATCCTTATTACTTGTCCTACCTCCCATTAATTTTTGTTCCAATATTTATAGGACACGGGCTCAAATATTAGGTCTCAAAACTAGAAGAGTACTGTCGATTTGTCCAATAGCCTCTTTTATTTTTGCGGTAGTATAGTAAGCTAGTATATTATTATTAACTTGTATATTATATGTCCCGCAGTAGCAAGCCCGTGGCCAAGGGGTGCATTTTGGGGGTCAGTGCCCCCCCCCCCTTAGAAAAAAAATTGCTACCAAAACCTCTTTGGAAGCTCCCCCTTTGGAAAAATTTTACCCTACTCCCATATTTACAAAATAGACAGAAAAGTGATTTGAAAAATAAAACAGTTAAAGTTTTTCAATTTCAAAAGTTAAATCGATAAAAATAAAAATAAAAATTTCATAAAAATAAAAAATTCAAAAGAGTAAATCAATTTCAAAAGTTTAAACATTTTTAAAGAATAAATCAAGCTTTCAAATTGTGGGGGAGGGGTATTGCAGAAAACAAATTATGAAAAGACGCAAACTTTATTGCCACATTTAACATCATTAATTTTTATTTTGATTGCAGTAGAGAAGGTTGATTGTTATTGAAAAGACAATTGAAATTCCTAGTTTTTTTGTGATTCTTATTTCTTTAATAAAACTTTTTTTTAAATTTTATAATGCTTATATTTCTCTCTAAGGGAGAAAAAACAATTCTTTAAAAAAGAAATAACATTTTAATAAATTCTCGGAATAGCTTTTCGAGAAATAATAGTGCGTTTGAATTTCCTACCTGATTCTGCGCTGATCGAGAATCACCGTGTGCAAGTGCATGCAGTGTACACCCTCCAAAAAAAGTATTCGAGCAAAGGAGAAATTTCCGACTTTGGTTTCGTATATTAAAAATTATTTATCATAGAATATGAATTAGGCTATGTATAAATATGACTTTCCATATTTCTATCAAGTTGTGCGTTTTTCAAAAACTCAATTATTATTCGCAAATCTAAAATAGGAAATTTCTCTCTTGCTCGAGTACTTTTTTTGGAGGGTGTACGTGCCCGTTAAATTAGGGGGAGCCGCATGTCCTCGCCTCTCTCTGGGTAGGTAATTGGAAGAGAAAAATATTTCTTTAATACTAATTATCAGAATTAACCTTTTTCTCATTCAGACAAGTTTAACATAATCCAGTCTCAATAATTTTTACAATTTTTAACCTCAACAACACAACTTTACGGTAATGCTACATTATTTGTTGTTTTGTAAAGTAAGTTTAACATTAAAGCTCGAAGTCTTCTCCGTATTTGTTAGCTTTTTTTTTTTTTAAAGATGGTCATGATGATGTTATCTACTGGCTATTATCATATTATGTTTATAATAATATAGGTAAATTAAGTCAATGATACAGTTTAAAATCAATCATTTCAATCTTATCACACTATCTTGAGAAAGAGATCAAGTGTACAAAATGTGTATTTCAGCCAAATTTTTGCTGACGGTTAAAACTTTTTTTTTTGCGGGGGGAAGAGAAAGTGAAAAATATTTGAATTTAAAAGTACAAGGCTAAGGAATTATACCTTCATTAAAAATATATATATATTTTTTTTTATTAGAATATTTTAACTTTGTTTAGCCACAAATAACAGTAACAATAAATAAATAAACAAAATCTATCAAATAAAATTGAAGTTTATTGCTTCATGCGTCTATTTCGTTACCTTCTAAAGAAGCAATAAAGACTAACAATTTTAGAAATTTTAGAGAAAAAAATTGGAATCATTAGTGTGTTTTTTTTTCGGCAAACTATTTGAATGATTGGTTATCACTCTTTATATTTACAAATCATTTCTTGAAAAAGGGGGATACATTTTTAAAATTTATATATTCTTTTATTTGTAAAAAAGAGGTGGGAATTATTATTATTATATTATTATTATTATTATTATTATTAGTAGTAGTAGTAGTAGTAGTAGTAGCAGTAGTATTTTACGAAAATCTTATCACGGATGAATTATGAAATATTATTTTATTCAAAAACATCATTAGCATTATTGTTCTTACCGTGTTTACCCACGTAATAGCCGCACTTTTTTTGCCAATTTTTCATGGTAAAAGTCTAAGTGTGACTATTATGCCGGGAAATTCTACTACATAATACTGTAACTCTAAAGCTATTTCTTCTGCTTCAAAACGGTGCGACTATTATAGGAGGGCGACTATTACGCGCAGTGGCGTATGCAGGCTTCCTTCAAGGGCGCGGGGGGGGAGGGTCAGGGGGGCATAAAATCATTCATTCCTTTGCAACAAAGCGTTTCCAAGTATCTAGAATCGCGTGAAATTTACAAACATGAGTTAGAATTACGCCCATTTTACACCAAAATAAAAACTATATGAAATAAGTAACTCAAAATGCGTTACACAAAGTTGAGATTTTTCAAATAGTAAGTTCGCTTAGACAACAGGAGTTTAGAATTAGCGATTATTCGTTTTTCCAAAACAGAATAACTAATATCTTGAAAATGAAAAATAATTAAAATGCAGATTATTTTAAAGCCATTTCGGTCCAGCGGGATTATTTGCTACCAGTAGAAATATTTGGCGGCGTTAACTATGCCATTATAGCAGTTATAGTACACTTTGGATGAGATGGTATAATTCGTGGTGCTAAGTACGCCAATCTGCAAACGATTATGTAAATGAAAATATGAATACGGTTTTCCGGTAACCTTAAATGAACAGTAATTATAGGTTGTGAGCATATGTAAATCGCCAAATAATGAAAAGTCGGCATGGGTGGCAAGCTATCCTATCTATTCCGTAGCTTTTATTAACTTTATATGTACGCAAGTCGCCAAATTATGAAAAATCGCCGTGGGTGGCAAATTCGCAAGGTGTTCAATAGGTTTTACATTATTAAAAATACAGCTGAAACAGATGTTCTGATTTTATTACGCTTTAGCTCCTAATTAATATAACTTTTGAATGGCAACATTAAATATCATTGTGTTTCTGAGGAGTACAAATAATTTTTCCAGCGATTATAAGCGGAGTCCGCACTCCAGGTGGAGTATAGCTCAGGACCCGTACAACACGGATTCCCATAACAAAATATCTTCCGTGTTATGAGGGGGAGGGGGTCTGCTGTAGCGTGAAGTTTAAATTTTTATGTACCAATGAACATGCAAGAACCGAGCAATGTGTAGCTCAGTAACATTCTATCTGATCCAATCTTCGGGTTTTGTCAGTTGAAATTACGTCTTTTTTACGAATAAGCCTTATTAGGGGCCGAATGCCTCATACGAAAAGCGAGCGTAGCGAGTCTAGGGGCCCTGTCCCCTAGTATTTCTAAAAAAAAGTTCTCTGTCAGGATTGCTTAATTTAAACAAGGTTATTTTTTAAACCCTTGGTTTAGACAATTTTTCTCATTCCCAACCTGTTGTACTGGTTTTAAATTCTTCCTAAATATTAGGGTTACTTTAAAATACTTTTTATTTATTTATTTATTTTTATTTTAAATGCAATACAAAATATTTTAAGCAAAAAAGTTTTATTTGGTGAACAAAAGTGAATAGCATTTTCCCTTTTCTTAATTGAGTAATTCTCAGTTTTACATCAAATTATAAAAATTGTTATGAATTTGTTGTATCTTTTCTTCTTCTTGCTGTATTTTTTTCGCATATGAAATTTAATATTCGATAGTTTATCCATCTAATTTTTTATATATCGCCATTCTTGCGTATTTCAGAAAGTTTTTCTTTTTAAGTTTACCTTAAAAGTTTAATAGGTTTTGTAAAGAAGAGCAAGAGCTTTAGAAGATATAAATTTATCTTATAAAGCTTAGAAAAATGTTTTTGACCTTTTACATTATAGTATAAATACTTTTTACCAATTTCATGACAATTTGGTAAACGGCTGAAGTGCGTAGCTCTAGGGTTTTGGCCTACCGCGTGGCTGTTTTCTCCAGACGCGTCAGAACCCCTCGAAAAGTCCTCCGCCCTAGGCATGCCTTATTTAAGCAGACAGCCTTCGTGTAGATCTGTCTTAACCACAAAGCAGAAATAACTTTCATGATAATTTACACTGAAAGTAAGACGTTTAATAATTTTAATATTAAATAAAATTCATAATCACTTCCCTATCCATATTATAGAGGGTGCCTAAAATACAGTAAGCTAGTGTTCTCTTCTTTATATATCAACGTTAGACATAGATAATTAATTATAAAGTTACCTTATGGCTCCGAATAAAAATTTCTGGAGATTTAATCTAAATAAATACAAACTTTTACTTTCTATAAAACCCTCTTAGAAAAATTCCCAATAAGTAAAATATGCCTTTATAAATTAATGAGGTGATGTAGAAAGTTTCAGCTTTTCTCATAACACGGCTTACAGAAATATTTTATCAAAGTTTGTGAGGGGGAATAAGCTTTGCAATACTAATAATAGTAAAAATATAATTATTAAATTTATTCTAACAAAACTAAATAAAAATTCATTTTAATCACAGTTATATATAGCCAATATTTTACGTTTTAAGAAATGAGTTTAAAATAATTTTTAACCAGCTTCCTTAAAAAAGGGATTTTTAGCAATTAGAAATGAAAATTTGTTTAAAAAGACACTTATACTAAAATTTGATTTGTTAAAGTTTTTTTTAAGGAAGTTTTCTTTAAATTGACTTATTAATACCATTATTTAATTCTGAAAAAAAAAACCATCTAAAATATAAGTAGTAATATTTCAATTAAATATTTTTAATAATAAAAATATTTTTTTGTAAATATATGTGCTTATAAATCATTTATTTTTAAGAATTATTATTTAAAACCAAAGAGTTAACAAGATAAATTACCATAAATCATAATGAACTCTCGCGATCTTATAAAAAGAAAACCAGTAATAATAAGCCATAACTGTTTACGAATCAGACTAAAGATGATAATATATTACAGAGAACGTGCATGTTAAATCTGTAGAGTCTTATATTCTTCTTTTAGAGTTGCCTGAGGTGAGAGATGACATTTAAAATTTTCAAAAGTGCTATAATTTGTTACCGAATGACTAGTTCTCGAATTCGCCCTAAGAATAAAAACAAATTGAACAATCTGTTAATTAAATTAATAATTCAGCAATTAAATTATTTTCAAGACAATGTATCAAATTACCTTTAATATTTCAGTTAATCTGAGGTATATGGCTTTAATCTTCTGAATATTTTGATATTAGTTTAAAAATTTTCAAAGGTATCCAATCTTATAAATAAAAATGAAATTCTGTTTGTTTGTTTGTTTGTTTGTTTGTTTGTTTATTTGTTTGTTTGTTTGTGGATTTGAGTTGTATACAAATCCACAAAAATGGACCTATCAGCCTGAAATTTTGCACAGATATGTAAAATAATATAGAATAAATCATAGTCCACTTTAAAACTTTGAAAGTCCACCCGTTCCCGGAATTTAAGAGATTTTTTATGTTCTGCACGCAAAAAGCTTTCCGTAATTGTAACCCCTGTAGTGAAAAAAGTGTGAAATAAGGATCGTGGTTGCCATGTGTGGCGATTTTGCCGAATAAGATGTTTTAAATTCTCAAAGTAAAAATAAAAGAATAATAATGATTTTTTTTTTGTTAGTTTATATTCGTAAGGTTATATTTTTTTTAATTATAATATCGTGTGCATGGGAAATCGGAGCAGGAATGAAATGTTTTATACGCAAAACAATAAGAATTGAAGATTTCCGAGGCTAATATGTTAAAATTTTTTAGTTTGGCGAAAAAATAAAATGGCTCAAATGCCGAGAAAGTGAGTTCTAGCGGTTTGCACAGTTTCCGGCTAGGCGCAATTTACTGAGAGCTTAAGGAAACGGATTTTTGAAAACAAGTGCAAAGGTTTTATTAGAATACAGCGTTAAATTTTAATGATCCGTGCGAAAATAATGCAGTTATTAAGGGATTTCAAGCGATCTATCTTCAGCATTCTCGCGATTTTGAGGAGGATTCTAACGCTTGGCGCTATTTATCGTAATTTAATCGTCTGCTATTTGGGTTATGAATACACCTGCGTATAAGTTTTTGAAATTTTCATTCAGTTGGAATTGTGCATTTTTCTGAGCAGCTTTTCTGCATCTAATGTATTACATCCAGAAAAAAGGATGTTAGAAATATCATTTTTAATTTTGTTTAATCACACTCATGAATAATGATACACTTTCCAACTTAATGAAAGAAGGAACGAAAATAGGGAAGACCCATGGATTATAACTCTTTTTATATATAGCACTTTAGTGCGTATTTAAAAATCTGAAAGTGTGTCAGATTTTCTATGATTCTAGCGCTTGGCGCAATTTAATGAGAGGGTATTTTTAAAAACAAGCGTAGGTTATCATAAATAAAAATGAAATTCTGTTTGTCAATTTGTTGATTTGGGTAGTATACAATTCCACAAAAATGGACCTGTCAGCCTGAAATTTTACACAGATATGTAAAATAATATAGAATAAATGATAGTCCACTTTAAAACTTTGAAACTCCACTTTATTTCCGTTCCCGGAATTTAAGAGATTTTGTATGTTCTCCACGCAGAAAGCTTTACGTAATATTAACCCCTGTAGTGAAAAAAGTGTGTGAAATAAGCATCTTGGTTGCCATGTGTGGCGATTTTGCCGAATAAAATGTTTTAAATTCTTAAAGTAAAAATAAAAGAATAATAATGATTTTTTTAGGTTATTTTTTTAATTATAATATCCTGTGCGCATAAGAAATGAGAGCAGGAATGAAATGTTTTATACGCAAAACAATGAGGATCGAAGATAACCGAGACTAATATGTATTTTTTTTTAGTTTGGCGAAAAAAAAAAATGGCTGCTAGGCCGATTTTTAGAGAGTGAGTTCTAGCGGTTTGCACAGTTTTAGGCTTTTTGGCGCAATTTACTGAGAGCTTAAGGGAATAGCATTTTTGAAAACAAGTGTATAGGTTTTCTTAGAATACAGCATTAAATTTTAACTATCCGTGCAGAAATAATGCAGTTATTAGGGCATTTCAAGCGATGTAGCTTCAGAATTCTCGCCAATTGAGTACATTGATTTAACTTGGGGGAAATCCGCCAAATTTCAGAAAATTGAAATCTTCGCATTTAGTACATCGAGGTAACGATAAATAAAACATGTTATAGTTGATAATTTAAAAAATGCGGCTGTATTAAGGGATTCCACTTTTCAAATAAATGCCTGGCGGTCGAACCATTTCCCATTTTGATTGCTGCTAAGGCAATGCTTCGAATGATTCCCTGAAAAAACTCTTGCAAAATGGCGTATGCTGGCACTTTGGCGAGGCTTAGATTTGAAACTGGATTTTACTTGAGACTGGTATATACGTATAATAAGACTGGTTATAGATAAAAATGAATGTTGGTATGTGTGTAGGAGGTTGAAAAACTCCAGCACCGTTTCACCGATCACCATGAAATTTGGTTCACCTAAGTCTTTTATCATGGAGAAGGTTTTTATGCTATCCGTTTTCCTCTAACTTTTCACTAGGTGGCGCAGCAGAACGTCGAATTCTATTCTGTTTAGCCGTTTGCTATGCGAATATCGTCCAACCAATTTCGATGAAATTTGGTACACGCGAATATTAGAACACGGAGAATATTTTTCACTATCCATTTTTCTGTAACTTGCCACTAAATGGCGCTGCAAAGCATCAACTTCTATACCGTTCGACCGATCGGCATAAATTTTTTTATACTTACACATTTGAGCACGAAGAATATATTCTAACTGCGTTACTTTTGATGTTACTCGCCACTAGATGACACTGCAATGCATTATTATTTTAACTCACCACTAGATGACGCTGCAGCAGGCCAAATTTTTGACCATTCAAACGGTGGCTATGAAAATCAGTATACATAGCTATTTGAACAATGAGAATATTTTGGCGTTATCCATTTTGCTATAACTCGCCACATGACGGCGCTGTAGCAAATCATTACTTTAATTAACCACTAGATGGCCCTGCAGTGTATCACTTCTTGACTGTGCGAATGATCGCTATGAAAATAGGTATACATAGATATTTGAACACGGGGAAGAGTTTGGCACGATCCATTTTCCTATAACTTGACACTAGATGTCGCGTCAACACATGAACTTCAAGACTATTCAGCCGATCGTCATTAAAATTCGTATACATCGATATCTGAATGCGAAGAATATTTTTGCCGTATCCGTTTTGCTAAAACTCGCCACTAGATTGTGCTACGCCGCATCGCCTTCTGCACCGTAAAAACGATTGCCTTGAAATTCAGTATGCATGATTATTGAACACAATATAACGCGATATCCATTTTGCTATATCTCTTTATTACAATAAATAGTAATCACAACAAATATTAATATCAAAAAGTCCATTCATTCCCGTGCGAAGAACGGGTACTTCAGCTAGTATTTATATATAATTCATCACTATTTAGAAGTGCCACAAAACTAGGAAATAAAAATTATTTAAATATTTTAGAGAAAACAATCAAATTATAATTATTACGATTTTAAGTTTCATTAAAATTTAAATCAATCGTTTGGAATCAATTCAGTTTCGATTCAGCTTTTAAAAATTTCCATTTATATAATTTTGAATATTTTGTTTTAAAAAATCTCAATAAAAGGATGTATCTTTCTAGATAGAATAGCCGATATAAAAATTTATTTTAAAAAATGTGATAAAACATATTTATTATCGCACAGCTTTTAAATGTTTTTGCTGTATAATATTCTTAACTCTAAAATGTTTGTACAGTACATGCATTTTGTGAGTTGAACTGCAATCAACCTCAAAAAACCTGCTTGTTTTCTACCGTACACCATTTCCAACGTTCATAGTACGGTTCCGTGCTCGTAGCGTACGCGTACGTGCTCATAGCGTACACCCCATCAAGGGTGCTCGTAGCGTACATATGGTGCTCGCAGCGTACATCTTCCCCGCCACCTGTTTTCGCCACAGTAATAATTGAAAACAAGAAATAAAAAGGCAAATCCGGCTAAATATAGATCTACTTTAGTAGCGGCCATTTTAGTCCACAAAATCTTAGATTTCACTACTACTATTTTTTTTTCAACAAATAAGGTGAAGTTTAAATCAAGTCAAGCAAAAGTCATTGTAAATTTTGTTTTTATTTAAGGAACTGTTTTACGGCCGATTCCCAATTATAACGAAGTGTTTAAAATAAAAAATTGTATCTAGCGGTATAAATTTCAGAATTTCTTTTAGCATGTTCGAGTAGAGCTTCAAATATTAAAAACAGTGCTGGCTATAAAACATTAAAGTAAAGCAAAAGGTATCTCAGATCCCCCTCCCCCCCCAAAAAAAAAAAGAAAAAGAAAGGTGTTCTTGCAATTGCAATATGAATGAGGAGAGGGAATGGGTTAGGGGAAAACATTGGTTAGCTCAAAATTCATTTTATATATATATTTATATATATATATATATATATATATATATATATATATATATATTTTTTTTTTTTTTTTTTTTCTCACATAACCCATAAGACTATTGCGCATTATTAGATTCATGAAAGTCTCAGACAGTACATTACAAAAATGTTAAATATTTGTTAATATCGGTGTAGTGGCGGACTCTTTCAAGTACCAAGGAAGGGATGATATGATATAATATTAATTATTAATAAAAATAATGAATATATTAATCATTTTATAATAACTTGTTTAACAAATGTAGTTAACGGAGTAACAACTGAATAATTAATAAAGTAATAATTGACAGTAATAATGCGTGATTCTGAATTTCCTATGCAGAATTATTTTTCACTTTCTTTTTCAAAATCCTGGGATGGATCTTCCCCCCCCCCCCCCCGTAAAACCGCCAATGACTGTACACTTTTACATTTTCTTCTTTCTTATAGCTTGACTTTCATCCGAGAAAGCAGCAAGACGAAGGTATTTATAGAGATAGAAAAATTAATAGTTTAAATAGCAATATATTTTAAAATGATGCTTTTTTATCATTTTAAGAGGTTTCTAGTATAATACATTATGTACACAGATTGCTTACACACCTTTAAACAAGAGAACAACACTGTTAAAAAATCAGTATGTCCAAAATCCTCATTGCTTTCAATAGGATGACCAGCAACTCAATTTTCTTGCTAAAGAAGGTGGTTTTTTCCCCCCTATATATTATTGTTTTCTAATCTACGATTTTTTGGACTAAAATGGCCGCTACTAAAGTAGGTCTACATTTAGTCGGATTTGCTGTGGTGAAAACGAAAACAGGTGGCGGGGGAGATGTACGCTACGAGCACCGTATGTACGCTACAAGCACCCTTAATGGGGTGTACGCTATGAGCACGTACGCTACGAGCACGACACCCATAGTACCTTCTGTTGGAGGAATCTTCCCTTTTTTCCAGGAAAAAGAAGGGAAGATCTCCTTTCCTCCCTTTAATGATCTTCATGACCTTGACATGTGGCTTGACCGATCTTTTTGTCGGTATTTTAATGTTTGGGGGGGGGGGCAGAGCCTGATCATAGGTAGTCGGGACCCCGGGGCAAGAGGTTATTTTGGGGCCCCTTCTATCACAAGCATTTTAACTTATTTTTGTTTGCTGTTGCATTTTCCCGACATAAAAATAAAATATTTTTAAAGAATACTAAACTTGAATTAAAAATTACCTATTTATTTATACTTATTTATAGAACAAGACTATGTATTTAAAAGTGATTTTAATATTTTTTTTAGTCCGTTTGTATTATTAGCGCATGGGTGCGCTCATTCAAGGAATGGCAATTACGAGGCAAGGGAGCAAAGTTTTTCACTCCAAAAAATTTTCTTGATACATCAATAAGTTCGAAATTTTCTTTCCTTCATCACGAAATAAAAAATGTTAACTAATAGATATTTTGTGATGAGCATATATATGGCCATACCATATGTTTTCAAAAATTCCTAACTTCTTGTTTATTCACCCATGAGTCTTGAAGACCATTGAATTAGAAGAACAGAAAATGATTCTCTTAAGTCCATCTATTGTTAAAAATTATGCTATAGATATTACAAAGGAAATTTAGTTGAGATATTTGGGGGCCCTTATTTTTCAGGGGCACCCGGCCTATTGCCCCGTATGCCCGTGTGATAATCAGGCTCTGGGGGGGGGGGCATTCAGAGTATGAAACACTTTAGTGTAAAACTGATACAATAAAAAATTCCCTTCACCAAAAGCTAGGGGGTAATGGGGCTACTGTGCATACTGTGTACTTATAAATCAGACAACTGTCCTTGGAAAATTACCTGAATGTCAATTTTCAATAGAGATAAATACAAAATACATGAATGTACCTCTGTTTGGGTTATACCCCAACTGATCGAATCACAAAAAATCGAAAACCAATTAACGGTCATTAACCATTGTGTGCTTTGGGTCTAGGAGAGTCGAGAATTAGGGGTTGTATTACTATTTACTATTATTGTATCCTGCTCTAATCCCCGATTATCTTCTGTCTTCGACAGATGGTTATAGCCCAACTCATCGAATCTCCAGGAGAGGGGGAACAGGTCGCGCTTTCGTCAATTTCATTACCTATTTTTCGAATAAAATGTTCCAGAATATTTTTGTATTTATTATCCTAATGTCAAGCATTTATTTATAGTAGCATGGCCAAATTTTGCAGCTGGTTAATTTTTAGTTTTTCATGTTAGATACATTTTTAAGCAATAGTTTATTTATATCTACTGTTTTCTACGGGATGAGGCCTAATAAAGGGCCCCGTAAAAAAAAAATAATAAATAAATAAATAAAATCAAAAATTAAAATATCTGTTTTTTTAGGAAAAAACCCTCAACCTGGTGTGTACTAGATTTTTTTTTAATTAAATCTTTGAAATGTTAGAGTCTGAGATGGGTCCCCTGCAAATAATAATAATAATAACAATAATAATTAATCAAAAAAATTAAAGACGTTCTATGAAGCAACTTATGCTTAAAAACAGTAAGGTAACTTTAAACCGTGTTTTCTCAAAAAGCATTTTTAATGAATTGTCTATAACAGGACCAAATTTCTCTAAAAAGTTGTAACTGGTGTTAATATACCGTGTTCACTCGCGTAATAGCACTTTTTGTGTCAATTTTTCATGGGGAAATTTAGGTGCGACTATTGTGAGGGGAAATCTACAACACAATATTGTTCACTCTAATGCTAAAACATTACTGGTGTTATAATAAAATTACTATTTTACCAAATGCTTCCAGATTATTGCAGTACATTAAATAATCTTTTCCACAGTTGCACACAAAAAAGAGCTATATTTCCACACTAATATTTTTACATACATATACATATATGAAGGTCAAATATACGGGACTGCGACTTTTATGCCGATAAAACATTTTGACGATTTTTTTCTGCTTTAAAACGGGGGTGCGACTAATTATGCAAGGGTGACTATTACGTGAGTAAACATGGTATATAGAATGAACTAATATTAAACCTGGATGAGAAAAAAAAATGAAATTTTTACAAACATATGTATAGTAATATATTGTAACAAACACAAATATGTAATCATCTTTTAAATTATAATTGGAAATCAAATTTAAAAATGCTAAATATATATTTAAATTTTGAAGTTAATAATATTTTATTACTGAATTTGCAACATTAAGTATGTTCAACAGTAAGTATATGTGCATTTTAAATTTCATTTATCCTGCGGATAAGGCAATGCTCCGTTAAAAAAAAAAAAAAAAAAATAAAAAAATAATAAGACACTTCCCCCCCCCCTCAAAAATCTATGAATAGAAGTTTTATCTCGAGATTTAAAATATGTCATAGTGTATCATTAAAGAAAAAAAAAGTAATTATGCTACTACTATTAATTTGATGATAAAATGTAAAATAGCAAGTACCTAAAATACGTGTACATTTGCTTCTTAATCCATCGAATCCCCTGTAATTTTTGTGGCGGATCACACTTTCAACCCCATTATTGATGATAAATGACAGCTACTCCGTGACAGCTGGACACGACCCGAAGGCAGCTTTGGAAACACGACCGCGAGGGGGGGGGGGCAGCTAGGGTCAGGGTCAACGAAGGAAAAGGAGATAACACATTTACATTTTGGATTTTTACTAGGTCCCCAACCTAATGAGACATCTGTTTCTAATTCATTCGACGAGTTGGGATTAGGTGAAATAGCCCGTTCCCTCTGTTTGCGCCCTTTTGGGTGCCCCCTCCTTCCTTACATTTTTGATTTCACGCCCCCCCCCCCCCCACCCTCACTCATCTAAAAAATAACCCCTTCAATGTTGTGCGCTTTTTTCCGACCACCTACCTATGGGTACATATTTACATATTAATAAAATTTAAACTTTAAATTTATTAGTACTTATTTAATGGGGATTGACTGTCATATGGAAGATAAGAGATGGTACTTAAAAATGTAGGGTACCCAATTTCGAAACGACTTGCCTTTTATTTTATTGCATTGCAGTACGATCAGCGATCCTTGTTCTTGTTTAGCAAAACAATATAGTTAATTTGATTTATTGGTAATTGTATAATATCTTTTTTTTTTTTTCTGAAGAAGTATATGTGCGTGGGAAAATGGAGGAGGATATCTTAGTCCGTTCTCATAATGGCTGAACTCTACAAGTACATAACCGATAACATTTATGCAAAACAGATCATACAATACTTTTATGAATATTTCGCAGTGCCAAACTTTCTTTGGTCATTTGATAATAAAATGAATGAATACATTGTATTGTGTATTTAAGGCAAACACTACACGTGAGGTATCTGCCTAGGGGATGCCCTGGGTGGAGAACTTTCTAAGGGGTTCAAACGCGTATTCACGTGACATCTAGAGAAAACCGCCCAAAGCTCCAGATCGACAGCCGCGCAGTAGGCCAGAACCCTGGAATAAATGGTGACGATATTGATGATACTGAATTCTCAGAACCAATTTTTGATGTTTTAAATGTATAAATAGAAAAAATGGAATGATAATTACTTAAATACAAGTGCTATAAATTGTATAAAATAACGTCACTGTTTAGTTAATATTTTGCTTAATATTCTTTAAATATGAAAATTTGTCTAATAGAATACTTACTCATTTACCATTTACCGTCATAGGACATAGTGCTCATAAAACTTACAAAAGAAAAATGTTATGGGAATGTATTGTATTAGGGGAAACATTTTTAAAATTTGCTTAAATGTGTACAACTGTACTTGTAGCTCGCGCAATGCAAAGTGACTAAGAAAGTTTAATATCTAAAATGCACTAGGCTTATAAATATTTAAAATTAAAAATTATTCATTTTATGTCCTGACCCTTTTTTATATTTTTAAACTCGACACTAATTTGTTCAATTAAATAAGCGCAAAAATATTATATGCTTAGCACACAAAAGGTCACTGTGAAAATTATATTTGAGGTATGTTACAGCACTCCAAAAACATTTATACATGGACATGGTTGCAAAAAATAAAATGAAATACATATAAATAAATAAGCTAATTTATATCGCCTTCATTTTAGATTTTCTCTTTCCAATGTTTAGCGTAAAGAAGGGAAAAAAATAATAAATAAAATAATTATTCTTCGAAAAGCTAAACATGTTCAATTGCATGATTAGTTGAAAAAGTTGAATATATGGAGCAGAATATAATATTTCTGTGCTTTTTATTGACTTTATTATATTTATGTTACTTTCGTGTAGGGCCTTATTATCGAATAGGCAAATTGGGACATTGCCCAGGACCCCCGACTCGAAAGAGCCCCCAATTTAAAATGTTGTTCTGAAATATTCTTTTTTATATCAAAATTTTATGTAAAATAAAACAAATTTCATAGATGGGGGCCGCCAAATCCATCAGTGTCCGAGGCCCCTGTTGGTCATAATCAGGCCCTGCTTTCTTGAGGTACTATACATCTTTAGAATCGTATTTGTTTGCATGATTAAATTTATTTTAAGAAAACGAACAAGGCGGGAGGAGCCCTTCCCCCTTATGTAAAAGTTAATTACATTTTATTAAACCAAAGCTTTATATATATGTGCAAACTTGAAGTATGTTTAAAAAAATAATACTTTACATAAAAATATATGTAAAAGCCATTTTAAAAAAATAATAAGCAAAACTAACAAGCGAAGATTATTTCCGATGAATTTGACGATCGTTAAAATTGATATTTTTACATACATTCATTTGATATTTTTACATACGTATAAAATAACGACATATTTTAATGCAATTCTATTTCCAGTCGTAAAACCTGTCGGAAACTTAAGATGCCTTTATTGCAAAGCTTACACTGAATTTCAGACCAAAGCTTTAATATAAATTTTAAAAATAAAAATTGCGGATGAAATTCGTGTTCTTTGGTCTAAATAAACATACAATTTTAAATAAAGTATTGGTGAATTATTAGTATAACATTTAAATATAGATGGCAGCACTACAGGACGGGCCGAATAGCCTGTAACTATCGGCACCGGCCGGTCCGAATAGCCACTCTGGGGCCGGCCCGGCCAGCCTGTAACTATAGGCACCGCCCGGTCCGAATAGCCAAGCCACCAAAGAATATAAATAACCACTGCGTAGCCACTCTGTCAAACAACAGAGGGAACTGAAAAAAGATGCCTTGCCTGGCAATGCTTGCCGTTTTGAAATAGTTGCATTTCTGACTATGAGGCAGCGCTGCCAACCGTGAGTTGAGATCGGTACAACAACTTGAACGGTTTGAGTCAGTCAGTTGAATGCGGAGCTTATTACATGAGGTACGTGAGCTTGAAATGTTTGTCAACAGTCGGTAAATTTATGTTATTTCTATTAAAAAGTTTTTTTTCTTTTCTTTTCCTTATAGTCGTAATAACAAATATGCTGATATTATACTATCCATTTTTGTAATCTAAAATTATGTACTTCAGTCTACCAATACAGTGATTAATCGTATTTTGATTCAATCGCGTATAATGAATAAAATCAAACTGCTTGGTCTTAGAACCTTTTCAAATATGAAATTTCCTTGTTTAAGTAGTCCTGTCTAAAATAATTACAGCAGTATTAACTAAATATCTTTCAAAAACAATAATTCTATGTAATGCCTAATGTGTAGTATAGATATTTAGGATTCAACTATTTAGTTAACTTCTTTTTTAATATTGCTGATGCTTCCCACTCTTGATAATTGTTAGCATGGAAATATAATACTAAAAAGAAAATGAAATAGTGATTTTATGTGGTACTTTAATTTTTCTTTGATTACTTAAATTTATAAGTAGAAGATCATAGAAGAATTAAATGTAAAAATTTCTTGTCGATTTCTGTAGAGTGGTAACGTAGAAGTAATTTGATAATGTAGAATGATATGGGTCATTCCACACTATCAAATTACTTCTACGTTAATTTGCCTCACAATTTTGAAATCTTTTAAAATAAAAAATTAAGTGTAATACGTCATTTTAAAGCTTAAAATCTCTTCTGTTAAAGCTTACCAAAAAAAAAAAAAACTTAATTTTTAGCTACAAAAATTGCAGAATTTTGTTTACAGGCATACAGGAAAATGTGTTAAGTATGAGACTATATTTAACTATTGCTCAAAAAATATTTTACTTCAAAGTTCCCATGTTTCATAAAACCTTTTCAGTAGTAATATTATGTGAAATAGAAAGGAAAAAATAATACTATTTTATCATTAACTTTTAATGATTAATTTCTTTTTGTCCCGTATGAAACAATTTTGAGCTTATTTTTAATTTTTTAACTATTAATATTGATGACAACTGAAACATTTTTTCCTTCTCTTCAACTAGTGAATCAGCTTCCTAAATTATTATGTACAGAACAAATCTGTTATGTACAGGGCACAATTGGCTGCACTAAGAGGGAAAACAAAAATTACAAGTGAACACAAATAGTTAATTATAGCTATCATTGATGAAGTCATAGCTTTCTTGAAGTATTGAAATATCATTTTAAGCATTCAGTTGATTTTCACCAGAAAGCAAAGATACAATCGTGATCATTCATTGTACAGTAGCATTTTAAATACATATTTAACTCAAAAAATATTTAAATTAATAAAAAATCCTTATTAGAGAATCAACACTATGACCTCTATTTCTACAGAGAGTGAGAAAACATTTATCTGAAAAGAAAAAATGGTAGGACGCTTGCAGGGCTGATAAAGTTAACTATCCATAAAAGAGAGTAGATTAGCATATCAAGTGTGAAACTGGATAAGTAAAAAAAAAGGCCAAACAACTAAGAAGATTTTTTTTCTTCTTAGTTGTTGGGCCTTTTTTAATGACTGATGTGGACTGAAACTGTGATAAATCTGATGTGGACACAACAACTTCCTTACATGTCTATTAAATCAAAAATATTTTCAGTGCACTTCAAACTTATTTTGTTTGAAAAAGATAAACTACTGCAATAATAATTTAAAAGCAAAAGGACGGATAGTATAAAATCGTTAAAATCCGTTTGTAGCACTTTCGGTGGCAGCCACCACCTTCTTCAGCTCAGGTCTTAATTCCGAATGCCCAGCTCTCTTCCTCAGCAAGGCGTTCCACCCAGGATCTATCTGCACATGCCTCATATCATTTATAGCGCCATCTGTGGTTATAATCTGTAAGGCCTCCATGTTTAGGGCATAATAACTATTTTTGTAATTGGCAGAGGCGCAGACAGCCAAGTCGGGGCCCCGGGGATAAAATCTTTGCGGTCCCTTTGCTATCCAGAAATCCTTTTGATGTCGTATTAGATCAATCATGTATACCTTATTAAAATTATTTATCATTTAAAGAAACTTTAAATTAATAGTAATTGTGAAATTATTAATAGAATTAAAAGTATTAATTTAAAACAGTATTATACTTTAATAAACATCCATGCTCTAAAAAATACCAACATTTTGTTTTGAAGGTTTCGTCACCTCCATAGAGAAACTGTATTTGAAACGTTAACATTTTTGCATGGCATGTTTCCACAGTTAATATTTTTATTCATACTTCCATGCAAGCAGGCAGCCAATAAAGTGGAAATTTCAAAATTTGTTATTGAAAGTCTTGATCTTTAACATTTTGTTAAGGAAAATTCAAATTTTCGGAGGCTGGGTGGGCCCAAAATCTCTCCTATGTGTATACCCTTTCTTCTACTATTTAACAATGTGTCTCGGGGAAAAAAATGATTTCTTGTTAAATAAATCCTTTCTACTTTTAGTCATGGCAAACCGTTGAATAACACCGTCAATGTTTACTTTTCTTGCAAAAGAAGACTCTATCACTAACATTCCTCGCTTTTGTCAAGTGGGTGGTTTATGCTCTAGCTGGCTTTTTGTAATTTCATTCAAAAATTAATTTGAAACATCCGGGGACATAATATGAATTCGGACTATTTTTTTCACAAAATTGACAACACGCAATTAAGTATCATATAAACAGCAAAAGTGGGGGCCCTTCACAAGCTGAGGCCCTGAGGATTTTTCCCCTGCTCCCCCTCCCTCTCTGCGCCACTGGTAATTGGTGAGTTTTTGGCTATTGTTAAAGTTGATTTCTATGGGGTGTTCTTGGGCTATTTTTGCGAGGGCAGTAGTGGTTTTATTGAATTTAATGTCATTGTGGTGTTCCTTTTTCGGTCTTTGATTTTCCGTTTCATCATACCAATATAGCAGCCTGGTTTATTAGTACTGCAATAATGCTAAGGTTTGGCAATTTCTAGTCAAATATTTGAGATATCGCCAAGCTGGGCTCAATTTGAAAGATTTGTTTTTGGCACTTAATTGGGCGATATTTTGCTAAAAGCCAACAAGCTTGCGATAGTTAGCAAGATTTTGGACACTAGCAAAAAATAGTGATAATATATAAGTAAAAGCTCGACTATCCGGAAAGCACGGGAAGCGTTGAATGACGGATAAGTGAAAATTCCAGATAGTTGAGCTTGTTGTGCATGTGCATACTGCTCAATTTTTATTTATGCAGTTTTGTAACAAAGTTTTAATTGAATTTATGCTAATGCATGTTTATATTGCAGAGTTTAAAGACATTACAAGACTTTTATTATAATATGTCCTTGCATCCTTGGTAAGATTAATAATAAATTAAGTAATAACACCTGCCGATTTTCAAAGCTTAAAAGCTTTACACTAAGAGAGTGATAAAATAATAATAATAAATCTAGTGTTCCTGTCCCCCTCTCCTCCTTCCTCTTCAGTTTCTGTTCAGAGATAACATAGTCAAATCATTGGAATGTCTAAGCCAGAAAGTAAGTCATGAATCACTACATTTAAATAATCTGCAATCAGCATTTCTGCTATGTGATTATTTTAGCACAAAGGATGAAACATATTCTGTATTAATCATTAAAAAAAATAAATAAAAGAACTTTTTGAGAATAATATAAACATATTGCTATAGTAATAAACAGTATGATCACGGTTTTATCTCCTTGTCGTCCCATCTCCTTGTCATCCCGTCCCTTCTGTACTTGCAGACGCAACAGTGAAATGTTGTGTTTTTGTATTTTGTAATCATTTTGGCTGTTTGCCTTTCATATTTTTAAACACACCATTGTAATTTATGGAAATATTAGTATTCTCTGGTAATTGGAAATTTGCACCTGTTGCACCGAACTGTTTGGACAGCTGGAGATGGGGGGTCACCGTACTAATCAATCTTTTGAGAAGACACAAAAAAGAAAAAGAGGGAAGCTGAAATTTTTCCAGTTATTTGGATGCCGGATAATCGAGCTTTTACTGTACTCATATAGTGAAATATACACTCAGTCAAATGTAATAAAAAAAAAAGTTGCACAGTTAGATGTTACTATAGCTCTAAATACAAAATTTCAGCATTCTATGGTTAAAAGTTTAAAGTTATGCAAAATGCATTTTTTTTTTTTTTTTTTTTTTTAATTGCCAAATGTGGCGATATTTCGGCAGAACTCACCAAGGTCAATGACAAATGGCGAGATTTTGGGCATGGAGCAAACAATGACTGACTACAGAATATATTGAAGATGCCCATAGACATTAATGTATTCAGGGTTTCTACAGACCTGGAAAGTCAGGGAAATCGGAAAAAAAATTACGGAAAATGGAAGAAAAGTCAGATTTCATGATGAAATTCAGTTTATTAGTTACAGTTTGGACTAAAAAAGTAACTCTTTACAAAATCTTTTTTTTTTTTTTTTTTTTTTTTAAGAAAGAAAAATAGAGTTTGAAATGAAAGAGCTGGACCAGAAAAAAGATGCAAATAAAACTTGAAGCAGAAACAGGAAGGAAAACAGTGTTCACTCATGGATTAGGATGACCATTCAAACATTATTTAAAATGGTAGAGGATAGTTGGAATATGCTTTGCAAAGGTTGTAAAACAGTTTTAGTAGGTGATTTTAACCTTTTTGCTCCGGTTCACACATGAGGATTTTTGTACCAGAAAGCGGCGGAATCTATAAGATTTCATTCCCCTACTTCCCAGCTGAAGAGCACGCCTTGCCTTTTGTTTGGTAGGTGGGGGGCAAATATCACTGACCACAAAAGTCCGCAAACAAAATACAAATCTGTATGCTCAATGCCGGTCAATTCACTACCACTTTCTCCCCAGTCAATTATCTACTAACACGCCTGACTCTCCCACAGCATAAGAAAAGAAATTTCTAGAGACGGGAATCTCTTATCCATCTTCCATGAAGGGTGAATGGATTTCCTGTCAAAAGAGGGGAAAGAAGTCCTTGGTAAGGCATTTGTACCAGCGCCGTTCTTCAGTCAGATTTATTTTTTGGTACAACTGTTGTACCGCTGGAATCAGAAGGTTAATATAGATTTCTATTCCAAAGATGTGTTTTATGGAACAAGAAAGAGTTGATTCCTATTTTAACGCCCCCACTGTTGCCAACCTAAAAAATTGCTGCACTTTAGCAAGCTTTGCAGTCATGGGTCTCTAGGAGTTATGAACAAGTTTCAATACTCCCAAAAGAACTAAATGAAAACTAAAGTGAACAAATTAGCGATAAATGCACCAGTTAAGGAATTTGAAGACACTTAATTATTAAAACTACATTAATTGGCAACCCAAAATAAATAAATAAGTAACGGAATGTAGTCCCAAATCACCATTTTAATTCTAAGTTACGGTTGCCACATAAATACAAAAATTCGTCATGCTAACTGTATATTTAATTATTGCCACCTTCGCAAGAGTTGGAGCGTTAAAGTAGGAATCTCAACCCAAGAAAGACAAACATGACACACTCATGGATTATGATGCACATTCAAAACAATATTTAAAACGGTGAAGTATACTTGGAATATACTTTTCGAAGATTGTAAAATAGTTTTAGTAGGCAATTTTAAGATAGATTTCGATTCCAAAGATGGGTTTTTTGAAACAGGGAAGCAAAATATGGCACAGTCACAATTTCGAAGTGGGTTTTATGGAACAAGGAAGAAAAATACAGCACACTCATCAATAATGATACACTTTCTAGCTTAATGGAATAAGGAAGAAAAATAGGGATGGCACATAAATTATGATACGCTTTTAATATATAGCACTTTAGTGCATATTTAAAATTTGAAAGTGTTTCAGATTTTCTTACATTTTTTTTTTTCCAGTTTCTTTTCTAAACTTAGAAATAGTTTTAAAATGTCATGTGTCGTTTATGAGCATATCTTATCTAGTTGAAATATGTTTAATCTTTAAATTATTATAAGGCATTCTTTTTGTTGTGGTGTCAAATTATTATTTTTTTGTATATTGTATATTTATCATTGGATGTTTAGAAGAAAAAGGTAAAATGAATAACTTCTAAAAGAAACAAAGTAGCACTGGAAATAAGTGGAATATGAAGTCCACAAAACCACGCAAGATAAAAAGTCAGGGGAAAATATAGTAGAAGTCAGGGAAACAGAAGCTTTGAAATCTGTAGAAACCCTGGTATTGAAATTCTTTTGGTGGTCCTGTAAATAAACTGTCCTGTAGATTAGAACCAAAAATCGAGATACACAACTAGATGTTATAACAATCTTATATATGGAATTTCAACAATCTACGACTAATATTTGAATTGTTGTGCAGTAACCCCTCGTTATATCACGCTTGTTGGGAGACAAGAAAAATGCGTAATATATTCGAGGGTGCGATATAACAGGCGGAGATGAGAGAGGGGTAATAGGATAAAACTTTAGTTTTATGAACATATGCTTTTAAAATATGATAAAATTAATATTACATGTACTGTAATAAAAGATAAGCTCTTAAACTATAAAAATAGGAGTTTAATATTTTATTTATATTTTATGTACAAATACAAGCATTTTTTATTTAGATTTTATGTACAAATCCGTATTTCATTTCCTGACGGAAAAATGATCAATAGTCATTTGATTTGATTTTAATCTCATATCCTGCTTTTCAACAAAGGAGTGAAAATTAATTAACATTATACTGAAAATTAATTGTACGTAACTTATGTGATAGAAGATGCATTTTTCAAATGTACTGTGTGCTTCTCAAGTTAAGTAACAAAGCAAAAGTGTACAGAAAAAAATAGGGAGACATAGAAAAAGCGCAATATATCCGAATACACGATATAACGAGGGGTTACTGTATTTATATTTTTTAATGAGTGCATTATTAAATTAAGTCTGTTTTTTCTTCCAATTTTATTAGATTTTATGTATGTTTGTGTGTATTTTGTATAATGTATTCTTTTTAAATTTGTAGGGTCATAAATTTGTTTAGTGTGTTGTCTTATGATTCCCCTAAAAGGATCTTAATTTGCCAGCAACCTGCATAATTACTAACTGCTTGAGTATTGCAAGATTTAACTTGGAGAATCACACGTAAAGCAGTAGTATCAAATTATTAAAAAATTGTGAGTATTTTTTTCTATCATCTGTTTGTTTTGCACTCAAATGTGTGGTAAATGACTTTTATCTAAACTCGTTTGCTCTTTTTATTGTTGATAACTTAGTTTATAACACTCTTTTATCCTTATTTAGTAAAATCCCAACATAACAAACATTATTCAGGGCTTCCTAAAACAAAATTTTCATTAAAATTATGACTTTCTGATGTACACCTTCAAGACTGTAATAAGCATTATCATTTGTTGTTCTGGACAAATTTTGCATATTTATTCATCAAACTCCCTCCCTATTTGTATCAACCTTAATAAAATTTTAAGAGTTTCTAAGCATATCCCAGTTTTATGCCTGATTATTTTTACAGACATTTTAGACCAAGGGTAGATGCAGACAAAAATTGAGTCCTTTTTGCAGCCCCTTCACAAAATTAAAATTGATTAAAACAGTCCCGCTTTACAAAAATACAATCTATTTAAATGATCCTTTATTGGCATTTTAATCTACATTTTAATATAGTTTATCAATTATTTTAACAAAAAAGTTACTTTTATTAAAAATTGGTATGAAAATTCACAAAAATAAGTGTTGAAGTTTACAAAATATTGAAATTCACAAAAATAAGCAATTTTCACAAAAAATGAGACCCTGAAATAGTGCCTGGATCAACCCCTGTAGACAGATTATCACGGATGAATAAAATAATTCTATTAAAAGAAAGTCATAGTGCAAAGTCAGTCATAATAAAATTTAATAAATTTTTTAGAATTATAAATTTGATGATTGTTACCAATTCATTAAACTGAGATTTTACTGTACTATTTGCTTTACTACTTTTATCTCAATATTCTTATTTGATTTTTATAGCAAGAGAAATATAGATTTTAATTACTGTGTATCAGTGTTTTATATTATTAAAAAAAAGTCATAAATAAAACACTTGCCAACTTTACTGGATTTTAATGTTTTCTTTTTATCTTATTTTAAAATTGAATTTCCTGCCATTTTGCTTGAATTAGATATTAAGAACTTCAATTTGTGTGAAATTAGTTCAATACTAGTGTACAGATTGGTTATACACCCCCCCCCCCCAACGCACACACACACACACACACATTAATAGTTATCCTAAATCCTGAATTTAGTTAAATGCCATTTGATGGCTTCTTCAATTGGAGAATGTGAGACTTTTCAGACTTTTTGAGTTTTTTGTCAGTTTAAAAATAATCTCAACATTTCCAAGCTTTTATGTTAGTGAAAATTGTATCTCCCCCCTTTCTGAGTTTCAAATACCAAGCATGGACAGTAAAGAAGAAAATATTCAATTTCAAATATTAGAATACGTTTTATTTATTTTTTAAAACCATACAAATATTAGATGTACATTGAAATTTAATCTAATTTATAAAATGTATATATTGTGGTGTAGACCAGTGTTGTCAGATCATGCAATTTTTCTCAAATTTTGCTACTTTTGGAATTGACTTTGAAAATCTTAAGTATGCATCAAAATTTTATTTATTTACTTTTAAATTATGATTTTGGAATTTTCATTGCCTTTCTGGCAATATGGGTTGACAAAGCAACTGTATCAAATTATTCCTGTTGATGAATTATTAGTGTTAGTTTGTTGTTTTATCTGAATGTGTTGTTTCTATTAATTTATTTGGACTTTGGTAGTTGATCATTCATTTCCTTTTGGCTGGATCTGTCTTGTCTGCTGTCTTCATGTCATTATTTGGGGTATTAATATCTAAGGCTTTAGCTATGGGCTAGCAGGGCTGACCTCCTGCAAGGGCACAAGCAGAAGAAGGGGTGCAAAATCAGCTGGATCACGAGAGGTTTAAATAGAATTTTACTATTTTAGGTTTGTTTTTTGAAAATATCATATCTGTAGGTGATGATAGATAGGATTTTTTTTAAGTACAATGGTTTTGGCACTGGTGAAGAATCCTTAAGTTGTTGTTCAAGGTGTATGGGATGGACACAGTTAGGACTCTTCTGGAAGGGTTGCAAAATCACATAGCTTCATTTCTATTCCCACCACATTTTATACAGAAAGATTTCACAAGTGCTCTCACTTAGGTATCACTCTACATTTGGAAAAGTGTATTTCTAAAATTCAAATTGAGTATGTCCTGATGGGAATGTGATTTGTGAAGATATGTGGGATCTCTTTGAAAATGCATTTTGCAGAATCTTGCCGTACTCTGATGAGCCCTTCTTGAGTAACTTAGACAAATTTCTCTGTGTAGTGTACATATTGCCTTGTGTCTGTTCTGTGGTGAAATCAACATTAGTAAATTGCAAAACATGAGTTTGATTGAGCAAAGTGACTCAGTTCAAAATAGTTTTCTAAAATTCATTCAGTCTCAAAATTTGGAATGTGGCTTGTAAAAGTTAAAGATAGTAAAAACAAAAGCTTACTATCGTTTTATGTTTAATCGGTAAAAAATTTTGTTTTGCTTATGTTTAGAAAAAATTAAATCCTAGTACAAACAAATTAGAGTAATAGTAACATCACTTATTTACAATATTGTCTTCACAATATTGTCAATTCACTGGATGGCATATACTGTATTAAAAAGAAATACACTTTAATAAAGATGTTTGTTCATTCTATTATAATATAATAAATGAGATGGATAGTTTTCAAGTTGGTAGGTGTACAAATTATGTTCACATATCTATTCACAGTTATTAGTAATTATTTATTTTTTTTTTAATTTAAAGAAGTTTTTGTTAGTTGAACTTTGCACATAATTATGACTTCTGTAGCAACTGAGAACATCAAACAATTTGAAAATTTGTAGATACATTAAAACATTAATTATACTTTTAATAAAATTTCTCAAACATTTTATTTAAAAAATCTTTCTTTAACTTAATAAAGTTGTCACTTTAATTTTTAGAATTTATAAATTTCATTTCAATCTTTTCAGAAAACTTTTCCTGTTTATGTAAAATTGATGACACACAACCTGGCAACCCCTGTCACCACCAGAACAATATACATGTGTTCTGATTGTGATTTTTTTAGTGGATATTTACATGTTTTGAAAACACATAAAAGACGTTGCATTGAAAGTATGTATGTAAAAGCACATTTATGTATTATGCGAGTATTAATTAGGTATCTTGGTTTGTTATAATGCTTGAAACTAATTTTTTTAAAAGTTAAAATAGTTAAAACATTGTTTAAACTGCTTGCATCAAAAACTTTCCACCTCTTATTAAAATAAATCTGATTAGTATTTTGTGAAATTTCATTAATACAAGATACCTGATTGAGTTTGCATAGTTTTTAAAAGATATTTTTGATTATGGGCTGTATGTGAGTATAAGAAATTGCACAAATAAACTTACACAAGAATTAAACAATGCATTACATAAACAAGGATTTAATGTAAAATAACTTTAAAGTGCATCCTGATGGCAAAACAGGATGTGTAGAGCCTTGTCTGTCTGACTAGTTTACATAGTTTACAGGGGCTTAAGTACTTCTGCTTTACAGCATTTTGTACTACTCCCAAATCCAAATTAGATCGATAGCGTTAGTACCTGCCAAGACTGTTCATTTCTTTCACAGACTCCTAAACAGTTCATTTCTACCTCATTCAGGAGCTGATAGATGGTAGCACTCCCGATCGTGTGGGGGGCTTCTTGATTTTGAAGCAAATACCAAGCAGAAAACCCCCAAGGCTTAGCTTTGCGACCCCCAGAGGTATTGTTTTATATGGGAACTTGGAGGAAATTTCGACAATGACCTATTTTATTTACCCCAGTCACCATTATCGAGCACGGCAGTCTTTGGTTGGTCCCAGGATCAAACTCACAACCTCTTGGCTGCAAGACTGTCGCCTCTTGCAACTGGGTTACTGCGGCCTTCGTGTAGTCTTAAGAAGTGCTTATTTAAAAAAAAATGCTTTTAAGCACTTTTAAGGGTTTTTATTTTTTACATTAACTTCATTACATAACTTCTAGAAAGAATATTTTACATAGACAAAGCGGTATCACATAGTAGTATGTAGGCACAAATGTTGTTTTCATGTATCTGTTAACATTCACTTTGGGAAAAGTGCTTGTCTAGTTTCTTTACTGAGTTTTTTAAGCTGCCTAAAAAGTTCTATGAATAAAATAAAATAGAATTTCTGAACTATTATTTTTAATCAAGTGTTTTCATAAAGTGCTTTCTATTTAATTTTGACAAACTGGGATTTAAAAGTCAGCTATTACTTTAACGATATTCCAAAGGGATTATTAACAGATATATGAAGATAATCGTTTGAGACCCCAGGGGCGTAGCCAGTGGGGGAGGGATATCGGGATATATCCCCCCCCAAAATTTTTGGATTAGTGATGAAATTCCGTCTATTTATACACATATAAGTTCATCTCCTCCCCCCCCCCCCCCCGAAATTTTTTCCTGGCTATGTGCCTGTGAGACCCCACATTACTTAGTAGTGATTCCAATTCATCATTGAGGAATCTGCTTCTTCCCAAACAGAAGTCTTCCCCGTGACTTTAGAATCATTCTGTATAGAATTTATACTTGCAGATTATTTTAATTTTCTTATGTGCTTCTTAGTAAACTTTCACAAATTTTGTTTTATTATTATTATTGTTGGTTTTTTTTTTGGGGGGGGGGATATCATTTAGATTTTGTTGTACTGTAATTTTCAATTCAATTACTTGATCTCCTTTTTGTAAGCAAGGTTTATGTTCTTTTTCTCTCATTTGTAGTTGAAAGTGATGATTTGTACATTAAAAAGTGTCTTAAGCCTCTTGTCCAAATGCAGATGCAGCAATTTTAAAAAGAGGTTTTCTTTCTTCTATTTGTGTAGTTTTGTCCCAATTCATGATGATATAGTTAACCCGTAATCCACTTCTGTTAGCTTCTTGCAGTTTTTTGGTAGAAAGCGAGTATAGCAGTATAAACAGGCAGTCATTTTTGTATTGTGTGTGATTTATTCTTGAACTAAAAGGAAATAATAAGGGTGGCAGCTTATTGGGAATGTTTTAATGAGGGTCTACTGTAATTCCCGGTAGCAGAATTTTCTGTATCAATCTGCAGTCTCAGGATCACAACCTAAAATTTATCTGCGACCTTAACGTAAATTTTGCAAACTATAAAATTATCTGCAACATCCACTGCCTTGTTGCATGGTTTTTGCTATCGAGCTATAATTATTATTCATTGATATATATATATTTCTGGTTTTAGTAATGCTATTAGATTTTGTTATGATATTACCAGTACTTAATTATATAGCTCAGTAGGTTAATTTACTGTCATATCATTTTAGAAAAATCAAATGACGAAACAGAAAAACAAGATATGAAAACAATGTACTTCTGCCCAGATTGTGAATTATCAACCACTGATGAATCTGAAATAAAGTTACATGATAAAAAAGCATGTATGGAATATAAAGGTATTATATAATTTTTAAGCATCATATTTTTTTCTTAAACAAGTATGAGTTTTGTGTCCTAATGTGAGGTAAAGGGATGCTTTTTTATGATAATAATTTAAGTTAATGTTAAGACCTGACCATAGATGAGTGGATAAGACGTAGAACATGATAGACAGCTGAATGCTGAACTGTGAAGGTCCAGTATTCTAGCCTGTCTATCTAATGGCCCAGAGTTTTGTGGAGTTTTCCTCAGATGTAATGGAATTCTTGTTAGCATTCCATAAAAAGTGCTGCCCAAGGCACTCCCCCTAGACAGGCACTCAAATGTCGATATGCCTTAATATGCAATATATTGAGTTAATGTTCACTGAGCAATTTAAAACTTGGTGTATTCTTCCCAGCAGCCAGAATTTGAATTCCTGATGCATGGTGGATGAGTCTGTCATATTATATCAATATATGACTTGCATAAGGCATTTTTGGTCATTGTTTGATCAATCATACTTTTTTTTAATGGGACTAGGGGCCAAGGCCCCCAAACTCGCTACGCTCGCTTTTCATATGAGGCATTCGGCCCCTAATCGGGCTTATTCGTAAAAAATACATAATTTCAACAGAGAAAACCTGAAGATTGGATCAGATAGAATGTTACTGAGCTAAGCTACACATTGCTTAGTTCTTGCATCTTCATTGGTACATAAAAATTTAAACTTCACACTACAGTAGACCCCCTACCCCTCATAACACAGAAGATATTTTGTTATGGGAATCCATGTTGTACGTGTCCTGAGCTATACTCCACCTGGAGTGCGGACTCTGCTTATAATCGCTGGAAAAATTATTTGTACTCCTCAGAAACACAATGATATTTAATGTTGCCATTCAAAGGTTATACTAATTAGGAGCTAAAGCATAATAAAATACGAACATATGTTTCAGCTGTATTTTTAATAATGTAAAACCTATTGGACACCTTGCGAATTTGCCACCCATGGCGATTTTTCATTATTTGGCGACTTGCGTACATGTAAAGTTAATAAAAGCTACGGAACAGATAGAATAGCCTACCACCAATGGCGACTTTTCATTATTTGGCTATTTACACATACTCACAACCTATATTTACATTTAAGGTTACCGGAAAACAGTTATCCATACTTTCATTTACATAATTGTTTGCAGATTGGCGTACTTAACACTACGAATTGTACCATCTCGTCGCGCTAGCAAATATCCAAAGTGTACTATAACTGCTATAATGGCATAGTTAACGCCAAATGTTTCTACTGGTAGCAAATAATGACGAGAACCGGTTTTAAAATAATCTGCATTTTAATTATTTTTCATTTTCAAGATATTAGTTATTCTGTTTTGGAAAAACGAATAATCGCAAATTCTAAACTCCTGTTGTGTAAGCGAACTTACTATTTGAAAATTGTTAACTTTGTGTAACACATTTTGAGTTACTTATTTCATATAGTTTTTATTTTGGCGTAAAATGGGCGTAATTCTAACTTATGTTTGTAAATTTCACGCGATTCTAGATACTTGGAAACGCTTTGTTGCAAAGGAATGAATGATTTTATGCCAAATCTGGCAACCATTCTGTTTATTTTTGCAGTTTTTTATTAATATCTTCTAAAATAATTCGATTTTCGAAATTTAACTTAGCTCATCAGGTTCCTTGGAATTTTTTGAATCTGTGGGCACCTTAGTCGCCCAAACTTAAATCCCCACGGTTTAGGAGGAAATAGGCGAACAAGCTTTGACAGTGCCAGCAGCCTTTACTTTTTTTTTAGAATAGAGAGATACCCAAATTAAATTTCATGCTGTTCTGGAAACTCGCGGAATCTTTTCGCAATCGAAAGATTTCGTTTTGTGTACACAGCTATTCTCATGTCCATGCAAACGATTTATTTGTGAAAAAAAAATGATAATAAACTGTGTAATCTGGAAAATCTCTTTTAAACGAATTTGAATCCCAATTGTATGACATCATATTCACTTGAAAAGGGTATTTTTGTCACGCAAATGATTTACTTTTTTGACTCTCAGAAATAAAATGGTGCTGAAAATAGCAAAAAATCGCTTATTAGATTTTCGAAATTTAAATCAGCTTAGCAGGTTCCTCGGAAGTTTTCGAATCTGTGGGTACCTTAGTCGAAACTCAAATCCCTACGGTTTAGGAGGAGATAGGTCCACAAGCTTTGACAGCGGCAGCAGCCTTTACTTTTTTTTAGAATAGAGAGAAACAATTACTGTGTATGGAATTCTTTCATGTTAAAGTTAAGGGTAAGAATATGAAGTTGTTTTTTCTGTGCAAGATTAATAATAATAGTAATAATAATGAGGCAAATTGAAACTAGAATGAGGAAGAATAAATTCTAAGCCATAGTTGCTTTAAAATTAAAATATATTTTAAGGTTTTGTTAACTTACATTGCAGATATATCTATGTAAGTAAGGGAGGTCAGTAATGATCCAAGATGGGCGCTGTAACTAGAGTCTTATCGCATGGGCAAATCGGGACTTTGCCCAGGTCCCCTGGCTCATAAAGGGCCCCCAGTATCAAATGTTGTTCTGAAATATTCATTTTTATATCAAAATTTTATGAAAAATAAAACAAATTTCATAGATGGGGCTCCCCAAATTCATCAATGCCCGGGGCCCCTGTTGTTCATAATCAGGCTCTGGCTGTAACGATTTTATCATGGGAATGGTAACATTAGTATCAACTGCTAATTTTCACTTTACTGGTAGAAAATTATTTATTAAATTATAATTCAAAGTTCTTGATTACATGGACTTAAATATAGTCAAAAGAGTTTGTAGAAACTATTAATAGAATAAATAGTCTATTTCATTCAACCAGGCAGTGCCATAGTCTGCGATCGAACCCTTAGAAAGTTTCTTAATATAGTAATTTCAACATGCCTGTAGGGCAGCGCCCTATAGTACGTGATCAGACACAATCTAAGTTCACAAGAACCTCTCTTAACCATCTCCGAACGTGAACTCCTCCTCTCAAAGATCTGAGTCTCGGCATCTCATATTGTTTCCCCCCTTCATCCTTATTTGATCTCTCTACAGCTGAGATGGATTACAGAATGTTTATTGGCTCTATTTTGGCAAATTTCTTTGAAGTGCACCTCTTAATGCAAATTGTCTGGAAAGGTGGCACGGAGTCTGCCAGCTTAGTTTCTTTTGAAGTCTTAATTTGAAACATATCTTTAAATCTAGAGAAATTTCTACAGCATGCTATAGCCAAGTCGTAGTCATACCGGGCACTTCACAGTAATAAATGACTTTGAAGAGTTGTTATGCCAACATCAGAAATGTGTGCCTGGGCACTGGATAGCCCTTAGTTCCTTACGACTATGTTAGTAGCTGAGGAGAACTAAAAGAAGACACTGATCTCTATTATAAATTTTTTATTTTCAAGGAATTCCGCTCAGATTTACAAGGCAAGTGAGGCCACGAAAAATCACTCCCTCTCCAGCTACTACAGCTTTTGAACATTGGTCACATGATTTATAATGTTGATGATAAAAAAGTTTTGAATTTATTGGTTATTAAAATGCCCAGGTCTTAGTGCCCTGGAAATTCCTGCGAGCCTCTGGCATTTGTATAATGAGTTGTCTGCGTTAGGGGGGGGGGATATATTTCTTGCCTTTTATAAATTTAGATACTGAGCAGGGGTGTGTCCAAGTTGAAATCTAGTCCAAAAATGGACTAACTATTGTACTTTTCCTGTGAATTTGAGGATTTATTATCATATAGCAGCTGCCTAAATGTTAACAGCTTTATCTTAAATATTATTCACTTTCCTCTACATTATATTTAAGAGTTGATTCTGGGAAAAAATTCTCAAAAAATTAGAAATTCACAAAATTGGATAAAAATTCACAAAAATAGGACCCTGGGATCTGAACTGACTCCTCTATCAAATCTTTTGTTTTAAATATGAAAGTTGTTACTCTTAATAAAATTTTGAAAGGAACTGATAGAAAATTGGAATTGCAAGAGGATTTTAGGTTAGTTATATAGTGAAAAATGTTTAACAGACACTGAGGGGACCAAAATATTTTTTCATGTCGAAAGATCATAATTAATTGCATACTGGATTGTGTGGACTGCTATATCATTTCATGTTAAATGTATTTTGCTATTTATCTTAAATTTAGGCTTACAATTTATTTTAGTAATGCATGCTTCTTTTTTTTATTATTCCAGGGAAATTACGTGATAAAAAGGACAAACCTGAGATGAGAATGATGTATGTTTGTCCAGAATGCAACTATATGACTGCAGATGAATCTGAGAAAGAGTTACATGATAGAAGAGCTTGCATTGAACATGCAGGTGTGTTTAGTACTGTATGTCATTATGTATTGGGTTGACAAGAAAGTAGTTTTGATTTTTTATCATGAATCTGTTTATGCAAACTGAAATTACTTTCTTGCCAATCTCTGATACGTGCATAGATTTTATAAAATATGAATGAATATATTTACATTCTGTTTGTATGTATATACAGTAGAGCATTCATAATTAGGATTAATTGTGACCAGACCCTGTCTAAATTATCAAAATCTCCAGATTTTTTATAATTTTGTAGATTTTTAAAAAATAACAACAAAAAGAAGTTGTTAGAATTTATAACAATGACAACAACCTCCCCAAAAAAGGTAAAACCATTAATAATTCACTTTAGTGTTTAAATAATTGGAGCAGATAAATAATTGCATTAATTAATATATAAAGTTTTTAATGAGAGAATGTATATAGATATGTATTTACAGAATACTCTACAGTTTAGACGTAGTTTTGGGTCTATTAAGGAAGCACTTTGTCTTCGCTGATGCAACAGGCAACAAAATAAGAGATTGAGAAAAATTGATTTAAAAATTTTAACCAGTAAGCACTGACAATGGGTTTCTTTATCTATATATCACTTATATTTTCACAGAGATTGAATCTGGATTATTGATGGTCCAGACTTTTGACGTCCGGCTCATCCATGGTCTACTGTATGTATTTTAAGCAGAAACTTGAACTATCGGGTTCTTATGCTTGAAAGTCTGACGTTTACAGAAAGTTCCAGTAACTGTTCAAATTTTCAGAACAAAACAAATTTTATTAGTTCTAGAAACTTGAAGAACCATCTCCAATGCACAGCTCGCATGAATTCACAAGCAGTAAATCAGTCTGTGACAATGAGTCAATCAAGGCAACTTTCTTGATTCTGCAATTTACCTACCATAAAATCAATCCACAGACTAAAATCTCCGTAAAATCCCCGTGCAGAACGTTTAACTGTTCCATAAAGACAGCAATATAGAATTCACGAACAAATTATAAAATACAGTTCCTCAAAATAACAATGCCCATAATACCACAGTACAAAAGGAATTGTTCTGTGGCTCTCAGTACAAAAAATGTGTTCTCTGCAGGTGAGAACTTAAAACTGACTGAATGGGTGACCTGCTCTATTTTATTTTTACCTTCTGCACATGTATCTCAAACCTACATCTTTTGCTCAGTAGCACTTTTGAGACTTTCCTGTCATTCAATTGTGCAATAGTAATGCAGTGTGGGAAAGCAAATATTGTAGACCTGATTTATAAAACTGTAGCAAAAGCTTGGCACAAAAAAAAAAAAAAATGTTCTCAAACAGGGGTACAAAAATCCCTACAAATATACATGCCCGGTCAGGCATGTAACCTAAATAATACATGCCCGAAAAATATTACTACTTTACATTATTCAGACTGTTTGCATTGAAAGGAAATGTTGCAACCACAAACCGAATCAGTATGGACACCTTTGATATATGACACTACAATTGAAGTATTGAGATTGCCGATAGGACATAGATAAAATCACTGAAATGGATTTCCCCCCCATGCCAAATTTTGAAAAATCAATTGCATTAATATATATATATATAATAAAATAGCTAAACTTACATAGTATGGAATCCCAAGTAATTCACCGAGCAAGTGATACAGTAGAACCTCGATCTATCATTTTTTAAGCGGTGCGTAGTTAAAAATGATGTTTGCGGGGAAATGATGAATGCGGGTTAAAGTCAAAATACAAAGAAAACAGTATTTATGAATACACACATTGTATACAGTATACCAATTGAAGTTGTATAGTAATTAAGTCGAACTTATTTTTAAAAAATCACTAATTTTACGCTGGGTTTTTTATTAATCTTTTTATTAAACAAAATTTTCAAGATTTACAATATTTTTTTTTTTTTTTTTTTTTTTTTTGTCTTTTTATGTATATTCATGTTCATATACAAAAGTCATACAATTTCAAATACAGTAGACACCGGTTATAACGTACTCTCACAGGACCTAAAAAAGTAGTACGTTATAAGCAATATCGCCGGTAAGATCCAATATTACAGATAAAATGAAAGTGGGCTCATAAATTCACTGTATTATGTGTTTTAAACAGGTCTGATTTTTAAAAATTTAAATAAAAAACATAAGAAATTCTTTATTACTTACAATTTTTATTGAGATAATCTTTAATTTTCTTTTGTTTTAAATGAGCAGATGCTACTTCAAATATACCATTTTGGATATTCATATTAGGCTTTTGTAGAGTCTCTGCATAATTACTGCGGCATTTAAAAAATCGTGAGAATGTTTTGCAGCATTTAATGCTTCGGGTATGATTGGTATAGGATCCCCTGTTTCTTCCTCACTGTCTTCAGAATCATTATAGAGGGGGCTTTTCAGAAGGCATTTACATATATGAATGACAAAGAAAAAACATGGTCTTGTTCTTAGCCCTATCTAGCAAGGGAAAAAGATAAAAGATTGCTCCCTTCATTCATACACAATTCATCTTGCTAGAGAAGCTGAAAACTGACAACGAGTGTTTTTGAAAGTACTGAAATTTTCGAGAAAAGGAAATAAAATGCTTAAGTAAAGCAAAATTTTATTTTTTGGCTTTGGTATAAAAAGTACGTTATAGCCGAAGTACATACTTTTGTTAAGTACGTTTTAACCGAAGTTAAATATTATTAATATAGGGATAATATTATAAATATAGGGCTTTAATCGGGACCTAGCTTCTAGGTACGTTATAACCGATAGTACGTTATATCCCAGGTCGGTTATAACCGGTGCGCACTGTACCCTTATCGCATAGGATATTCTAAGCACTATTGTTGGCTCAGTCTCATCGGCATGAATATTATTCTCAGTTTCTTCGCTATTATTTTCATTTTTTGCGTCGCATATCTTCCATTCCGCACATTGATACTTCTAAATCAATGGAAATATAATCACTACATTTCACACTATACTCATCCCTGGTAGATGTAAGAACTCTTCACCTATACCATCATCAACCCAAGATAACATACCAGGAAGTAATTCAGTTTGTAAGCCATATTGATCCACTTGATCTTCAATTTCAAGGTTTCTTTCATTTCTTTGGTCAAAAGAAACATTTTACAACGATGAACGCAGGAAAGCGAATTTTTGATGAACAATACATGTGGGTTTTGTTTACGTTATTTGAATACAGTTTGCAGGGACCATAGAAATAAAATGATCAATATGGGAAAATGATGAATGCAGGAACGATAGATCGGGGTTCCATTTTAGCACATAATAACAATTAAAAAACTGGAACCATATATATATATATAAATAGACTTTATAAAGCAGTATTTCATAATTACTTATGTAGATAAATCATCCAATAATTATGCTTTTATTTGTAAACAGTTATATCATAGCTTGTTAGTCTCTACAATTGTAAATAACAGTATCTATTTCTCTACTAATCTTTCTACTGTAGTCTGTAACAAAAAATTCTGGCTTTCTATAAACTTCTCAACCTACAACATAACAATCTAAACTATCCTTATATTGTACTAATCCCTAAATTTCATAAATCGCCTTTAAAGTTTCAAACTGTTACAATAGGATGTAATACATATAGCAATGTAGCAAGTAAACTTCTATTAAAGATACTGTCTGTTATGCATGAGTATTATATAAAACGTAATGACTACTCTATAGGAAATAGTTATGATTTACGCAATACAATATGTACTATTAGTAATATTACATCTTTATATACCTATGATTTTAAAGATCTATTTAACAATATTCCTCTTGACGACCTTTACAATGTAATTAATGAATTATTTGAAACTTGTGTTGAAAATATTAAGCTTCCTTCCCATGTTGATGTAACTTATTTCAGTTGCCTTTCTAAATTTATTATCTATAATAATTATATTCTACATAACAATAAAATATATCTACAAAATCATGGTATACCACAAGGTGGTTCAGCATCTAGTTACCTTGCAGAGATCTTTACTTATATTACTATGATAAAGAATATACTAATACACATATCATACTTAAACGATATATAGATGATATCTTACTTGTAAACACTACTACTAATAATAACATTATCTTCCCCATAAAATATCCTTCTGCTCTGGAATTAATTAAAAATGATATGCTTAACAACTCTGTTAGTTTTCTAGATCTAAGTATCTGCATCACTCCTAGAAATAACCTTAGTTTCAATATCTATGATAAGCGAAAAGATTTTAGCTTTAAAGTAAATAGCTTTACTCATTTTTCCTCCTGCTTACATAAATCTGTATTTCTCAATATCATCTATAATCACTGCTGTAGAATCAAGTATCTATGTTCTGAAGATTTTAAAGTCTCCAATTTTAAATCTCTATTTCTGTCAGCTAGACAATACAACTTCCCTAGTAAGTTCCTAAAATCTATTATATGCAATTCTTGATAATGTGTCTAATGTCTTTGTTAATTTACTGGAGGTTGGGTGGGTCTTGGTTTTAAGGTTGTAATTGGATGGTTGGGTCGGGCGGAGGAAGTTTTTCTCATACTTAATAATAATATTTAAAAAAAAAAGTAATATATATATAAACAATCTGGATGTGTATATGCATCCATATATATATCTGGAAAAAAAAGGGGAGGGGGGTTCCTATATTGTGATTATTCTGTCCTAAACATTTTTTTTTTTTTTAATTTATTAGATTAATCTTCTGTCATACAATAACTTATTATTCATATTTTGTCACTAATAATAATTATTATATTTTCTAAAACAATGTTATATTTAATTGGCCATTCAATAATTTTAATTTATTATTATTCTATATATATTTAATTATATTAATACACCTGGATACTATTCAAGTATAATAATAATACGTTTTAGTATATGGCAACACCTATACTTTCTTTTTTCCACTTTTATTTTGTGGCAACACCATTTTTCACTTTTTACATTTCTTAACATTGGCAACACATATTACTTGTGTTCACTAAAGCTGCGTTCAGACTGCCACTTTTGAGTAACTCGAGTTACTCGGGTAAAACCCAAGCCATTCACGATGCCCGATTTGAGCTTTTCGGGGAGATAAACAAAGCGTTCAGACTGCCAAGTTGAGTAGCTAGAGTTTTTCTCAACTCTAGGATTTTCCTTGGGAAGTTGGAGGGATAGATGAGCTTTGTTTATTGTTATTGTTCGCTCCCATTGGCTCCACAGGTTAGTAAATATGTGCCACCCCTTTTTTTCCTATTAAATACCCAAAACCGTTCACGATGTCAATCTCTCCGAGTAAAACTCGACCTGTTCGTGTTTTACTCGAGTTTTACCCAAAAGTGGCAGTCTGAACATGTCCTAAGATTACCATGTGCTCTCTGGTATGTAGATTATAATTGCTATTTCTATTTTTGTTATCTTTTTGATTCCTTTTTTTTCCCATTTTATATAGTAGGGTAGGGCCCAGATGTGTGGAGTTAATATCTCTTGTGATATGCCACACAACCGAAACCCTACTATTTGGTTTGCTTTTAATTATAATCCACTGTTTGTGGCCCCTAAAGATTGTGACAGTGGTTATAATTTCCGTTCCATTCTATTTTCACAATAATTCTTGCACTTTATTTTGCTTAGCTTTTATTATTTTTTTAAAATTTATTTATTATCTATTCAAAATGTGGTTTCTAATTCTTGCTAATAGCTGTTATATTTTTATGCGAGGTATGTCTTATTTGAAGTATGTTTTGAGTTTTACCTATTAGTTATATATACATATATATATATATAAGTAATTTATGAATTTCGTACGGTTGATTTTTTTTTCATGTTCATTTGGGCATGTGGCACAAACAATACATGCCCAGTTGAAAATTTTACATGCCCCTGGCATGTCAGGCAATGGGTTTTTCCTGCACTGTTCTCAAACTTAAATCTAGCTTGGCAATATTGCCTATATTTGACCAGAAGCTGTCAATTCCAGTGTTATCCTAAGGGAAACTTAAAGGTCCCTATCTTGCTTTCTAGTTGACTGATTTACGTGCAATAAAATAAAAATTTTAATGATTTTATTTATAGAATATGAATTTCAGACTACTAAATGAAAGCCAAGAAGAGCAGGTCACCCTAAAAATTCATAACTGTGTGTTAGTAGCTCTTATTTTACAAATTTACAATTTTACTTTGAAAGGAAAGAAATTACATTGTGTACTATATACATAAGTTTTAATTAAGGATAACTTAAGATCATTAACATGCTATACTGTTATAGTTTCCGATTTCCTGGTTCACTAAAATGTTTTGGTTCATTAAACCAGTGTGATTATTTTATAAGTTGTGTTCAGCAGACTGATGAAAAAAGTATTATTAAAAGAATCAGCTAAAAATATTATGTAGTTATGTTTAAATTACATAATATAATTACAGTGTTTAATTTAAACACTGGCTTTTTATCTTATAATATTTTCAGAGCTAAAGCAGCATTAAAGGAGATTATGTTCTTATCATTTCTCGTTTTGAGATTTACTTTTTAAAAATATATTTTTGATTATACATTTCCCTCCTTTTGTGCGCACGTTTCAGTTGAATTGATTTTAATTATAGAAATTTACAGTTTTTCTTGAATTTTGAAATTTATAGCACTATTGTTTAGTTGTCTACAAATTTCTTATTCATAATATTTAATTTTATTTTCAAAAGTTATGTTTCATCTGTAACTTCAAAGCTGTAGTTTGCTTCTGTGCAATTTAAGATCTTATTCAATTTATTTTTTTGCTTTTAAATATTTTTAGCATTGAAAATTTCGACTGCTTGTCAAACTGAAGATCCAAATCTTACAAGCTCACCCCTTGTAGTAATTGCTCGTCCTTGTAGTAAGTATGAATATCTGTATTTTGTTAATTAATTTTTTTTTTTGGGGGGGGGGGTTAAACAGTGCTCCTCATATGCTGGTCTTATTTGTTGGTGACATTAAAGAAATTTCAACTTTAGAGAAGTTTTCTATACTTTCTACATTGTAATATATAAAATCCTAGAAATCTCTGCCTCTTTTTCATTAGTAGGTGGCTTCAAATTTTTGCTGGTTATTATCAGCAGTGGTGCAGCGAAGGGGGGGGGGTCCAGGGGTCCGGACTCCCCTATGAGCTAAGGGGCCGCTATGAGCAGGGTCCGTTTATCTACAGGGCGAGTGGGGCCCATGGGCCACCAATTTAAGGGGCCCATTTTTTTTCTCTAAAAAGGGCCCATTTTTTCACTTTCTCTTCTTTCTTTTCCAAATTTATTCTCTAAAAAGTGTCTTTTCTTTAAAAAATATCTTTTTAAACTTTGTATCGGTAGCTGGCTTGAAAAGGAGGACGCAAGATAAAATCATCTAAGGCTTCCAGCAACCACCGTCGAACAGACTCCTTAGGCAATAAATCTCCAGTCGTGAATCTGATAGGGAATTTGTGGGGCTAAGATGGACGAATCGGACAATGCAAAGGAGAGTAATTCGCACCCTTGTAGCGCAAAGGAACGGAATATCCTCAGAAAGAATCTATTCATGCTACAATTAGCTGATAAAAAAATTGTCATGAAGGAAAGAGGAAAATATATTGCCTATATCGTAGTCTTCAAGCACACCACTCTTCTTTTCTGGAGATAAACAAGCCACAGTATTCAAATAGTGAATATACACCACACACACACACACACAACAAACAGTAAAAAAGAGGGTCTGCTGGGAGCTTAGATGTGGTATAACGAAATTTCGAATGGTTCAGTGAATTCACTTAAGTTAGATGCTTTTAATTTGTAAGCAGAAGTTTAGTTTTGGGTTCTTTGTTTCTTACGAACATGAATTCGTCCAGTTTAAAAAGAAAGAAAACACAAAGTGAAATGTTTTTATCTTTCTTCGAGAAGAAAAATTAAAGCCGGTGGATGTGATCGTGCAGCATCTAAGACTGCTGATAATATGGACGGGCCCGGACCCGGTGAAAAATCTGTTGCACCGAAAGAAATCTTTGAGGGTGCTGAATCTCAAGCTCATCCTCTTGATTTTGGGCTCTACATAACAAAGAGGTAAACTTTACTTGATTAAATTTCAAAATAACTTTACACAACAGAGGAGGTGGAATCACACAGATGTGGTTTAAATCTTAAAATTCCCATTTTTGGTTAGTAGCCACTGGCTGGTAGACTCATAAACTTTAATGGTCAGTTGTTTTAGGCACACAGTCAAGGATGGTGGTCGATTCCAATGTCCCCCCTCGATAGAGGTACACTTGTAGTTGATTACTTATTTACAAAGATATATTATGCAATCAGTTATTTATTTGCAGAGATTCATTATTACAATACAATTTTAATCATTAAAATTGGGTCTTCCAATTGAATCTCTCCACCACAATTCAATTGCTGCAGGTGGATCAAAATCGTCTTATAATTTTATATTAGAGCATTTTCTGCGTAGTCTTTTTTCTAACATAGTTTTTTTCATCATCATGTTCTGGTTGTTGTAGAATGTTTACAGCATTATTCCAAATCCTCTCAACTTCTGCATTGCTGGGAGAGAGAGTGAGGATTATTTTTATCACCTGGGTGATTACTTGCATATTGTTAAAACTATCAGCCTGTAGTTTGTCAAGCAATGCAGTAAGTGAGACTTGCTTAAATTTTTCGAACATTATGGTCCGCAGTTGCTGCCACTCAGGAAGTGCTCTTTCTTTCTGAAGCTTAAAAACTGTACAGAATTCTGCAAGTTCTTTTTCTCCATACTCATTTAACTCCTCAGAAAAAGATGGAAAGAAAGCTGTATCTAAAATGTCAGCAGTGCGAACACATAGTCGACTTTCCAGATCCATCTTCACCCAAGAAACATCTCATTATATTTGCACTTGCACTTTTGCATACTTCATGACAAGGAGACACAGGGTCTGTTACATTGCTTGTGGGACGATTGTGCTCCCAAGTGCACAAGACTCGGGAGCATTTGATTGTGGGGAGGGGGGGGTGGTGGTAAGATTATAAAGGAAGGGAAAAGATTTTAAATATAAAATATGCCCAGAAGTCTTAAGGAACAAAAGTCTTTTTATTGAGAAAATTATTTTACTTTTATTTTGATGTTCTGTTTTGAAAAGTTCATTCATACTTGCCAACAGTCAAAGAAAAAATCCAGGAGATTTTTAGGAAATATATGTGCTTTTTTAAAATTTAATTCTGAAATTACTTAGTGTAAGGTAAAACTATTATGAAAACTATGATTTGCTATTTTGCTGTTTATATTAATGGCATTATCATGAGTAGTCTGACCTTGTTTAAAATTATACTCCAATAACTTCAGTGTGTTTTTAACAAAGTTACATTTTGAAATAATTAAAACTTTGTGAAATAACACACATAAAAAATACTTATCAACCAGAACGTGTGTTTCGGGCAAAATATTTACATCCTTCATTAGCTGAAGTCCATGCACAGTAGAGTGTTGACAGTAGAAATTATCAAAATTATATTTTGATAATTTCAATTTAATATTCTTTTGTAAATTTGGAATATGATTTCATGATTTAATAAATATCTATACCATTGATTGCAAACTGCAAGGTGTGTGAGGAAAGAAGAGGGAAGGGGAGATAGTTATGATTGTGTTTCTGTGGTAAGCAGTGCAAATGGTAGGAAAGCTCATGATTTTGATGTGCTGTCTTATTTAAATGAATAAAACCATCTTGTGTATGCAGAAATAACTCCCCCTCCCTTTCGTCTCATTGATATTCAGTTTATATGATGATGCTCATACCAGAGATGAGGCTGAGATATAGCATCAGTAAGTCTCAAGAGTCAAAAAACAAATAACATAACTCCAAGAAAGAGAGCACGGAAATTTGTGTATGACTGGGAAGCAAATGATACAGTAAGAATACCTTATTTTTAAGGAAACAAAATCCGAACTACTTAACCAAATCCAAATTATTTTTTACTATCCCTTTATGCATTACACTCTTTATACATTACACACATGTATTGAACATGGTACCTCGCCCTTTTTTGAAGTCAGTAATGAAGTGACAAACAAGAGAGGTGTATAGTTCTGTTATTACAGTTTGGATATTTTTACCCTCCGCTAAAGAGGGTAATAGTTTTTGGCAGACGAAAAAAGTCGTGGATGATAATTGATAGTAAATAAAATCTTACAGATCTCACGGAAATTTGAAACACACCAAGATCCGACACATGATTGGAATAATGGATACTTGAAAAATTTCAAAGTAACGTCAGATGAAACAAAAGGGGAAACTGTAAGATTTTGTCAGAGCATCTGCGACTGGCTGTCAAGTTCCCGAGGTTCCGATTTCATTTTTCAGAACTTGGATTTGTTTCCAGAGTCGCGTTCAAACTTTTGTCCCTCCTCGGAGCAAGTGGTGGTGTTCTGTCGTGGCATTTCTAAAATTTTCATTTTTGCGGGATCAGTGTGAAATAGCTCGTAGGCTTGGTATTTCACGCTCTACTGTTCAGTATTACATCGTTAAATATCAGAAGAATATACCCGGGACTGTTGTTCAAGGCCGCGCTGGCCGTCCTCGCCAGTTGTCTAATCCGGAAGAAAGTCATCGTGAAACTAACCGTCTATTTATGCAAAGAAAAAGGGAAGATCCAGATTTTCGTGCTCAAGAAGCGGAATCCAAATCCAGAAGACAAGACAGAAAACGTTTACGACTCTGTCTAGATATACCATCGAAAAGACCAAGAACAGATACTGATCTAAATGTAAGGTGTGAAGAACTAGAATTTCGTAAATTAGCTGAGAAATTTTTCGAAGCTGTTGCTGATGGTCCAATCCACCAATGCTATTGTTGTGATCGACTGTGGTTCAAAAAGTCAATAAGAACCCATTCCAAAACAACTTTACTGTCCAAAGGAGCGACAACGGACTTTATAAAACTAGTCTTTTACAAAGATATCGATGATATTGGCAAATTTTGCAAAACATGTTACGATTGTTTGATTAAATTGACAATACCAGAATTAGCTATAAGCAATGGCTTCGAATTCCCCGAAATACCAGATTGTTTAAAATACTTGACACCACTGGAAGAACGGTTGGTTTCTCCCCGTTTGATTTACATGCAAATACATCCTGTACATGGCTGCCAATACAAATTAAAAGGTTCTGTCAAAAAACCTCTTTAGCGGAGGGGAAACTAATTTCAGCTGAAGGCTGAATATTTTTCATTGATTGTGATAATGAGCGAAACATCATCTCTCTGCTGAATCTCTGCATGTTTTTTTTTATTTTTTTTTATTGTCATGAATAGCGACATTGAGTGATTAATATTGCTAGTATGTATTCATTGTTTATTAATTAAATAAAACAATTATTATCAAGGATGAGTATTAAAAAGTATGATGGAATTTTCTTTTTAAAGAATAAATTCTTTATATTATATGTGAAGTTTAATTCTAGAAATGAAGAATACTTTATTTTTCCAATAGCTGGAATAAAAGATAAATTGTGCAATATCATTTTAATTGCCTTCAGCGTTATGACCATTTTCTGTCATTGCACATCATGTTGAATTTTTTGTTTTGTGAAAATTACATTAAAAGAAAATATTATTAAATCTTTTTTTAAAAAATATATTAAAATATTTTTATTTCTATAATTGAAATAACAAAATAAAAACTAAAATTACATGGTTTATTCTTAAATCAATAATTACTTACCTTCATGCATTACAGGAATATTATATTACCAAATTCTTGTACAGATTAAAATTTCACTACTGAATTGAAATAACAAAACAAAAATTTAAACCCAAATCAGGGTTTTCAATTTAAGAAAAAGAAGAATTAGTGTATGTTACATAACAATTGGTGATTTTTATTTTCAGTTAATGGGAAAAGTACCAAAAATAGTTATTTGTATTCATTGTAAATTTCTAGAACCATATACATGTTATTAATACTTTGCTTTCTTTTAATTTTATATAGCTTCTAAAGATCTAAGAAATGATGAGGGAAGAAGTAAGTTCTAATTACTAAACATATTTAATTACATTGGTAATGCTTATTTGAAACACTGTCAATTACTCAAAATAGTCTTGAGTATTAGTGATTGTTGTAATTCTGTAAGATATAAAGCAAATTGAAATATACTTATTTATTTACACATTTTTATTTATATAAATTGTGTGACATGTCTCGATAAAATTTTGCAACCAATTTCCCCCCACTTATCAATCTTTCATTAACCCAAAATTTTACATTATGTATCTTAGCCAGTGATCGATGTAAGATTGTTTCAGAATAGTAAAAATACTCCCGTACCTTTTTAGGAGTGTTTTCCTTTCCAAAGGAGTCACACACACACACACAGACACTTGCACACACATTGAAACAATGAACAATTGTGCCAAATTAAAATGCATAAATAACAACAAAAATTAATATAATAATTAATTTTTCTAATTTTAAATTAGCAAGTCATAATCATTTATCAAAATATTTAATGCTTTTAACATTATAAACAATGCATGTTTAAAAATTATATTGGCTAAATATTTTAGTTTAAGTTTCTTAATTAGCTGATTAAAATGATATTGTTACAGAAATTATTTGATCAATTTAATTTCAAAAGTAACTTTTGGAATCATTTCTGAAAAGGATTTTTGTTTTTGAAAGCTGAAAATAAGCTTGCATTGATTATAGTTTGTTCTATGAAGAATAACTTAATGTTAACTTATGACACAATTTGTTTTCTAAAGACACCCTTTCCCAGAATTGTTTTGCTTTTAATTTTTTTTCTTCATTCACTAAAATGTTGAGTTTTCAAAACTCAGGAGAGATTTGAATGGGATATTTTAATACCAAAGCTTGTTAGTAGTTAAAATTATCAAACTCTAAAAGTTTTAAACATTTTCAAGTGCTATATTAGCAAAATATGTGGAATCCCTCTCGTATGCCGGCTGAACTGTCACTCTGGTTGGTTGATCTGGCTGTGCTCGTGCCGACTTGTTTGTGACTCACCACCCACATTACATAGTTTTGCTCTTTTTCAATAATAATAACGGCTTTTGTGTGGTTTATTGTAGTGTTTTTACTGAGAACAATACATACAGTTATTTTGAGTTCAGAGATTGTTTATTTTACTGTAAATTCGTATTTTTCTGATAATCTGCCCTTTTTTGCATTCTGACCATAACCTCAGTCCCAAAGATGTAAGCTTAGAGGGGCTCCACTGTATCGTGAATCGCTCCATTTTCAGGCTGATTTCCAGAAATTGTGAAACTTCTAGATTTGCAAAACTTATAATGCTAAAATACTTCTTGTATCACCCATGTGTATGCTTAGTAAATACATCTAATAATTATAAAGAATATGTAATAAGAATAACAGTTAAATTGAGTAATTGTTTAGAAAGAAAACTTGCAAGTGTGCAAAACAATTAATTAAAACTACTCAGAATAACAATAACTATACTTGCATTACAGCTGGCAACAAAGTCTGGAATAATGGTTGTTTAATAATTTGCAACTACATATTCAGGAAATATAACTACTGATATTTGAGGATATGCAGTTCAAACTAACCTAATAATGTGTAGATAACTCTAGAAAAATTTTAATATCTGGACCCCATTTCTTTCCCCTCTCACTGAAAAACAAAATACGAGCATTCTGCTGATTAGGCTTTTCACTTGTATCAGCTATAAACATCTCAGAAGGGGCATGTTTTAGGACAATTCGGCTCATGAAGATGAAAACAAGATTCTGATAAAATTGGTCAGATTTCATTGATGGTAATTGCACGAAAGGGCCATTTCAATTGATTATTTTTCATGGGGATTATGCATGCACACATTTATGCATGTACGCATTTTTCTAAGTGATGCTAACTACAAAAATGCACCCCTAAAACTCAAACATGTAGCCATGTAGCTAGGAAAGTTTTCAGAGGTGTAAAATGAGGGTTTCAAAAATTTATGGACACACAGAAACATATGTATGTGTGTGTGTATTAAATAAGGTATTTTGGCATCTCCTTAGTGATGACGGCTGGTGTGGTCGCACCATTTGCTCCATCCTAGGACCGGCTCCTGTTTCTAAGGCATGAAATACATGTCTAGAGGTGTTATATCGATCACTGATCTTAGCTAACAATACAGAAATCAATCATAAATTTTTTTAATTTAAGCTAAGCCCCTGAAATGTTAAATGTTAAAAAAACTAGTGATTGCTGTGGCAGGATTGTTTGAACCGCTGTCCGTTTAATTAAATTTTATATAAAATCATATAGATGATTTGATTTTCTGTAAATAAAACTGGCTCTCTAGCTCGCAAGTCCTGTGTAATCTACTGATTTCTTGTTTTTCATACTGCAAGCTTAATTTGAGTCACTCTTCAAAATTTTTTTGAAATTTTTGGGGGGGGGGGAAATGCTAAGTTTGATTCACAATTGTAGAACTTTTTACCTAAGAGTGTTTTTAAAATTTTCTTTTTAACAGTGAACTTATTAAAGAATGCACTAATTATATTTTTGTTGTAAATATGAGATCATATAAAACACAGAATGATTTATACTTAATGTATGTTTAAATTATCCATAGCTGTTTTGTTAGTTTTATCTTAGGAATTTGATATACTGCATATGTATTACCTCATATCACTGAGCAGTGTGGCCTGCTTTGTCTTATTAGGCATACTACAGAATTAATTTTTATGTTCTTGTGCTTAACTTGCTTTTATTATTTTTTAATGCTGATCCATAAAATTCTGCCAGTTATCCCAAATAGTTAATTTTATGATTCCCCGAGGTCCACAAATTTCAGAAGCTTGTGTGTTTCCTTTATCTCATTAATATAACAGTTCAATATTAAAAAATAAATTGATGAGTTTGTATTCTGTTCTCATTTTATAAATGTGATTAAAGTTTTCAGCAAAGAAAATTAGGATATAGTTGAGAACAATATATATCTTTAATTACTTATATGATTTACTTAAATATTTTTTTAAATTGTTATTTTCTGCTATCTATTAATTTAAAATTTCTTATTGTAGGTAAAGTGTGTGTTAGTTGCCAGACTGATGAACTTGAATTTCCAGAAAAAAAGAAAAATGAAAGGACTGATTGTCCTCATTGTAGTTATACCACTACTAATAAGCATAGCATGAAAGCACACTTAAGAATTCATACTGGAGAAAAGCCATTTGCCTGTACATATTGTGACAAAAAATTTGCACTCAAATCCAATCTTTCAATACACACTAGAATTCATACTGGACAAAGACCATATACTTGTGAGGAGTGTGGTCAGGCTTTTGCTAGCAAAGGTGTTTTAGTTAGACACCAAATTCGGTGGCACACAGAAGAGAGACCATTTGTTTGTGAAATATGCTTTATGGGTTTTAAATTTAAACCTGACTTAAATCATCATAAGAAAACTCATAATTATGGTTAATCTTTTATTTGAATAGCATGATTAACATATCCTCTTTTGAGGATCTGTTGAAAACTTTTTTTTTTTTTAATATATACTTGCTTTTGTTTTTTTAGCAGTGTAGTTTTCGTATGGTAATTTAAGTGTGCTGTAGCATTATCTGAAATCCTATCAAAATATACCATCATTCTTCAAACAAAAAATTACCATGTATTGTATTTGATTATCATAAATAAATAAATTGACGGTTATTTGTTTCTATTTTTGTTTCATTTATTTTTAATTGTAAGCTGCGTCATGTTACTTTCATAACATGCATATTTTCTAATTAAAAAAATAATAAAAACAATCCAGCATTAATTTTTTAAATCACAAATTGCTAATTATTCAAAATTTATTTATCTCTGTCCATTAATTATTAATTATTTAAAAAAATAATGTAATTCTTTAATTCCATTTTTGTTTCCCACATCCTTACCTCAAAATCAAAAGTTGCATTTTAAAAATTATATTTCATTCTCTCTCCCTTACTGCATGTACTGCTGTTTTTGTAAAAATTCATTTTTGTTTTCTGCCACCCTTCCACGGCCAGATGTATCGTCATATAACTTCCCTGTTCTCAAGCATTCCTCTGTATTCTTTGTGATGTACTTCCTCTACCATTAAAGAAATCTGTCGGTTGCTGGTTTAAAAAAACTTCATTAGTAAGCTGTGATGCGAGGCAGGTGTAAGGTGCTCTCAGCAGGGTAAGCTGCCTGCTTCCTTAAAGGATATGTGTGATTTAAAAATGTGCTTTTTAAAATGTTTTCATGTGTGTATAAGAGAATATAAGAGAAAAGGTTTCGTGAATCTTTATGTGTGACAAATAAAACTAAAGTTGTGCATCAGAATCCATGTTCTTTTTTTGTATGACAAGTACACTTCAGCGTTGGATTTCGATGTGTTCTGAAAACAATTTTTTTACGAAGACCATTGAAAATTAGCTTGGATTCTGGGCTTCTACATTTCCCGAATGGTTGTATATCTTCTTGTACCAACACTGAGTCGCCTTTTAATTTTCTGCAAACATCATTGTTTGTTTCCGTTCTTGCAATTATTCCATTTCTTCAATAAATATTTTTCGTGGTGAATTTCCAGTGTCATTGTTTGCAAACCATTAATGTCATTCCTCACTGTGTTTATTGTTTATGTTATTTTGCTCTCTGAAAAAAAAAAAAAAAAAAAAGGTCAAATTATCACGCTTTGTATTCATCTATCACTATGCTACTAAATATTCACGGCTTGCGAAAATAGTTCGTATTACAAACTAAAACCTTAAATGGTCTTGAAATCTTCTTAAAATAGAAACATTTTCAATAATAACAATTGTTTCTGTGTATTAGTATTTAGTACATAAAATTGTTTGTTTTGTTCACTTAAAAGATAGGAATATCAATACTAATATTTTTTATTAAGAGGAATTATTTAAATTGCATTGAATTATCACTTTCTCTCATAATTTAAAGATTGCTCTAATAATCTTACAATTTTTAAAAAATCTGCATTTCTTATAAACATATTTCATAAAAGTTATTGAATTTAAAATCAAACTTAGCCTCTAGAATTATTATTAAAAATATTAAGTCTGTGCTTATGTGTACCAGAGGTTAGAACAAAATGCTTCAACTATTGTTTACCTATTGTTTTCTGGAAAATTTTTCTTGGGGATTTCATGAAATACATATATGTACTTTATTAAAGCATATACATCTTAAATTCAATAAACAGGGTTTATACACCTCCTGGAAATCCTTAAAAACTCCTGGATTTCAATTTAAAACATTAGGAGCCCTGGAAAACTCTTTGGATTTTACTAATTTTTCTGTAGACTCCTGAAATTTTGGTATTGACTCCTGGAAATATTGTTTTACTTTTCTTTATAGAATTTAAAGTGCCAAAAAAAAAAAAAATTCGTAAGTGCGATCTGCCAAAATTTTTTTATTGACTTGTGTTTCATGTGTAATAATCCACCACCATGTTTATTGACGCTCCTGCTACTGACTTGGAGACAAGGATTGTAATCACTTCAGCGGGCTGAAAGCTTATCGGAAAAAGTTCCAATGATGGCGCGATTCGCTGTAGACATTCATCCCTGCCCTCCTCATATCCAATAATTTCGTTCCTGAACAAAGCGTTCTCAAACTCTTATCGCTAACTGCTAGCTCTTACGTCACTGCAAAAGTATCTCGTGATTGGTGTATGAGCTGTATGCTCTAATCTCTTCTTTGGTACACGGGGTACATGTTTACAAAGCTCGTCGCTTGCAGCGGTGTGTTGCAATAATCTGTATGTGTGTAACAGTAGTAAAATTTTAAACCATCCTGAGATTTTCATCCTTTTCAATTTGCCTAAAGATGCTAGGTGGAAAATGCGTTTTCAATGATGCTTGGTTAGAAAAGGTATTTATGTATACTCCTGGAAAAATTATATTTTCTCCTGGAAGACTCCTTAAAAACTCCTGGAATTCATACTGCGAAAAATTGTGGGAACCCTGAATAAAATGTATGAATGAATAGAACATGGAATACTGGAGTTTAGCTAGTCAAAATTGCATAGTCAATTGTGTTGAAAGAAATTTTCCATGCATAACATGCTAATATATCCTCCTTTGAGGATCTGTAAAGTTATGCATGTTCTTTATTGAAACATGATAACCAGAAAAAAAACCCTCGAAATTTAGCAGTTGATTGTTCTGTTTGTTATGAATGTAACTTCCTTCATAATTGAAAGTACCAATTTTTTGCAGTAATGTAATGGTAAGTTTGTTACTGTTCAGTTTTGCTTTACATTTTATTTTTATCATTTGAATGGACATAGCTTTCAAATAAGAATCTAAAAATTGTGTTTGATTAATTTATAATGATTTTGAGATTTAGTTTGTGTATATAATCATTAATAATTCAATGGAAATTTAGTGTTAAAATACAGTGTTAATTAGATACTTTTAATAAATATATTCTCCAGTCATGTTTTCACCAGAGAATGTAATAAGGTAAAAGAACCAATAATTCATCATGGACTGTTTACTACACTTGCATATGGTTACTACCTACACTAGATGTGACTAATGTACTTTTTAAAAAATATTTAAAAGTGGCTAGTTTCTAGTTTGTGGCCCATTACTAGTACTTTTACCATAGCATTACATCTTATCTTTAGCATTTCAATAATTCTATTAGAATGCTAGTTCATGGTCCTATCATGAACTAGCATTCGTTAGCCCTACCACGAAAACCAAGTGAAGTGTTATGCTGTTTTGCTATTCCTGCTAATGGTTATTAGGATTTTTTATGTCTGTCTTTTTAAAGTTTAATGAAATCGTATTAATAAAATGATAAAAATTAATAAATTTTTGATACCCATACCTGAAATATTATGATTAATATGCTGTTTATAATTGCTTTAGAGATAAAACATATGAGCCAGAATTGTTTCCCAAAATAGGAAACTTAGCTCTTCAATTTTTCTTTCTTATAATCTATTTTCACCACATTTTTTCTCTGGTCAATTACTTTTTTGGCATCTTTATTCTAAATTGTATATCATTGAATCTTATGAAACAATAATATTAATATATTTCAACATTCATACAATGAGATGCAGTTATACAAGAAGCAATTATACAATTATATTAATATAATAAAAAAAAATAGTTATAAATTAGTGATTTACATTTAAAAAAAATTTTAATGTGGAATGCTACGAACTTAAAAATAGGTATAAGGTTTTAATATGATATACTTCACGTAATATAAAGCATGAAAGCTGTAAAAATTAGGAATGCTTTTGATTCTAAATAGGTAGTGCTATATTACATAATGTGTCTTGTTTAGAAAATTCATAAAATATAGTAAATGTGAGGTCTTGTTGATCTATTTTTAGTGAAGCTGCATCTAACGGGAATCAATGGTTTCAGTGATGCAACAATTCAAAACAGAGAAATATTTGAATTACTTCCTGAATATGCTTTGAAAAGTAATATTTCCCTAATCTAAATACCATTTTGTCTTAAGCTAAGCTCAGTATATGAAATTCAACTAAATTTTAGCTTTTGTTCATAAACATTTTGCGAATATCCTTTTTAATGCTGTACTAATATATCTACTGTGTGCTAATAATTTGTAATGATATTATGCATCTACTTAACTGATTTATATTCTTATTTAAAGATTATGAGAAAAAAGAATGAATGGGAAATAGATTTCAGTGAGGCTGTTTCATAGTGCAAATGGTTTTCAATAACTACTTCTAATCCAGATACCACTATTGTATTATCAGATCTTTCAGGTTATTGGAACAGAATCTCGTTTTTTCTGATGAAGCTCTTAAGGGTAAACTTGGGTATCTATAAGTTCAAAAATATTTATCTGTGTGTACAATTTTACTATGAAAATATTTCAAATGTTACTCAGATTTTATGAATATACTTTTATGAGCATTTGGGTGAAACTCTAAAAAGCTGTTCATAAATTTTTAGCTAAGAAAAGAAATAGGGCAAGTTGTTAGGGAGAAAAAAGAGCGCATATCAGAAAAATTCTTGGCAAAGGTTTTATTGTTTTAATAGCTTCAGTTATGTCCCGGTATGACTATCCTAGGTTTTTCCGCTCTGCCGAAGTGAGTGTTAAAAAATGTGACCAAAAATGGGGTGCTTTTACAGTTTTTCTGAAATTGTCCAAAAACGGTGGAAAAAAAAAAAAAAAAAAAAGAACAGATATATATTTTTAAGAGTTCTAGAGCATTAAATTCTGCTTAAAATGTGATTACCCACTTAATATAATTTACTCTTCATATAATTGCACGGATGCCTATCAAAATCCTTTGTATATCAGAAATCTAAGACGCTGCTGACAGATGTCTGTCTTTGACCCAGGGTTCATACTCTTCTTAAAACTCTTTAATATTCATTTTACAAAATTAAGGGCCCTTAAAACTCCTAACTATTAGGTGGAACTCCTTCATTTTACATTAACAGCAGCCAACGATGCCCGCGATTAACGAAATATGCAACCTCCCAAACTCTTCAGATTGCGGTGACCCCGCCCCAAGGTAGTCATGTGTTTTCAAGCATCGTGCGCCAAGCAAACACACCAGTTTATCATCTTTTAGAGATCATGCCATCATGGACCCTAATCTGCAGTTTTACCGTGCTTCCAAAAGAAATATATATATATATATATATCCCACGGCTTAACTGTTTGGAATCTGGATCTGTATACATCCGAGACCCACATGTGCATCTCGGATACACTATGCTCACTTTTTGTATAAAGCATTTGGCCCCTAATCAGGCTTATTCATAAAAAAGGCATAATTTTCAGAAAATAAAAGTAGACACAGACTTATATTAATCAAGGGTGTGTGTGTGCGGGGGGGGGGGGATATGGATGTAATCTTAATGTTAAAAGGCATAATATGTTTGTTGAAAATAAAATTATGGACTTTATGCTATTAAAACTTCTTTGATAAGGACTTTATATTAAAACTTCTTTGACATCAGTTAACAAATAATTACATAACAATGATAAAATTTTAGCTTTTGACGTAAACATAAATTTTAATGAAAATAGTAAAACATAAAAATAATTCTATGTCATATCTACCTTTAAATTTTTCATTTATAAGCAAAACAGTTTGAAAAATAAAAGATCATTTACTTTAAAAGACTTACTTGGTCAAATAAAAGAGAGGAATTAGACAAATAAAAATAAATTACAAGAAATTGAAGCTTGAACCTTACACAATCATTCTGTTGTAGAGTTACAATTACAATAAATATATTGTATAAACAACTATGCAAAAAATATAATATTTAAATAAATAAACTGAACAATTGAATAAATCAATTTCTCCAACAAACTAAAATATTATAGTTTACTCTGTCAGTGAAATCAGCGAGTCTGAGAACATTTTTGTAATACAACAAGGCTATAAGTGGAAGTGTTATCAAAAAAGAATTACTACAAAAATCATTGAAAACACTTTCTCTATTTGAAACCTTCACAGTTTTGCTTTTGATCCTATTTTAAAAAGATTTAATTGTAATTCTTTCCGAGTAGAGAGAGTTATAACCAACATTAAACAAGAATCTAAATTTACAACAATAAAATGTATTAACAATTAGAATGAATATTAGTTAGTGCCTGAAAAACACTAAAAATCTTATGAATGAGTAAAACTGTCATTGGTGAAACTAACCATTGTTAATCTTTTTTAAAATTTTTATTTTATTTTATTTCTTGCCTTCAAATTAATACTTATTCTGGAAGAAAAATGTAAAATAAGGTGGTAATATTAGCAAATTTTTAATGCATTTTTCTAATAGGAGTCATATATTGCAACTTTTAAAAGAAAATTTCTTTTTATTAATAGAGGAACTATACCATTTTCAATCGGACATGTATAGTAAATTAAAATTTTTTAAAAACCATGAGGTAATTGAATTTGCAGAGTAAAAATACCAACAAGTAAAAAGATTTTTGAATATTTGAATATATCCATTGATATATTTAAATTGTCATAATATATTTATGTAAACTTTTAAAATTGTAAACAAAAATATAATTGAATATATTAATATTTCAATGTATCTTTTCCACCTGATATTGATTCATCTCTGATTATTGCTAAAGAAATTAATTAAAAAATATAATATACTGCTACCATTTAATTATTTTGTTGCTATCTCATGGTACTTGATCTAGAAAATTTCATGTTTTGCAGTTAGGCACTAACTTAAAGATCCGTATCTCTATTCTTAACTGGGGATCTAAACATAAAATATCCATATCTTTATTTGTATTCGCACATCTAAAAAACAAATTATCCGTTTAAAAATAATCACTGAAAAAAAGTTAAAGAAATTAGTGAACTTTTTTCATTACTGGCAAATTGAGGAATATCATCGACCCTATAAGAAAGTCTAAATCCATGTGACTCGTATTCCATAAGGGACTGAGGTTTGGTAATCCTCCTTCATGTGGAGATGGAGACTAGGTGGTCAATGACTGGCATCTGTCTGCAGCGTCTTGGATTTCCGGTATACAAAGGATTGTGATAGGATTATATTAAGTGGGTACTCATTCTAAGCAGAATTTAATGCTCTATAACTCTTAAAATATTTATCTCTTCATTTTTTGCACCGTTCTCAAACAATTTCAGAAAAACTGCAAAAACACACCATTTTTGGTCACATTTTTCAACGTAGGAACCGACGCTCACCTCGGCTGATGGGGGAAAACCTAGGATAGTCACATTGGAACATAACTGAAGCTATAAAATGATAAAACCTTTGCCAACAATTTTTTCCACCAAAAACTACCAAACTACTAGACTAAAAGGAGTGTACTCATATTTACTTATAAATATTTTTAAACCCAATATGCCATAAAAAATGCATATTTCCCCCCTAATTATTAAAAATATTTACTAGCTACTAAACTAAACTTTTTGGAATGATAAATATGCGAAGAGATATAAACAAAAACATACTTTAGATTTCTGTGTTGTTTTGGAATTCATAAATATAGTTAGTGTGTGCTTGTATTATTATTTGAACTTTGTACAGATTTATGTTGTTTCTGTATCATCATATACTATGCTTTTCCAATAAAAGTTGATTGGTGATTTTTAATGTTACTTTTTTAGACATCTTTAAATTTTTCATACAGTTAATTTTTCAACTAAATCAGTGATGAATTTAACATTATAAGGATATATATATAATTATCATTTCATGAAATCGGTTATTACTGCATATGCTGTACCAAAAATACAAATTGATCTGCAATTGGTATAAATAGTTATTTATTGTTTTGAAGTTTTCAAATCATATGTAGGTGCTTTTAAAAATTCACAAGTAATCAGTTAAATGTTGTATATTGGATTTTTTTCTCCATGTTCAATATGTGAATGAATTTTTAAAAAAACTTTTAGAATTTTTCTAATTTTCTTTTTATTTTCAGATTATGATTCTGCCAACTTTTTTACTGCAAAACAATTTGATCGCAAAAAACTCTATAAATGTCCTCATTGTACCTATTCAACTTCTGTTTCGTCTAATTTAAAGAAGCATGTTGCAATTCATACTGGTGAAAAACCATACAAATGTGAACATTGTGAAAAAGAGTTCATTCAAAAAACCAACCTTAAAAGGCATCTCATAACTCATACAAGTTATGCATGCAAAATGTGCACTAAGAAATTTATTTTTGAAGAGGATTTAATTATTCATGTCCAATCTCATTTTGTAAAGTAGTGTGTTTGAAATCTGTGCAAAATAATTAAAAAAGAATATATATCTGAGTGTGTATATATATGCTGTTTTCTTAATATTCGAATTTTATAATATTTGTAGAATCTCAACAGTTGCATGGTGTTTCTAATATTCAACAAATGAATTCTTCATAGTTCTTTTAAAACTGTATGTTTGATATATATTAAATAAAAGTTACTTGAAAACTGTAATAGAAAGGCCATTTAGAATCTGATCCAATTGAAACAGAATTATTTCCATTATAACGGGCATTGTGTGTGTGAGTGCAAATGCATGTATGCATGCCTATGCAAGAAAGAGACACACGTATACAGATAGTTTTGTTTTAGCTTTTCCCCTGTCCATGTACTAAATAGTTGTAGAATGTTTAAGGAGTGTTTTTACACGCTGATTATAATTGAATGGTCCAGGGAAAAACTGAGAATCCACTTTCGGTCAATTTTGAGTTCTCTATTGCATCCTGTTGTCTGTTAGTAGTACTAATAATTTAAAACGTCATTCGGGGAACGAATAATAAGTATACACTGTAAAGATTACACAAAGAAAGAGTGTTCTGAAGGACATTGAAAGTTTCACACACGTTATTAAATTTCTGGAAAATAAGCAATAAATATTGAATTTTAACATTGTTGAAATCTGTTATTTTCGTCATGCAATTGTTAGTTTATTAAAACTTATTTGATCAATATTTTTATTTATTTATTTGTTTGTAATTTGTTCATGCTGACTAGTTTTAATAATTTTATGTGACTGTAAACTTTGTTAAAAATTTAAAATTTACCTTGAAAAGAAAACTACTAACATTATAGTTATGTAATGAAATAAAAAGTTTATTTCTTTTGAATATTAAAATTAAATATAATTCTGATGTTCTAATATATATGAAGATTTTTATTTTGTCATTTCACAGTATACTAGCCCTTAACGGTGTAGTTTGAAAAAATCATGTGATTTTGGTACATAAGTACAAATAAACTAATTATGTCTGGCACTTCAAAATTTTGAAACTTTCTCTTTACAAGTTGTACTACATACTGAAATAAACGATAAACCTGTATCAATTTCAAAACTTTTTAAAAAATTCTTTAAAATCTTAAATTTATTTTCTTATATATTATTTATAAATCTTAAACATGTATTTTTGCAAAAAATGTCACACTTCGAAAAAACTTGCAGCTCAGATCCATGTTTAAGAATTTTTTCTGAAAATTTCACAAAAGGCACAGCTTTTTCGCTTATTACAGTGTCTAAAGCAGCTTATGAAGAACCACCTGGAATTTGTTTTGAGACCATGGTGCTATTAGTTTATTTCAATTTGTGTACAAAGACTAAAAACAGAATTTTTTTTCTTCGAACTACAGCCTTAAAAAAAGTTGCAGCCTTAAGGTAGATTTTGAACTTCTTCGAATATTAGTCTTTTTAACATTAAAATTTCTTTAATTAAATGTTATCTGACTATAATAGTTTATCTTTATTAATGTCAATCTTTTCATAAAGAGAGGAAATTTAATTGAGTGATGCATCTCAGATCTGTTATTGTGAACTTAAGGAGTATATATTCCATCTCAAATCATTCCCCTTTCTTTTTTTCATTCTAGTTTTGACAGATAACTTCAAAATTTCTGACGCCAATTTAATGAATAATTGATATCTTTTCTTGAACAAATAAACATTTAAAAATGAATTTTATGAAAATGATTTTTTTTTAACTATAAAACATTTGTACGCTAGTTTTTTCTCTTTTTTTAACACTCTTCAGTACTTTGTGCAAATCAGATTTTTCATCTGTAGAACAAAGTGTTTTCAAAATATTTGCTTACTGAATTTTTATTACATTTCATTTTTATTACTCATAAAACATTTTGTTAAATATTTTGTCAGTTTTTGAATTTTTAAAAATGCTAAATATATGAATTTTATAAATTGAATAAGTAAAAATTTTTGTGTATGTACATATTTTTCATAATCTTTTATGTTTATCTTTTTCTAGGGCATAAAAATTTTCTGTAAAGAGGTTATTTTTAGAGAGTATATTTGCTCAAAAATTTTAGCAAAAATACTCTAAAAATAAGGAATTGTTTAACTGCTTGACTAGGTATGATATAAAATCCACCATGTTTACTTCTATTTTGGTTCTTGAGGTATGAAAGATTTTTCCGAATCTGCTAAGCTATCAGAAAGTAATTGCTTACAAAAGTTTAAAACTTGCTTATTTTTATGTGTATATAATTAATACTTTTAGATTGTGTAGCTTTATATAGTTATATTACTGGTTGTTTTATAAAAAGTTAGATTATATTAAAATTTTTAACAATTATGACTCTTGCTCTTTAACTCATAGTTAAGGTAAAGTTATTGCAATTGTCATCATTGAAGATTGCATCTTTCCTTCTTCTGTTTAGTTTTAAAATCAGGTACTTTAGAGGATTTTATTCATTTTGACAAAATATTTAATTATTCATATTAGTTGTAAACTGGTTTATATGATAGGAACAATCTTCCTTCGTTTTTCAAATTTCTTATGTGGAAAAAAGATTATGTAGGATTATTAAATGCTTTATAAGTTAATTTAAAATTATTTATTTGATTAATTACTATGTTCACTGCTTTATAAATAAAAAATTGAATTTGGGAATCTGTCAGGCTGTTGGATGACCACCAGCCTGACAGATTTTGGATTTACTAGCTCCATTTAGATCAATGGGGAAATTTTTCTCCCTCCTCAATACTTCCAATTATTTTAATTGAAAAATTACTGCATGTTGATCAGCAGGCAATCACCTGTGTTAAAATATTTCTTTTTGTGCTTTAATCTTAAATTTTGGTTTAAAAATTTGGAAATTCACTAAAATCACAGATATAAGTAATAGTCAAAAATAGTTTTGAAATTCAATATAGTTAAAAGGAGGAAAAAAAGAAGGTATTTCTACTTAGATAGTTGTCTGCTGAACAGTTTTTTTCTCTACAGTATTAGTGAAGATATACTATTGCAGAGGGAGAAAAATTTCTATCAAATTGAATCTAAGATGGTTGCCGTTCAACAGCCTTAATACTGGATATTTTTAGTGACTATTTAAAAACTGTATTTAAATATAAATTATGTACTTTTTATATTTCTTATTGTTTACATTTTATAATGTATATAAAAAGGAAGTTTCAATTAATACAGATTGATACTGAAAAATCTGGCAGTCTCCGTATTTGAGGAATGGCAGATTTTTTTATGGTCACATATAATGCATGCATTCAATAAAAAATTACTACCTGTAAGCTCTATAAAAAGAAAATTAAACACTATATGAAACAGACACAAAAAAAATTTAATGATAACTATTAATGATCACCAACTAAAAACTTTTCTGGAATTTCAAGTGGATTGAGTAAAATATTGTAAAATCTTGGTGAAGGACTAACTTTTACACACTGACCACTTTTGTAAAGTTGCTTTTTACTGGATATTTTTCTATACATTCTTAATAAGTTAGTGATCACTTACGTAGAATGTATAGTAACTAGTTTATCTTTCTAAATTGTTGCTTTTTGACCTGCCAAATGTCGCCATTTTTCACTTTAATTTCATTAATCTGTAACATTTAATAGATGGTATTCTTAATGAAAATGCAAATGAGAAAGCTGAGTAAGAAGATATGCCTCATGCTGATTCTGAATTGTTTCAAAGAACAAAAACAAATGAATAAAAATGTAACCATATGTGTTCGTAAATTCTTCAAATATGTTGATTTCTTTAACCTTGTATGGCTCTATAGATCATAAAGTTCCACCAGTAAAATTGCCCAAAATGAAAAAAAAATGTAATAATTTTATAACTCTAATACAGGATGTTTCTAATACACAAAAAGCATGTAATAAAACAGTTTCAAACATCTTTTCATAAAATAAGTTTGGGACATAAAGGGTTGAGAAATAGTAAAAAAATGGCAAACTCAAAATTTATGCAAAAAAAAAAAAAAAAAAAAGAATTTAACTTCCAAAAGACAGAATTTTCTTATTTAAAGTAAAATTCTGTTTTGAAACACATGTATGCAAACACTAATAACAACAACCATTAAAACTTTATTAATGAAATATTTTTTTTAAAAATGCAAAATATAATTCACAACTTTATTTTTTAAAACCATTCACTGTGTGTTTGTTCAGGAAATGCAAAAATTTATTAATTTCAAATTATAAAGTATGATTCAATCTCAAGAACACGGAAATCAATATTGTGAAGAATATTTTATTGTGCTTCTATTTAATTTTTTTTTTCATGTCTCTTGATTTTAAGTTCCTATTGGAATTTATTTAAATTGTGTTTGTACAAATTTTTTCAAAAGAGTGGCTCTCTTTATTTGGTGATTAGTTTTGTTTTTCCTAGGGTGGTCATGTTAAACAGGTTTTATCGTAGATCTGCAGAAGCAATGCTGTACCAATCAGGTAATTAAAAAATGTATTCTGAATTCCCTGCTGTGTGTTTGAAGAAACTAAAATTTTGATTGCCAGATTTTTGAATGTCAGTTTGTATAAAACTTTTGAAAAGGATAAGTTTCTTGAGTTTGTATGTAAACTACTTTGAGATAATATTCAATATATTAGGATAGACATTGTCTTTTTACATTAGTTTAGTGCTAATATCAATTATCCTCCTTTCATAATTTTTACTTTTACATTAAATTTATATCATATTTATTAAAGTATTTCTTATATTTTTCATGGTGTGCTTTGCATATGAGATTTTTTTAAATTGAAAGTTTTTAATGTAATTATGAGTTTTTATTTATTTATTCTAAGTTGCTAGTAGCTTCATTTTTAATTTGCTTTTCTTTTTCTAGATGATCTTTCTGCATTCAGGTGTGATGATGATTTTATCTGTCCTATTTGTTCCTATGTCACCCCAAGTATTTCTTATTTTAAGAGACACATTAAAATTCATAGCAATCGTAAGTCTTTCAAATGTACTTTTTGTGACAGACGTTTCATTCGTAAAACTGGTCTAATTATTCACTTACGCACTCATACAGGAGAAAAACCTTTTCAGTGTATTACTTGCTCAAAACGTTTCTCTGACAAAAGCAATTATAAAAAACATCTCAGAATACATTTATGATAGATGATATTTAGGAGACTATTTGATGAAAAAAGAAACACATTTTTCTTTTAAAAAATACTTTATGCTTGAGTCCCATTTGCAAATAGTTTTGTGCTGTTACAGTGAAATTTCTGCAGAATAACCAGCTGTGGTTCTAAAATATGACCACTATGGTTCAGATAATGGAGGATAGTTAAATAAAAAATATATATTTTATGAATTTATACAGAAATAATATGCACTGATGCTCATTTAATGTATAACCAAGGCCAGGTAAGCAGCATTAAAGCAAACAATATATGTTTGATTGGTTCATTGTTTAATTGTTGAATGTTTCGTGCTTCTTCAATCAAAGGAAAAAAATTCTGAAAGAAATAGAGAAAAAAATCCTCTTGAAATGTACGATTGTGTGACTAAAAATTTTAGATAATACATCTGATAACTATAAAATCTGCATAAGAAGTGGATTCATTTAGCTGCTTTCTCTAATCAAGAATATTAGGAAAGTGCATTTTAATAATTTTCTACATGCTAATTTATCCTGTTATTTTGGTTTCTCTCCTCAAACCAACTGATACAATGACTAGATCATGTAGATCACAAGGGCTATTGTGTAAGAAAAACTTGATGAACAATCAAGATAAATACACAGTATCTTCTTCAATGTTCTTAAAAAAAGAAAAAGAAAAGAGAGAGATTATTTTTGGCTCTCAGAGGTTTTAACAGTATGTACTTGCTCTTGCATTAATCAAGTTTGTATACTGATGCTGTTTGTAACTAAAGTGTCTCCATCAATATGAAATGTTTGGAAACTTGATCAAATTATTATTTATTATTGCTCAAAATTGATTGAAAACTACACCATTGAAATCCATTGAAATGAATTTATAAACTTTCTTTGTTGGAAAGTATAAAAAAATTACCTTATTTCACCTTTGACAACTTTTGACACTTGCTATATAATAAGTTTTTAAGAAATCAAGGAGGAAAAAGGGTGGCTTTTGGTCCACCCTAATTATGTGATATTATTTGATGTTGGTGCCAAAATGATAATATTAGTTATTATTTTTTAAATTATTATTATGACTATTCACTTATATCATCAGATTGTTAAAGGTTCAGTCATTTTTTTATTGCTTAAAAATCTGGAGTGACTTCACTCAACTTCAGAACACTTAATACCAAGCATTTAAATAAATTTTATTCAACTCAATCAGATCTAGTGTTCAGGCACTAGTGCACTTAAAATGTTTTGAGTGTATAGGTTGCAATGTATAAGAGTACTTTTTTGTAGTTCTGCAAAAACTGTATGCATGGTGTACACTCGCTAAAATTTAAGCAATATGTAAGACAGTGACCTATAATATGTATTCCTAAATATGAATTTAATTGAATGCACCATTTAGACACTAGCTCACTTTAAATGGTTTGCATCCTTAAGCCGTAATATGAGTTACTTATTGCTAGTCTGTGAACAAACTATCAAATCTACACACACCAAAATCAATGCAGATCATGAGACCATGACTTATAATATACGTACCCAATTTGAGCTCCATTGAATGCAGCCTATAGACACAGCACACTTTCAGGAATTTCTGTACATGGGCCATAATGTAAAAGAACACACATTTGTTGCCCTGTCAAAAAACTGTAAGTCCTACACAAAGCAAAATCTATGCATATTGTGTGACGATGACCTACAATATACATACCCAGTTTGAACTTCTTCGAATGCGCCATTTAGACACTAGCTCATTTTAAATGATTTGCGTCCATAGGCTGTAATGCATAGGAATTATTTTTTGCAATTCTGTGAAAAAACTATTGTTACAGAAAACTTTGCTTGACTCTTGGGTTCATCGTTCTAAAGTCCAATATGTGTAGAAAGTTCTAGTAAAAAGTCCATTTGTCAGGATGGAAATTGAATTTTATTGCTTCTTGAGAACTTTGTCAAACAGTCAGCTGTACAAAATTCACAGGCACTAATGGTCAGTAATGTGGAGTCAGCTTTCACAGATGCTGTAATTCACACATGAAATAAAACAGTTCCACAACCTAAAATTCAGTGGAAATACTTGAAAATCATAAACAATTCCTCAATGAAAAATTCACACACATCATTCGAAAACAAGCTTCTTGAATCAAGCTAAATATTGCTTACAATAGCACAATTCTCAGACTAGCAGTGAACAGAATGGACGCCTGCTTGCAGTCTACAGCAAGACTGACTCCAACGGGGCAACACGATGTCATATTTATAAGTGTCACAGAAGCTAGGAGAAATTTCTCGAAGGTTCCCTTTTAAGCACTAATTTTGATTATGTCATAGGAATACAGTTGAATCATTAGGCTATTATGCAATTAAGGCTATTATGCAATTAAGTGAAATCACCCCCAACTACTGAAATATTGCTGAGCTTGGCTACTTTTTGGAGAAATATTGCCAAATCTGGCACCAAAAATAAGTCCCCAGTAATAACATCAGCTAAGCTCTAGCATCAAGATTTCTAGAAAACCATATGTTATCCAATGGGGAAACCTAAAACTCCATTTCTCCTGTCCTAGTTAACCGATTTTGATGCAAAATTTAATTATTTGACACGTAGAATATGAATTACTAGTTTATCACCCAGAAAAGCAGATTACCCCAAAAATTCGTAACACTATCAACTCTACACACACCAAAATCTATGCAAATCATGTGACCGTGACCTTTTATAGACATGTCCAATTTGTGTTTAATTGAATGGACCGTTTAGATGCTAGTGCACTTTCAAGAATTTCCATTCATTGGCCATAATGTAAAAGAAATCTTTAGGAGCTATCGTGCTCACTCACATACACACAAACACACACACATACATCTTGTAAAAATAGCATAAATGAACTCAGAAGACCTCAAAATGTGTAAATACACCAAAATCTCAAAAGTCGAATTTTTTCATGATTACAATTCTTTCCTTACATAGTATATGTTCGGAAAGTAAAAAAGCTGTTCAGCAAAATTCTTGATAGAAATGAATGTATTTTATGATCTTAAATACTAAACTTGGTCACTGTTCTAATTTGGAGAAATTACTTCCAAAATAATTAGGACTTTTCAGAGCATATAAATTGCTTTCACTTGCAAAGAATCAGTGTTGCATTGTGTAGTATCTTAAGGCCATTGTAATTCTGGTTCTGTTTAAAGAAAGAATAATACCTCTTTATTGTCCAAAGGTGCAATGTGATTATTTCTTCTGAAGTTAATGGCTAAGTCTGGCCCTGTTCTTTTTCCTATTTATTAAATAAACTTTGAATATCTCAAAAGGATAAATTATAGAGTTGTAACACATTATTTAATTTTAGAACATCACTGAATGTTTTTATTATTTAATTTTTTTTTTTGTACTGTATATCATATTTCTAATCTATCATCAACCAACACCAAAAATGTCCCCAAAGCAGAGTGTTTTGTTGTTAAATTGAAATATCTGACAAATTTGTTAATTGGCCAACACTTCTATTTGTTAATTTATATAAAGATATAAATATGTGTTTTAAGGTCAAAGCATTGACCAAAAAAAGAAAAGAAAAAAAAAAAGAGTCCATAATCATCCTCATATTCTGCACTACAACCAATTTAAATCATTTGCTTTTATGCTGCTACAAAAGATTGCAGTTTTTTTTTTCGGGGGGGGGGGTGTGTGGCTTGACAAAAGATCATAGTGTTCTACATTATTGATGCTACACACAGTTATAATTCTCGCACTTCCTCACATTATAGATTACCAAAAGAAGGAATTTAATTAGGGAGGAAAAGAATTTAAATTAGAGAGAAAATCATGAACAAAGATGTAATTTTTGTAGACATTTCTTTAAAAAGGAAAAACTGCTAAAAGTAATGATGAAATCACAGAATTCCAAAATTCTGAAAGATAGGCAATCCTCCATATAGTAATTGCGATTGTTCTGCAGTGAAGGTATTTCTTCTGCAAAACACCTACACAACAAAGTTTCTGATATGAGCATATTCTGCTTTGGGGCCAATTGTTTAAAATTTTGAGAATACTAAAGGTAGTTTCACTATAATTAATATGCATAAATAAATAATAATGAATAAATATGCAGTCAACTCCAATTATAATGCTCTGGGGACCATCAAATTTCGTCCACTATATCCGAAGTTCACTAAAACCGAAGTGTCCCCATGGTGAGCAGAGATACTGTATGTGAATTGGGACTAATGGTTTGTGTTCACTACAGCCGAAAGTTCACTATATCTGGAGTTGACTGTATATTTTATGAATACATTATATGTTGCATCAGTATATTGTTCTATTTATTTCTTTGACAAACTTTAAAAATTTTTTTCTTTTGTAAACTTCAGTGATTCATTTAAACATAAGATATAGTAGTAAATTATAATTTTTTGTACGTAAATTACTGAAATTGGTTCTAAGAATTTTACTAAGCATATTGGAGGGCAAAAATTGAAAATGTGTATTTTTCAAAATCCATTGCTTATTGCTTTGGTGAGCTATTCAATAAATTTAATTATATAAAAATAATACATTTGGGATTTTTTTTTTTAAGTGTAAGTAATACAAGTGTGCTTGATGTATTTGTCATCTATATTTCATGTATAGTTTTTATTTAGGAAAAAAATAAATATTTCCATTTGTCTGTGTATTATAATTCATTCAATAAATTCAAAGTTTGCCTTGTCTTTTTTCTCTCTCATCAAATTTTACATTTCTTTTCGACCATTTTAAATTTATTTCTCTTTAATTTTGAATTTTTCTGTACATTGCCACAAAACTGGTTATATAAAAATACATAAGCGTACAGGGTTATGTATCCTGTACATTATGTATACATGTGCAGTATTATGTATGTATTCATAAACAACACAACATGAATACACAGCTGTATTTTTGTACATAATAATATACAGGGTACATAGAAATTTAACTAAATACAAAATTTAAGTTTTTATATGGCCTTAGCACAAAAAAATTTCTAGTTAGTAAAATCTGCCCTCGTACACTAATGAAATTATGCACAAAATTTGAGCATTTTATCCTAAAATGTGTCAGAGTTATGAAAATAAATATATGCTTTTGTATCACTTTTTAATGATTCTTAAAGGGGGGGGGGCAAAAAAACATGTTGAGTGGTCGCATTTCAGAGGTTGTGTACAAATTCCAAAAGAAAACAATGTTACAGATGGTTACATCCAAACTTATGTGTAGCCCTTACCAACTTTGTTTAAATATATCTCTAAAACTTTTTATGATAAAAGACTGAAATTTTGGACATCAACTAATTAATATCTGGGGCATATTTTACTAACTGAATATTTCTGTACAGTGACCACATAATAATTTAAATTATCATTGACATGGAACTTTGCAATAATCTACAAGAAAATGTTTTTTGTTTATAAAACTTAAAAGTTGTTAATTCTTTCATATTTTATTTCTAATTACATAAAAAATGTTTTTTGTAATTACTATTTTGATTAACGTCTTTTGCATGTATTAACAGACAATGCAAGTGTAAATCCATAACTTTTTAAATGAATTTTTCTGTAAATTGTATTTGTGGGATAATGATGATTTAACATTTATTTAGCTGTTTGAATCTGAATCTCACTGGATGTAAATCTAACTCTTTAAGACCTGAAGTCATTTTTGTTACACCCACTCAAAAAAGTATTTGAGTGTAAAACAGTTCCTATTTTAGTTTTTTTAGTAACAAAGTTTTTCAAATAACATACAACTTGAAAAGCGAGAATATGAGAAATTACTATTTTATGCATGATTCTTTTGAGAAATTTTTAATTTATTAATGAAAGCAACAAGAATTTTGACTTACATTCAAGTCAACACTTACACATTTAAACTTAGAGAGGATGTAAATCACACTTGCACCTTGTGGGTATAAATCTCTTACTTAATTGTGCTAAGCAGGTTGTAAAGAGATAATAGTGCTTTTAAATAAATATGTATAGTTAAAAATGAAAAAAAAAACTGTTTGTATTTTTTTTAAGTATTAATGAAGTTAAATAAATCATTTTTGCTTGTCACTTTACAACATGTCAGCTTTACTTACTTTTATTAATTTTAAATGTCATACTTTGCGATTTTGTAATTTATAACTTTTAATTAATGATAAGAAATTTTGTACAAAAATATGTGACTTAGGTTTTTAAGAAAAATGTTAGTGAAAAAAATTTCAGTGTATGCTGTAAATAACATTAAGTAAGAGTAAGTTCAGTACTGGAAATTAATACTGAGTAAAACAGAGGTGACTATGCTTAACTTAGTTTTTATGAGAGAAATAATGAAATTGTTAACAACTTATTATTTTTTTTAAATCGAAAGTAGAATTGAGTAGCTGTAGCAGGAAGGTCATTTCAAGTTAGAATTTAAGCCAGAATTTTTTTGCTAGGCTCTTAGTCAGAGTCACAGATAAGTTTTAGGTTAGTAGCTAAACAGGAAGAAATCCATTTAGTGCAGTGGTTCCCAACTCAACTCAACTTTACCCGTGCACCACTTTTCCGCTTCCAATTTACCCATGGACCACTGAAAAGAATTCTTTCTGGATAAGGAGGTAGGGAAATTAAAAAAAAAAACTTTTTGCACAAAATTTAATGATAAAATGAAAAATTCAAAAAAGCGCAGAGAATGTTATTTCAACTCACTCGATGAGGCTGATAATCGTTAATGAATCCTGTTAACATATACTTATAGCCGAAGACAAAAGCTTGTCTGAGATGCAGATGCTACAATATTTTACAGAATGTTTAATACTGTATCCCCTTGTATTTTCCCTATTTTGCAAGGATTATGAAACATTTTAATAAAAATTCTCTAAAAATGACTGTAAACAATTAAGTTTTTTGTCTTTTTATCTAATGACATTTTGAAAACACACTTATTTTTAAACACTCACTCCCTTTGCATATCCCTTAGAGGCCTGTTTGTAGATCACCAGTTGGGAACCACTGGTTTAGTGAATATACATGAGATTCCATATCGCTGTCTTAAATTGAATTGGATTAGAAAAATTGGTCGGTAAGCAACTTTTTGAACAGAAGTACAATCATCATCATTGTGGCTTCACCATTTCTGTGCTGTATGTATTTTGCATCGAAACATGCAGTGCTGTTGCACCCTGTAGCACTCGTGGTTAAACAGATTGTAGCGGCAGCAAGTTTTGAAATTTTGTCAGTTGTCTAGAGTACCAATTTTGTAGAATAAGAGTAATATTTATTAGGGAATTTGAACACATACATATATATCATATTCACAAAATTATCAGTTGAGTTTAAACCATTTGCTACCATTCTTCTCTCCATCTCTGTTTTTCTTTTCTTCCCCCCCCCCCCTTCCACCTTATTAAAAAAATATTTTTCTTTTTTACCCAACACTACTATGTATTCTTTTTTTTTTTTCTTTAATGTTAGTGAAAGGAGACAAATCCTAATTTTGTATTAAAAAGAATTCTGTTAATATTCTCTTGTAATCGAGAGTTGGTTTTACATCATCCAATCAGTGATTGATTCTCTTGATCAATTGCAGAAAGATGTATCTGCACTGTAGTGTTAAACTCTTGTTAAAACCTTAATCACTGATAGATACGTGAGTTGTTGAACGCTTGTAGAGATAGGTTGTAGATATTTAACAAGTATACTTTTCACTCATTGTTTTTAAGGTGAACTGGACAAGGGTCCATAAATAACACTATCTTCCTCAATTTTCCCGTCTTGTTATCAAAATTATAAAGCTACTTCCACTTGTTTTATTGGCACAGTTTTGACTTTTGTGTTCACATGGAAGTCTAATGTGTCTGAAGCACAATGAATTTTATGATTTTCCAATCATTAACACTTTCACTTTGTTGGTTCCAACTAAATTTGATCAGACAAAAGCAGTCATTTATTCTTTATTTCTTTTTTGCTGTGGTATTTTTCTCATTTCATTACAGAAATGTAACAGTCATCAGTTTGAAAAGTAAGCTCTGCTCATTGGTATTGTATATGTCACTAATAGCACAGTTTTTGATGGTTTTTGGAAGCATGTTTTATATCGAGTAATTATTGTTGTTGAGGTTTACTGGAACTGCTTCTCCATAAATTTATTTTTATACTATGCCAAGAAAATTTTTAAATATATTAAGCCTTCTGCTCAGAGGAGAAATTCCTTCTTATTTTACTTGCAATCTCCTTCTTTTTTTTTTTGTCTGCTGCTCAGTTTTTCCCTTACCCTGATTTCACAGATCTATTCATAAAATATTTTTTATGATTCCTTATATTTTCTAAACTTTGTTCTCTTCTTTTTGAAACCACTTGTACATATTTTGTCTTTTTTCAATTTCATCTCTCTCGTTTAAAAAAAAAATAAAATAATAAGGCTCTGAGCCATGACTTTGTAAAGTCTACAGACTCGGCAAAATATCTTAGAGGGTTGATTAGGAGTAAAATTTTTTAAGGATCTGAATTTGTCCTGCTAACATGAGTGGCTTCCTGTTTCTTTCCATTTAGAATGTGTAAACAAAATGTTGAACACATGTGTTAACATCCTAAAGGCACTCATAAACAAATATGAAAGTAAACAGCACAAAACCTTGTCAGTTTTTAACCTCTGAATAAAAGCAACCAGATATAGTTTGAAAGTGTCAATGGTTTAGTGTGTGTGCATGTAATCCTTGGTGAATTCAGCCCGACTTGTCCCACTCCTAAAAGCCTGCGTTCTAGATTTGTGCCGAGCGCAGTGATTGATGAGGGAAACAACCTAATGAATGTTTTCATTATGGTTTCGTGTGCCAGTGCACTATACATGGACTTTCATTATTCATGGAAACAAAACATAGTTGCATTATTAGCAGACATGTCATGAGCATGATTTTTTAGTATTGCTTTCATAAGTGTTCAAGGTATTAGAGAAAAATTGCTGATAAAACACTATTGCACTATACACGGGTTTTACTGTATTTATTTTAATGAAAGGTAATAAGTTTTACATTTTTATTTAATGATAAATGCTGGCTAAAAAAAACTATATATATATTTTCTATTTTATCGTCTTATAAATCATGTTCTAATTTTAATAATTTTTTAAAAATCTAAAAATAATGACAGTTAATAAAATAATTGACTTATGAAAATAAAGAGGGGATGGGTTGCTCCTCAAAGATTCTTCAAATTTTAAAACTGAAGGATATTGTTAAATACGCTAATGTTTTTACAGCTTTCTTAGTTTTCGCTAATTTAATATGTGGGATCAAGGGACCCATCAGATTTACTTGCCATATTTTTCCCGGCTCTTTTTTCAATAACATTTAAAACTAATCAAAATACTTAAGAAACTAACACAAGGGTCGTAAAAATGGGTTTTAAGGATACCTAAAATTGTGAAAAAGGTTAGTTTTGAAGACTGATCTGAAAAATGTGTAATGTTCCTTATCATATCAGTGTGTCCCTGATAGTAGAAGAGCCCAATGTGTTTTTGGGGATTTACTGGAGCGTGGCAGATGAACATAGGGGGGGTACCTTGCATCATGTGCAGTACCTCCACCATATATAAGCCCTTTATGCAGGGCCGTGCATCTAGGGCAGCTCATCAGATTAGTAAAAAAAAAAAAATAATTGATCGTCAGAAATATTGAATTGCGTCAGATTAAGATAAGGTGGGTTAATTACTAGCTAAAAAGTGTACATTCAGAAAATCTGACGATTTGAGTATAACGTAAGGGAGTGGTAGGGTTACAAAGTTGCAAAAAAATAACATCTTGACATTCTCGAGCATGGTTGAATTTTTTTTATTTTGAAGGAAATACTGCAAGAATCACGAAAAAAATATAATCTGCCAGTTTCCACGAGCCGAAGTAATAAAAATACGAGCCAAAGCAATAAAAATACGAACCAAAGCTATAAAAATCGTCAATGAAGATTAGAGCGTGCAAAGATAGCTCGATCAAAGTTAACGAGCACTCTCTTTGAGTTAGTGTAGATGACAAGGAGTTCTACATCTCTGGTTCTCAATAAACAAGAACAGCAAATTTTCAGAAAGAATTAAGAAATATCTAATTCAAAGAAGCTTTTGTCAAGTTTTTAATTCATCATTGAGCTGATCAGATGATTGAGCTGATCATCATTTGTGCCTTCTTTTATTAGTAACGAAACAATTCATCTTAATCATGATATGTGTTATGTATATTCAGTTACCAATAATAAAGTTACCTGAACAATCGACCATGAACTCTCATGTCCTGATCATGAAGAAGCAGATACAAAAATTGTATTTTTGGCAAGTTAAATGAAAGAAGATTCCACAGTTACAATCAGAACTTCAGACACGGATATTGTTGTCATCATGTTGTTCAATATGGGACATCTCCAAGCATCGGTTAAAATATGGATGGATCTTGGAGTTAACAATGTATGCTGTTATATTGACGTATCTGCTCTCTATGCTAAGCTCGGCCCAATAATTTCACGAGAGCTACCAGCTCTATACTCGCTAACAGGATGCAATTACAATCCGGCACTTTACAGACAAGGCAAAAACAAAACCCTCTGCAAATTTTTATCGTTTGAAATGTTTTTCGGAAGACATTTGCAGATGTAGGCTCAGAGGATCATAATACAGAAAATTCTTTTGACATTTTACAATCTTCTATGTGTCACTTGTATGGCTAGAAAAAATTAGCTGATGTCAACTTAGCAAGAGTAGAAATCTTTCATAAGACCTACAAAGTGTCAGATATGTCGCATCACTTCTCATTGAAAGTCCGTAATTACAATGCTTGATGCTTGCCTCCTTGCCAATCTGAGCTACGGCAGCACTTATTGCGAACGAAGTATACTGCGTGCTTGTGGAGGAATGCACACAATAAAACTCTGATTAACATGTTACCAACAGATTACGGGTGGACACATGTCGATGGAAAATTCGAAATGACTTGGTTTGTTGGCAATCAGTTACGTGATGCATACGAATATGTTGTCATAACACCAGTTATTAATGAAACTTCAGATTTAGGCATATTTCTTTTTAATACTTTGATAACATGTTATTCATGAAATGAATAAAATTGTGTTAACGGCTATAACGATTTCTTGTTACAGATATGAAAACTGCAGACAATATTGGAGATCCAATTGAATTATTAGATTTGCAGTATGATAATTCTTCAGATGACAACAAAGATTGAAAGAAATTTTTTCAACAGATGTATTTTATTTTCATATTATTTTCTAAAAAAATTAAAGTCTAAATATTTAAATAATTTTACATGCTTTTGTCTGTCACATTTTATGGTTATTGAAAAAGAATTCTTAATTTTTTTCTAGCCGCCAGATTAATGATACCCCTCAAAATAATCATCAGATTTTAGGCTCCATGACTGGAACATCAAGCTAAACCTTCTATATAAAAATCTGACACGCTCGAGTATTTCAATATGGCGATTTTTTTTTTTTTGCATTTTTAAAAATTTGCTACGAGCTTGCGTCACTTCCGAAACATCAGTCTTTTGAATGGGAGCATTTTTAGGGTTCACTTAACATCCTTTCTTAATATCTGACGCGCTTGAAAAAATGCATTTTTTTTCTATTTGCTACCCTTCCGGATGGCCACCCCCACCACGCAAGTCGGCAGATGAACATACCTTTGGTATCAGTAGCGGATCCAGGGGAGGGGCTAGGGGGCTTCAGCCCCCCCCAAAAGAGATTGCTCAAGGGTAACATTCTGCTTTATTATACACTTTAAATAGCTAAAATGATCATATTTTATTACTTAGCCCCTCCCAAAAGCCTAATACATTGGTTTAGACTAAAATTTTGATTTATAGTATATTTTAATTGGGTGAAATAAGCTTTTTAAAAAATTTAGCCCCTCCCAAAAAAAATTCCTCGATCCGCCACTGTTTGGTATCAAAGACACGCTGGGGCATCTAAACTATTAATATCTGATGCGCTTAAGTATCTCCATGTAACTGTTTTTTTTTTTTTTTTACATCTTGGAAGGTCTGTATACGCTTCCCCCACCACTGAAACGAAACATTATATAACTTTTTATTCTTATTATTATCTAAATTACAAAATCTAATAGGTCCTCACGATGCTCGAGTAAATCCCCAATTAGCATCATGGGCTCCCCTACTATGAATAGACAGATTTATTTGAATCTGTTTCAAAAAAATTATGTATATCTTTTAACTATTGTAAAAACTTGAGCTACTCCTTTTCTTTTACTAACTTCTTTTCTTTTTGTAGGCATATTCCCTGAAAGTGTCTATTCAAAGCAGCGCCTATTTCAGTGCCATTTTTGCAAATATGTTACAAATAAATCCAGTAACATGAAGAAACATTTAATGATTCATACTGGCGAGAGACCATTCAAGTGTAACTACTGTCACAAAAATTTTATATCAAGATATACATTGGAGAGGCATTCTAGAATTCATTCTGGAGAGAAACCATATTCTTGTAGTGCATGCTACAAACAATTTAATGATAGAAGTAATTTTAAAAAACACCAGCGCATTTGTAAATTATATATTGCTGTGGTTATGTAGCTTAAAAATTTAAGTGAATACACGAGTGATAAAAATTTAAGTGATAAAAATTTAAGTAATTACCTAATTTTCATACATGGACAAGTAGTTTTCAATTACCAAAAGTTGTATAGTATAAATTCATAAAACCTTTGAGTATCAAAGAAAAGTTCATATTATTTGCTAACATTGCTCAAAAATTGTTGCTTAATACAAAAATAAATCTTACTATCCTTTTAATGATATTTAGTTGTAACTATTGTTTCTGTGCTGTGCAGACTAAACAAACTTAATGTGTGAACTTTACTTTAGAATATTATTTCGATAACTAAATCTCTTACTTTTAATTGAATAAATTTGTTGAACATTCGAAGTATTAATAAGACATAGTAAAAATGTTTCAGTGCTTTTTAAATTCTTCCTTTATTTATTCCTCTATTCATCCAACAGGTCAGTTTTTCCCCTGTTTATTTCAGTGTTCCTGGACAAGTAAGAGGCAGAAATACTGAAAGCTGTTATTGGAATCTATGCGAGTCCCTGCAGCATAATGTTTAGGACATTGTGCTGCCATGTCACAGGTCCAAAGTTCTATCCTTGAGTCGGGCAGAATTTCAGTTATGCAGAGATCAGTAAAAAATATAAAATTAATTAAATTATTGCCACATTGTCATGAGTACAGTTTAGTATCCCTGTCACCATCTCAGGTTTTTCCCTTTTTCTGAGTTGTCTTCATGATCCCTCCGTGCTATGAAAATTGAAAGAAAAGCCAAAAACACTCTTAATGTGTGCTGATTTGAAAATAACTCAGTTTTAGAAAATGATTCCTAAATACTGTTTTTCATTTGGAATCTCTAGATGCCAAAATAATTAAAATAAACCATATGAGACAACTAAACACTACAATTACGTGTCATTACATAGTGTACTTGGAAAACTTTTGTGAGTGCTCAATCTTCTTAACTGTACATTTTTATGTTCAGCTTTTTTTTTCGGGTTAGTTAGTTAATATAACTGGCCTCACAAATGGTCCCTTTTTCTCAAAAATGGTCCCCCCCCCCTTTCATAGTGCTAGGATTCCCTTTTTCAAATTATAGCCATTCCAAAGTTTGCTATATTACAAACTTTCCATCTATTAGACGATGAAATGCTTTTATATGTTATGCAATGATTTTATCTTCTTACCTGTTTAATTATGAAATACTGCATTGTTTGAACTGTTTAATGTATTAAAGTGAAGCTTTTTGCCTTAATCACCTTATGACATCTAAGGCATAAGGTGACAGGGATAAAGGGGCTTTTCCAGACAAAACAGCTCCCTTTTTACCCAGAATTAACCTTTAAATTCTGTTGTGAGCTCTGATATAAAGTAATAGATTCTTCTTATATTCGAGTTGACTTATACTTGAGTACATACAATATATGAAAAGTAAGGCATGTTGTAAACATTTATTTATTTATTTTTAATATAAAATCCTTGTTGGCTTGTTGGTTGCTTTTTAGCTATAAATGAGAGAAACTGTTAAATGACCAATGCTTTAGAATATAAGTTATCTTGAAGAAAAATTGCTACTTATAACATATTTTGATTGATTGATTGATTTTTGAATATCTATGTTTATATGAAATTTCATGAGATATTAAATAATCATCTTTGTTTATTTTCTATTCTTAATTCCATAGAATTTTAAATTGATCATAAAAATTGCCCCCCCCCCTTTCATTAAAATTTAACCTAAATACTAATCAAAGTTCTTGTAAATATTTGTTCTATTAATTATTTCACTACAATTGTATGGTTTTTATTTAAAATGTACATTTTTTCTTTAAAAAATATATATAGTAGAAAATATGCATATGTATATTTTATCAAAAAGTTTCTAGGTTATAAATATGTTGCATATGATTTCGATTGTATATGTGTGTTTTTGCATTCTCACTGTTTTTTTCCATGTATTTTTAGTTTAATGTTTTCTCCCTGTGATATTATTTTTTACTTCACATTTTGCTCTTTCATTTTACGGTACTATCTTTATATCGGTTATGTTTTTGCTCATTTCATCTCCCTCCCCCCCTTTTTTCTTTTTTCTTCACTCTTGATTTTCTTACTTTTTTTTTTTTTTTCTTTTCTTTTTTTTTAAATCAGCAGCATTCTTTTTCTTTTTTCCCTTGCATTTGTGTATCCAGGTTGGTGATGTATGCTGTTGAAAAAAGGTAGACTTTTATCATTTGAAACTTATGCAGAGAACTCTTCTGTATTATATATGTTTAAGTTATTTATTCGAAGCAGTAAAATGCAGTTAGATGAAAAAATGTCAGTGTCTTGGTGGTGATCTTAGAGGAATACTTGCTCTCATTGTCCGGTTTGATTCATAAATTTCAGGCTGCTAATTCTACTAAATATTTTTTTTAATAGCAATTTAAAGAAAATTGCTATTATTGTTATGAATTGAATTTTGTAAATCTTAAAGAAAATATAGTTCATGTAATGTGCTGTTTAAGTTTCAGACTAAAAAGAACATGTTAGTATTTATTAACTTCTGGAATGCACTTATTTTAAGTATATAGGAAAGGAATGCTTTTAAACTTAATTTATAAAATCTTTTTTGATACAAAAGTTTGTTTTTATTTATTGTTATTTAATTTGAAACCAGCAGAAAATTAATTTTACAATTTCAATTTATCTCTTTTGATAGAAGGTTTATGAACTATTAAAAAAAAAAAAAAAAAAAAAAAAACAATTTTTGACATAGGCTCACAAAAATACCTACTAGATTATTAAAAATTAAATGAAGAATTAAATTAATAAAAAATCATTTTATTAATGCCACATTTCATGAAAGTCATTTGTGCCTTCTTGCTATGAAGAAAGGTTCTTGCTGATATATTTTCTTTCTGAAGATTTATTTTTGTAAATCTAAAAGACAACAGTATGTTTGAAGAGTGGAAAGTTACTTAAAATATTGCACTGTTGCTAAAATTTAAAATATACTTAAGTTAAAAGTGTATTATGTATGATGAACAAGCATATCAATTAGTATTTTCGCTACGAGAGTTTGTTGGAAGAAAAGCAAATATATTTTTTTAAAAACATATTAAATAGAAATCAAAACATACTGAATATATAAATTAGAGATCCAGAATAACAGCATTTTTGGAAATTGAAAAGGTTCCTTAGAATTGTGTACTGTTGCTAACATTTAAAATGTACTTGTGATATTTCTATTGCTAGATAAATGCCGGACAAATGAAATAATTCATGGTTACAAATACGCTCGGCAACAGTTTGCCAATACATTTGACGCAAAAAACATTTGGCGGAAATGACCACTGGGTTAATACATAAGTACTGAAATCTTCATTAAAGAATTGCAGGGAAAAAATAAACAGGAAGATTCAAGTGCAACCCCTTTTTGGCACACTTGTCTCAGATTGCCACCCTTATCCTAGGCTGTAGACACATTTCAGCATTTGTACATTTGTATAGGGAAAACTGTTTTGTGATGAATGAAAAAATATAAAATAATATTTTAGCTTTTTGAGATGAAAATACATTGTTTACATGATGAAGTTACATTGTTTGCTCACCTATATTAATATTTGATTTTGCTTTTAACTATACTGGAAATTCACATTATTTGTGTAGAATTCAGAAATGTATTTATTTGGACATCTACTTGTAAATTTATTTTTAAAAATGCTTTTAAACTTTTTAAATGAAATAGTAACTGTATTTAACATTTGATTTTCAATTTTGAATTGAAAAGAAAACAAACTTCTTTTTAGATGATTCATCGGAATGTCCCTGTGATGTGTGTCAGAGGCCGTTTAATTCACCAAGATGTCTTGCAATACATAGGGCATCTCATAAGAAGAATGATGAAGACGTGGATGTTGACATTGTTTTTGAAGAACAGAAACGGCGTCGCTCAGCTAGACGAACTTATCTGTCTTTAAACTTTACATCAAATAATGGAACTAATAACATGCCACATGTGTGCATGTACTGTGAAAAAAGATTTTATTATAAAAGAACTCTAAATCAACATTTAAAAATGCATTTGAAATAAGTCCTTAATTATATGTCCTGTTTAGATAATAGCAATGCATTGGAATTACTTAATTTTTAAAGTACAGTTGATTTTTCATCATACTATATAATTACGTTGATCCTTGACTTCACTAACTCAAACAATTCTAGGCAACTGCTCAAAGATAAAACTTTTAGTGCTATTATTCCAAGAAGATAAAAAAAAGTTCAAAAAGATTAAAAAGCATGAAAAGTGTAATAACATCTACACCGTTTGTACGATCCGCTTGAAAAATTTCATAATTATGTATAAAAATATAGAAAACAATCTTTGCTACTTTAAAAATCTGAAAATTCACCCGTTTGCTCATTTTAATGCAATTTTTTGCTCTTTTCAGTTCCATTTTTTATTTCCAAGAGTAAAAAAGGTGATTCATTTGCGTGACAAAATTAGCTGTTTAAAGTGACAATTGCGTCATTGTGAAATCATGGTTATGAGGCTGTAAAGGAGAAATTGCTCTTCTAATTCATTTAAAATTGTTTTTCCAAATAAAATAGTTTAATTTTTTTTTTCATTAAAATGATCATCTGCTTGAAGCATTGATATAAGAGGAGCTGTTTATACAGAGCAAAATTGTTCAGATGCGAAAAGTTCCCACGTGTTTCCAGAAAAGCATGAAATTTGATTTGGGTACATAATAAAAATTTATATGAAGTTATTTATTTTAGGTGGATAAGATTAAATATATTGAGTGTAGACATATTTCGTTTTTCTAGCAGCCGTTGTAATTGCCTCGACTATGGGCTTTATTAGTTTATCATAGTTAATCTGTACAAGTCTCTACCGCAAAATGAATTTCTGCAAAATAAAATTCTTTATTTATTAATTGAATATTTTTGTAGTTAGAGAATAGAAAACCTGTTTACAAGCAAAATATGTTTTTTTGACGTTATTAGTCTCTAGACATGAATTATATACAGATTAGATATTGCAAATATTGTTTTATTATTGCACATTTAATTACACACACACACAGTTGTTACACAGAACCACTAACCTAAATATTGTGAATTGCTCAATAATAAAGCAATGAAGATGAAACATAGCATGAATACATAGTCCTATGAGTCTATATACGCCAGTAAATTTAATTTTCATTTTATACAGAGATCATTTTCACTATTTTGAACAACTTTTTAATGACTACATTTCAAAAAAGTGGTAAACAGATTTAAAAATCAGTTCAACCATCTTCTAGAAATAAAAGTAAAGACACTAATAACCTGAAGAGAAGACATAGTTAATATCCAAGTTGTATTACCAGAAATAGCACAAAATTTGTGAAAGAAATACATCAGTGGCTATTTTATAAACTTAATTTTTTCAGTTTTTTTTTTTTTTTTTTTTTTTTTTTTTTTTTTTTTTAAGGGTTTGCTTCATGTGATAGAAAAATGTATTTGGAACTGCCACAAAATGAACCCTGGTAGAGTCCAGTTTAACTTATCCAAATTGGTAAACATATAATACAATAAAAATAATTAAATAAATAGCCATGCATGTTGAGTATAAAATTTGCTTCCATTATTGAAGCATGTAAAAAGCTATAATAGAGTGAAGCCACAAAATTTGAAGTGCGATATTAAAGGGGATGGCTGTACGAAAAATTTTTGTTTTAATCTTTTTTTCTGTCTTGTATATCATGCTAGATATGTTTTTTTAAATTTTTGTAACGGTGTAATTTGAATGGTGCTGTTGTGTAATTTTATTAATTTTTTTTTCCTTTTAAGTAATTATTTATTCTATTGCATATTTATAACTTTTTCCTTTTGTTGAATTTTGTTAAATACAAAGTATTTAGCTTAAAAAATCTGATGGTGTGCCTTGAAGCTGAGGCAGCTGCCTTAATGCGGGAATCTTGCCCAAGGTCCTCTGACCAGAGGAGGATTCCAAAATCAAGAAAAATTGCTTTGATAAAAATATGCCTAATGATTGGCAGTGCTGCCATCTATCGGCTCCTGAATAAGGTAGAAATGAACTGTTCGGGAGTCTATGGTAGAAATGAACACACTTGGCAGGTACTGCTGTTATCAATCTAATCTGGATTTGGGGTTGGTGCAAAATGCTATAAAGCAGAGATGCCAAAGTCCTCGTAATCCATGAAAACAAGACAGAACAGATAGAGGTCCCATTCTAACAGGATGGTTGAAGTGTTTGTTTTTAAAGTGTATTTTTTTGTTCTTGACAGATTGTAATCATGTTTTCGAAGAAATTTTTGTCTCTGTACAGTGTTGTTTAGTAAGTTAATATTTTTATTGTGTGATTGTTTAAATGTTTTAATGAAATTTTTAAAGTATAATCTGCCTTGTCATGAATTGCTGTTAATGTTCATTTTCACCGGTACTTTCAGCAGAAAGACCAAAGAAGGGAAATTACCAGAAGCTTAAAGAAATGTACACCAACAAATGTCCTTGCCTTAAAAAAATCACTAGTTTCAAAACTAAAGGTATTTTATACTGTGTATGAAGGACATCTATTTAGCTTATGGTAATCAATCAGAAACTAGATTAATTTAATCAAATGACCGGAATTTCTCGGTGTTATTAGGTACCATGTGTATTCTGATCTATTTAAAATACACCTAGAATTTTTGTTGGCAATAAAGTATGAAAAACTAAATCTTAGTTTAAAGTAAAATTTTTTATTAAACTCAGTATGGTACTGTTCTATAATAAACTTTCTTGCCAAAAAATATGCATGAATATCATTTGACCTATCGAATAATTTGAATGTTTTCTGATCAGCTTTCTCTAATTTTTGTTTTTCCTCCAGTTTTTCCTTTACTTTTTCATTTGCTTGTATCTAATAATTACTGTATTTATGTTTTATGTAAAATTACTGGATACTCCTTTAAAAAATAGTCCATGCTTCTGAATTTTGTCATTTGAAAATTTACTGTAGAGGGCTTTAAATGAAAACATCCACTTTAAAATTATAACAATATTTATCAAAATTTTACTGTTTTTGGCACTTTTATCAAAATTTTATTCACATTTATCAAAATTTTACTGTTTTGATGGCAAAATACACACATATATGATGTAGTATACCAACAATAGTGAATTAACTTCTTTTTTTTTTGTTTGTGTTTTTTTTAAATCTATTATATTCTTTCACCTAACTTTAGTACAAATTTCATTTATCATTGTGCTGTTGATTTCTTTGTTATAAACTTAATGATTAATATTTATCTTTAAAATAATAGTTTTTGAGTTATATGTGTTTAAAAATGTCACATATAAAAAGAAATTTAGTTTGACATTTTCATTTAATTTCTTTCTCATGCCCCCCCCCCCCCCTCTTTTACTCATTTAAATAAATAAAAATATTGTTTCATTTTTTTCCTAACTAGGTTTTGCTTCTTTTAAATGTGATGAATGTTTTAAAGTGTTCACTACGTATGAAGTTCTCATGGATCATAAAAGAAGAGTTAAGCATACTCAAGCTAAAAAATGGTATCACTGTGAACAGTGTTCATATACTACATCAAAATCTTTCAACTTGAAACAGCATTTACTGATACATACTGGAGAAAAGCCTCATGTGTGTACAATATGTAACAAGTCTTTTAGACACAAATCTTCTCTCAAGAATCATTACTTTGTTCATTCTGATGCTGCTGCTCCTGCTTTAAAAGTTTGAAATTTTTAAAAATGTTATAATTTTAACTCACTTGTCAAAATGTCTTGACCCAAATAACATTTGGTTTAGAACATAAGTTTGATGGATCATAAGTTTAGAACATAAAGATCCATCATAATAGAATGTTCACTAGTCATTACTTACTTTAAAAATTTTATAGGAACATAAATACTATAAATGAGGGGAAAAAGGTTTAAATATTGAATTTCTAAAGGGCTGAATTTACTTTTTTAAAATAATAATAATGGTAATCGCAAGACTGATATTTGTTCAACTTTGATGTTGTTTGGTCTTAACAATGTGAATTATTTTATAAAGACTTTTTTGAAGGTGCACAGATTGTTTGAGCAATTAATTATAGAATTTGTATTCTTTTAGCTATATATTGCATATTAAGTAGTGATCATATATTGTGATTGGGAAATCAAATGTGTACAGCAAAATTTTTTTTATGGAAATTTAAATTGAATTTTCTTTTTAATTTTTTTGTCTACTTATCACTTAACGATCAAAATATTGTTTTCAATACCATACTTTATTAACCGATTACTCATTTTCTATAAATATATATAGCCATCTATTTTTGTGCCTTTTTTAAGCTTGTTTGTTTAAGAATCTCATAATATCACAATTTATTGTATTCCTAGCCTTGTAAGTTGTGTTTTATTTTGTATATTATGTCAATTTGATGCTTTATCAATACAATTATCTTGTTCTAAAATATGGAAATGAAACAAATGTAGTCCTTACGTTATGTCTTTGAACTGATTTTTTTAAAAACATATTTTTATGTAATAGCCAAACTTGATGTATATTTGAAATATAGGCTCTTTATTAAATTTGTGTTGCAAAAAAATATACTTGGTAGATAAATATGTATGATAGTCATATTGCACAGTTTGATCTAGCTCTTCCAAAAAATTTAAAGTAAGACATCAGGAGAAATTTGTTTTCATTTGTGAAAATTTCTAACAGCATTCTTGTATTTTTTTGTTAGGTTTTACATACGTTAAATGTGATGAATGTTTTAAAACTTTTACTACTAATGAAGTTCTCAAGGAGCACAAAAAAACCAAGCATAACAAGGGTGGAAAACGCTTTCAGTGTTTCCAGTGCTCATATTCATCATCAAAATCATTCAACTTAAAACAGCACCTATTGGTTCATACTGGAGAAAAACCCCACAAGTGTGCAGTATGCAACAAATCCTTTCAACAAAGATCTGGACTGAAAAATCACCTCCTTCGCCATAATGCTGATAGTAGCTTTTTATTGTTATGATTATAATTTTTTGTTAATTAAAAGATGGTATATTGAACTGATTGTAGTCTTGATTATTTTATGTAAATAGAATCTTGAATGCAGAACTTAAAATTTCTGCTACTAACAGTTTACTAAAGTGGCAAGTTTTACTATGTTGCAAAGTTCTTTCAGATGTTGTGGTTTTTACTTAAGTAAATTTTAATGTTGCTAAATTTTAAACGAAAGATAAATTCCAGAATAGTAAAAAAGAGTTAGAGCTTAGTTTGTTACTCTAATATCTGCAAGTATCTAGACTGTTGTTCATTTGTGTTATTAATGCTTTCTACACTTCATATTCCCTACTGAAAATATATTGGTATTCCATCCCTATAAATTAAATGTCTCATCTCCATCTTTCTAAATAGATAATCTCAAATCTTCTTTAACCCCTTCACACCCAGACCATTTTTTTCAAGTATGTCCACCTCCTTATGTGATCAGTCATAAGATGCAAAGTAAGTGACAGTGTTTAACATTATCTGATATCTTTTTGAAGATGCTAGAATCTTACCAGAAAATAAAAAATGACAGCTTAGATACTAATAGAACAGAACTTATGCTCTGTGTACCTAGTAGTCATCTACAATAAAATCAGGATGTACAGTAGTGGCCAAAAGTCCTGAACACATTCATCATTTTGCCTAATTTTTGTTATACATTTAATTTTTCATCATGAAATTATCTTATTGGTTTAACTTCTGTCAATAATGATAACATGAATTAATGAAAGCTTTACCATGTTATCACAAAAGGTTTTCTTGTGAAATTGATATAATAAATGTCAAAAAGGTGTACAGTTATAATTAAAGCAAAAGGTTGTCCCATAAAATTTTGCTGCTCAATCATATAATAACCATGCAATTTTTAAATGCATATTAAATTTGTAAAATTTCCTGTTATTCTACCACGTTATTCTATACATACATTTTCTTGTGTTTAGACCACTGTACTATGAAGAAGACTTACAGCATTAAAGAAACAAGGATTTAAAATCAGCATGAAAAAACTTCAAAATCGCTCACAGAATAATAACTCACCTGAGATAGTCTGATAATTTCATAACAAAAATTTAATCAACCACAAAAATTAGGCAAAAAGAAAAAAAAAAGTGTGTTTATGATTTTTTTTTCACCTATGTATTATACATCCTGTATGTTATGGGGTTAAACAAACTAGAAAAAGAAAATCTAAACATTTATAAGAAATTAATAATTCAAGATACTATTGTATTAAAAGTAAATGAGAAATGTAAAAGAAAAAATAGTTTGTAAAAAAAATTGTGTTTGTTTTATTTGATTCATGTTTGATGCTAATTCTATTTGTTTTTACATTGACTGTAACACAATCAGTTATGCAAAAGTTATACATTTTTTAATCGTGAAAATTCATTAGTGTATTTTTTAATTTAAGCTTTTTTTTTAAAGTGTTCATTGAAGGGGAAGGGAACTTTCTTGATTCTATAGTTTTTTTTTTTTAAGAAAGTATGCTAAGCTTTTTACATATCTTAATAATTTTATAAAATAAGTTAAAGATTTTTGTTGCAACTCTCTAAAATTTCAATTTTTTAAGTAATTTAAAAAGTGATCAAAAGTTTCAAATGAGTAACATCAATCTTTAGATATTGTTTATTTTTCTGCTTTGTGACAGATATCTCTTGTTTCCTTTTCTGATAGGTTTGTATTCATCTCTGGGTGTTGAGTGTAATGAATGTTACAAAGTTTTCTCTTCAGTTGAAGTTCTTAAGGAGCATATATCAGCCAAGCATAACAAAACTGAAAAACGTTATAAATGCTTTCAGTGTTCTTACTCATCTTCCAAATCATCCAATTTAAAGCAACATTTTCTAGTACATACAGGAGAACGACCTTTTAAATGCTCTTTATGTAGTAAAAGTTTTCAGCAAAAATCACAACTCAAGGCTCATTTTACGAGCCACAAAATATGTTTATAATTTTCTGCCATTAAACACTGTATAAAATGAAAATTAACTAAAAACTTTTTAAGATAATAACTTTAAAACTTTAACTGTGTAACTTTAAAAGGAACTTATCATTACAATTATTTCTGGTGGTATAGAAAGTCCATCCCTTTTCAGTTGCATAAAAGTTCCCATCACAGGTAGAAAAATGAATTCTTACCTTTCTGCCTGTGTGGATGATTGCAGCTGAAAAAGGTGGACATTTTATGAACTCAAAATGAGATTAAGTACCCTTTTTTCTGTATGTTATTTTCATAAGTTTTAATATGACTTTTTTTTGCAGAGCGTTCTTGTTACTGTATAAAATTGTCTACTCAATTTTACTTCATTGTTGATTCTTTCAATTTCTGCCTTAACATTTGTAATCCTGATTTTTTTTTTTTAAAGTTGTTTGCATTTTTATTATTATTTCCATGCATTTTGTAATACATGTGCTATTTCTTTTTACACATCTGATAAATAATTCCTTTTTATTTGTATCTACTAAGAAACATTACTCTTATGATTGAAAATTAAGTAATCTATTTAATAAGTGTACTTAGCAGGGATAAGCTGAAAAACATAAAAATTCATTCCCCCCCCCCCCAAAAAAAAAATAAATAAAATAAAGTCAGTTTGTTGAATTAAAAGTTTTAAACTTTCATAAAAAATATAAGTTAATATTTATTCAGAGTCATGATTCTTGAAATTTTCTTTTGGGCACACAAATTAAAGTAACTGAATGATAGAAAGTAATAAATTATTTAAAGCTTTAATAAAACGATAAATTTTGTTTATCAGAATAATGAAATAAATCTACCTATAAGTATTATAAATTTTACCTTAAAATATTTAAATCTATTTATGTGTGCTTTATTAAAATTCTGTTGGTGTTTTCTCATGTATTAACAAAATTTCATGGCATAATAAAAAGTTTTTTTTGTTTGTTTGTCTAAAGTTGTTGATTTTTGTGTTTCAGTTTATCAGACATGTAAATTGTCAGACATTTAAATTGTTAATTAAAGTTTTCTTTTTAAAATGTTTTGATTTGGGATTGTATAATAAAATTTTCTTCTCTAGCTAACTCTTTTATGAAAGAGTTATTTGTTTGGTAATAGGCCTAAAAATATCCACTTTGGCATAGAACAGAAATACAGTAGAGGACCTGAAATCTTGAATGCTTGGGACCCTGGCCATTCCGAATTTCAGAATGCTTGTGACAAATGCACTGATTTTGGTGGTTTCAACTGACAACAATTTTCCGACTTTGTTATCAGGTCTTTGGGCCAAAGATTTATTATGCAACACCACCATTCTCTCTATCTCCATGTTCTGTGAAAGCGAATAGTATAAAATAAAGCATCAAACAGACCAAGCCGCTTTTAATTTTGTTTTTATGAAACTAGCAGAGAATGAATGCACCATCAGCACTTGAAGTGACTAAGCAGCGGATTGCACTCTCTTCTTCATTGCAAAGCTGCATGTATTTATTATCTTCACAAGAAATCGAAAATTACTGCGTAAGTTTAAATTCAACATAATTTTGTGAGTTTAAAGTACTTCAATAAATTAATAAGACACAGAAGACCTCCTTATCTTTTTAAAATATTGGTAGAAGAATGCTTTTTGTCTCTCTTTTTTCAAGACCAATTAAATCACAAGGAAATGCTTTTTAAAATTCTGTTTCCACAGCTGCAAATCTCAAGCCACCCCCCCCCCCAAAAAAAAAAAAGTGCTAAATGCCAGCAGAAAGGCTTTATTGCATATATGTCTAGCCTGTTTGAAATATTACTTTCTGACTTTCTCCATCACATTCCCAAGATTCGAGAGTGTTATCTCTACAGTAGCTTGAGGGGGGGGGGGGGCGATAGAGACAAGAAATGACATACATGTTTAATTTTGTTTAATTTATTTATTTTTTGTCGCCTCAGTCTAAAACTTCAAAAAAATCATAAAAATTGGTAAGTGTTATTATTTTGCAGAACTTTATTTGAGTTTACTTTTTTCATCTTACAAAAATGCAAAGGTAATTATGTTTTCTGTAACATAATTCAATCCTTCAATATAAACATTTAATGCATTCTAAAAGTCAAGAGTCAGATTTCTTCCCCTGCCACTTTTATAAGGCTTTGCAGCAGGAAACATGATGGTTCTGCAATTATATGCTACTTGCAGGTAGACAAAATGATAATTTGTTTCTCCTCTTTCTTTCTCATTAGACTTTAAAATGTTGTTCTAATTCCTTTTTTTTCCCTAAACTCCCTGACTTTTCCACGATATTTCAAGAAATTAAATTCAGTATTTCCTGGCTCCTTAATAAAAAAAAAAAAAAAGGACCAGATTTTAGATCCCCTACTCTGTTTATTTCAAAGAATTAAATTTTCTCTTCCTGAAAAAACATTTACACTGATTTTAATTATGTTTTGTTTATTAAGCATTTAAAATTAGTTTTTAAAGATTTTTCTTCACTATAATGACCTGTATACGTAAATGTTGAACATGTTTAAAGTTATCACAGTCATATATACAATTTTGCCTTTCTTGGATCAATTAAGCTTAATAAAGCCCATCTAATTTTTAAAAATGAGGCAGAATTCTAAAATATCATATTTGTTTTACTCTAGCTGTGCCCCACAATTTCAACTGCAAATCGATGGAAATTGGATGTGGATAGGAATTTTGCATTCAGCATGCAGTACAAAATTTTATGCAGAAACTTATGTAGATAACAAATCTTGCCCTAAACATGTAAAATCAACTTATTTTAACTCTCCATATGTTCACTCTGTAGCACACAAAAGCCCTACCTGAATGCAATATTTGAATATTTCATGCAAACACAATATTTGTATCCAAAGTGAACACAAAATGTACCTTTTTTAAGTGAAATTGTGTATGTTTGCTAACATTTCTAGTGTTTTTCTCCCCTGCAATGAAATTTCTAAGTCTAGACGAATAAAAGAAGGAGCATGTGCAAACTTGAGTATGCTGCAATAGTTCATTTTCTCACTCCCTCACAATCATTCCTTGGAGAAATTTTAACCATAAACCCCAGAGTCAATTCCTTAGAGTGTGTATCTAACCACAGTAATAAAATAGGTGCAGTTCTGTGTGCACTGTTCAATATGCATATTCGCAGTAGCTTCACTTGCCATATCCCCGCAATGATATAGGCGCAGCCCACATTCCTCAACAGATGTATGCAAAAGGTTTACTTTATAATTTCTTCAGGAGCAAATAGATCCCAAACAGGAATGAGTTAACTCAAAAAATCGTAAGTACTTTCAAAATGAGGTATTGAAACTGAATGGTACTTTGATTTTGTGCACATGTTGTGCTAAAAAGTCAGTGAGATAGTAAACACCAAAAACTACCGCGGAGCAGGCATCTGGAATTCATCATTCACAAAAAGAAGTAGGAGATTTGATTGAAAATTATGGAAATCAGAAGAAAATGTTTGTTTATTACAGATGCTTTTTGACAAGCATCAAAGAAAGCTAATGAAGTCAACCAGTTTAGGAGTCCCTATGTATAAAGTCAACCATCCCTCAATAAAAGGATTTCTGGAAAAGTACACACAAAAAAAAATCCCCAAGTGCACCTTAGGCACTCTGAGAAAGAACTATGTAGAGGCAGAGGCGTAGCCAAGGGGGGTGGTATGGGGGGGTCATAACCCCCCCCCCATGAGGGATTTTTTGCCATATAAAATGTATATTCTTCACTCCCTCATCACACACATATATGCATATATGTGAGTTGCAGTAGTCATAACCCCCCCCCCATGAAAATTTCTGGCTACGCCCCTGTGTAGAGGTGAACTATGACGCCACTATACTTAAAATCAAAACTACACTTTGAATGGAATGAAATTGAATAAATAGCATAGAAATAATTGTTAGGTTGTTTATTTTTATTAAATAAAAATATTGGTAATATTAAAATATTGATAAACTAAAAATTAAAATTTGCACTCAATATGCATGCAATACACAATAAATTCTGCATATAATTTTGCAAAAATCCTAACTATTCTGATGAGCAATGGTAAATAATCAAGGTAGTCTTGTTTTATGGATAGAGCCACTTTCACCAGTGAATCAATAAATTCTGTTGGTACATCTGTGAATCGCCATTTAAATGTCGATTATTTGGAATCGCCTGCCAAAATGAACATTAATTTGTTTTGAGGGATGCATAATAAAGATGAGTCCGAGCCCAAACCCAAAATTTCAGCTAATAGATAAATAAAAGTCAATTATTTCAGTGATAGAATATCATAAATTTTGCTCTTGGTGCATATTAAAGGCAAATATAATAATTGACCCTTAATGCACTTTAATTCTTTATATTAAAGTTTATCCATGCATATAATAAAAGATGTCTCTCTGTGTGTGTGTGTATGTCTGTCGTTCGCCTGTGGGCCCATTGGTTGCACATTTCGGTCCCGAAGCATCCCGTTGGCGGACCGGCTTTTCCAATCCTGATTTTTTACCCTATTTACTTAATGTTATAAGATCCTCTAGAAGAGACCACATTTCCTTTCTAAACGACTGGAGGATATGTAGTTCCTCCTGTCGGAAAACCCCTGTCTGAAAATCCCCTGTTCTTTGTTTGAACAGGTTCCCTGTCTGAAAAATTTCTAGCATTTTTCTGGAAGTAAACAAAAACCACATTCCAAAACAGCCGCTCTACTGTTAATGAACAGCAGGTGCAAGTACACATACAAATCTTGTAGGTTAGAGAAGAGGTATGTTTAAGAAACAAGTGATTTTACCGTTGGAGCAGTGCATTTATGTGATTGAGTCACACAAAAAAGAAATTTGAAGAGGAAGTTGGCGGTTACTTTTGGTTGCAGGAAAAAGCAAATAGATTTTACTATGCCAAATTCAAAATGCATGAAGAATATCAGGATAAATGCTCTTTTTTCTGATGTAAAAAATAAAGTAGGCAGAGAAGTGCTCTCATAGAGAGAAGAATGAATGTAACGATATGAAATTTCTAACTATTTTAGTAAAATTTAAATTTAAAAATATATTTGTACAATTACTTGTGTATTAGTATGCAGTTTCATAAATAACAAAACTAACAATATTTTTTAGCATTTTTTCCCCTTCGCTATCAAATGTTAATACTTCTTTGAGCGAATACCTCTCCTTTAACGACTGGTTTTTCATGGAGTGGAGGGTGGTCGCTCCCAAGAAGTTTCACTGTAATGTTAGATTTTACTGTACCCTAATCACTGACATTTTCTCAGTTATCTCTGAGCCATATTAATATATATATTTCTTTTAGCAGGACTTTCATGTTTTAAATGTGATGAATGCTTTAGAACTTTCGTTTCAATTAAAGTCCTCACTGATCATAAAGAAGAAAGACATAGCAAACTTGAGAAACATTATCAGTGTCCACAGTGTCCATATTCATCTCCAAAATCATTTAATCTGAAACAACACTTGCTGGTACATACAGGAGAAAAGCCACACAAATGTTTTATTTGTAATAAGTCATTTCAACAAAAATCTGGATTAAAAGTTCATCTTCGTCGACATTCTGTCAATGAAAACTATTTAGATATTTCTAATCAAGCTCTTGAGTTTTAATTGTGTTGAAATGTTATTTTCAAGCCTGATATTGTTTAAACAGTGGCTTTTTATTTTTATTTATTTATTTTTTTTTTACAGTGATAAGAGTAAATAGGAAAAAAAAAAAAAAAATTAAAAAAAAAAAAAAAAAAAAAGATGTGCCTCAAAATCGCTGCTGAATTGTTACCTTTTTTTTTCTGTGTTAAAACGTCTTCAGAAATTATATACATATTTTTTCTCCTTTTCCCCCAGGTAGGAATAATATTTAATTTATTTGGCTGCTTTTAAATATATAAGAATTTTCATGATGTAACAGAGTTTCAGTCTCTCTTTTTAAGTGATTTAATGCAAATTTAGATTATAAAAATATTTTTTACTTGTTTGTTCTTGTAGGGCTGCTTACAGATAAATTGCTTCTTAATCTAGCATTATGGGGGGAAAAATATGTAATAATACAGTAATTTGAAGTTGAAGGTCCAGAAATAAAGTTCGAAGTAAAAAAAAATTCTAATTACATATATTATTTCAAAGAGAAGAGATAAATAAGATTTTTAGGGCCTAGTACATGCTTTGAATAATCCTGAATTTCAAGTTAAACAAGTTGAAAATTATCAAGTTTCACTGTATGTATATATTTTTGCTGTTGAAGTATTGTAACTATTTAATAACTATTTTATGCATTTTTATTTGGCCTGTTTATTAATTATTCTTGCATTGTATAATTTGCATTTACTTTATGTAAAACTGTACAAGAAAAAAGTACTTTGATGTAGTTTTTTTATCTTCTTTCTAAAGTATGTACACACAGTCAAAAAAGTATTTGAGTGTATTTTGTATGTCACTTTCGTATTTAAAATATTGTTCTCTGTAAAATTGAATCATCTTATATATAACAATTATTTCTTTTTTTTCAAATTTTCTATTATTCCAAAAAGTAATTATTTTTCCACAAACTGAAATAGGAAATCTGTGTATTATTTGAATACTTTTGAGTGGTTGTACTTAGATTTTTTTTCTAAAGTATTTTTCACCACCCAGTATTATTAGATGTAGTAATATTAAGGAAGAGGCTATTTAAGTAAGTTAATTACCATTTTATTTTATTTTAATACTTTTGTGGGACTTCGTTTTGCATTAACTTGGTTTATTTATTTAACTAATGCATTTGAAAAAATGTAAATGACTGATTATATTGCATCATCAGACATTTATGGAATGTAACACACTTTTACTTTAAAAAAAAAAAAAAAAAAAGTTGTGCACAACAATTTCATGCCATCTGTTTGTACCAATCTTAAGTGATCATAAAATGATTTTCTAAAATAATATATGTATATATACAGGGTGTCCACTGCTAACGGTGCCCAATGGTTATTTCCTAAATTGTTAGTCAGAGACGCATATTTCCAATTGCAAAAATACTTTAAATTGTATAATCCATTATATCAGGAATACAATCGAAGTTAAAAAATCAATTCCTATAAAAATTATGGAATTAAAAATTTTATATGGTTCTCCGGTCCTATCAGTTATATTTAGAGAATTTTTCTTTATTCAATTTGATGCACAATAAAAAAGAATTCATCCTTTTACTATCCAATCAAAATTTACTAACTTATAAAGCTGCAGATATTTTGACTTAGTTGCTTTTCCACATTTAAAAATGCCAGTTACGATAAACCATTAAGGGACCATATAAATATTAAAATTTTAAATTATAGGTTCTAATTTTATTTTCTGGCATAATGCGAAGAAAGAAGCAAAACTAATTTTAGTATACTAATCTTTAAGCAAAAAGTTATAGTCTGGCTCTATAAAAATCTACTCTTGGTCAGACTTACTAAATCGCATATGTATAGCACTGAGTATGCTACGCAAAGTACAAGAAGAGTTTTCTATATGGATGCATATTTATATTGCAGCCGGAGGAAGCTGCTTTTGAGCAAATGTTACGCTGACAGAATTTATAATATTATTTTATGTTTCTAAAATGCATATACCGTGTTTACTCTTGTAATAGTCACACTTTTTTTTGGCTAGTTTTTCACGGTGAAAGTCTAGGTGCGACTATGGGAAAATTTACTACATTATATAGTAACTCTAAAGTTTTTCCTGCTTCAAAATGAGGGTGTGACTATTATGCGAGGGCAACTATTACGCAAGTAAACATGGTATTTGTATTTTTAAATGTTTCATTTTCTAATTTAATGTTTAATGAAGTGTTTTATTTCCTTGTTTTTTATTTTAAGTTATTTAACACCAGTTCAATTAAAAAACTCATAAAAAAATTCTATTTTCAGTATAAGCTATATTTTTGTTAATTTATTGCATGCACATAGTTAAATATTATTCTTTATTGCAATCTACATTCATAAAATAGTAAATGAAATTGCTAATAAATATTACAAGGCTCAAAACCATGTACATTAATTTTTCTCAAATTCATTTTGTATACAACCCCTATTTTGCAGCTCGAAAAGTGCTCTAACTTTAAGCAGCTGTAACTCTGTGAATTTTGGTCAGAGGAGGACAATTTTTTTTATTGTGCATGAAATTGTATAAAGAAAATTTTCTAAATATAACTGGTAGGACCAGGGGCTTATTATCAGATGGGCAAATCGGGACTTTGCCAGGGCCTCTGGCTGGAAAGGGCTCCCAATTTCATGGATGGGGCCCCCAAATTCATTAATGCACGGGGCCCTGGGTAGGACCGGGCAACCGAATAAAAATTTAAAACTCGTAACTTTATGAGGATTGATTTATTGACTTCGATTGTTTCTGGTATAATAGATTATATAATTCAATCATTTTTTCAATTGAAACTATGTGTCTCACTAACAGTTTAGGAAATAGCCATTGGATCCATTAGCACTGGACACCCTGTATATAATAGAGTAAATATAGTGTTGCACAATACATTTTAAATGAAGTTGAAAAAATATATATGACTTCACACACAGTTGGCACCTAGCGTCTGTGTGCATTATGCATGAAAGTATGTAATAACCCAGGTCTGTTACTAATATGCAACTGCACTGTATAGTAAAATTCTGTACTCTTCCTCCCCCCCCCCCCCCAATATAGTTATTTCATTAGTTCTTGTAAAACTCCTAGCATTTTCTTGTAATTGTTTCTTTAAAACATCCACAATGGCAAATTTATTAGGTGTATGCCAAACTTGAAATGCCAGGTAGAGAGTACATAATGCACTGTAACATTTGTATGCAGTTATTAACTGAAGAAAATTTCTTAATAACTCATCTATTCATTATTTCAACATGTCATACATTAGCTCATTAGCTTGTGTGCAAGAGATTGAAATAAATCCCGGCAACCAAGGAAAATTTAGTCCAAATAGCTGCAATGATCAGCAGTTCTTGTGGCAAGTTTAGCCATGAGTATTTGAAACTTTATTACTTAAAGTGTTTCTATCTCAGATGTACTTTAAGGTACATACAAAATTACAGAATATTTAATAGAAGATTGAAGACTTTTTTTTTTTTTAAACCTTTTAATGCTAAACTTGAAAAATGTCATTTTAAAACAGATACATGATTAGTTAAAGAGAAAAACAAACAAAAACTGTTAAGCTCTTAAACAGGCCAAAAAAAAAACCTGCATATTAAAAAAAAGGAGTTTATCAGAGTCGTTTATGACAAAGCTCAAATTATAATTACAACAGGGCTATAAAAATGTTATAAGGCTGATATTATTAATTTTATGCAAAAATTCTTTTTATGACACTGATATGTTTACTTATACTTGAACCAGAACCTTAACCACTTAAATTACCATTTTCCTCCAAAAATGTGGAAAAGAATGTTACAGCAAACTAACCGAGCACCATTTGATTTTGCCGAAAGTGAATCCAAACTAGTATTAGGATTTAATGTAGAATATATAGGAGGATGATTTTGCTTTAATTTTTCTTGCTGAATACATAAGAATAATTGTTTTAAGAATAATTACAACCATTTTATTCTTTTTTTTTTTCCTAAAACATTAATTTCCAATGTGGCAATTTTTAGAATACATTTCTACACCCTCTCAAAAAACTATTAATTATAATTCTAGACTTCCTACATTGGATTTGTGTATTAAAATATATAAAATATCAATTAGGTTTTTTGCTTTTACTCGGATACTTTTTATTGAGAGGTTGTAAAATGATAATTAATGCAGGTGTCTGAAATATTTTTTTTTTGGGGGGGGCACATCAAAATCAAAAGAAGTATTGAGAAGGGTGCACATGTCTTCAACATACTATGCCTGTGAACATTCAGATTTTCTACTATCTCTAATTAAATTCCTGCGACAAAAAAATTAGATTTTGGTTTGTTATACATCACATTTTCAGAGCACATTAAAAATGTAATATAGGAGGAACTTAACGAAATAAGAGCACTTAAGCTGTCTCATTAAAATTTTAACAGAAAAAAATGCTTTTCTGTGTAATGTCTGTGCGAGTGTCATATGTAGTATGTACTGCACCCTCTCAAAAAGTATTTGAGCATACGTCAAGGCTACTATTCAGATAGATTTAGTAGCTACTAAACCTATTGTTCAGTTACTAAGTTAGTAAGTGGATGGGGATACTAAAAGTTAATAAATAGGAATTCAGATACATTTAGTACTAAACACATGACTAAAACCAAGGGAAAAGTTAACAGGGAAGTTCATAGACCAATCAGCTTGTTCCAGGTGTGCGTTTGTTTAGTTGGTGATTTAGCAGCTTGTTATGTTATTGTGAACACATATATCGGATTTGTGTGCTTGGCTCGAAGCCCGCTTATAAATCCTCGTCAGTAGGACAACACAAGAGGAGATGCTCTCGGCAGGGGTCTTTCTAAGGGGTCCTAACCTGTATTTACGCTAAGCTTCGGAGAAAACCACAGAAAACTCAGAGTCGTTAGGTCGACGGACGTGCAATGGGTCCTGAACCCGGAACCTTCACACTTCGCCTGTCTACCATTTCCAGTGACATAACCACGTGCCATGGTGAGGCTAGCAGCTTGTTTGGTCACTTGATTTTAGCAGCTTGTTTTGGTCACATATTTAGTATCTCCGCCTCCAAATTCTATCTGAATGGACCTTACTAAATTTAGTAACTAAACAATAGGTTTAGTAGCTTACTTAATCTACCTGAAAAGGGCCCAAATTACGTATGTCAATTTCACAAGTAAAATATGGATTTAAGTAATCAGTACACAATAACGAATTCTTGTATATATTTGAAGTTGTGTATTTTTTAAAAGATTAATTAACTAATTAAAATAAAAATACTTTTGTTGGGGGGGGTGTAAGTTGACCAGAATTTTTAACAAATTGGGGACACATCAGTTTTGTTTGTACTGTGAAGAAATCCAAAAATAAATATTCCAAAACACCACACCAGTAAACGCAGGATTTAGTTGCACCATTTTTTTATTAACGAAAATAAAAGTGTCATCACGCTGGAACAATTCTGAAACAGAAATTGGAACATTTTTTCAGTGATCTCAATTGCGCTTCTATTTATTATACTGAAGGTTTATTAACATACATAAAATGAAGAAAACACAATTGATTATTTTTTAAATTGGGAATAAAAAATTATTTTAAAATTTTATCAACAATTGTTTTTTACATTTTGGGGACAAACAGAAAAGTCTATAGTCGAGCGGGGCCATCGCAAACAACGGGCCTGCTTATGAGTTGCCATCCCTAAAAATGAGTTTATCATTGAGGCCTGTTTTCCCCAGTCACAGTATTCTATTTTATTATTCTAAGTATTATAAATGTTATATTATTTTATTATTTTAAAACAATTTTTTTATACTTTTGTCGTACTAAAGAACTTTAGATGTAGGGAATCGTTTTGTGAATCTTGCGCCATTTTCTTTCATGAAAATTTATCCTAAAATTCGAACATTTTGCTCTGAATGTAAAGGTAAGTGAACGCTTATAATGTATTTAGAAATTCTAAATATGTGTATGTAAATCATGTTTGGTGAATAATTACTCATGTGTTATTTATAAATAAATTATTTTAATCAGAAATCGTATTACTTGAGTAGTTTTTATTCTTGTAAATAAGCATGACGTTGTGATACTATTTAGACAAATTAATTTTGCCAGTTGAAAATGTTATTTATCAGTTATATATGCCTTGATTACGTGATTAAGACTTACATCTGGTAGTGCAGAAATACAGTAAATTATAAATTATTGATTTTTGCCCGTTTATACAGAAACTTCAAATGTAGTTAATATTTTGTACAAGCGTTCATTATGCTTGCTCAATTCCTAAGTTCGATTGAGAAAGCGACAAAATAATAATATATACTACATGAAATTTCTTTATTAAAGAATAATTAATTCAGGGATCGCGCCATAGAGCGTATTTTATCAATTAACTCCAATATACAGGATATCCCGAAAACACTGAAATGCGCTTTAATACATCATTTGTTAAAGATTAATGTTGAATTGTTTAAAATAACGTAGGAAATACGACTACGTTTATGAAATATTCATTATAAAAATGTCTTTCTCATTTGTGTATTTAGTTATTTTAAAGTATATTAAATATCCACTTGTGAAACTAAAATAAGCAATCGTGAATCATGTGAGTAAGCGCTACTTTGTTTTTCCTTCAAATTATATGTATCTATTTTCTTAATGTCAATATGTAACATAGCAAACAAATTAATCATGAGTTCGTACTTGAATTAGTAACACAATTACTACTTAAAACTACTTTAAATAACGTTTGAAAGCACTGGGAAGCTTAAGAAATGCCTGATGTATACGTGGAGACTCGAGCATCCGTAAGCCTCTTTAGATGGCTCATCAAAATACACGCGCAGGCCCGTTACTAATTTCGAAGGCCCCGAGTCGAGGCGGGGCCTTTGCTATTAGTAACGGGCCTGCGCGTGTATTTCGGTGAGTCATCCAAAGAGGCCTACGGATGCTCGCGTCTTCCCGTATACATCAAGCAATTTTTAAGCTTTCCGATGCTTTGAAACGTTATTAAATGTAGTTTTAAGTAGTGATTGTGTTACTAATTCAAGTACGAACTCATTAACAGTTTCTTTACTCTGATACACGCGGACATTAAAGTAAATAGATGCATCTGAAAAAAACACTCAAAATACTGGTGTTAAACGATAAAGTAATTAAAAAACTTTGTAAAAAACTTCCTTTTACTTCTTATGTGTGTTTTTTACAAAGTTTTTTAATTACTTTAAATAGATGCATGTAATTTGAAGGAAAAACAAAGTAGTGCTCACTCTCATGATTCATTATTTTAGCTTGAATTTTAATATACATGAAAAAATTAAGCTGACTTTTAGTATACATTAAAGTAAACGAATACACAAATGATAGACATTTTTATGTATTTCTTTATACTGAATGTTTAAGTTTCACATTTTCAAAGCAGTTACAACAATTATTACTTTTAAAATAAATTTAACTAGTAGTTATTAAATTTTCATTTGTTGAATATTGTTTGATTAATATATTAACAAAATATATGACGAGGAGCTGAAATAGAATTTAAAATATTTGATATTTACAATTCACGTATACAAAATTTAAGTACTGATATACTATTTAATTTTTAATCTTTTGTAAGGCGTAGGTATCAGAAGAATGTTTGCTATAATTATAAGTACAACCTGTGCACTGCAAGTCCTTGGTATTTGCATGAAAAATAATGCAAATTAATTTAACGAGAAACATTTAGAATGAATTACAAAATAAAGGGTGTTCCATAAATTGTAGTACGAACTTAAAGGGGGGATATATATCAAAAGGATTAAGAATAACGTAACAGTGTATGATAAAACACGTTTGTTAACTGTTTTTATTTTGGTTAGTTCAAATGAGTTTATTTATCGAAAATTTTACCATTCGAAATGAAAATGATTTATAATTTTCAGTGTTAGTTCCATATACTTTTTCTTCTCCAAAGAAAAATTATAAATTTTAGAAAACCATACTGGGAACAGTGGTGGGAAAAACTACTTTTTTTTTGTAGCGCGCTACAACTACTGCTACTTTTCGAAAAATGTAGTTAACTACAACTACAACTACTTTTTGACAAATGTAGTTAGCTACACTACTTTTGAAATGTAGTCGCTACTTCGCTACTTTTTCGCTACTTTTAGGAGACAAATTTTGCTAACAGATTCAATTTGCATTACATTCATATTTAAGGATATTTATATCCTAATTAGAGAAAACTATCGATATCTAAAGCCTTGGTTTTCTACTCGCGTCCAGCGTGATTAATGACCTCAGCGGGTGTCTCTCGCGTCCAAAGAACGCGTTTATTAAAAGGTGGTTTCCTTGTAGCGTTGAGCGCCGCAGATTTGGTGGACGCACGAAAGACCCCGGGCACCTTTTCGCCTTTAATTAGAAAAAACTATTGCTCTAATAAACAACTACCAGGCGAGTATTTGAGCAGGGGGAGGCGGGCCCCCTCCGAAAATGTAAAGCAATTATTAAAAAGGAGCTATTTTGAAACATTTCTTTTAACTTTAGAACAATAAAGTTTAAAATACCGAATCGTCCCCCTCACCCCGAAATGGAAGCCTATATATACGCTACTGGCAACTACTGCTAATTATTGAAGTATTGCTGAAACTAATTAAGTTTTAATACCTCTATGATAAAAATAAATTGGGAAAGTGAGCTCTGAAAGCATGAGAAAAATCATGAGAACTAAAAAAGTTTTTAAAAATATAATAATAAAATGGATGTCTGAACGGGAAAAAAAGGCCCGTTTTGAGACCCCTTTCATGTTGTACAAACATTCTAGTTTCTTGAGCACAAATCAAAATTAATGAGTATAAAGGCCTTTTTTCATGACTTACCAAATTAGTGATTTATGACGAATGACCCGTGTGAACCATGTAATATTGTATAATTGTTTTAATTGAAAACATCACATATGACATGCATATTATAAAATAATGAAAACAATTACTAATTAAATTCATGATATATCTATTTAAAACATTGCATTAAAAAAATCCTCTATATATGTTAAAGAAATTTTAAAAGTTATTATCATCAACACAACTTTTTCTTTGTGTTAGGTATAAAAGAATTTTATAGAATTATATTGTTATTTTAAGGCTAAGAGAGAGATAAGTCTCTAAGGATTTTACAAACTATTAATTATTAATAGAAATTCTCATATTTTCGTATTAAATTCTGAAAATTATTACACAAAAAACCTAATAATTTAAATATAATAGACACTTTAAAATTTTAACGAAAGAAAGCAGAATTTCAACATATTCATGGAAGACTGCCATGCCTCTAGTATAAAATAAAAACACCATAAATTTATTCAAAAACATGTTTATTAAATTTTAACAAGAGCTGGATCTCAAAATTGTTATCCGCCAAACATGATCGTCGAGGAGAAAATGCGTCCAATGCAATCGAAAACAATCTTTGTACAGATGCACTGGACGGCACGCCAGTGTTAGTTTTTTTGAAGGCTTCTTTCATATACGTGTACGCCGAAAGCGAAGATAGGGGTTTAATTGGCTCTGACAAGAACCTTGTAAGTTCTTCCTCGTAACTATTTCGAAAGCATGGGAAGAGAAATTAAAAAACCAGAAAAGTCATCATCCATGGGCTGATCCTCGATACTGATATCTGAAGTTGTCGGAAACATATTCTGGAGGTATTCCTCCATCCATTTTTTTGGCTTCGGTCTTCCTCTCCTCCTCAATCCAGAATAGTTTGAATCTGGGATGGAAACAAGCTGAGAGAACAGTTTCTCTGTCCCACAGCAAATGACTAAATCTCGTTTCCACCTGACAACTGAAGATTTTGCGCCCCCTCCTATTTTTAAAAAATGCAACTAGGTAGCTTTCATATACCATTTAGCGCCCCTTGGCCGATGCTGCGCCCAGGTACAGTTGACCTTCCTTGCTCCCCCGTAGCCAGGGACGGCCCGACACGGTAAGCAAGGCATCGGAGCGCCATATTCGAACTAAAAAACTAAGGAAAACTTAATCTGGAGCATAACACGGGGCTTCTTTACGTTTGCAGGGAGGCTCCACGTACCCTAGATCAGCTCTTGCACCTAGCTACGCCACACATTTAGCTATAAAAGCTTTCAGGGGTTAAAATGAGGCTTCAATAATATACGGACTGTCAAATATGCATGGTGCTCTGAAACTCATTGACAAAAAGTTAGAGTGGTAAAGGTAAATAAGACGGTTATGAATCACGTAACAATGTAGGGTTTGATAAGTCGTCCTCGAGTACCTGTTAATAATTTATTTTTTCACAGAAAGTTCACTAAAATTCACTTAACATGATTGATTACTACTGTACATTGACTAAAAGATTTATTATTAAACAATTATTAACAGGTAAATGAAACCATTTCCGACATCCACAGTGCTATATTATTCTGAACAGCCTTGGTAGAGATGGCGCCCGGTGCGGTCGCACCGTTCGCTCTACCTTAGGACCGAATCTGAAAACTGTCACTACAAACGAAGAACACTGTAACCGAGGTCAGCAATATTTTTAGCCCCTGAAATAATATCTTGGATGCATATGCTTATACCTTTTGTCCCTTTTCAACAAACTCAAAAAAGATAAGGTTATCAACTCGTAAAAAAAAAAAAAAAAAAAAAAAAAAATGTGTACAATTTCTACATATTTACTTTCTTTTTTTCAGTTTCAGGTTCCACGAAAAATGTACTAATCAGTTTTTACACTTCTTTGAGACAAAAAACATTCCGAGTTGTAGAACATAATCACGTGATTAATTAATGTTTGAAAAGCTACAATACTGCAGAACTGTCATTACTCTTGTGGAAGTTGAACACACCACCAGGACACAAGGTTAATAAAGAGTGCCCAAACTCAAAAAAGTGCACTGTAACGTCGAAAAATGACCAAACCTTAATATAAATAAACTTAGTAAAACTAAGCATAAATAAAATTGTTGTTCAATGCATCGATCATAAGGAGGAGGCAAAGAGAAAATTAAAAATGTCGGTGACTCTTCCAGAAGCGGTCTCGATGCTTTCAAGAAAATTCCTGTGAGAAAACCGTAAGTTTTTCTCACGCTTCGTAGTTTTCCGTAGATGGTGAGTGAGAGGATGTGGGGGGGGGGATCGCTAATTGCGAGGACTGACTATATATCATGTCAGATTTGAAAGGATTTCGCCTAAAAGGAAGTTCACGGAATACTGGACACTGAATGATTGGCAATCATCCTGGCAAGTGGACACTACACTGTATTTATGGGTGCAATAAAAAAAAAGATCAAAGAAAATTAATGATGTTACAAAAGCATACAATTTACAGATATGTAAAATTCCTTTTCGAAAGCAAAAAATACTCATTTTTATGTTGATTTATGTTGCAAACACGCAATAGCAGTCAAAAATATGCAGACCCTGATCAGACATAGAAGGGGCCCCGGGGCAAAAAAAAAAAGGTTGTTTTGGGCCCCTATACTATTACAGACTTTTTAACTTATTTGTGATTGTTTTCTATTTTCCCAGCATAAAAATAAAACATTTCAAAATAATTCTAAAATTAAATTAAAAATTACCCATGTATTTATACTCATTTAGAACAAGAATGTGCATTTAAAATTGATTTTAATATTTTTTTAATCCATTTGTATTATTAGCGTATGTGTGCGCTGAGTTCCACCTGCCAGAAAATTTTCTTTTCTTCATCATAATATTTAAAAAAATGCTAACTAATGGATATTTTGTGATAAGTACATATGGCCATAAATTTTCAATAACGCCTTTAATTTCTATTTTATTGATCTAGTCTTAGAAACCATTATCATTGTGTTAGAAAGAAGAACAGAAAATAAGTCTCGAAGCCTTTTTATTGTTACACAATTATGATATAGATAAAGGAAATTTAGCTTAATAAAAATTATTATTGCAGCATATATAAATTTAATATGCAATAAATGGAGAGATTTGCAAGGCCTTTATTTTTCAGGGGCTCACGGGCCCACACGCCCGTGTGATAATGAGACTCTCGAGGCAACATCAAAATAACCTCTGTTCAACTTTGGACCTCTCTTAAGCTTGGCGTTCAGTTCAGTGCGTTTCAGTACGCTAGTATGGGAAATGAATGTATTTTTCCGGATCGCTTTTCCGTACTGCGGGAGAACGTCTGTTCTTTGTACTTCTCCGCTTGAAAACCGCAGAATGACAAATGATAACCAATTATCCTTTGTTGGGTGACATGTAAAACGCCGAAACTTGTCTCCCGGGCGTGGTTACAATATTTTTGAGAACCGTCGCCAAAAGTTTCAGCCAATTTTTGCTCTGGAGAGGGAATAACGGCAGAGGCCCAGGAGGTTGGAATGGGCAAAGGTCAAGGAAAGAGTCTCCGGTCACCATTTCCTCTTTTTTTTTTTTTTGTTTTTTTTTTTTCTGTTGTGTTTGCATTCTTGCTCTGAGCGCTGATATTGAGGGAATAGATAGTACTTCGAGTGGAATTTGGGGTGAGGGAGGCTAGCCCTGAATATTTTGTGTAAATATTAAGACATCATATCCCATAATATTTTAATAAGGTCTTTTATATTCCAAGAATCATATCTGCAATTCACCAATGAGCATCAAAAGAGATGCTGTCAGCTAAATCACACCTTCAAAAATCTAACATAGGTCAGTGTTTCTCATCAGATTTCATACGATTACACGATCATCTGTAATCCATTGCAAGAAATGAAATGGATTACGATTACGATTGCTAACAATTTCCATAATGACTAAATGGAATGTTAATTTAGTAAAATAACGGTGTACGGTCCATGTCATTAATTTTTTTAATAAATATTGGACACAAACATTCTTTGTTTTGTAATATACATAAGAAAGGTAATTGGATCTTATGTCCAAATTTATTTTGTTTTGGAGTACAGGAGTAAACTTTCAGTTCAGTACGTCTGGGAGTGGTAAACATTTTAGCTATTGTTATTAGGTTTTCCTAAGCATATATCATATGAACCATAGCAAAAGCGTCGGGAGGGGGGGCACAAGCGGTCACGTGCTCCTCCCAGTGCCTCCGCCCAACTTCGTCTCAAAAAATTTGTTAAATAAACATTTGTTTGAAAATGCGAAAAAAAGGTTCGTTTTCTGCTCTTATATTCGATATGTGCCCCCCTCAAATCTTTCCTGTGCCCCTCCAAAATTTGAGTAGGTCAGGGAGCAGTGATAAGCCTTCCTCAGGAAGCTGATTGACTCATTTAATTTTATTCTGGAAAAATTATATTATGTATATATTTGCTTCTTTAAAGTAACAATAGTAATACCCCCATTTATGCATAAATAAAGAACAAATTTTGTTTGTGTTTTCTATGGCAAGCCTACATGAAGGGCATCTGCCCCACTTGCTTACGTTGGGCTGAGGGAGTTGTGCCTTGGGCGGAGGAGAATTACAAATTCTTCTTATGCAAGGCTGTCATTTTAACTAAATGCATCTGTACAGTAAAAGATCATGTATTACTTGTGTGAATATTTTATACTGTGAGAAATTCTGTTGTACTTTGATTAAAGAAGATAAATAATAGTTCCCCTTTTCTTTTCTTTTCTTTTTTTTTTTTTTTTTTTTGGAAAGGAAGGAATTGTTTTTTTCTGGTAGGCGTTTTTACCGTTCGCGTTTTTTCGGGTTGGCGTTTTTTCCGTACATTCAAAATAACAGTAATCTTGAAGTTAAAGAAATCAAATACCAAAATAATCTCTCATGGTCAAGAGAAATTTTAACTTCATAACCTCTAAAATAAAATGAATGGATTTTATTATACTTAATTACAAATATATTTGCCGAACAATAACGAGTATTTTTTGGTAATAAATTCTTTTTAATATTAATTATTAATACATTAAAGTAAAATATATGGTAACATACATGCATTTAATAAATTATTTATTTTAATAAACAAACTTAGTTTAGCAATCCATTTTAATAATTAGTTATTGCTCAAATGCATACCTCAAAGTGACAGCTAATCTTTCAGCTGCGGAAATAGGTTTTCTGCGCAATCGAGATTTTTGAATACAAGGCGTCGGTACTTTTAAAATTTCGTTAAAATCTTGGATCCTAATGTGGAAATAATCATAAAATCTTTCTTCGTCCGTTGTTAACTCTCTTACTAAATTAAATTCGCCTAATTTTTCGCGCTTAAGAAGGGTGGGATGGACCCAACATCTTCTTTTTTTTCTTGGATAGCAGCAAATAAGCAATGATCGCTTCATCCTCACTCGAGCTCGACATATTGCCTTTTAAAGCCACTGAGTATTATCTAATAATTGCCTAGGCATATGATAGAATGTAACAGAGATATCAAGCCAAATATAGTAACCCCGCCTCCTGGAGTCTTGAAAATTTAGGACCGTCACTTGCAAATTGGTCATAAAATCTTCCCCTCATACCCCGCTGCGTCCGGAAAAAAACGCAACTGAACGCCGGGCCTTACCTTCCTTTTTTTTCCCTCTTCATGGCAGATTGGTGATTCTACAAATAATACCGAGAACGATAAAAAAAAAAAGATAGCACAATGTCTAGGCTTCCGCTTCAGGCAAAGCAAACCCCCTCACCCCCCCCTCGTGTGCGTGTGTCCCCTGGGGGGGGAGGGCGGGGGAGTGATTGGGTGTCGTTCAAGCATCCAGTTTTCAGTTATGCTTGGAGTCAGAAGAGAGAGAAATTGCACCACGGGATCAATCGCCGGAAATGATGACACGGCAAAAGTAGCTTCCAAAATTCGCTAACAAACTACTTGTTTTTTGTAGCGCGCTACACGCTACACTACTTTTTAAAAAAAGTAGCGCGCTACACTACAAACTACACAAAAAAAGTAGCGGCTACTGTAGTTTCGCTACAAGTAGCGCGCTACTCCCCAGCCCTGACTGGGAAATACCACTAATATTCCAACACCTTTTTTTTAAGTTATTAACTGGCGATTGAAAACAAATGTTTTCGTCCCTGCATTGCTGTATATTAGGGTTATAGCTTTAAAAAAAAAAGAAAAAAAAAAAAACCTGCTCCACGGACTTTGAATACAAATTAAGATAAACTAACAGCTCTAGGACTTGAAAAAATTTCAAGATCCCTTTTCACAAGTTGCGCTAAACACTGTAGTAAACTAAAAACAAACGATCTCTGAATTAATTACTTTTTATTATAGCCATTATCTAAATGGAACTTTGAATTTGAGTATGATGAACGCTTATACAAAATATTAACTTCAATTTAAGTTTCTACATAAACATGTGCAAAAATTAATAACATATTTTACAGTACTTCTGCACTGAAACCAATATCACACATTTAGTTGCATTTATAATAAATAATAAATGACATTTTCAACTCAAAGATTTAAACAGATAAGAATGTCTAACTAGTATTACAACGCACGCTTATTTACTAGAATAATAAACTACCCAAGTTAAACGATTTCAGATTAAAATGATTTATAAATAACACATGAATATTAATTCACAAAACATGCTTTATATCCTATAAATTTGTAGAATTTCTAAATACAAGTGTACACTTACTTTTACATTCAGAACTTAAAGTTCGAATTCTATGATTGAATTCGTTGATTTATTTCCATAAAAAAAAGCGCAATCTTCAAAAAATTATTACCTACATCTAAAACACCTTGTCATTAAATCATTATGACAAAACTATAACAAAATTGTTTTTTAATTATAAAATAAATTAACGTTTATAATCCCAAATCGCATACAATCGAACAGCACAAATGCAAATTTAAGGCCTCAATGTTTTGCTCATTTCTTCCGATGGCAACGAAGAAGCAGGCCCGGTTGCTAATAACGACGGCCCCGGTCGAGGTGACCAATTTTTGGGTACGGTCCCCAATTTTAGATTTTCTTCAGCTTGTCCCCAAAATGTAAAGCAGCAGTTAGGGACAAAATTTTCATTAAAATGAATTTCTCCCCAATTTTTAAAAAATTCAATAATTTTATGACTGTCAATTATGCTTTAGCTGAATGAATTTAAACCGCAAATTGTCCCCACTTTTTGCTGCAGAATTGGGGACACAGTATTGATTTGTTCCGGATTCTTTTTTGACTAACGAGCTGAATCCCCTTGACTTTCGCAAGCAGCTTGCGAAGATGTCTGGATTTGCAAATGTTTACTTTCGCAAACATGAACTACTCAATTTAACTCCATGATCGCAAGTTTCGTTTAATGTTCTGGCAATACTAATCCCGCATGTGTTTTTATTTACATTTCTGAATTACTTAGTTTTGGTGTTCTCAGCGCTACTGTTTTCTGTATCGTAAATCTTAAAGACTACAACTTTTTTTCAGTATTATTATTAGTTCAAATATATTTTATGTGGTTTGCACATGTTACTCTGAAATATTGCTTTAAGACTCACCATATGAAATAGATTTATAATTGTATAATGGATTCTCCTCCAAAAGAACTTGTAGAACAAGAAGCTGTTAAAAAAACTAAACTGTTAGGTAAGTCACTGTTAATCTTAGTTATAGCATTTATTGAATATTCAAAATATTTTCTGTGGCATCTTACTGATACAACATTTTGATGAAAATTTGTTTTTTTTTTCACTTTGGCATGACATATATGCTAGTCGTAAATAATTGTCATTCAAACTGGTAACCATTCAAAAATTAAAAAGTATAGATTAAAAAATATCAAGCTTTTAATGAAAATATAATATTAATTATAAAATTAGCAATTAACTAAATAAAAATTTAATATTTCACCATAAAGTTTAAATAAAAGGCTAAGAAGTGAACAAACAATACTATGAATTATATCTTAGTAAAGTAATTAGATAATGCATGTATTGTCATTTATTTTCAGCTGTTTAATAGAAAACTTGTCATGCCTGCTCTCAGAAACTAGTTCCTAAAGGAAGTATTATAAAAAACTGTTTTTAATTATTGAATGTTGACCATCACTTGCCTTACACTGGCAAAATTGCTAACACAGTTTATGGAAAAGAGAAAATGTGGTTTTATAAACCCAAATGGGGAGAATAACATAATAAAAAGCTGCAATCTATCAAAAATATATGAACTTATGAAAGTAAATATCTTTTTTAAATAATTAGGTATCAGCAAATGCTTATACATACCCTTACATGGCTTATCATTTACTACTATATATATTTCTACAAATAAAATGACAAATAATGTTTCTGAACCATAAGACAGGGTATGTATGATTTTTTTCACTACACATACTGTTTTTTCTCCTCATGTTTAGACTTCATATTATAATTTGCAGCTTTTTTCAGTTAAATTGATTTGCTTTCAAAATCAATTTAACTTAATCATCTCTGAGGTTAAAAATTACATCACGCACAAAAGAATTTCGTAATGTTTACAATTTAAGTTATCATTAAAAATCTAGTGGAAACGAAAGAGATGCAATTCCATTTTCCATGATAGCAAGGCAGTTATTTGCAGCAAATTTTAATCCGAGTGTATGCGGAAATCTGTTGATATTGCAGCTAGGTAAGGGATAACAAACTCGTTCAAAACAAAATACAGCATGAAATTATTTTCTTCTGTAATGTTGTTTGCTGAATCATATTGAATTACAAATTCTCATTTGCTGAGAATACACACTCTTGGAGTTTTTAGACTTGGAAAATAAAAATGACCTTTTAAAGGAATCGGATTTTTTTTAATATTCTATTTTGCAATTCATTTCCTTCACATGTGTGGAATATTTCTAAAAAGCCCATTAAACAAATGCTGGTAAATCATTCAGAGCCGCATATGCATTTGATCGCTTTCAGGGGTAGCGATTCAGGGTTAGGTTATTATCAGAAAAAAATGAAACCATTTCAAGAGCTATAGTTTTGTAGATGATGCTTATCTTTCAATATTAATCCTCAATTAAAAATAATTTACTTTTAAATTTCAAATAAAGGTGCAAGAAAAGCTTCAAAAATACTTCTCGCAGAAGTTCAATAGAGGGCATCAAAATGTCATCTGCAGGATATCAAATGCTGGAAATTTGATTTTTTTTTTTTTAAGGCTAATTTGACAATCAATGAAATTGTTTTCATGCATTATTGACACTTAATCACAGAGTTTAGGTTAAAAAATATAGGCAAATGGTCAATACATAAATAATTTCGTCTGTAGTGCATAGAACTTTAAACATTAGCGAAACAAAATATTACATATTTCTACAAAGCAATGTTTTTTTTTTTAAATTTAACCTCATAATTCCTGGTATGAGTGAAACAATTTGATAGTTCGATTGAATAAATTCTAAAAGTTGAAGCTCAAAAGTTGAAACTCTATGAAAAGTTAGAACCTCATGAAGAGAGGGATGGGATAATTACCATCAAATTTATGTTTTTTTAAGTATGTTAAAATGTTCCAAGATGTTATTTTGAAACTTTCAAAGTTGTACAAGTAGAAAATAATTTGTAAATGATATTTTTGTTAAAAATGTCCCATTCCTCCGACTTTCTCCTAGTATATTGCTTGTCTCAATTTTTATTCCACTTTGTATAGCTCTAAACTCATTTTTTAGCCTATTTTGTGCAAGATGCCCAAGGCACTGGCCGAGAGTACAAGTGCGAAAACCAAGTTCTGTGTGTGACATGCAGTATAAATCTATATACATACAATAAAAAACAAATTCATTATTGGTTAAAGGTTTCAGTGGGCTAAGTCCACCATAGGAAGATTTTAGCCTTCTCTTGAAAAACAGCTCACTTCTGTTGCTAAAATAATAGAAGGAGCACTCTAAGAGGGTTGGGGTGGGGGTGGGGGGACAGGTCCCAATTATGGCATCATGGGTCCCTGGGACTTCAGATATTTTACCCCCCCCCCCCTCTTCTAGAAAATACAGAGATAAATTAACAAAATTTTTTAAAAATCAAATGCAACTTATATCCACCAACCTTTTTTTTTTTTTTTTTTGCACTCATTAAGCCTGTGCATTAAGTCTGAAAAAACTATTGCTTTTTATAAATCCTCTGCCTAGCCTCCCAACAACAGGTAATGAATCTTAATTTTTCACTAAATCATCTTCAATACTTTGCATTACACGTAAAACATTAATATGGGCTTTCCCCCTTGTTCTTACACAAGTAGATTCATGAATTATTATACCACTTTAATGTAATTTCTCTGTTGAATCACCTAAGATCTAATTAATAAAGTTGTGAAATTCTCTCACATTAGCATACTATTGTATCATATCCAGCCATTGATGTGACATCATTTTATTTTTATTTTTTTATTATAAAGGCAGAATAAAGTCAAAGGGATTAAAAAATGATCACTCTGTTTGTATAAATATTAAGCGTAAATTGTGAAGATTATGAAAGCAGCAGCAGCATTTTAGTAAACAATGAAAGAACTTCATGATTTCTAGAATAATAAATTTAAAAATTCAACTGAATTCTCTATGAACATATTATTATTATTATTTTTTTTTTTAAGTTTCAAACTATTAGTAGCATAAAGCAATTTTTTAAAAGAAAAAATTGGGGCCTTGGGCAAACGAAAAGTGTACCCTTGTACGTTGTTAAATATGTATACCTTTTACTAATATTTTATACAATTTATTTCATCAGAAAATTAGAGCAATCAATTAATTAATTTTTTAGAAAAAAAATATTAATGATATTTTTATACTTTTTCAGAAACATCATTTTTGCTTGGTGTTACTGGAATGTCTATACTTGGTGGATTTGGAATGACTTTGGCTATGGCTAAAAGAAAGGATCCTGTCTTTTTCTTCAAAGTAAGCAGTTTTTTCTTTTAATTTTAATGCAAAATTTATGGGTATGTTGTTTTTCATATATCTATTAAATCTTAAAGCTGAAAATTCGACCAAAATAAAGACATTTGAAGCAACCTCTCTGACAATGCTATGTATTTCATCTTCCCCAACTTTTTTCTATGGTCCAATCAGTTAATGTGGCTGAAGCTGAGTTCTGGCATTTTATGCAGTTGAATTGCATTGGATTATACTGAGATCCCCTATAACACTTTTTCCCCCTCTTTAGATTTTCTCATTTTTTTTTTATGCTTTCAGGATTGATAATTTTGTCTCTTAAATTATCATTTTTTCTCTATATGTTCTTCAACCTCCTCTTCTAAATTACATTATGTTTGTACACACACTCTCTTATATATAGGGTGTCCCATACAGGTGGTAATTTGGTGTAATTTATTATCTAATACGGATAAGTGAAATATGTAAATTGAAAAAAAAAAATGTTCAAAATAAGGTAGGAAAAAGGAATACATTAAGAAAAAATTCCTTTTGTTTAGTTTTCAAAAATTTACACTTTTTAAATTTGTATACAACCCTCGACAAAAAAAAATCAATTAATAAAAAGTGCTGCTTACATTAATCAGGTAATGTTTCAAGTATGAGAATTATTTCTTATCAAGTGCCAGAGATATGAAGATAAATATATGCTGAATTAAACCACTTTTCTTTGGCCATCGAAGGAAAAAAATCAGGTCGGATCATCGCATTTCAGGGGTTTCAGGGAAATTACGAAGGAAAATAATTATTTGCATTTAAGCAATGAATGCTTACATTCAAACTCATGTATAGCCCCTGACTATCTTTGTTTAAAGGTATCTCTGAGGCGTTTTATGATGAAAGTCTGAAATTTTGTACACCCCCTCATTAGTGTATGGGGCACATTTGACTAATTGGGAATTTTTTTTGTACGGGGGTGGGTTGTATACAACTTTAAAATGTGTAACTTTGAAAAATTAAAACTAGGAATTTTGTCTTAACATAGTTTCTTTCCGTACCTTATTTTGAACATTTTTTCAATTGCATTGCCCACTTATCTCTAATAGATAAAGAATTAAAGCGTGTTATCACCTTTTTGGGACAGCCTGTGAATAGACATTCATAAGTAATTGCTTTCTGATTTTTTTTAATTCACTGACAATTTTTTTATTTCTCACTCAGAAATTACTTTTTTAAAACTGTTAAATTTTGATACACATTTTAAACTGCTAAATCAGTTATGCATATCTAGATTTCAAATTAGTCAAGTTTTAATTTATTATCTGAAAGAAAAATAGGAAAGCATCCATTTAAAATATTAGTATAATTTTTAAGTGATAGTTATTTTTGTTTTAAAAATTAAAATTAAAACATCAGCATAAATTTATTAAACTACTTTGTCTCCCGAAAGACATGCAAACTTCTAACATTTACTGAATGTTCAGTGAATCAGTTGCCATGCCAACGAATATACTGTAATATTTGTTTCAATGTAACTGAAAATGCACATTTAAAATACATTTTGCACAAAATTTTTTGTTCTTGTAAAATATTCCTGAAATTTTATTTATGCTCATCTATCTAAAATTATGTAAAACAGCGATCTGTATAAAAAATAAATTATTCTACATCAGTTTTTCAAATGAGTTTTACCATGTATTACTATTGTTATTTTTAATAGTTATATATTGCAGCTAACATTATCTGTAATTTTCAGCATAGTTGTTTTTAATAAATTTTCCTCATTTTTTTCTTTTTTTTAATAATACATTGACCTCAATTTTTTTTTAATTGTTGTTTTCTCACAGGGTATGATACCCACAAAAGAACTGCCTGAAAGTGGGACTTCACTTGCAATGAGAGCTCTAGGATGGGGAACTTTGTATGCAGTTTCTGGTTTCAGTATTTTTTGCTTTGGAGTTTGGAAACTTATGGGTGTAAAAGATGTATGTATATATAGTTTTTTAAGTATAGAATGAGATAAAAAAGAATGCAATTACTTTGAGTATCATTAATATAAATTAATTATTTTTTTAAGTTGTCTATTTTTAAAAGAGTAAAATGTTACTTCATATTGTCTTTACATTGTTAATATAGGTGATTTAAAAAAAGTATAGTGAAACCTAGGTTTAATGCTATCCTGCCAGTGATTAATTCATTAAGTAGTTTGTATCAGTTTAATCATCAGAATAATATTTCAAAAATATCTTAATCAGCTAGACTAACATCTGAAGTTTTAGTGATCTTCAGATGTAACTTGAATGTAAGCAAGTTCTTTCTCAAGTCTTCTATCAAGACATATTTTGCTTTGATAATTAGTTTTTATGGTCAATTTGATCAGTAACTCAAAATTACTCAGTGATTAAAATTAGTAGTAGCTATTTTTAATAAACCAAAATTGTTATCTCTGAAAATATTTCACATTATATTGATAATTTAGTGAAATAATTATTAAGTTCAGCATTATTTCAATGACTATTTTCTTTTAATAGCTACAAGAATTTCGTTATAAGGTTGGAAACTTCTTACCCAGAATACCTAAATCTGAAAATCCAGGGAGATCTGAATTTAAAAATCTCCGTGAATTACTTAACTATATTATTGAAGAAAGTGAAAAAGGAAAGAAAAAGTAATTTTAGAATTACATTTTATCTATTTAAAATATCTTTGTAAATTTGTGAAATATGTACAGTTGTAGTAATAAAATTTTTGATAGGAAACATATGAATTAAGCTGGTGACTCCTACTTTATTTTATATAATATTTACAATGCAGACTGAAAATTTTGCCTTATGCATATACTACATATGGCGGGTGTAGATGCAAGGCTCACATTTTGCACTTTTGCAAAATTCACAGTTTCCATATATAAATTTAAATTCTAGCTTTATCAGAATTATTACAGGCTTAGGACTGTGTGTTAGTTGTTATAGCAACGAATATATCACACACATGTACAACAAAAAATGTGCCAATATATCATGCTTGATAATAAGTTCTTTTTTTTTTTTTTTTTTTTTTTTTTAAGAACTAACTTTCTAAGTGCAGAATGTGAGTTTTGCATTTACACTCTTCATAAATACAAAATAAGGTGAATTCAAGAAACTAAAATTAATTTACTAAAATACACTAAAAAGGAGTCAAACATTATATTGAATAATTTATATAAGGATTAAATTAATGGTTTAGTTCCTAACAGGGGCGTAGCCAGAATTTTTTTATGGGGGAGAGGTTACGACTACTACAACTCATATATATGTATACATGTGTGTGATAATTTAGTGAAGAATATACATTTTGCATGGCAAAAAATTCCTCATGGGAGGGGGGGTTATAACCCCCCTACCCCCCCCCCCCCCTTGGCTACGCCCCTGGTTCCTAAGCATTATTTCACATCCCCATATATCTGCCATTGCAATATTATACTTTTTCTACGTCTCTCAAACTTTTGTTATGTTTTTCAATTTTTGCTTTTGCAAATTCTACTGCAAAAAATTCAACAAACTAAACAAAGTATAGCTGCCATACTTAGAGAAAATTAGGAAGATTTTATTAAAAAATTAGGGAGATTTAGAAATCCCTAGTTAATTAAAAAAATTTCATATGCACAGACTTGATGTATTAGAGACCATGCACATTTACACATACAATGAAAACCAATTGATAGTATTTAAAACTTGTTTACTGAAGCATTTAACAATCAAAGTTAAAAAAGCAGTTTTGTAATGCAAAAAAAAAAAAAAAGTACTGTGGTAGATGATCTAAAATGCAGTTAAAAAGGAAAAGTATGATCAAGTTACAACTTGTTTGCTTTCATAAATATTTCTCTCCTTGTCAAAATATTCTTTGTTTCAGCTTTTATTTTAAAATCTTTTGTGTTGTTGTCTCTTTCATATTTGAAGTCTGCACTGTGTAATTAAGTTTTTTTTAAAAACTATTTTTCTTATAAGGAAAAACTGTTTTAAAAAAATAACAAAATGGCACATTTTTTTCAAATCGCTGCAAAAAAAATCTCAATTGGCAACGAATATTTCCATCAGTCCGGCAAGTTGATGCTGTGGTGACATTATCAGCAATTTCAGCAAAATGGCGCAGCATGGCTTAAATTAGACTGTGTAACATGTGAATGCCGCAGATGACTGTCATTAGCGTTTAACGAGTTCTGGAGGATTTCACCAAAAACTGATTATTAATTAAATCATGGGATGATTTAAAAAAAAATTGGGAGATTTATAAATTTTTTGGGAGTTTTGGGAGATAGCTTTAAAATTCGGGAGTCTCCTGGAAAACTCAGGCAGTATCCCAACTATCATAATAAATCATGCAAAGAAAGAAAAAAAAATCTCTCAAGATAGAAATATAACAAAGTGAGTCATTTGTGAAATATAAGTGAAAGAAGAAGATTTTGTAGAGCTTTTAATTCATCAATCCAAGTCACTCAGTTTGAAGATATAGTGGAAATTTGGATTAATGTAGATGATCATTCACATATAAAACTTTTTCAGGTGAGCAGATTATAGAAGGAGAGGTAGCGGCAGTTCCAGAATGAGGTGTGTGTGTGTGTGTGGGGGGGGGGGTGTCATGACTCCCCCCCCCAAACAATCTTTGACTAAGGGGCCTAGATTAACCTCTCCTCCAGAAGAAGAAGAAGAAAGGAAAACGAGGGCCAAGCTGAGTTTGAACAAGGGCCCAAAATTCAAAGAGGCCTTGATATCAAGGGCAAACATATATTGTGTTGCTAAAAAAAAAATTCCTCTTTAGAAAACCATTGATCTCAGACTAATTTACTCTATTTTATAACACTAAAATGTGCACAGAATATCCCCACTATGTGCCCAGACTTTGTTCCTTAACAGAAAAATATGGAGCCACTTTGTACATACACTACTGGCCATTAAAATTGCTACACCAAGAAGGCGACATACTACAGATGGGAAATTTAAATGACAGGAAGCAGATGCTGTGATATGCAAATGATTAGCTGTTCAGCACAGTCAGACAATGCAGGCAGCGGTATTGACACCCACAATGTGTTTAAATGAAGAAATTGTACAACTGGTTAAAATTTTTTATTTGGGAATACCTTATTCCCCCGTACATGATATATATTTCGGTTACACACATAACCATCTTCAGTCGTTTCTGGATCTCTCACTAATGGCGGCTTCTTTTTATATCTCTTCGTTCTTCTTCTTGAAAGTTCGATGAATGACGTCATCCCATGATTGGTCGATTGTATGAAGCGCATCGTTGATGCTGCCATCTGTCGTCATTATTTCTAAGCTCTCACGAATGTAGGCATATATACTATTTTTAAAGTTGGCTATTTTTTTAATATTTTTAAAATCAATGGTAATGGGCTCTTTCAAAGCAAGACGGGCCAGAGCGGTACTTTGTTTCTGGAGGTTAATGCCTTTAAAATGTTCGTTTTTTCGCTCTTTAATTTTCCTTTTTGTAACGCCGATGTAGCAATTTTCTTTATTAGTATCGTTTGACATAAAATTAATTTTATAGATCCCTGCGGTTTCGATGGGGTTGATTGGGTCTTTTTCCGATCTAATGCGCTGAAAGATTGTTTTATTAGGTTTAATTGGAATACGGAAGTTCTTTTTACTGGCGATATTAGAAAGTTTATTGGCTATCCCTCGGCTAAAGGGGATAGCGGTAGTAAAACGTGGTTTATCTTTTTGACGGTTGTCTATAACATTTAATTTACGTTGCCTAGCTTTGAAAACTTTGTCGAAAATTTCTCGAGGGTAGTGGGCGTCTTGACATTGTTTCTTTATGAAAGCAATTTCTTTTTGAAGGAGGTCGTTGTTAGAACACACTTTGAAAGCGCGGTCGATATAGGAACGAATAGCAGCAATTTTATAGTTGAAAGGAGTTTTAGATTTAAAATTTACTATATTAGTATTACAAGTAGGTTTTCGAAAAATGGTGGTCTCAATGAGATTATTGTTTCTGGTTATGTTCACATCTAAGTAATTGAGGCTATTATTGATTTCTTTTTCGTAGGTAAATTTAATGTTCGGGTCTATGGCATTAAGTTGATTGATCAAATCATTTTCTTCATTATTACAGAAACGACTGAAGATGGTTATGTGTGTAACCGAAATATATATCATGTACGGGGGAATAAGGTATTCCCAAATAAAAAAAATTTTAACTAATTAATCCGCCGTATTAAATAATGTTTTATATGTTTTTATTTTGTACAACTGGTTTCTCATACACAAATTGAATTTGAACGTTGTTGCCTGGTGAAAAGTTGTTATGATGCCTCGTGTAAGAAGGAGAAATGAGTACCAGCATGTTTCTGAGTTTAATAAAGGTCGAATTGTAGCCTACCAGGATTGCAGTTTATCCTATCACAGTATTGCTGCTCATGTCAGTTGAGATCCAAAGACTGTTAGCCAATATGGAATCAATGGGTTCAGGATGGTAATACGGAATGCCATGCTGGATCTCAACAGCCGTTATCACTCTTAGCCAAGAAGACAGGCATGTTACCCGCATGGCCTTAATGGATCAAGCAGCCATGTCATGAGCCCTGAGTCAAGAAATGGGGTCGTTTGAAAGACAATAAGTGTGCTCGAACAGTACAACAATGTTTGTAGCAGCATGGACTCTCAGCTATGAGACCATGGCTGCGGTTACCCTTGACGTTGCATCACAGACAGGAGCACTTTCAATGGCGTGATCAACGACGAACCTGAGTGCACATGGCAAGACATCATTTTTTCAGATGTGAATCCAGATTCTGTTTACAGCATCATGATGGTCGCATCTGGGTTTTGGTGGCATCATGGTGAATGCACATTGTCAGTGTGCATTCGTCATTGTCATACTGACCCATCACCTTGCGTGATGGTATGGTGTGCTATTGGATGCACATCTCGGTCACCTCTTGTTTGCATTGACAGCACTTTGACCAGTGGACGTTACATTTCTGATGTGTTACAACCCATGGCTCTACCCTTTATTTGAGACCTGTGAAACCCTATGTTTCAGCAGGATAATGCACGACCGCGTGTTGCCAATATTGTACGGACCTTCCTTGACATGGAAAATGTTCGGCAGCTGTCCTGGCCAGCATGTTCTCAAGCGACTTGCTCGTCACCATACACCATTCATTACGGTTGATGAACTGTGGCATCATGTTGAAGCTGCATGGGCATCTGTACCTGTACATGTCATCCAATGTCTGTTAGACTCAATGCCCAGGCATATAAGTGCTGTTATTACTGTCAGAAGTGGTTGTTCTGGGTACTGATTTCTCAGAATCTACGCTCACAAATTTCTTGAAAATTTAATCACTTGTTATTTCCAGTATAATATATTTGCTCAATAAATATCATTTTGCTATCTACATTTCTTCCTGGTGAAGCCATTTTAATAACCAGGGCCAGTAGTGTATATGCATTCATCCATATCCATCTAAACATGGAAGCCTAGGTAAGGGGGAGTCACAACAAGCCTGATTAAGGTAAGGGTAGATGGGGTAGTTTGCCTGAACCCACAATGAAAGAAAACTCTCAAAATCAAAAAATGGTTTACAGAAAAATGTGTGTGCGATATATTGCACTCTTATTCGATGCCCCCCACCACACACACACACACACTTGCAAATAGTCTTTCCACACTAAAAGCACTGTAATGAACACCTGTATTGTGAATTATAAATTTATGGAATACAAATGTAACGTAACTGCTACAAGACCATAAAAATTATAAAGGAGGAAGGGGGGGGTCATGGGGGAAGAAGATCATTCCTAAACAGGACCGGATTACTCGTTAGGCTGAATAGGTTTTAGCCTATGGGCTCCTACCATTTTAGGGGGCCTACGTTAAAATTTAGTAGAAAAAATTTATAATCAAACATTATTCAATGGCTTAGCTAGAGGGGGGGGGGGCAAGGAGGGACATCTGTCCCCGAGCGCAGCACCTAAGGGGCACCAAATTGTATATAAAACCTTTTACATTTCATTTTGGCAAATAGGAGAGGGTGCAAAATTTTCAGTTGTCCAAGGGGCTGAAAACCCTAGCTACGCCTCTGACGTTATTAAAGCTATTTTAGTGTTAATTTTTATACAGTATATGTAACTCTCAGAAAATAATTCTGATTAATTAGTGACTTTGTACACACCGAAAACTTTTTGCCATTTTTAGTCACTACACTTAAATTTGAATAAATATGTGCTAGAAAGTTTGAAGCTGAGTATTTAACTTGAAGTTTTATGTGCACATTTCAGTGATGCCCTGCTTTACACAGATCACTGTGATATATTTTGCAAATTCAATAAAGCAATGAGCATTTTTAGCACTACATCTACTCGAATGAGTTATGGTAACATTAGAAGGCTTTCAAACAAAAAACCCTGAAGTAGCCCTGACTTTGCAATCACATTTTAGTCATAAAAAGTATGAAGAGATCTTGTAAATTTCTTAGCTTAGGGCCCTCACGTAGTTCCATTTGGCTTTAATCTGGCTGTGCTTGGGCTCAAGCTTAAGGGAGGGGGGAGTGCAAAATGCTCATTCCATGATTATAAGCTTTTAATTATGAAATGTGTTCAATAGGAAAAAATATTTTCCCCTTTGAAAATGAATATCTGGGAACAAGCAGTTCTGTAAAATTTAAATATGGGGCGATACACATTAGTGACAAAATCCCTCTGGCCTGTAAATTGTTTTTCCTCTCTGCAAAATCATGTTTCCGTTCAGTGTCCAAAAAAATTCTAAGGGAAATCACATTTTCAACTAAGCAGGGTCTTTGCCATTCATGAAACACCAATCCATTAATTAGTAGTGGCATATCTTTTTACATTTAAAGATGTAGTATAGTTAGGGGATCGTCAAGAAGCATTATTAGCAATTCTTAGTGATGCCTGTTCCTGACATGAAAGCTATTAATATACCAAGGAGTTGCCGACACCACGAAAGGCCATTTTTTAGTTCCGTTATGTGTTTCACAAATGAATAACGTGGATTTGTTTTAGAAAAGCAAGCACCTTGCATCTGCTTTTCGGTTAGGACCCCAGAGGTGGCAGACGTAAACTATTGTTCTCCCACTTTAAACCCAAACAAAGTAAAAGGTTAAGTGTCACCAGTTTTAGCATTCCGGATACAAAGAGCTAAATTTGAAAGATATGCCAAGATTGATTGGAAATTTGAGTAGTCACCGAAATTTTTTTATGTGTCGGAGACAAAGTACAAATGAGTCTGCAAAACTGGGAAGTTGTAAGAAAACACCAATCAGATGATTTAGAGCAACTAGTTCCAACTGCACTGAACAATGGACAAGGAGAAATGGGGGGGGAAAAAACATATGGTCTGTGGAAGAATCGGAGCAGAGTAAGAGAGGAGATATTTTAAAAATATGAAACATGGACTATACAATAAAGTAACTGCTCTCTAAACAGGATTAAACTGGGAAGCTTCAAATCAAGAAAGATTCAGTAAATATATATTTACATATATTATATTTTTATTTATTAAAAAGTCAAAATTTCCTGCTTTGATTAATACTATTTTAAAATAAAGACATACATATTGTATGCTATAGTCATTTTTCAATGGCACGGAAAAATAAATGGTTTTGAGGTATTATTAATAAGAGTCTCGCTCCATACGCAAGGCAATAGTTTATTATTAACTTAATTAAAAAAAATAATTTGACAAATATTTTTATTACATGAACAGGGATATGCCAGCTGCTCCAAATCAACCATGATGTGCCAATCTGCTACAAAAAGATCATTTTTGGACATTTTTGCTCCAAATTCAGCAAAACTGCTACATTTTTAATTTTTCCATATATGTTTAAACGTTTGTAAATCTCCCAAATTTTTACAAAATTCATCATACATTTAAGCATTCTAATTTCAATCTTTCTCTATTAATCTTAAAAATGAATATTTTTTCTTTGGCATCCCTTTGTTTAAACCTCCAATGCCTTAAGAGTAAAAAATGACCTCTGTTTAAAATTTAATTTTATATAAATTTGTAATTTTTTGTTACCAAATTTTTTATTAGCTGCTGATGGTAGTTAACCTATTTGTGCCCAGATATTTTTGACACTTTCTTTGATTTTTGCTAATACTAGCAATAATAGATAAATTTCTGATGTCAAATTCTTGAGCAAGGGTTGATTTCTTTTAAAATCATTATGTATAAAAATTGAAATGTCAACATCCTACTGGGTCATGTTAAAATATTATGTGGAGTTGATGTTCTATACTCCTGAATAAAGGCTAGGAAAAATAAATAATGCTTTTGACTGATAGCGAAAATGTCGTCCCAAAAAAGGGACACTAGGCATAAATGGGTTAATATAGTTTAGTCAATATTGTATTTTTGATTTAAAATAGATATTTTGTATAGCAATTTATAAAATAACTGAATTTTTTATTTATTTCATAAGCTCCCGCCCCCGAAAAAAAAAAAACACAACTGGTTCTTGTTATAAGAGTTTTTAAGAACGTCCTTAATTTTCATTTTTTTGATTGGCATTCTTTAAGGACTTTTCTCTTTCCCTCCAAAAATAATTTTGTATTTCAAAATTGACGTTCTTATGCTCCAAAAGTGACTTTTTCTTGCTCCAAATTGCTCCTGTAATCTGTTTTTCTTGCTCTAAATTGCTCCAAAAATGTCTTTTTTTCTTGCTCCACAAATTGCTCCAAAATTTAATTTCAGCTGGCGCATCCCTGCATGAAGATAAATTAAATGATAGTGTAACTTCACAGTTAATTTTTTGAATAACTTTTAAGATTTTTGAAATGTAATTTTAAAGTAGGAGTTTCTAATGTTAAATCAAGAATTTTGATATGACTCTAAAATAACATTGTCACTACCATCTGTGAGCTTAAATATGAAATAACATTTAAAAGTCTTATATTTAAATCAATTAAGTTAAATTGATTTTATTAGGGAATGCAATCCCGCACTGTTTTTCATATTGCGGGATTGAGATTTGTTGATCCCGCAAGATTAATATTTCATTCAACTAAAAATGGATTTCGATAGAGGAAAGTAGGAAAAAGTCTGATTGTAAGCTCTATGAAGTTTAATAATAATAATTTTCTTATTTGATAATTAATACAATACCTTACCTAAATATGAATATTATAGTCATGTATTCATGATAATATACTAAGTTATTTCTTAGTTGCTAAAAAAGAAGAATGTAAAAAAGACAATGTAAAGAAGAACTCGTCTTCCTAGTTTTCGTCTAATTTTGATAGAGAATACAAAAGCTCTTAACAAAAGATTTTTTTTCTTTGTATGAAACCCTGAAGGAGCCCTATATTTTTTAGCGGTTAACTGAAGTTCACCTTTAAAAGATATCATTAGCTTGGACGGCAACATGGTTGTTAATGGAGGGGGGGGAGGGCAAGTCAAGGGTCCTATCCCAGAAAGGTACAATCTTCGTGTGGAAGCACTTCTGCGTTATACCAGTACATAAATCATAACTATATGGGAGCTTAGGGGGGGGGGGGGGACTAAGGCACCTACCTGCCAATAGGTAACAGCGCTCAAGATCACTGGTTCTTATTGTTCATCTTATGCAAAAATTTTTGGCCAATTGATGATTGGGAAAGAGGCGTGAAATTATAATAAAAAAAATTTATTTTTAGTTTCAATCCCACGGGATTATGGTCTTAATCCCGCAGGACTAGTCCTGCAAATATTTGTGTGGGATCCCGCAGGATTCCATTCCCTAGATTTTATATGATAATACTTGACCAACAAACAGCATTTCTCCTAAATGTACTCCAAAGCATTCTCATGAAAATTAAAATTAGCTAAAGCATATTTGGAGCTTAAGTTTAATTACTTATTTTTCAATATTTATCTTTCTTCTGAAACGTCCCCCCCCCCTCCCCCTGCAATGCATGTTTATACAAAAATTATTTTTACACATGAGAGAATCTTAAGGAAATATTCAAGTTAATTATTTTTAAATAATATAATGTTTGATATATCTTTGATACCAGTGATCAGTTTTATTTTTTTATGACTATGTGTGTGTTGGTGTGGAGGGGGGGGGTTCTTTTAATGTTCTTCGTGATTTGAAACAATAACAATTATTGTTATAAAATTTTATTAGAAAATTTTCTCCTGGAAAAGTATTTGCAAAAGTTTTGTGCAGGATTGCGGACAATTTGAAAAAAAATCACTTGATAGAATTAATTAAAAGTAGATTGTTTTGAGTGGTTATGGAAAAATCTATTTGGAGAAAAATCCATTTAGTAACATTTTTGTCCAGTTTAAACATGTGTCATTGTCTTCTTTTTTTAATTGCTTATTTAAAAATATACTTCCAGATTTTGTGCTTATTATACCTCTTGGATGATTAACTTTGTACAATATTACTTATTTACATTGCAAAATATCCTAAGAAAAGGAGTTTTATTAAAATTACGTGATTTAAACACTCCTAGTTTTGAAATTAGTTATGGAAATTAGGGATGTAACGAATATTGATTTTGCCGGATACCAGATATCTGAAGCTCCTTTTGTTGTTGGATACGGATATCCGGCACTAAATGTGTATTTAGTTATTCAGTGTGTTTTTCGTTTTTTTTTATATTATGACATCAGAACAATACATTGTAAACATGTTTAACACATCATTTAAGTATTTTTTAATAATTGGCTTATAATTTAGAAAAACTAAATACCTTTACATATATGTGCATAAAAAATGTTACTTAAAATGTAAACAGTTAAAATAGTCTTTTAATGTATATAGTGCTGGCTGAAGGAAATAAATTAACCATATTAAAAACTGTATTGATATTCACAAGAATGCATACATTTTATTTAAGAATAAGATATCTATTTTGATAAGATACCTTTGATAGATGAGTTTTTTTTTTTCCAAACATGGGTTTAATGCTTTTTTTTCTGTTTTATTCATTTAATATTATTGCTTAAGTATTTTAGTTTTATTTAAGTTAAATTACTTTTAGAGATTGATAAATAAAATGTAAATCCCTTTTAAATATTTATAAAACAGGATTTTTCAGGTTATGCATTAAATTTCATTATTAAATAAAAAAAACTACAAGTTAAAAAACAAAATTAGATCTGTTTAATTGTTTAGCTTCTAAAATATATGAGCATTCTTTCACAGTACTAAAACTTGTAAGGCGCAAAAAAAGGGGGGGGGCAAATTCATTAAAAAAAATAATAATAAATTTCTCCCTGCTGCTATAAATAAATTTTGAAGACAGAATAGCACATATTTTTCAAATGATGCTACACAGTTCTTGTCATTAAACTTCCCCTATAAACAGCAGGCTACAGCTGAAAAGGATGAGAAGATCACCTCCAAATTTGCAAATGGACACGACATGAGATGTGTCAGAAAATGTCCGCTAAGCAGCACTTTGCAGCATGAAAACAGCTCTAAATATGATTCTAACTAGCTATAATTGTGCTCAAAAACTACTCAACAAATGTTGAAACAATAGACATATTGCTTTTTTTGTCTGTTTCACTAACTCTAAAATAATCCCAAATTGGTGATTAAGATTAGCCATATTGTAGTAACTCACACTAGTATTAGCAAATGTGTTTTTTTTTTTTTTTTTTTTTTTTTTTTTTAATAAAGCGTCATGAATCAGGCTATGCACATCTTAGAGCTGATCATGAACAAAAGAAGCATGGCATTTGAAACTCCTGGTGAAACTAAAGTAAGGTTTTACTTATGATTTGGAACCAAAACTACTGTTTTGATTGGTTGAAACTGGAGCAATGGTTTTAGTTCTGATCCCCCCCCCATTAAATTCAAACCAAAACTTCTGTTCTCATTGGTTGTGTTGTATAGCTCCAAAGAAAATCACAATGGAATATACTTTATAAAAACTTTAACTGTATGTCATGATAATATTTAAGAAAATATTAATAAGTAACTTTTACAAAAAAAAAGGTTTTTTTTTATTCTCCCCTTTTAAAGCAATTAATAGATTAAAAAATTTATATTTCCTTCAGAGAGTAAGTTGAATCTCAACAATATTTTCTAAATATACTTATATATTTTGATGAAGGGAATCTTCATTAATTGCTTTTGAAATTGTAGTTGTGGTTTTGCTTTCTCTGGAGGAAAGAAATTTTTTTTTTAATCTGCTATTTACAATCCCCACTAATGTTTTACTAGTAAAAAAGTTTCTTAAATTTTTATTTTTAATAAATTACTCAATTTTAAGAATTTTATTAAGAAACACATTAATAGTATTTGAGATAAGAATCTATAAAACTTAATTTTTTTATTGTGTAAAATATTGTCGATTCCTTTTCCTAATTTGATGAAAACTTGGAATCTCAAAGCAATTAGTATGTTCTTAATGCTGTACTTATTTTTAAAAATTGACATAAAATTGTATGTTATCCAGAATTGTCAGTCATAATGATATTGCACAGACCTGTATTCACGTGTGCGCCTAAAATGTACATATCCACCTCAGTCCAGAATTCTGTAACCAACTTGCCTCTAATACATGAAAGATGAATTAAAAAAATTAAAATAGTTGCAGTTTACTTCCCTTTGGTTGCCTTGAAACTATAATTAAGGGTTACATATTTTGTCAATGAATTATTGTTATGGTCGATGAGTTAAACAATAGTTTTCCTTAACTTTTATTTTAGTCTAAAGCTCTTTGAAAGCCATAGATTTTATTCAAAAATAGTGGTTACCCAGGTTATTTTCAACCCCATACACTAATTCAATCTTGGATAGAGACCTGATATTGTAAATCAATTTGATTGCATGATAAGACATCAATCAAAAAATATATCCATCTGTCTTATGTGTTCAAGCATAATTTTTCATCCTGTGTCATGCATATTATAGATAGAACTTTAGTAGTATATAGCCGGATAACCGTCAGAGAAGCCAGATATCTGGTATGATTCGGATATCCGATGGTATTTCGGATATTGGAAAATCAACCGGATAGGCCGGGTACCGGATACATGCCATATATCCATTACATTCCCAATGGAAATTATTATAAATATATATATATATATATATATATATATATACAGTGAAATTTAAGTAAATTAGACACGTGGTTCCCTCAAAAAGTGCCCAACTTACGAGGTTCCATAGTTATAATAATTTATCACAGTTCCATTTTTAATCTTTTACCTTTATTTATTTTTATGTGTACATTTTCATTCTTTCATATTTCAAACAAATTTTTCTTTTGACTAGGGGCCAAGGTACCAGACTCGCTACGCTCGCTTTTCGTATGAGGCATTCGGCCCCTAATAAGGCTTATTCGTAAAAAAGACAGAATTTCAACAGACAAAACCCAAAGATTGGATCATATGGAATGTTACTGAGCTACACATTGCTTGGTTCTTGCAGGTTCATTGGTACATAAAAATTTAAACTTCACACTACAGTAGATCTCCTCCCCCTCATAACACGGAAGATATTTTGTTATGGGAATCCGTGTTGTACGGGTCCTGAGCTATACTCCACCTGGAGTGTGGACTCCGCTTATAATCGCTGGAAAAATTATTTGCACTCCTCAGAAACACAATGATATTTAATGTTGCCATTCAAAAGTTATATTAATTAGGAGCTAAAGTGTAATAAAATCAGAACATCTGTTTCAGCTGTATTTTTAATAATGTAAAACCTATCGGACATCTTGCGAATTTGTCACCCATGGCGATTTTTTATTATTTGGCGACTTGCGTACATGTAAAGTTAATAAAAGCTACAGAACAGATAGGATAGCTTGCCACCAATGACAACTTTTCATTATTTGGTGATTGACACATGCTCACAGCCTATAATTACTGTTCATTTAAGGTTACCGGAAAACCGTTATCCATATTTTATATATTACATAATCGCTTGCAGATTGGCGTACTTAGCACCACGAATTATACCATCTCGTTGAGCTAGCAAATATCTAAAGTGTACTATAACTGCTCTAATGGCATAGTTAACGCCGCCAAATATTTCTACTGGTAGCAAATAATCCAGCTGGACCGAACCGGCTTTAAAATAATCTGCATTTTAATTATTTTTCATTTTCCAGATATTAGTTATTCTGTTTTGGAAAAATGGATAATCGCCAATTCTAAACTTCTATTGTGTAAGCGGACTTACTATTTGAAAACTGTCAACTTTGTGTAACACATTTTGAGTTACTTATTTCGGTACTTACGTATTATTCCGGCGGTCATTCCTGCCTAACTATTTTTCTGTCAAATGAGTTGCTAAACTGTTGCCAATCGTACTCAAAACCATTAATAATTTCATATGCACGGCATTTCTCTTGGCAAAAAAATCGCTTGTCTTGGCAGACCTCCGGGATAATAAGTAAGTACCCTTATTTCATATACTTTTTAATTTGGCGTAAAATGGGCGTAATTCTAGCTCATGTTTGTAAATTTCACGCGATTCTAGATACTTGGAAACGCTTTGTTGCAAAGGAATGAATGATTTTATGCCAAATCTGGCAACCATTATGTTTATTTTTCAGTTTTTTTTAATATCTTCTAAAATAATTCGATTTTTGAAATTTAAGTCAGCTTAGCAGGTTCCTCGGAATTTTTCGAATCTGTGGGCACCTTAGTCGAAACTCAAATCCCCACGGTTTAGGAGGAGATAAGCCGACCAGCTTTGACAGTGCCAGCGGCCTTTACACTTTTTTTAGAATAGAGAGATACCCAAATTAAATTTCATGCTGTTCCGGAAACTCGCAGAATCTTTTCGCAATCGAAAGATTTCGTTTTGTGTACACAGCTATTCTCATGTCCATGCAAACGATTTATTTGTGAAAAAAAAAATGATAATAAACTGTGTAATCTGAAAAAGCTTTTTTAAATGAATTTGAATCCCAATTGTATGACGTCATATTCACTTGAAAAGGGTAATTTTGTCACGCAAATGATTTACTTTTTTGACTTTCGGAAATAAAATGGTGCTGAAAATAGCGAAAAATCACTTAAAAAGGAGGGAACTGGTGGATTTTCAGATTTTTAAAGAAGCGCAGATTGTTTTCTATATTTTTATACATGAACATAAAAATTTTCAAGCGAATCGTGCAAACAGTGAAGAAGTTATTAGGCTTTTTGTGTTAACTTTGTAAATTTCACGTGATTCTAGATACTTCGAAATGAATGAAAAGGAATGCAAAGGAATGAATGTTTTTATGCCAAATCTGGCAACCATTATGTTTATTTTTTCAGTTTTTTATTAATATCTTCTAAAATAATTCGATTTTCGAAATTTAAGTCAGCTTAGCAGGTTCCTCAGAATTTTTCGAATCTCTGGGCACCTTAGTCGAAACTCAAATCCCCACGGTTTAGGAGGAGATAGGTCCACAAGCTATTGACAGCGCCAGCGGCCTTTACTTTTTTTTAGAATAGAGAGATACTCTCCATGCTTTGAAACAATAGCAGTGGACGAGCTTAAGACCACTGAAAGTGGTAGATGGCTAAAGTGTGGAGGTCTAGGTTCTGGCCTACCGTGAGTATGTTGATCCAACAGTCTAGAGTTTTGGGCAGTTCTCTCCAGATGCAATGTAATTATGCTCTAGAATGCCTTAGAAAGTCTTCCACTTAAAGCATCCCTCTTGGACAAATAGCCCTCGTATAGCTTTGCCGTAATCAATAAGTTAAACTTGGAACAATAACAATTATTGTTATTATAAATTTCTAATTTTGCTATGGAAAGATATTTGCAAAAATTTATAGTCATAGAAGCAAAATCTGCCTCACGATCTTGGTACACATGAACTGATTTGACAACAGGTTAATAAATAAATAAACGATGACTTTAGTAACTTCGAAAAAAGTTCTTAAACATGGAATTGCCCAGAAACTTTTTTCAGAAAAAGACACATTTTTGCCAAAATTTCAATGTTCAAGATTTTTTTTTTTTTTCTATAACTGATAAAATTTTGTCTATTTCAATGTTATAGTACAGCTTGAGAAAAGATATTCTAAAAATTTTGAGGTGCTTGACATGATTAGTTTATCTGTATTTATGTCTCAAAAGTCACATTTTTTTTTCAAAACACTTTGTTAAAAATCTTGCAGATAGTTTAAGGAAGAGCTGCCAGTTATAAAAGCCCACTGTGCAAAATTTTAAACTCACTCAGAATAAAATTAAAATTGTCACTTTTAACAATTATGGAAAATTCTATTTTGAAGAAAAAGCTACTTACGAACAAGGTTGTCTGGTTTAAGTATGTATTTTCTTTCCTTTTTTTCTTAAATTTATCTTTTCTTTAATATTTTTCAATTGTTTGGTTTGATTATTGGTCGTATTATTAGCTTCAGTAGTTTCAGTAGCCTCGGTAAAATATTGACGTAAAAAAGTGGCATTATTTTCCGGCCACCGTAATAAATGCTGTGAAACTAGATTAAAGTATTCCATCTAAATAGTTTAATTTCCAAGTCCTACTCCATTTCTGTTTCATTAGGGTTCTAATTTTTTCTTAAAAACTCGTTTAAGCATTTTATCGTTTAAAAATTTTTGTTTTTTCCAAATTCATTTTCGGTACTACTCATTGCAAATATTTTCAGATAGTTTCTTTTGTTTCGAGATAGTTAGTATTTTTTCTCTCATCATTAAAACAAATTAAGGTATACTTGTGATTAGAATTTTAAATCATTATTTTATCTGATTTAATATGACTTTCGCTGAAACATTTTAAAATTGTTGATTTCTAAGTTTTTGCTTAAGCCATGTTGATTACTTCATTTTTACAATCAACAATTAAATCAATAAATTAATTAGTAATACAAACTGAATGAATGAATTAAAAGGATTTTTGAAAGTGCCACATTTTTTCTTATTGCGGCACATCATTTAAAAATTAATATTTATATCTACAGCTAATACTTCTTTTGATTAACTGAATGATTTGTCCTTTTAAGCAGTGACCAGGAATATTTTAAGGGATAAGCCAAAACTGATCCCGGATCCAGGCCCTTGGTGTTGGGAAGCCTAGTCTCATTCTCGACTCAATAAGTAATGATCCGAATAATTTTAATCATCAATTGCTATTTCCAGGCACATTCTCAGAAAATTATCTAATGAATTTTCTATTAAAAATTCATTTTATCACGGTTGCTTTTGTTGAATACATGTATATAAAATGAATTCAATAAAAAGATAGCAGTTGGGGCCAGAGCCAAAACTAGGGGGTGGCGAGGCTTGCCCCGCCAGAGTTGTAAGCAGAAAAGGGGGTGTTCAATCAGCTAGATCACAAGAGGTTAAATATTATGTTACTGTTTTTTTTTTTTCAAAAAGCATTTTTGTACAGGAGGGAAAGTAGAACTTCATAAAAATACAATGATTATGGGGGGTGTTGAATAGTAAGTTGTTTAAATTGTACAGGGTGAAATTTTGAGTGTTCTGCCAGGGTCACAAGAAGTCTTAAGACGTCCCTGGTAGTGACCCCCTTTAAACTGAGAGTCCGGAACAGCCCCTGAGGAGAGGGTGTGACTGTGCGATTCAAACAAACCTATTCTTCGTAACTGGCAACAGTCAAAACGTCAGAGTTTGGTGTTACCAGAGCGGGAACACTGCACGTTAAAGGGTTAAGTAATGTTTTGAAATTGAATTTGCTCGAACAATGATAACATAAGTAAAAGTGCTTCTACTCTACTAATCAATAGATATCAGTTTCGAATCTTAGGTCAGAAAGCAATCATTTTTTCTTTTCTTTCATCAATTCATTAAATGACATATTTACAGTAAAACCCTCTATAGCACGGATTCATGTAAGACAGATTCATAGAACATGGCATAAAAATTGCGATCGTTTTTGTACAACATGTTAAAATAAGACTCGTACAGCAGAACAAAATGAGACAGATATTCTGATTTTATTAGTGTTTAGCTCCTGCAATTAATATAACTTTTGAAAGCCAATGCTCAACATCATTGTGTTTCTAAGGTATGCAAATAAGTTTTGCAGCGATTATATTGCACATTTTGCACTCTAGTTAGAATGAATATAATTCAGGCTCTGTATAACTCGAATTCATATAGCACAAAAAGTATCTACCATGTTATAGGAGGGTCTACTGTAGTTTAATCAGTAAATTAAATTAATTATAATACTTAGATTGCTTCATATGAACTTTTAAATAATTTTTCTGTAGAATAATTTTAGTTTATTTTCTTTTACTTTGGTATTCTTCAACTATTCAATTCAAATAATAATTTAAAGCAGAAAATTTTTCCTGTAAATGTAAAATGTTTTTCTGTTGCTGAAACCTTTTATAAGAAAAAAGAATGACCTCTAATATAAGAGGTGAAATATTGCCAAATAATCGGTGGCAGGTGTATTCATGTTATATATACAAAACAGCAGTTGTAAATAAAGTGAAGAAGAGAAAAGGGAAGAAAACATATATAAACATTTCTTGAAAATATTTTGAAGCATTGGATAGCTCATAAACAATGTGCAGGATTTTGTTATACAGATGGATATTTATGTTTTTATGCAACAAAACAAAATTCTTGTATTAATGTCAATAATGAGAGACTTTTGATAAAATAAAGATTGCAAGTAATTGATTGCATTTGTGTATGCTTTGAAAAATTGTTATTACAAATTGATCTAATAACTTTAAATTTTTTTACAAGGGAAAGGGCACAACTTTTGAATCCCCAATTCTAATATACAATTTTGTGGGAATGTAGTTCTTAATGCATCCATACATTGATGCAAAATTTAGTAATCTATATATCAGCATTTCTCATAAATTATAAATTGTCAATGATTTGAGATACAGTCTTTGATGTGCAACAGAAAAATATTTTACTGGAAAAATTATTAAATTTAATTAAATGAAAGAAAGGCTGGAAAAAAAAACTGCCCTGGGATTTATTCCTGACATCTTCCGATTAGTAGAGTAATGCTTTTACTCGTTATGCCACTATTGTTGGAACAAGCATTTCTCATAAATTAAATTGTCAATGATTTGAGTTATAGTCTGCGAGAAATATTTTACATCTATTCAGAATCACAATTTAGTTGAAAAATTTCATTTGCTAATTAAATTTAATTAAATGAAAGAAAGGAGGGAAAAAAAGATGCCCTTGGCTTTAATCCTGCCATCTTCTGATTAGTAGAGTAGTGCTTACTCATTTTGCGACCATTTTTCAAACAAATTCAGCATAAAACATTGCATAAATTGCTCTAGCTGATTCTTAAATGTTAAACACATGATTTTTTGACAGTGTCTGTGTATTGGGTCTTAAAAAATTGTCATCACTGATTACATATCCACAAAATTTCATTCAAATTGGTGATCACAATGTTGCAATCTCTCTTGTACAAGATGATGACAGCAATATGAAGAAATGACATTTATTTCTGGAAGCCATTATTATTCTTAAAAAACCGTGTGCTGCATTTGAAAGATGCAACTCCATTCATATGAGATACAATTAATTAATTTTCACTCTCAGACGTTTTCTGAAAATGTGCATTTGCACATAAATTAAAAAAAATAAATGAAATTTCTGGGACTTTATTTTGTTTAAGTGATCTTTTTTTTTTTTTTTTTTTAAACTACAGTACTTACGCTACTAATTTTATTGTATTTTAAGCGTATGTGCTCATAAAATTAAAATTGTTACCATGTTATGCTCTCATCCCAAGGATATAGAAGAGCGTTTTTCTATAACAAAGTCTCCCAATAATGAAATTTTTAATTGGAATGCAGCCATAAGATTTTAATAACAAAAAAAATTTCTCCATGTAACAAAATTTTCAAACTTTTATCTTTTTTATTGATCATACAGATAGCATTGATTCTGTGGATGAAGATAATATAATACAGGCTGAATTAAGAGAAGAATGAAAACAGTGAAAGAGATGGAAGAATAACAGATGATGTTAAATCTCTCCGACTTTTCAGAAAAATGCAGAACTGTTATGTTAATTGCTTCATATTTGAGAGATGAAGATTGTATTCAGGACCACCACTAAAGGAGTGGCAAATGGAGCATTTGCCCTTGGTACTGTGTTGACGGGAGTGCCAAAATCAGTAATGGTTCTGAAGGGCACCATGCTTAAGGAGGCAGCAAAATTAACGTTTGCCTTGGATGATGTATAAACCCTATGTGGCACCAAGTGTAATAGACAAAAATGAAGGCCAGGAAAGTGACAGTGATTCCGAAAATGAAGACCTTTCACAGGCAAAACCTCAACATACATTCTAAACTACCATTAAAAGAGGTTTACAAATGGAAAAAAAATGTGCCTGACACTATTTTCATCATTATTTAAAAATGTGAAAACTTCTTATAAAAATTTAACATCATGGCATGCAAAGCAATATAAAATTACGAAATTTTTCAAGTAAAATAAATGTTAGTATTAGTACCATATTATTGTATTCTGAAAAATTATTGAATTGTTCTCACTCTACTATAAAAAATAACAAGTAATTAAAAAAAATTATAATGTACATTAATTTAGTTTTAATTGCAAGCAATAATGAAATACTTTCCAACTAAAAAGTTTATAATATTTGCTTTAATAACTGCAAAAATCTCTTAACTTTATACATGAAATTTTCTCTATAGCAGATATTTCAAGTGGAGTGAAATGAGTTTGTTATGGGGAGATTTTACTGTATTGCTCCTGTTTTGCTTCTTGACAAGCAAAATAGAACTAGAGGCTTCTGTATTTATTAGTTTTATGTGGCTATTAAATTAACTGTAGTATGTATTAAATTAAGAGAGATATTTAACAGATATTCTGAATGTAATGGGAAAACCTCTGATCGTCATCAATATTTATCTTAACTGAAATTAGAATTTAGTTCTACTTCAACAATTTTCTCAATTAAGAGATTAAAAGTCCAATATTTATATTTTTACGCACGCTGTTATTCTGTTGCCTTTTACAAAATCTGAATAAAAGTTTAATTCATTATTATTTTTTAAAAGTTTTTAAAAATTAAATTATGTGTATAGTAGTGAAAGAAACACAACCTATTTTTTAAAACTTTTATTGGAGGTTTGGACATTTCTTAGCAACAAACAATTGTATTTGCTTGCAATGTCTACACAACTACACACAAGCTAGTACAAAATTGTAACAATTCTAAGGAACAATTCTTAAAATTCACTTTTTTCCTTTTTGTTTGGCAGCATAAATCTTTACTATATTAAATATGACTTTCTATTTGAAACTTCTTTCAACTTTATTTTCACAAAAGTTAACTTTGTTGGTCACCGTCTTTTAAATTATGCATGTAAAAAAAAAAAAAAAAGTCACAGACTCATAATGAAAATATGTTATGAATTTAAGTGTAAAAGAACCCACAAGAATTTAACTTATGAACTCTCTCTCTACCAATTTAACATTTTTTATAATCATAAAAAGTTCTTTAAACAGTTTTTGCTAATACATTTAAATCATCCATAGGTTGTAAAAATTAAAAACTTCATGTTATTTTAGCAAAATTTACAAATAAATGTGTTACTAGGTTTTCATAATTTTATAATAAAACTCTAGAAAGAATCAAACTGAAAGAAGTGAACTTGAAAAATTACCTAATCCTCATCTAGTGTATTGCAAGTACATTATACACTGAAATTTTAGTTCATTTTAAACTTTCCCCAAAACAATTTGAAATTTTTTTCTAAAACCCTTCTAAGTAATAATTAAAAATTCATACTCGTTTGTCAGCCCTTTTATACATTTGCTTTTAAAAATTAGTTTCATAAAAATTGTATCATATTTTAAGAACAAAAACATGTGTACTAAAATAATTATAATTATTATTGTCAATCTGTGATACATTAAACCAGCTCACTTAAAAAACAAAATGCTTCATAAATATTGTACAATATTATTTTCCGTAGTGAATTCTTAAATCTAAGATCATAATTATTGAATATATTTTAAAACACACACTCCATGAATGCTAGAATCTTGAGACACAGAACCGTGAAAAATACATGGTTACACACACACACACACTATAAGAATATTAAAGTGTGTTGTTACTATAAGGTGAAAAAAATCAAAATTAAATAGCATTTGCTATCACTTCAAAGATATCACATATTTACTTTATTTTCTAGATGATTTCACCAAAGCACAATAAAGGTAAGTCTTCTGGCATTGATAAAATGTAAGTTTTCTTTTAATTAACATTTGATATGTTAAAAATTTGTTTACAGATGAGATTTTGTTTGAACATATGTCAAAAATAAAGATTCTAAACAACTCCAAAAATGTGCAATTTGAAAGTAAAAATCTGAAAAAAATAAAGAGCGTTGTGATAGCTAATAATGTTTTTATAATTTTAAACTAATTATGTGTGCCATTGGAATGACTAAAATAGGTTTTATGAAACTATTCATCCAAATAAAAATTAAAAACTTTTGTGCACAATACTTTTCATAACTACATAAATTTTTATACCTAAAATTTAAAAAAAGTTAGTATATGAAATAATATCAATAAAATTAGAAAGATTTACTATTCTGCCATAAAAAATGACAAATATTCTAATTTCATCAAACATACTTAACTCCTCATTCATTGTCCAGCTTTAGCATGATTTGAATAAGGTTACACTAGTCCAGTGGTCATGGTTAGCAGTTGGTATGTTTAGACGCAAAATATTTTTAAATTAAACAAATTGACACAACACTAATTTAACATTAAAATACAACAAGAATAAACACAAGTTACAGCACTCACCCAAAACACCCATCATGTTCTAAAGTTTAATATTTTGTTGTTTAATACTGAACACTGAGCTCACAATTTTCATACAAATTTTCAACAACTTAACACAAATATAAACAAACAATAACACCAAGCCCTATTTGCTTCACAAAATCAAACAAATAAAACTCAAATGGAAGACTTTGATTTTGTTGTCACAAACTTTTGTAGTGAGACAAAATATAGTTTAACAAATAAATGTAACACAGATAATATCTATATATACAATGACTAGAATTTAACAGAGAAACAACTACATGTAGCATAAAATAAGCAAATAAACTATAGATACAAAATAAAATATCACAGGAAAAAAAAAAAAAAACAAATATGCAGCAAAAATGTTTTTCCTTTCAAAGTACTAACTATACAAATAAAATATTGTTTGGTGTTTGTTTGAAAATGCCTTCCCCAAATAAATGATAATAATAAACATTGAATAGATAAATCTGACGTATGTATACCATGGGTAATATCCAGATATAATAAGTATATTTCCAAATATTACATGATATATAGTGTTAAAACAGTGGCATATGTCGAATTCCAAAGAGGGGCACAGGCCATCTCACTATGAGAATGTATGGGTCTGCCAGTGATTACATGAAATTGCTTAAGTACATTGTGACCTCAGTCCTCATTCCAGAAATTAAACATTACATAAGTATAAAATTAAATAATTATAAAAACATAATGAAACAAATTATAAATAGAAAAATTATAGGAATTATCATATTTTTTAAAAGCTTACTTATATTAACCATGGAATACTTATATAAACCATTTTTTAAAAGCTTACTTATATAAACCATAAAAATGTGCAATATTTAGTGATATGGCAATTAAAAAAAAATGAACAATTCATGACATAGAAACTTTATTTTCTCATGTTCTGTATATTTTAGAAATAAGTCTTTATTTTTAGAAGTAGTCTCTTCTGAATTAATATCTGAGCAAAGTTGCTCAAACTTGTTTTGTATATCTCCGAGGTGCATCTTAATTATCTTTTCAGAATGTCTATAAAATGTCAAAAAATGTGTATATATTTTATAAAGAAATTTTGTGTCAGCATGTAAAAATTAACAAAATAAGATGCAGTACTCACTTCTTCACCTTTCCAATGATCAGATTCTTCTTCTATTGATAAAAGAACTGGATAATATATTTTCAAAATTCTCTGATTGTGTAGACAAATCTTGGTGAAAAATTCTATTGAGCTGACACCATTAATGTAGTTTTCTTGCCTTTGAAGCTTTCTAGAGGAGCTATACATTTAGAAAAGTATGGGGGGGAAAAAAGCTGCAGATTCCATACAATCTACATTATATCAAATTTGAGTGAATTTTGTGAAACTAAATTTAACCTGTGACTATGACAATGAATAAAGCTTGCTAGAGAATATTTATTCTTCACAAAGGATTGTAGTTCAGATTCCTGACCAGCCATTACAACAGCTCCATTTATAATTATCACTATATATATATATCAACAGTTTAAATCATTTGCAGTTTTGATCACAAGTTTTTCTTAACACTTGTGCCATTTTGTCTACTAACATCAGTGAAATTCAAAAATCACTTAATAATTTCCTCCATTATCTACAAATCCTACAATTTTTGTCGACTTTTATTTGTTAAGTCAGTTGCGCTGCAAAAAGAGAGCAAATAAGTGTGGCGTTGATATTTTTGATTTATCAGAAATTTTTTTGTTATTGAATTAAATAATTTTGTGTTACAGATGATATTTCTTAAAAAGCCTATTATGCCTTTTTAAATAACTCGATCATATCTTGCAAATGATCCCATTAAGGAAAGTGCATAGCCAATTCTTTGAGAACTATTGTTTGCAACATGCTAAATGCATGAGTTTAGGTGTTCGCCACATAAGTACAGATATATTTATTTATTTATCACTAAAACATTTAACATATAGTCTGCTTTATGATCATATTTAAGATCCGGCAGCGATAGCTGGGGCATATCTTTTTCACAATTTTAAGTTTATATTCATAATGAACTGGTGGATTCATTTTAACTTATTAAAGACCAAAACTCTAACATCTATTACATTTGATTTTAAATTTCTAATTTTTAAAAATTCCTTCATAACAGCAAACATTGTTCTTAAATAATGCTAAAATGCAACTCAAAAAGGTTGAATATATGAATGTATTAAAATAAACTGCATAACTTGCCATGAATATGAACTTGAAGAAGCATGAAAGCTACTTCACTATTGCAGTAAAACCTTGAACTATTTTAATATGCAGCTCATGTCATGTGCCTTGCATTCACCCACCATTGCCATAGCAACACAGCCAAAAGGCTTTGCTTGCTCCACACAAAGATATTCAAAACAGAAAGAGTTTATTCACCAATTTTCCTTCAGAGATCTTGTTTTATTGTTTTGGAACGTTTGAAATGTATGAGTTCCAGAGTGTTAGGTGAATACTTTTATAAAAATTGATATTAATCAGGCTTGATAATTGATATTAATCAGGCAGCTAGCCAAGAGACTATGCCACTGCTTGGAAAAAATTTTGCACATTTACAAAGTTATTGCTTCATTGCAGGTGGAGTTAAACCATACATGAGTAAAGAGCTGTCCTGCGTAATATTTCAGACTTTTAATGCAGTTATAGGTACTAAGAATTTAAGTTATAAAATATTTACTTTTATTAAACAAGTGGAATTAATTTCTTATAAGGCTGTTAATATATCTTCCTTTATGTTAGTAATTTTGCTTACTCCCCCTACCCCACCCTTAATAGCATGTTCTCTCTCTTTTATAGTTACAAATGTTTGTTATATATATTTCTGTTTTTTAAGCATTCATGCCTACCCACTTTTTACAATATTTCAAAAATATCTAATTGTATAATTTTTTCAACTAATGTTAACACTATGTAATATTAGTGTGAGTGTACTTGTAAAGCAATAAATATGTTTCTGGTTTGGTCCAAAAGAAGTAATTACCTGAATGCGTTTTACTCCTCTAACAGGAAGCAAAAATAAGTTACAGGAATATTTTCAGAACAATTACATTTATCTTTGTAAAACATCAATTTTAACTATCAATTTACAGATTCAATTTTGTTGAATAAAAATGCGAATATGAAACTGTATATATAAAGATATTGAATTTTCTAACAGCTAGTTTGATTAATGTTTTAACACGTCACAAATCTTAATACATATTCAATGAACTAATCTTTAGTTAGTCACTTTTTTTTCTCCATCAAAGAAATAATATGTTTAAAGACTTTAGCATGTTCAAACAGTTAAGTTATGAATATAAAAAAACATTTAATCAGTAGATGCACTCAACAAAATTATGCATCCACATGAAACTAAATTTTCTTATCCATCCTAAGTAAACCAATTTCATCAGTGCAAACTAAAGAAATTAAATTTGTACATTTAAACAATTAAAAGTTGTTTGGCACTAGAATAGCTGAACTAGAACTTAAAAAGTACTTATAATAAAATAGCAGTGTTTGATTTATGCATTATATATACATATAAAATGTATTTAATAAATGCAAAATGACAAAAATAAATAAGTATAAATTTTACATTGAAACACAGAGCTAATGCATGGCATACATATGACATAAAATATTGTTTACGAAATAGACCAGAAATGCATTAAATAAAACAAGGACATCTTTCATAACTGAAAATATAAGATCATAAATTTGACAAATTAAATGCAGGGCTCACAAAGAAAATGAGTCAGATATTTTCACATTTTAAGTGTCTGTAGTGTAAAACAATTAACATTTGAAAGTGGTTTTCTTTTCTTATTAATTATAAGATCTATAATATGTTTAGCACTTCTTTTCTAATTATACCTACAATATCCGTCAGGTTTTTAAATAAATAGCATTTTTTTATTTCTTTAAAAATATAGGAATTTAGGTGTAATAAGGCCATCAGAATATTTACCTTAAAAAGTCTATTTTTAAAATAAATATTAATGACCAATATTGCAACTGCTTTCAAAACTTTTATGCACAACTTAAAAAATTAGAACTGCCTTGCCTATTTTTCTTGTAAAAGTTAGTAGATATTATTTTATTGTTTATTCATGGGTAGGAAATCAGTCATTTTAAAAATTTTGCTACACTTCTTTTAAATGATTAAGCACTGAGAATGATTTTTAAGCTTACAAGAAAAATAAAAATTAACTGATTGAAAAGCTCAAGTATATAAATTAATATTATTTCCTTCATAAATTATTACATAATTCAATGAGCTTTCTTAAATAAACTTTTAATTTTGCCTTGGAACAGACAAAGTTTTATAAATTCCATGTTTCTGAACCCTGTCTAGTAAAACGTATCAGAAGATCACAAATGAAGTAATCCTGATTACAACAGTAATAATTAAAATAAATTAAAAAAGAGTTAACCAATACTTTCCTTTTTAAAAATTGTTACAAGACAGATGTCAACATATAAGCACAAGGAACATTTAAGATATGTATGCCTGAAGTGTAGTACTCTCCATACAGTCTATGTTAGAAGCCAAATTAAAATGATGTTTGGTGCACTACACAAAAGCTTTTGTGATTTCCAAATTATTTTGTTATGCTATGAATGTAAGTCTGAAAAAGGGCAATCACACTTCACACAGCTTAAAAATCTAAAGGTCGATCAGCAGATCCTTCCTCTTCACTGCTGTCGTCTTCTTGATCTTCATCACGAGTGTCTTCGTGATGATATTGCCCTCTTCTTAAAAGCCCCTCTGAAAGAAGAATAAACACAGAAAAATTTAACTTAGCTTCAGATACCTTCTTTTATCTACTAATTGCTGTACAGTATTCATTACTATTTACAAATTCACCATTTTAGGCAAGTTGGAAAATGCAGCCAGTCATAAATACAGTGAAATAAGTTTAACATGAAAAATTGGTTAATGCAAAATGATATAACAGTCTGGACAGTATACTATGCAATTTATTACAAATGCTTTAACAACAAAAACAAAAAAAATTGGACCCCTCAGTTTTCTGCTAAATGTTTTTTACTATATATAAAAGCAGTGGGGGTATTTCTGGCTTTTGCTTTATGTTCAGCCTATAGCAATTTTCTTCTGTAGATTTATAAATGATGATTTTGAGGCAAATATTCAAATTCTGTTATGCTTCAAATAAAAAATCTGGTAAGTAAATAATAAATTTAAATATGAAGGTATTGGAATATTTCTGTAATGGTTCTAAAATGCATTTAAACTTGCATTTTACAAAAGAGGGGGGGGGGGGGGGGCAGAGCTTGAAAGAAATTTTATGAACTAACATGCTAATATAAAAAAGTAAAGTAGAGCAACGGGGAGGAATTCACATGTAATGCACAAAATAGAATGTTTTAAACATAATAAAAAGATTTTTTAAAAACTATATTTGTCTAGTTGACTGCTGTATCCCACAAAATAAAGTACTGTCAGAATACAGCATCATATACACGGTGATTGCTAATTCATGGTACAAACTTTGATGGCTGGTACAGGACATTGTAACAATCACATTTTGTATAGGAATGTGTGGTCCAAAGTGAAGCTTTGAAGCACAGACACAGGAAAGAACAAATTATGGTCAAAAGTGAAGCATCGAAGCGCAAACACAGGAAAGAACAAATGATAGGGAAAGTGTTTTATATTCATAAAATCGTTTACAAGTGGAAATTCATTTATAATAACTGTTCAAAATTGCATCCATCAGCATTGATACTTGCTTGACAGCATCGGTGCAGCGATTGACGAACACTTTCAAAGATACCAGGAGTTTCACGCACACGTGCAGTAGCCACGGATACTCGAGCAACGAGATCTTCATCCGAGTCTACTGGAGTGGCAGAAATGTTATTCTTAAAATGTCCCCATATAAAGAAATCCAGGGGCATCAAATCGAAAGACCGGGGTGGCCAAGAGATAGACCCACCATATCCAATTCATTGCATGCCAAAAGTTGCATCCAGGTACTGACGAACATCTAGGGTGAAGTGGGCTGGTGCCCCATCATGCTGAAACCACTTGCGATTTCTAATGGTGAAGTACGAAAACTGAAATGAGAATGGCCTCTCTTCTCCAAATCAATGCCGACTGGCCATCTACCGGTAACGGAAGCAACTACTAACTCTGTTCCTCCTACATCTCCTGCATTTGTTCTTTCCTCTGTTTGTGCTTCAACGCTTCACTTTTGACCATACATTACCATACAAAATGTGATTGTTACAGTGTCCTGTATCAGCCCTCAAAGTTTGTACCATTAATTAGCAGTCACCCTGTATAATATTCTCACATGCTTAACGTTAATCAAATAGCATGAAATAATGACTACAATCTAGATTATTAATTTTTAAACTTTTTTTTAGAACTGATAGTTAAATCTTCTCTACTACTAAAATAAAAGCATTTAACTTTTAAAACATAAAAAAAAAAAACAAAAAAAAAAAACCTAAAAATTAAATATTTTTCCTTACTGAACATCAACATACTCTAAAAAAGTTAAAAACAACTTGTTCTGTTTATACAGTCAAATTTAAGGATTCTTATTTTGAATAACAAAAATCTAGAGTCAATTAATGTCATTACTGAGATTCAGCAGCGAAGATTTCATTCTAAAAGAAATGCCAGATATTTAGTATGAATTTAACTTGCCCTTTTCACAGTTGTTTGTGGACTTGAATGCTGCACTATTTAAATTTTTAATTAACATGAGGGATGCCGAACCCTCAAGAACTGCTTTGCAATTCTTTTGGGATCACTATGTGGTCTCAGCTCACTTTGCTTGCTTTCCATATGACTTGCAAAGTTTCATAACAAATTTTTTATCAAGGCAACAGGAAAGGGAAAAATCTTTTTTGATCCTTTTCTCTTATAATCCATTTTAATTCCTTACTATCAAATCAATTCTTTATCTATCTTTACCTTCCAAGTCAATCTTTTTATAGTCTGAACCTAATTTGTCTGGGTGGCAGGTGCATCTGTGCCCCTCCACCTGGATCTGTCAATGGATGGCAATGTATACTTTGTACTATAATTCTAAACAAATTTGAAAATTTTTATTGAATCAATAGAAAGTATCACTGAATCAATGTGAATACTTATTTGTTACTGAATATTTATTTTATAACTCCCATTTTAAAAATAAAAGTACATTTAAAAAAATGTAAAAGAAAGCTGCAGTCACTAACTTTTATTGTTTCCTATAGAAATGAAGCCTGATTTGGTGGCCATGTAAAGTATTTTATGTAAAAATTATGATGTCAAAGTTTTCTTGAATTTACAAATAGGTAAAAAGCATGAACAACTTAAACACAAACATAAATCATTTAAAAATTAGTTAGCATAGAAAATGTGTTGGAGGCATGGACAATTCTCTATAAAATTAAATATTTGCTCCTTGGAATTTTGAAGCATTTATAGAAAAAATGCATTTTTGTTTTAGCATCTTTTTCATCAACAATTCAACTTTGATCAGATAATATCTTGATCATGCTAAGTTGATGGTGACCCTATTCGTTGCTAATGATAAAGCATTTTCCTATAGTATGTTTATTTTAATATTTTGAAATTAGATGCATTCGACCCAACCAAAATATTATACCCCCTTTTTTTGGCAACTTAATTTCGATAATAAGTTTTTTAATTAATTCTATCTTGTTTTGACACAACTCAAGGTACTAGTAAAATAACACACCACAATCAGGGCGTCCCCGTCGTCTAGTATTAGTAAATTCTACTCCATGGCGATCCACACACCAGCAAGTTCCAGAGCCAGTATGACACTGGGTGGGTAAATAGTACCCATCACCATCACAAAGTGGTGTATAACCACCTGAAACATACGAAACAATTATAAAGTAAATCCCTAACTACCAATAAAAAAATTAAAAATCAATGAAAGGTTCATCTGTAAATAAATTTTATACATAATAAATAAACATGGATGCTTACCAACTAAGCCTTGCGGAGTTCGTCTTAAAGCAGCTGCACATGGACGTTCTAAGAAAATAAAATTACAATTTGGAATTATGCTATTTTTAAAAATGTAATAAGTTCTATAAAGAAAAAAAAATAGTTACAAAATGCCTGTACAGTTTGATTCAATTCCAAAGCAAACAAGACTTATTTTTAACTCCAGTCTTATTTATTTTACTGCACATGAATATGTATTTTGAACAAAATGACAAAAATAACAAATAAAGTTTTTCAAATATTAATTAGAATTCTCAAGACATTAAAATAAGATTTTAAACAAAATGTATTTTCTCTATGATGTGTGAAAGCAATGAATAAATAAATAAAATAATAATAACAGTAAGATCAGTTGAAAATCAAAGAGAGGGGTTAAGGGGCTAGCTTCCCTAAAGATATTGCTTAAGAATAAAATTTTGTTGCATTATGTACTTTTTTTTTCAGTAAAATAAGCTTCTTCCCCTTTAAGAAAAACCTCTCTTTCTCTCTCTCTCACACACAGAAAATAAATAATTCTCTATTTGTCACCAAGTAAGATAAACACATTTTTCCTAATACTATCCATATGGATCCAGAATCCAGATTATTGCCAAAATATTTACTAAGATGATATATTAAGTAGCACTACTGATTTATTTCTGAGTACATAAGAGGGATCTAAACTTAGGGCCATGCATGAAAGGTTAGGGATACTGACCAGGTCCTTCAAGAGTTCTAAAACACAGCAAAAGTTCGAGACCTAAACAGTATTTATATTACTTAGGCTTGAACTTATCAAGGTTTTATCTGTCTGACTGTTCTGAAGTTTTGTGTTTCTTTGGGTTTCACATAAACAGTTAAATTCTAATCCAAAGTTCTATACTGAAGTATTATGGCTACTTAATGCTTTAGCAGATTACAGAACTTAAACAATAATTCTGATTCAGATTAACTTTAATAAGTGTAAAAATAAATAAATGAATGAATTTCATTGCTATAGACTCGCACAATGTGACTCAAACTATAGTCCTTGTATATCAAATAATTTATTTGCATTTTGCTAATTAATTTAGAAATAAAAACATCTATTGAAGTGTCAGTAACTTATTTAATAATCACCAACAATGGAGATATACATGACAATAATTATCATAAATTGATTCAATTTACATTACTTAGCTTAGATAACCTTAGCTATAGATAAAAAAATTCCTGCAGTAAAAAAATTCCTATACACATACACAGTACAGAATTTAATGAGCAATTATATTATTTTATACTTATATTTCTGTTAAGGAAATGACGGTTTCAACAGAAATAAAGCTTACGAGATTTATCAAAGCACGAGCACCATTCATTAGGGCTCAAAACAAGATCTCGTTCTACATCACAATCTAAGAGATAGGGTCGAAGGCAATGTTCTTGATCATCATTTTCAAGATCATATAATTCTTGCAGGGACAACTTCAAGTCGCCGTCAGTATCCAAATGCTGAAACATCCAACCAACCTCTGGTTTGCAGTCTGGAAGTTGGGCTAAGTGAAACAAAAAGGAAATTAACATGTGAAGTGATAAGAAATAATATGGAAAATAAGGCTAGTTAACTCCTTGTTTCCACATTGTTAAGGCAATGGTTATTCAGTATGATTGCGTGAGTGGCTGTGGTCTAGAACGGAAAGAAAAAACTCAATGAGGGTAAAGCAGATAATGTACGTAATGGTGGAATGTTGTAAAACAGTACAAATAAACGAATATTTTGTATAGATGTAAATTGATCCAGTAATTTATTTATTTTGTTAAAGAACTTATTTAATGCCATCCTGCCCATGACAGGAGAAAAGTAAGTAAAATCAGAGAATTGTACAGGTTCCCATCCATGAAACATTTATGTCACCATATTTTCAGGTGTTTTGGATGTCTAGTGAATAAAGTACCCACAGGTAAACAACAGGGTTTTTTAAATCCAATTACGACTGGAAATAGACCTTTAGCAATAATACACCTAGATTACTTCAGACCATCTGTAAGGAGTTCAAGAGTCAATAACAAATTATTAGCCATTATTGACAATTTTACGAGATTTGTTCAGCTGACGACAGTAAAGAATACATCAATGATTTATGTCCTAAAGAACTTTGGAACTTTGGAACTTTTTGAATAACTTTGGTTTACCAGAACAAATCATCAGCGACAAAGGAATTTGCTTCACATCTCAAGTATTTGAAGAATACTGTTAAGATAATGGTATACATCATACACCGAATTCATCAAAACATCCAAGAGCGAATGGCATGTTTGAAAGGGGCAATTGAACTATACTAACAACAATTACAACTAACATAGAAAATAGAAACAATAAAGACTGGATGAAAAAATCAAGATAGCTGAAAAGAACTTACACATTTTTATGAACAAGTCAACAAATAAAATGTTGCATGGGTATTCACCATGATTCAATGATGAGATCTTAAGAAGGGTTGCAGATGAAGACTTAAAAGTGTGGTCAGAACCAATGCAACTACAAAATGAAGCCAGAGGAACAATACAAAACAATCAAATAAAAATGAAGACAAATTTCAATAAGAAAAATCTAGGTTTCTGAGCAAGGAAATTGTAGTCATGAAGAGATGCCCTTAACAAACTGGTCACCCAACAAAAACACAAGCAAAATGCTGAGGGCCATGGTCATCACAAAGATTATGCCAGGTGTAACTTGTAATTCAATTGGAAGGAAATGGTAAGGGTCAGTGTTGCACAACAACAGCTCATGTGAACCTATTAAAGCCATGGAGATCTTAACCTGAATCTAATGATGACAGTAACATCAATGATGATAGCGAATAGGAACACCTAAGGTACAGATCATCCTAGACATAATCCTCGCAGATCCACATGCAAGGACTAAACTGACTATAAAACTGATTTCTTATATACAGGGTGTCCTGGAATTTTGTGTAGAAACTTGAAGGGGAGGTGGACAACATCGTTAGGATACCATAATTACATACGAAAGTACGGAAGAAATTGATTGGTGATACTGTATGTGAGCTCTCAATATTGGCACATCGGGCTTCCTCATTATCATATCTGCCAACTTTTATGTTTTTTTTTTTTTTTTTTGTCAGATTATCTACTAGTAATTCTTTTTTCTGTGCTTTGATATTTGAATAAATCAAATTTTTTATGCAAAGTAAAACTGTTTGAAAGTTGTGGTCGATAATCTGCCCCCCCCTCCCACTGTTGAAATTGTTGAATGATATTCTAAAGGCATTTATGAGAAATAAAGAGGAAAAATAGGTAGTTGCAAACTACTTTTTAGCAGTCCAAATAACTTCATTTTGAAATTTGTAGAATCTTATACATATTATATGAATTTTTTTCCACTTTAAATTATCCATCCAAAGCACAGATATGAATACATTCTAAAATTATGAATGTATAAATTCTTACTGTGACTCAAGCGGAAAGAACGACGACGAGATTGTCCACGTCGATGATCAGCCATAACAACAGAAAACCAATCTAAGAGGCGATCCCCCATCGCTTTGAGTTCATTTTCACTGCAACCTAAAAGAGGAGAAATATAAGTAAAATTATAGGAACTTGGAATTATGCAATTTAAAAAATGAACCAACTTATTAGTATTCCAAACTTATTTTTTTTCTACTGAGATATTCTTAGGATACATTTAAGTCTGCTTAACAAGATCACATCCAGGATTGGAAGTATCAGGCTAGCCGAAAAGTTCATTTGTTTTTTTAATTGTCAAATAGAATTGAAGAAAACAGACTTTTAAATTTGAAAAAAAAAATAAATAAATTGCATATTGGTAACAGGCAAATAAGCTTTTGTTCTGAATAAATTTTAAGAAAATTGTTTCAGACAGACAAGAAACAAAATTTTCTGAATATCGTTCTTTTTTATTAAGAATAAAATCCTTCTTCAGTAGGAAGAAAATGTTTTCCTCTGAAAGACATGTACAGTGCAATAAGTAGCATTTATGTGTGTGTGTGTGTTTTTTTACAAAGTTTTAATTATTCATTGTTAGAGGCATAACTAGTTCAGCCATGGTAACATATATAATTTTTATATTTAATAATGTATGATTTCAGTAGCTGAAACAAATGGCACTGATTGCAGCTGCTCTTATACTTGGTATTGAAGTGTTCTGCAACATGACCTCAAGCAGTTGCAAGTGTTCTTCGGGCATCATGTCCAAATCTGGCAGATCATGGTACAATGTAAAATGGATAAACAGAACAGAATGAAACCGGGATGGCATACTTGATATTATAGAGTTATAATTCTGTGCTTTCCTCTTTCAGGAAAGTTTGACAAACAATTACTGATACAAATACAGTGGTTTATCTTCAAACTATTAATAATAAATACCGTATATACTCTAGTATAAGCCGAGAAATTTCGGTCAAAATTCTGATTAAAAAGTCGGGGGGTCGGTCTATACTCGGGTTAGTAAAAGAATGGAAAGAGTAAGTTTCAGTGACCCAGCCGTCATCTTAGATTTCGTTTTTTGCACGGTCTTTTTCTTGTGTTTGGTAAATTGACAGATTAACCAAAAACAACAAAAATACGGGACAGAAATAAAAAAGACTTAGAAATATTTTCATGAAATAAAAGAAAATTTGCATGTTTCACGGAATTCCTCTTCCGTCATCGGCACGTCCGGGTGAATTTCATCATGTTCCTCAGTCTTTGAATCAGCCTTGTCCTGGTCATCAAAAATTGCATCGTCTTCACTCCCATCCATTGCATTGCTGATACAGCACTTTTTACAAGAATTGACAATCATTTCCGTTGGAATATCCAACCATTCTTCTTTGACCCAATGTGAAATGGCCACTATTTGGGAGTGATCAATCTTTTCGGCCCTGAGTTTTTATATTCGGCTTATATGCGGGTTTTTGATTTTTAACTAATTTTTCTAAGTAAAGTTATAGGTTTGGCTTATACTCAAGTCGGCTTATACTTGAATATATACAGTAGATGGAATTAGTTTGGTCAAATTTATATTTTAACTAAACACAAAGATATTTTCATAGCAGTGCCATCTTGAGTACAGTAGAACCTCGATCTATCATTTTTCAAGGGGGTGCGTAGTAAAAAACGATGCATGCAGGTTAAAGTCAAAATATGAAGAAAACAGTATTTATGGATACACACAATGTATGCAGTATACCAAAAATACTAAATTTGTTACCAAACTGTAAATGAAACAAATTGAAGTTGTTTAGAAATTAAGTGATACTTATTTTTAAAAAAAACAGTAATTTTACACTGGGTTTTTCATTAATCTTTTAATTAAATGAAATTCTTAATATTTACAGTATTTTTTTTTTGTTTTGTCTTCTTTATGTATATAAAAGTCATACAATTTCAAATACCATTATTGCGTAGGATAAACTAGGCACTAGTGTTGGCTCAGTCTCATTGGCATGAATATTATTCTCAGCTTCTTCCATTATTTTCATTTTTTGCATCACATTTCTTCCATTCTTAGGATACCGCACGTTGCTACTTCTAAATCAATGGAAATATAATCACTGCATTTATTACCATATACATCCCTGCTGGATGTAAGAACTCTTCAGCTATACCATCATCAACCCAAGATATCATACCAGGAAGTAATTAAATTTGTAAGCCATTTTGATCCGCTTGATCTTCAATTTCATTTTGGTCAGAAGAAACATGTTACAATGATGAACGCGGTAAAGCGAATTTTTGACGAACGATACATGCGGGTTTTGTTAACGTTATTTGAATACAGTTTGTGCAGGGACCATAGAAATAAAACAATCAATACGGGAAAACGATGAATGCGGGAACGATCGATCGGGGTTCCACTGTATTACTTTAAAAGATACTATACATACTTTTTTCTATGATTGGAGTAGCAACTCTGTTTTGAATTTTTGTAGGTTTCTGCATGGTGTCAGTGCTGATAGTTGTGATATCTCTGAAATATATCATTTATATGTTATGTAACACACAATTTAAAAAAAAACTTTTAGTATCAAAATAAGCAAAATTTAGTATAGAGATATCCAGTAAGATTTTACAAGTATTCTTGATTAGAAATCTTCTTCAATCTAAGTCACATACATTCACTTTCAAAAGTTAAGCATCGAGTGGTAAAATGTGAAAAAATGGATAAATACTGCTTTGATTGACACAAAATGCTGCATGTAAGTAGCTCTATGTTTATTCATTAAACAAAACAAAGAATTACAAACAAAGATTAAAAAAATATTGAAATTTCATAAATTATAAGATGATGTCATATTTGCGCCATAAAAAAAATGATGTTTAAATGCAAAACAAACAACAAAAACTGACATTAATAGAGTATGTGAGCACTCCTCACATTCCTACAAAGTGTACAGTGTATAAATCATGCTTGTTGCAAGGTGATCAACCACCGAAGAGTTCAGTAATTGCCATTTCATTGGCTATTATCTAACATAATTGCATACTCCTATCTTTGCAGCAAATTTCAGCTTCTTTAATTTAGATTGCTTCAGGGAAATAAACATTTTCCTCTCCGTGCTTAATTTTTGGAAGTGAGTGGAGATCTAATATAATTTATATATATACAGTAGAATCTCCTATTATAAGGTGGATACATCCTGTGCTATATGAATCTGTGCTGTACAAGTCACAAATCCATGATCAGCATTATGAGTATTAACAGGTAATACACAAACATCTGTTTCATTCTTTCATCATGTTGTATGAGCCCTTTTCAATGCTTTATTGCAGAAAGATCACAATTTTCCCACTGTGAATTGTGTAATTCATCTCTTCACTTATGGCAGAGATAAAACCATTCATATGGATTTTTGAGAATGACACGGACCAGTCCAGTGATCTCACACAGACAATATCACATTTGTAGGTTGTTCAACTCATAAGTGTCATTTCAAATTAATAGTCTGGTTTGATCTTTTTCGCAATAAGTTTCAATAAGTTTTTTTGATTACTGAACACATGTGACTCGTGCTAGAGGTATCTGTATGCATGCTCTCATTTGCACGCAATTTGCATGTTTGATATCTTGTCAAATAAAGTAATCACAATACAGCAGCCCCCTTCTAAGATACACTGCTATATAACATGAGTTGGTTACATGAATGTCCCAATTTTTACAATAATATGGAACAAGCAACCCTATTCCTCATTGTAATCATTGTTATGCCTAAACAATGCTACATTACTATTTGGCAAGAGTAGTTGCTGTGATTGTAAAACTAAAAACTTTCTTCTAACATTATATAATGATATTGGAAAGCAGCATTATTTCTACAAATTAAGATATTCTAGGGAATATATTATTTTTGAATAACAATGCAGGTTTATTATTATTGAAAAATAATTGTTACACACACACAAATATAAATAAACACTTACTTCAAAGACTGCATATTTGAATTATCCACTGTGTTAGTAGAATGGTTTTTTTTCAATGATTTATGATTCACACTATTTTTCTTAACAGTGTTTTGATACTTATTCATGTATCGATTCCAACGGTCCTTCATTTGCCATTCTTTGTTCTTGTCAGCATCATTTTTTGTGGCTGAAAAGATAGTGCTTATTTGATCAAATAATAAAACTTACTAATTACTTAACTGTAGCAACAAGAAGTATTTATATTTTAATCACACATGCTGATGAAACAATGAAACACTTTCTGTTTAAAATTTAAAAACATGCTCTAGTAGAAAAAATACTTCATGTTGTTGGACAGCATCACTAAAAATTGGTATGGGAAGCAATCTTTTTTGTTGTTTAATTCACAGACAAAAATTATAAAACATAAAAAATTTTTGATGGTGCATTTAGATAGTTTACGTAAGGATTATTTATTATTTTCTAAAAATTGAATAAATTTAAAATTGTTATTAAAATAACTTTTGGGGGCATAAATATTTAACAACCGCGCAAAAACTCCTAATTAATTTGCAAATACAACTACAGTAAATGTATAAATATTTTTCACTTTCAAAATGAAACTGTTTTATTAAGATTCCTTAACACTGACAAGTTTTAAAATATTTTTTCAAAAGTGTAAAACTTATATGAATCAATAATGATTAGATAGAAGGTTCTTTATCTCAAACCCCTTCCATCTGGGGTCAGAAAAAAAAAAGTTCCTCATGATGCCCATTGTCCATAGTTTTTTATATTATACATATTTTTATAGGAAGAGGGTGTGTCAATGTTTTTCAGATGAAACTTTACTTTGAACTGAAAACTGTAATGCATATACCATATTAATTTCCCACAACAAAACTATAAATATCATTTCACTTGCGATTCTCTGATGTGGAGTGCTTCTGCTCATTGAAGCATTTGTCTCAACAGATCAATAGTTAACATCTAACTACTTAATGACAGCGATACAAACTATCAATATAGCTTTACTGAATGAAATATTTTGCTCTAAGTACAAGCACAAAGCTAGTACTAATTAAAGCAATGCCACATGTAACTTTTCTTAGCTATTTAGTCATGAATTCATGGACACAACTTATAACAGTAGTTAATAAAAACATGCTCATGAATAAGAAATTTTCTAATATTACTGTGATTACTTTCTTCTATGCTATATAAACTTAACCTAAAAAATACTCCTTTTAAGTAAAAAAAAAAAAAAAAAAAAAAAAAAAAAAACTTATTAAAATTTATTGCTAAAACTTTCAATATAAAATAAAAATTTTATAACATGCTCTAGATTTAAATCTATTGCCATTAAACATATTTTCTCTTTTTTATCTGCAAGGAGGAAAAGAACATAATTATTTGGAAATTAAAGTAGTGCTTGTTTCAAAAAATGCAACTTATGATCAGCTCTTAAAAGAAAAAATTATGTCAGAGATTTAAAAACTTAACCTTTTATCAGCTAATGTTCCCAATTAGGAACACCGAATTAAAAATTTGTTCAAAAATGAAATTTTATCAATATTGACTTAAAAAAAAAAATAACAGGTAAAGTTGAAAGATGACTTGATTTTTTGAAATAGAGGTAGCTTTTCTATCTTTAGAAGGAAACAAAAAAAAAAAAAAAAAAAAAAAAACCTATGAAAATAGCCATTTTCATAAATTTTTACAGAGCTATCTTGATACAACGCCCCCTTAAAACTTAATTCACATCTTTACTTAAATTTAAAAATTAATGTTTTATTAATTCTTAATATTCACTTATTATTTAAACTGCCCATCAGTATATTCAGTTTTTGAAATCAGTGTAAATTATAGTCAAACACAACCCATGCTGCCAATTGGAAACACAGTCAAAATTGTATATACATATATATACATACATACATATATATATATAAATCTTCAGGTCTCCGAGCCTTGTCAGGGGAGACCCTCCCGAACCCCCTAATTTTTTAATTTCATTATTGCCATATTAAAACGATATTAATTGACTATGTCATTTTATCTCTCACTCCCTTTTCTTTTATTCTTCCTTTACATTTATTTCATCGACTGGAAGTAGGAGGATTTCCTGATCTTTCCTTGCAATTGCAAATGTGGGTCGATGATAACTGAAGTAACTTGTATAATTTTTAGTATCTATCTTAACACATCAAAAATTTTGCTTTTCATTATTTGATATTGTTGAGGGAGCTTTAGGCGAGTAGGATTGCTATATTTCACCTGGTAACCCTATTGGTGAGTCATCCAGAGTGGATAAGAATTCTAGGCTGTTAGGCTTATGTTAAAAATTATTCTTTTTTCCATTTCACATTCGCTAGCCCAGTGCCCGATGGGTTCACACCTTTTACAAGTTATTCTTGATGCAGCCTTAATTTTATGATATTCAGCATTTTAATTCGCAAAGTTCCAGTCGCCATTTTGAGGATGAATAATGCAGCCTTGAAACGAATGTTAAAAATCAGCAAATAAATAAATTAATTTATCGTGTCCATAACCGTTTAGAAATGTTAGCAAAGTTATGGCACAAACATACTAAGCATGGAGTTTTAACATAATATTTACTTTATTAAATTAGAATGAAAAAACAGGTACATCACATAACAAGGTAACACCAAGAAGGAAAAAAGTATAGAAGTAAAAAGAATCCGTGCACGAGCACAGTTACAGTTAAGTAGATAAATGTTTATTGAGGTATACAGAATTCAGGAGGATAAGACATTGCACAGTAAAAAAATAAACAATTCAATACTCAACAATTTATTCTTACTTTTATGTAGCATTTTTGGGACACATTTTTCAAACAATTTTCAATAAAGGGGGTGAGATATAAAATGATATAGTCATTAATAATTCCTCATTTAAATGAGTAATATCCTTTAACTAGCACATTATAAGGCAAAATATAAGAAAACCAGATTTAAAATATGCCCGGATTTCAATGCATTCTGTAAAAGGTTAAGCACTGTCTTCACTACCTATACTATATAACAAATAATATAAAATATTCAGGGGAAAAAAAAAAAAAAAAAAAAGAAATACACATACAGTACTTTGCAATATTTTTCAAAATGGACGACTCCTCAGCCGACTTCACAAAGCAATTTCTGTGCTTAAGAATTATTTCTGAAAGTTAGACACAGTAAATACAACTGTTGTTTATAAGAGAAAAAGGCATTTTTATTCTCTGTAGTCACATCGGACGCAGTGTTAATCAACATCGGCCTGGCAAAAAACCTCGTGTTGGCAAGGAGGCAGGGATGAAGAGTCCGCGTTAACTCTCAGCTACAGCACGATATGTTGCTCGTGAAAAACTTGCGTAATATCCCATTCGCATAAGATAAATCGTGCTGTAGCACAAGACTACTGTATAAGATTTCTTTTGTTGATTTCCAACTTCAACGCAAATTCCAAAGCCTCTGCATCCCTACAGTAGCGCTATTGGCTGATTTTTGCCTGAAGAACTGTATTCATGTAAGCTTTTTATAGTTCTTTCGAAAATGCAGGAATTTCATGAATGACTGACATACACACGCACAGAGAGAGGAGCTTTAATATAAAGGTTTTTACTATTTGAATTTTGTATTGTATACACACTTTAATTGAATTAGTATTTCTTCACAGTACTCTGGTTTGATTTGAGTTTTCAGTGTTAGGGATGAGAGTCTCAAGAAGTCTATACAAGTTTTAATTATCATAAAACTTAATTCATGTGACAGTTTTAGGAAAGCTATGAAAACTGTTACCCTGGTGTGGCATTTTATTGAAATATGCAAGAGTATTAACAGTATCCTTTTTTTTTTTTTAAATGAAATTATATGTAATAAAAAAGAAAACCACTAACATGTAAGGAGTAAAAAGATGCACTTATACTTTGAGTCTATTCTATTTATTTGCTTTGGAAATATGTGTGTCATTTTCTAAATTTATAATCAAAATAAACTAGTTTTTATTTATTTATTTTTTGTGTTTTACAAGTATAGTTTAGTAAGATATTTTTGTTTTACAAATAAGTAAAAAAAGAGTAATAGGAGATTTTTAATTATTTGCAAAAGGAGTTATTTTATAAATACTTTCAAAGTGAAATAAAAAAATAATTTTATAACCACAAAATAAATATTAATTCCAAAATTTAAATACATAATTGATTTTACACAGTTCTTTTTTTTAACAGAAATTTTCCTGGAAGAATTAACAACATATACATTTAAGTTTGCTTTGTTTAAATTACAAAAACAACAAATTTTTCAAACAAGTAAAATAATTACCTTTACATGGACAAAAGCCTTTGCAGCTCACAGTAACTGATACTTTGTGCATACAATTCCTAAATTCCATTCTACACACAGATGAGTATGTGTGGTTATCAGACCCACAGACAAATTCTGGCTTCAAGACAGGACAAGGAATACATGGATTTTGGGATTCGTATGTAGAATCATCTTTATCTGCTTCTTCACCTTTCTCCCAAAACACTTTATCAGTATTGTGCTCTTTGGCTTTAGATTTTTTGGAGGAAGATGCCTTTAATGAATTTCTGTAATGTCCAGAATGGAAATAACAAATTACGCCAGTAAATAAAATGTTGAGAACAATACAGTAAATAGAATTCATAAATTCATTCAGCAGAAACTAATAAATTATCACACTGATGTTGCAAACTTTAAATGTATGATCATAATGTCTTTTTTTTTTAAGTGTGTGAGTGTGAGTATGTATATAATTTTTTAGAAAAACAAAATGTGATTATTTTTAGAAATAAATAAGGGAGTATAATTTTATGTGTATATAACCATATAATCTTTACACTTACATTGTTACATAATCTTTAATGGATTTCTGACCACATACACTCACACAATAACTTTAAAACAAACACAAAAAAATCATACTTGCTCAGAAATGCAAAAAACTCAATTTAATTTTAAGTACTGTAATTTGTCTAATTGGAAGTTGAGGCAGTACTGTTTCTGAGTTAAAGCATTCATTTTAATTAGTGGTAGCTTAAGGAACATGATGCGTTTATAATTTAAAAAAAATGTCTAATACACAAACCATCACTTAGAAATAATGAAGAATAACATAGCATTTAAATAATAAAACTGACAATACTACAAACATACATTTCAGATATTGATACATAAAACAACATTTAAATACAACTTTTAATATTGCAGCTTGATAATTTTACCACTGGAATTTTAAAATGAAAGAAAGAAAAAAACATTTTCTATCTTATTAATATTAGTCACTTCTCATCTCACACACAAACGAAAGAAAGAAATAGGGAATAGACAATTCACACACAACTTTGAAATTCAATCTAAAATGTGTTTTGAAACAATAAAAGTAAAATATGTTTATGTATAGATATTCTATTAAAAAGAGTACCTACTGGCATTCATTAGAAACAAAGAAGTAATAGAAAAATTTCTAATTATAAAGGTTCAAAAATTATTTCCTGAATATAAATTAATATACAGATGATTTTTAATATTATTTCACTCCCCAACACTCTGAAAAAGAAGACATTCACTACGTATCAAAGCAGTGCGTCAAAATGTAACATATAAAGGATGTAGAAGTTTTTACTATGTAATATTTCATAATTTAAAAATAATTAAAATTTGGAATTTTCAAGATTATCATAAAATAAATTAACATGGAAAGGATTATACATTGGCATCACAGATTTTAATTATATGCTAGCTGCGCACCTGTTTTCTGCACGGTAGGGAACAAATATTTTCCTTACACATTTAATTCAAATTGAATGCAATGATGAGGAATCTCAAAAAGTGAAAAATTATTTGAATCATGACTAAAAGTTGTCTTCATGATTGCAAATCGAAGATATTTAACATGATGACACTAAAACTATGTCATGATCAAAAAAGAAAGAACTTAAGGTATGCAGACAAAACGCTTCACCTTTAAAAAATGCCTTACTTCTACATCATATAATATTACAGCAATGGCCAGACCCACTGATTTTTTTTTTTTTTTTTCGTGGTGGTGGTGGGAGGGGGGGGGGTTCCAATGGTTAGTGGTAGCATATTTTCAAGGGGCCCCCCATGCAGAGATGGCTGGACACACTGATGTTAATTTTGTGTCTTACCAAGGGTCAGCTGTAGCATATTTTTGAGGGAGCCTCCCTACAGTGATGGCTGGACTCACTGATTTTTTTCCCCCACAAAGGGCCAGCTGTAGCATATTTTTGTGGAGAGCCCTGTTTATTTTCAATAGTTTGTTATTTTTAAAATAAATAATTGTTCTATTTTGTAAGTGAATATGTCTTTAAATTTGCTTTCACAGTGGGAGGCAGAAAATCGAGCCATACAATTTGATGTTGCAGCTACACATCTATCACCTACATCCAAAATTTAGCTACACCACTTGATAGTTAAAGGATCAAAGAATTCATTACATTGATTGAGTGAGGACCGTGAAGTATAAATCATTTTATTCTGGGAAAAATCACCAAAAGTTGGAACCATGATGCTCATTCATCAGTTTTTTTTATTTATATCTTCTAAAATAATTTTAAATTCAAAATTTAAGTTAATGGAATAGCTCTTCCAGAATTTTTTGAATCCGTGGGTACCCTTGCTGAAACCCAACTCCTGGCTGTTTCAGAGGAGATGGCGTTGAACATCCACTCATCTGATTCTTGGTATAGAATTAGTAATGTAAACAAACAACAACAACAACAAAAAAAAAAAACATGCACTATATTAAACACAGAGTTACACTACATTTGCATGTTTATCGCCAAGTTTGCTAAGAAGGGTACTAAAGAAGGAATCAGCATACTTTTCAATTTGTAAAACAAAAAATATATTAGACAGTATTAATTTCACCATTCGAACAGTTTTCAGTAAAAGAATGTATTGTATCACTGTTTTAACTGAGATGATGTCGGAGACAGATAGACAGGCAGACAGCCGCACACAGATTTGAATAATATAAATTGATGTGCTTTAGAGGACACATAAGTAAAATGCCAAAGTATTGCAATTTTTAGACATGTTTATACTATACCATTAATTTCTGCTTAAAGGGGGGAAAAAAAGCCTAATGCAAGTTAGCAAGTTAATGCTTATCAAATATTTTGCAGTAAGCATCTATGTAATTTTTGTTTAGTGAATTTTTGCGATTTATATCATTTTGAATCATGCACTTTTATCATAAAATAAAATGGGAGTTGTTAATAAAACGAAACTGGATAATTTGCAATAATATTATATGATAATGCAAGAAATTTTAGCCAGTTTAATTTCTGTTCATTTAATTCTAATAAATAAAAACAGCTTTTACTTATTCAGTCACATTAATTTTCATATAATAATCACTAAGCTTATTTGCATATATTTAGAAGAAAATATATATATATATATATATATATAAAGAGACTGGCAGTTTTGAAGATGAAACCTGAGGTTTTACTACTTGAAGAGTTACTATGGAGACTCAGATGAAATTATTCGTATGTAACCATGTACCAAATCCTTAATTGTAATTTTCTTGAATCCTAAAATGTTAGAGTTGGCACCTAATACTTAGTCATTTTATTTCATTAAGGGTTCTTAAAAACCCATTAACATTTAATAAAAATTCACGATCCCGACACTTAAGTATCTCCTTGTAAGTAAAATACCTTATACACTGTTATCCATGCAAAAAAATAACAATCAGACAATGGATTTCAGTATTAAAATTAATAACATGAGTTGAAAGAGCTATTATTAAGTAAGAAAATTCACTTATTGAGTGTAGTGGTATAATGAAAAAAAAAAAAAGAAATTGTTTTTGAAGTATGAGTTAATATGCAAAGCTTATTAATATGCTATTTTAAATCAAGAAAAAGAATAATCTTACTCTTTTGCACTAAGTTTTCTTTTGCTAATACATACAGCTACATCATCATCTTCAACAAGGCAAACTTGGTGTGGTTTGCACTGAAGATTTTTGCACAAATCATCTAAAAAATATATAAATACTTTCAAGTAAATGGATATTGTAATTACTAAGTGTTGTACTTTCAATAGTATACACATAGCTAAATCAATGTTTCCTTAATATTTTGAAGGACAGCAGCTAAATAGTAATTTATACTTTAACTTTTCTAGAGCTAATATGCTTTTAAATATTTATACTTTTAATCTTCACAGTTACAATAATATATGTATTAAGCTCAGTTAAAAAGAGACATAGTTAATTATATACTAAACTAAAACACATTTTTATGAATATCAGTAGAAAATACACTTTTTTTAAAACTATACTTAACTATACATACATTTTGTATTTTTAATACATTGTTTTCATAAATGTCACATATTACAGTAAATGTATCTTAACTAGCCAATCACAGTCTAGAGCTAAATTGGCACAATAATTTTAGTGGATTTCTTTTTTCTTTTTTAAACAGAGAAAAATTTACTAGGGGTTATGGAATTGTATTCCTTATTGGTGATTAATTGCACTATTTTGAGAAAAAAAAAATTTGCTAAAATAGTTGATGGGTTAATGCATGTTAGTGATTACCCATATTAAAATTATAATATATGTTGCTTTTTATAGATGCTACATATCGCGATTAAAAATATTTGGAATTTTACAATCTAAACTCCGTTTCACCTTAACTTGTCAGCATTGGGAAAGGTAGAAAATGTACGAATCTGCCTGAAAAATAGTTCTATGTTGTTTTGGAACTTAAAATGAAGGAAATGCGTAAAAATTTGCAAAAAAAATGTCAAACATTCTATATATTGTGATTCCTAATCATATATTTCAAGTTCATCATATGCTAAAAGCATTTGTTTTTAAATCAAAGCGTACTAATATTGTTGGAACAGCGACAGGATGGAATTCCAGTTTGGCGGGAAACTGGTTTTCAAGGTCACTTTCCTGGCTATCTTGCTTATCTTCCGCGCAAATCCAGTGCCATTCTCTTTGCGTCTTTACTATCGTTCGTACCTATAATTTGATCTCTCGTGCCTATTTTATAAGTTTTCCTCTTGATATTTTCTTCATTTTTTTCTTTTTTGGGATATTCTGATCATGGCTGAGAAAGGAATGTCACCGACCACGTTGTACACTCCATCAAAACATGGAAAGCCAATCGAAAGTGGAGCCCGGAGAAATATATTAAATGTTTATTCTCGAATTCGAGTAGAAAACCCTCGAGAATCTGTCAATGAAATTGTTGAAAAGGTTTCTCAATTAACTGGTGTGTCGAAAAGAACAGTTTTTCGTTTAAAGAAAAAAAAAAAGACATCAAGTGCTTCAAGTACTCCTGGAAAAAAGCGACCTGGTGCCGTAGGCAAGCGTAGAAGGCTGATGAAATATGATGACTTTACGTTGTCATGCATTCGACGAAAAATTCATAGTTTTTTTTCGAAGAAATGAGATTCCTACGTTGGAAGTTCTGAAAGAAGTGAACGATGATTCAGATATATTTTCAAAAAACATTAGCCGGACTACACTGTATAGATTATTAAAGGACATGGGATTTTCTTTTGAAAAAAGGAAAAGAGAGGCTGTTCTTCTTGAAAGACAAGGCATCATTTTATGGCGCAGAAATTATTTAAGAAAAATTAGGGAATTAAAGAAAGAAAATGCATCAATATATTATTTGGATGAAACGTGGGTAAACGAAGGACATTCCCAAGTCGAGTGTGGCAAGATACAAAAATTAAAAACAGTTATGAAGCCTCTTCTTCAAATTTAACAGTAGGTTTAACTGCACCTAAAGGAAAAGGAAGAAGGCTGATCATAACTCATATTGGTAGCAGCGACGGATTTGTTAGAGATGCTGCAGATATTTTTATTGGGAAAAAATCTGGCGACTACCATGAAGAAATGGATGGTAACCATTTTGAGAAATGGTTTGAGAATATCATGCCGAAGTTGAAACACAACAGCACTATTGTGATGGACAAATGCCCCGTATCATTCTGTGAAGAAAGAGAAAATTCCCACAACTTCTTGGAAGAAAAGTGATATCCAAGAGTGGTTATCAGAAAAGAACATTTTGTGGGATTCAGACATGATAAAAATTGAACTTTTGCAAAAAGTCAACGAAGTAAAACATTTGTATAACAGCTATAGAGTCGAAGAAATTGCCGAAAAATTTGGCCATAAAGTTTTAAGACTTCCCCCTTATCACTGTGAGCTAAATCCAATTGAAATGATTTGGAGTCAAGTGAAAGGGCATGTTGCCAGAGAAAATAAAACTTTTAAACTTAATGATGTGAAGGATCTTGTAATCCAAGGAATAGAGAAGGTCTCTGTTCAAAATTGGATGAATTGCATCAGTCATGTAACCGAGAAAGAGATGTGGGAAATTGATGGACTTGTAGATGAAGTATGGGAAAATCAGAAAATCTATCTCTGAACAGTGATTCTACTGACAGCGATTCAGAACTATTGAGTGAAGATGTATAAATGCTTATGATGAAAATAATACTGTTATTATTAAAATATTTTTTCTCAATATCACTAAGACTTATTTTAAAAAAAGGCTGAGTACGCTAAAGGGAGCTGGTGCACGTAAAATCTGTCGCGGCTCCAATGATCTCCATATATGACGATCCTCAGGGGGTGCCAATCCAAGTGCCGATCTCTCATCTGAAATTGGTTCAAAATTAGGAGACACTTCCCAGGAGGGTTTACAGCCTTAAACCCTAGTGGGTCGGCTCCCTCCTGTGGGTATCAAACAGAAAAAAAGGAGAAAAATGTAGAAATAAGATTTCATTGAAATTTTAATTGCATCAAAAATGTAGTATTGAATCTAGCATGAATATAGAAACAATTTTTTATTATGAGATTTTTTTTCTTTTTAAACAATGTGTTTATGTACTCTTTAAGTCATACGACAAAAAGAAGAAAGCAGCCGAATTATCGCAATATAAATGTTTTTTCTTGCTTTATGCTTCCGTTTTGATGAACGCTGTTCACATAAACTCTGCTAAATATATGCAGAAAACATTTATGAAACTGGTTTATTATAGGCATTTAAGCATGACAAGTTTTAATGAAAATGGTTTTTATAATAAATATTAAACTAATTTCTGAACCAAAATTTGCATTCGTATTTTCATTAATTCAATTATTTTTTAATAGAAATTATGCTTATTTTACTGCGTATACTATTTGCACTTTTTGTCAACAGCAAATTTCCAATCTGAAATTTTTTTTGTAAATTTGTCTAAAATTTTATATTATGCGGTTAATTTTTGCAATGTTGTAAGTCAAGGAATATTTTTCATGAAAATTGTGAAATTCATGAAAGATAACAAATTTTGATATAAAACGGCTCTTCCAAATGAATCCTAAAAATCCATTCTGTGTGTGTTTTCTTACTTCTTAAGAATACCAAACTTTAACGATATTTCCTTGTAATTGTGAATAATTATTCATATTATTATAAACTAATTTAAAATCATTCTATGATAAAACAACTTAAGTTATTATAGACATAATAGAAATCCTTGTTTTATTAACCATATACAGGAGCTAAAATTATTTAAGATACATAATAACAATGAAAAAAAAAAAAAAAAAAAAAAAAACCAGAAAAAAAAAAAGAATTTTTTCCCCGCCAAATGTGGGGCTATGACAATGTTTATAGACACCCCTGTGTAACCTGTTTCTCTCCCTGTGTAACCTGTTCCTATGACGACGTCTGTGATTTGGTCACTGTAGCTTTATCTGTACTGCCAAGTTAGGGTGAAACAGACTATACACATGAAGTCGTTTGATAAAAAAATTCTCACCCACACTAAAAATGAGTTTTGGCTTACTTTTGAAAGACCTAACCCACCCAAGTCTGAAGATTAGTAATCTCGATGTGCCTGAGACTAAAACCTAACTGGAGCCTATTTTATTATTTCATATCACAGGTTTTATGCAAACTAACAATAATCAGTTTATTTAAATTAGTGTAATTTCAAATTTTCTAATATTGCACATTTTATTACTTTGATATCAGCTTTATGAAAGCTGATATTAGATATTTTAGTAAAGTTAATGGAATTTCAATTTTTTTTTAAATCTCACAACTGTCAAAGCATCATAGGGATCATTACCTGTTAATTTTTCTTTTTTTGGGGGGGGGGTGGCAAACAAAATATGTTCTTTATTAACAATTAAGCAGAGTAGAGACAAAATATTGAAGGACACACCCCTGAATCCCCATAAGTTGCAAAGCATAATAATTTTTACATTAAAAAAAAAAAAAAAAAATCTTTCAGAATGTGTTTAAGTACTAGTTAGTATTTAAGTACCACTCAAAAACAGCTAAAGAATTAGAGTTGTCTTCAAAAAACTATTGCTTATTTTTCTTTTCAACAAGTGTGTTCAACACTCGTACAGCAATAAAGCATTAAGAAAAAAATCTGTAACTAGAATGTTGAATAAATGTTCATAGTAGCCAAATTTGAAATTCACAAAGTATAAAATAGTGCACAAAGGACATTTTTCATGATTTTTGTTAAACAAAACTAACATAATTTTTAGTTGTTTTTACCAAATAGTACTCAAGTACTCAAAAGACACTTAATTTTTACTAAACAGCATTCAAATAGCATTTTTAATGCTTCACCAAATAAAGTCCTGAGACACCTTTGAAGTGTTAGCAATTTACATATTTTAAATAGAAAAAATATTAAAAATATATTTACATAACATACACACACTTGAGGTACATTTCAACAAGGGGAAAAAATTAAAGTTTATTTTAATAACTTTCATAAAAAAAATATTTATACTAAACACGTAATTTATATAATTTTAAACAGATTAAGTAAGAAAAAAGGAGCAGTTGTTACTGCAGTACTGCAGCTGTTACATAAGACAGTACTGTGAAATGACATTTAAATTTTTATTTATTTATTTATTTTAAACATAAACATGCTAAGTTTAATCTTTGTCTGCTTTCAGAAACTTTTTTTTTTTCTAATCAAAACATTCTTTGTTACATTTTCATCACCATTATTATAATTTTGTATAATTTTCATTCCTATAAGAGCCTGCCCTCTTCAAAGAAATTTTTCTTCTCTACTTTAAATTAAAAAAAAAGCATTAAAAAATAATTTTAAGTTGAAATAATAATCAATTTTTACTCGTGATATTGGAGGTTCAAATAAAAATATACTAAAGGAAAAATATTTATTCTTAAGACGGATGGGAAAGCATTGAAATTAAAATGCTACAGAATACATTAAAACGGCAGAATACTCAACAAAATTTCTCCTGCTGAATAATGGAATTAGTTAATCTGAAAGGGCGAAGCCAAAAATCCAGTAATTTTAGAATAAGGAAAATAACGGGGAAACTCATAAATGATAAAATTTAGCAGATTATTATTCAAACAAAAATATGTGGATTTTATTACAAAATTTTATTAAAATTTAAAAAACTTCAAAATTCACTAAAAAGCATAAAAAACGGGTATTTCGTATTAAATCGCAAAATTTATTAAAATGGCCTTATGCCAAAAGCGTAAAAGTTGGCAGGTACGAATATTAATGACAGAATGAGTATTAAGCCTGGTTTCTGTTTCATCTCTAACCCATACCCTTACAAGATACAAAAATAAACTTTTAGAAAGGAATTATTCTGTAAGTCTAAAACAAAATATGCCGTATCCTCAAAATCTTGATATATCGAATAAATGTGTTTTCCCTTACAAACTAACCAGGGGCATGTTTAAAAAGGGTAAGAGGGGGGGCATAGGCCCCCTCTAAAAATGCAAATAGTTATCAAAAAACTGCTATTTTAAAAAATAATAAAATAACTGATCACTTCCCCCCCCCCCAAATATAGGAAACCTATATAGGCTAGTGAAACTGATCCCTTTTTTTATATTTCACCTCGTTATCTTGAATTTTTCTGGTGACTTTAAGATATCAAGGTTATACTTTATTTATAAACTTTCTTAAATTAAAAATGAAAACGTGCCCTTTGAAAGTAAAAAAAAAAAAAAAAGAAGTCAGTCAAGATATTTTTTTATATATAACTCAAGTAAAGAAAAAGAAGGGAGATCAGTAAAATCTGACTTTTCAAATGCATCACAAATTTAACAAATTTATGAGCAATCACTCACAGTAACAGCAATCACTCACAAATTTTTGTTAACTAAAAGGACATAAAAAATAAATTATAAGTGATGTTACATCTTTTTTGGAAACTACTCAATAAAATGGCTGAGGAATAATATTTTTATAATTGTATATAAAAAGGGGGAAAATAATGAGAGGACAAATGCGCTGAATTATCATAATACTTACTTTCAGTTACTATTTCAGCAGCTTTGTAAAAAGATTTTTCAGCATCATTTGATGAATCTTGCTGCAATTAATTAAATTAAAGAAGCATTTAAATATAGCAAAAGGAAAAAACAATAAAATATTTTTAATCATACTTTAAGTAAATATGGTATTAATAAAATTTTATTTTAATTTTCATGAAAATTGATTATTCATTATAAAAATATCCTCAAAAGTTTTGAGATTTTTCAAAACCATGTTTTGCGATTAATTATGGGGGTAGTGCAGACAACACCCATTGACTGTATGCTGTTCAGCATGGATAATAGGCCATTCAAGATGATTATTCAAGAAAGAACCATACTCTTTTGGGAGATAACATTTAGAATCTCTGGGATTTTGTCCCTGTGGAACCAAGATTCCCTAGTCTGTGAGAGAAACTTGAAAACACAAAATGGCTTTCTCCAAGGAGTTGCTGGCATTATATCCAAGCTAGAGTTAAATTATAAGGCTGAACAATTCTCTCTGTCCCTCAACACTATAATTGACAAAAGATTTTCTATCCGCCTTGACCTAATCAAGGATGTCTTTAAAGCTGAGACTAGCAATACAGTTTTAAGAACACTCATTCTCGAAACTATGGAAACTTTCCACCTTGAGGAGGAATGATTAAGAATATATACTGATGTTTTTAGAATGAGTAGTTGCGTTAATGCGAGAGCAGGTGTTTACTGGGAGCTTTTCTGCCTTTATAGTCCCACCGATACCTATTGTACAACTTTAATGGTAAGATCACGGCCATTTACCAAGCCCTGTTACAACTTCAACCACATTTGGACTCCTTTCCAAAAGTGGTATTACAATCATATTCAAAGGTCGCACCTCAAGCAATTGATGCACTCAGCTACTCCCGAACACTAACCATCAATTATTTCTTCCTCAACTGGCCTGTCAGTAATAACAAGATAGTTCTCCAATGGATCCCAGCCTACTGTGGAATTCAGGGAAATAAAACGCTGATCTCTTGGCTAAAAAGGAGGTCTCTGTCCTTCAGAGAATTAATCTCAAACTCCCTTTTAACAATATCAAATGTCTAATAAAAAACATCTACAGGGATTCCTTCCTCAAGAACTCAATAATTCCAACCTTAATAAACTATGGCTTAAACAGATTTTCAATGGCCTAGAATGATATCTGTCACCATGTTTCATCTGATTTTTGGTACGATTGCCTGCATAAACACCTGTGCCATATCAACGTAGTTCCTGACCCTTTTGTACCCTTTCTGATCTCCACAAAGAAATGGGCTTGATGCACCTGTATAGATTCCCTGCCCTTCCTCGGACATCAATCTGGGAATGCTATTGGATACAGGGTGCGAAGAGGGAGGGGGGAGCATTTGAAAGGAAACTTTCTCCAGAAGGGGGGGAGGGAGACACTTGAAAAAAAAAAGGAGGGAAGGTGTAAATGCTTCACTCACATGATATAACATGACAAGTGCAGTCGTTGACACATCTGGGAACTGACTTAATCCAAACAAAAGTCATAGATTGTTTGTTCAATAGAATCACAGATATACAAGCTACATACAACGTACCTGTATTGGAAGCCTCCCTCAAGGGTTTTGAGCTTAGAAAAGAGACGAAATTTTAAGGCAGTCGCATTAGAGAATAGTAACAATGGATAACATACTACCTTCATTTTGACTTCTTGACTTCAATCCCAAATCTTCACTCACTAGTTTAACATTTCTTCAGCAGGGGATAAAAAGTATCCTGGCAAGGATCAATTAATATTTCTCTAGCCGGGAATATTACATTCTTCAGCCGGGGACGATCCCCGTTATCACCCCCCCCTAGTCAATTTGCACCCTAACTGAATAGCCCACTTTCATTTATAGATTTATGGTTATATAGTTTTATATTCAATTGTCTTTTAATGAGCCATTGAAAAGCAAAATCTTCAAAAGGGAGTGCTTTCTTAAATTAGTAACTTTTTTTTTTTAATCGAATAACTAACCTTGGAATAAGTTTTAAGAAGTATTCTTACTTACTGTACTTTTAGCAAGAAAATTTACGAAAATGTGAGGTGTTTCATTTGCAGAAAGAAACTGTAGTTTAAAAATTTTGCTTGGTGCAGTATTTTTCTTTAATGTTTTAATACATTGAGATTTAACTTTTCCCCTCACAATGAAAGAATAGAGAACTATGCTAAAGCAGAGTCAAAGAAATTGCAATGAAATTCAAAAATAAAAATATAATAGATAAAATTAATACTGATAAGAAATATGACTATCATAAAACATACTTGAACCTGTTTATCATCAAATTCAAAATCCCATGAATGAACAAGGGGTTCATGAGATCCATTAGGACTTTTCCAGTCTGAATATTCTTTTTTGGTGACAGCTGATAGGATACCAAAAACTTGATAACAAAATAAAAGTATGAATATTGCCTCTTTATGACACTGCATGTTCTGAAATAATGATAATTTATTTATTAGTCATGAAATAATGAAATTCCTTAGTGGCTGTTTTTTACCTGAAAAAAGAAAGTATTCAATGATGATGCATTACATAACTAAATGGTTACCTAATATAATGAAGCAGGGTTATCAACACCAGTTCAATACGTTATAAAAATATCTAAGGAAGGGAGGGGAGCTCAATCTCTCAAACTTGCGCTTCCTTATGGGCACCCATGGTTACGGTTACTGAATGCAACACACTATATGTGGGCTAATTCATAAAGTTTTCATTATTTCTTTTCTGAGGGGTGGGAGAAGGAGGACTTCACAGAATCAAATTAACACTACCCCAACCATTCATTTATTAAGATTATTTGGTAATGCATATTTTAGAAAGTGATTCTATCAACCTTTCAAGTATATTAGGCAAGTTGGAGTGTTTAGGCTGATTAAATTTTATTTTTTACAAACTATGTGAAAAATTCCAGAGCTGGGGAGCGGCAGTCCTGGGTTTGATCCCCAGCTCTGGAATTTTTCGTATAGTTGGTAAAAAAAAAAAAATTAATCAGCCTAAACACTCCAACTTGCCTAATATATTTGGTAATGTTTTTGGAGTTATCCTATTATGGAGTGTATCCAAGTACATATAAAAATGTTTGTCACTCTGTCATTAAAAAAAAAAAAAAAAAAAAAAAAAAAGTATAAAATGAAAAAAATTGAGGCAAGATGTTTACTGGTTGTTTAATTCAATGAACAGGCCACTGGTCGAGCATTTTTGAATGGCTATACAGTAAATTACCTGACACATGGAAGTTTTTAACCCTTTTGCTTAATATCACAGGGACATATATGTCCAGTGGGTAGTTTCAAATGACCTTATGGGATGAACCTGCTTTGTATTAATATGAAGGCATGTCCTTATAAGTTAAAAAGGGCCACTGGTTACCAATTTTTAGGGTAGCTGTACAGCAAGTTGTTGAATCTACCAGTGTTTGACCTTTTTTTTAATGTTGCAATGTTATGTGCAATTTTAATTTGTTTGTTTTGTTGATAATGCAAGATGGTTGATGGTCACTGGTCTTGGCAGTCACGTAAGTTACACCAACCAGTGCCAAGATTCAATGAGGGTGGGCACTGGCAGCCAAGAAATTACCAAATATAATGCTATTTTCAAAAAACAAAAAAGGCCAAGAATTCTTTTTCTGAATAAAATAAAATTCTGATTATAGATTTTATGGAAAAAATAAGTAGATTTAAACTGTAGCACACACACACATACAAGTTAGTAGGATTGTAAACTTCATAATTTTTAGTTTTAACATAGTTTTGATATGGACCCAACCCAATAATTTAAATTTTAAGTATGCTAAAAATATTCAAGCTTTAAACCTAGCAAATTGCTTTGTTTTTACTTGCTAAAATTTTTTTTGAGAAGTTATATTTAAAGATATAATGTTATTTATTTTTAAAGTGAGATACAGAAATATTGTGCAGAATCTATTTTAAGAAACACCATAAGATTCTTCTTATATTTTCAAATGATTTCAATAAGATAATGTTATAGATGAATTATGAAAAAATTGCTATTATTTCATAATAACTGAACATTTTAACAAAGATTATGAAAATATTAATGAATATTGCTTATTTAAGAAAAAGTAGGAAGTACAGAAGAATAGTTCAGAGAGAAAACTTTAGCAACTTTAGTTGCATACTTTTCAATAAATATTCCTACTTATATTTTTGAAGGAGCGTTATACTTGTCTTTCTTTTTGAAAAAAGAAAAATCCTATGAGTTTAATTTATAATTTTTGAATGTAGATAACTGATTTAAGTTTCAGGCAATGCAAACAATAAACCTAAGAAAACAAACATGTGAGGTGAATCTTAAGAGAAAATATGATTTGCTTTTATAAAACTTTACTTTTGGCATTCAACATTTATAATAGAATTTTCTCTACCGAATTCCCAAATATTACAATTACTAGACATTGCAGTTGTCAAAATCAAGGAATGAGAATTAAACCTGTAGGTAATTATCCATTATACTTTTTAAGAGGAGGCAATTTTATGCAATAAAAAAAGCAATTTGAAAAAAAATTAAATATAGTATGATTTTTCACAACAGTATAAAAGGCAATTTATGGCTGGCCGAGAATCAGGAATGCAGGTAGAATTAAAAGAAAATTCAGTTCGGTAAATGATTATTTACTTTTTTCAATTTAAAAGAAATATATTAGAAATGAAAAACAAAATGATCATTTGTTGACAGCAATAATAGATTTTCAGTACAAATTAAAATCAAGTTATAATTTACAGAGATTAGTAATTATTCATTAATTTTATACTGAATTCAACGAAAACAAAATGTAAATAACTATAAAGGCAAATGAAGGCTTTTTTTCATAACGAAAAACTACATTTAATACAACAGTTTAATAAATTTCACTGATCTTACCAGATCAATACCTCAAAAGTAATTAATAGATAGTCTGTCGTAGTTAAAAATTATTGATTTTTATACTCCTGCCAGAAATCCACTACGTATCAGAATAGAACAATGTACGCTGCAGAGGAATATTAAAAAAATCTATTCGAACAAGTATATAAGTAATAAATAAAATGCGCAAATATGCAATTGTAAAGTTTTTAAAAGGCTAGTAATTAAACATTAAATGCATCGATACTGCATCACGAACAAATGTTTTCTGCAGGCAAAACGAGTTTGCGCGTTTGTGGTTATTATGGGAGGGGACAATCACGTGACTTTCATTGCCAATCGGAAAATTTTCTCAGCTGTGAAAATTTGGGCTAACCAATAAATATGAAACAAAAATTCAGTTAATATGTACTGAATCCGAAACCAGAACTTAAATTTATGTGGATTCGTTTACAAATAAAAACGCAAACTAGCTTGTATTTTACTCATGATTTTACTAGTAGTGCAGTAGAGTCGATTAGTGGATCCTTTAATCGGAACATCTAGGGTGCGAAAAAAGCAGCTAAAACTAAAGTGACCAGATTTTTGAACAAGGATTTGGAGGCAAATCAGTGTGCTGTCCCCAGATCTGAAACAAAAATTGCGGATATTTTATAAATTTAATGCTCTTTACAAAACAGTTTATATTTATTCAACTCCACATCATTATTAACATTCATAAAATTAGAAAATGACCGAGTTTAAAGAAAATTTGGTAAGAAATAATTATTGCAATTAAAATTTTGTTCCCAATAGCTGTTTTACCATTTGGAGACAGCTTGATAAAATATCCTGAAATTGGGAAATTGCTGAAATTCTGCTAGTTTTACAGAATGCCAATTTGTCTGTATTTAAATTGGCCAGATTTTTTAACAAAGAATTAGGTACAACTGTATGACCAAACGACCCCAATTTTCTGGGACAGTCCCAAATTTCATTTTTTTTAAAAATTGTCCCCAAAATGCTAAACAGCAATTAGGGCCAAACTTTTCATTAAAATAATTATTTCCTCTCAATTTTGCAAGAAGAAATCATTTTTTCTTTATTTTATGAATATTAACAATGTTTTAGCTGAATAAATAGCAGCTTATTAAAAAGGTGCATTGAATTAGGAATGGGCAGAAGTGTAAACAAACAACAAGCGCAAATCTATGCGCGCGTTTCAGTGGCAGAATCACTGTGAAATAATTTTAAAAAACTGTAAATTCACTTTAAAAATGGTCTTTTACAATACTATTCAATGGAGATTGTCCAATGTTTTGCCATTTAGGGCTCTATGATGTTTATGTGTGACGTCAATTGTCCATTCCTAACCGAAATTGGGGACCCGTTATACACCCCACAAAAAGAAAAATATTAGAATAAAAGTCAAACTTCTTACGTTGGTTTCGATTATAAAAAATTGTTTATCATAAAATAATGTTACGAATTTTCGGGGCAACCCGCAGTTCTGTAGTTTAAAATAGCTTAGAATTCATATTCTACGAGTCAAATAGTTAAATTTTGCGTTTTTTTTTGCACCAAAATCGGTTAACTAGAACGCGAGATATGGAGTTTAATGTTTCTCTAGAATTTTCTAGAAATCTCGAGAAATATTGGTCCTAGGCCTTCGTTAGCCTCACCTTGGCTCCAAATTTGGCGATAGTTCACCAAAAAGTCGTCAAGCTTGGCGACATTTTGGACATTTGGCACGATTTTTCCAATGGGGCCCCTTGTTCTTTATGCATTAAAATCACATAGTATCCTAATGATTCAGTGTATTCCTATTACGCAATGAAAATCGAGTTTGTTCTAGTACATTCCATGGATGGCTCTCTCTGAAACCATCTACGATGTTCTTCGTAGAGTAAAAAAGCGGTGCGTTCTCCAGTTTGATTTTAGTTTCTCACCGAGCATTTGTTGAGTGTGTTCGCTGTATCACGCGAACACACTCAACTGTGCTATAGAAGCGATGTTTTCGATTGTCTTTTTGAAGTTTTGTTTTTAAACGCTGTGAGTAAATTCCTCATTGCTGAGTCTTGAGGGACTGTGTACGATTTCCCCTGTAAGTTTCCACTGAATTTATGCCTGTGGAAGTGTTTTATTTTGGGTGAGAAATACAGAATTTGTGAAAGCTTCTGTATTAAGGTGATTATTATAGCACATTATACTGGCGGATTGTGCTTGTGAATTTTGTACAGCCGATTGTTCGACGAAGCAATAAAGTTTGTGTTCCATCCTGACTAGTGGGCTCTTTACTAGAACTTTCTACACCAACTGGACTTTAGAACGACGAACCCAGGAATTTGCAGAGTGTTCTGCAACATTTGGTGTCGGAATCGGGATTCTAGAGAAATATTTGAATTTACCAGTGAATGGTGTGGGCCAGAAAATGGAAGAACAATTTCAACAAAAGCTCATGGATATGTTGAAGGAGATCAAATCCGTACATGAGGAGATAAAAAGAGTTGAAAACTGCACGAGGAGAGATAGAAGCCAGAAAAAGAAGAAGTAAAAGCAACCTACGACAAAACTGAAGCTGGAAAAGCCGATTTAGAGAAGAAATTAATAACAGGACTGGAACAGATGAAAGCCGATCTGGAAAAGAAAATTGAAGCCGGACAAGATGAGATGAAAACCGGATTGGACGAGTTAAAAGCCGCACATGAGGGAATGAAATCCCTCATGTGCGGCTTTTAACATTGAGAAGAATTTTTAGAGTTGGAAATTAAACAAAACCAGCAACAATGGAAAGAAAGTGAAGGAAGAGATGGAAGAGAGAATGACTAGTTTAGAAGAAAGCCAAGCGAAAAGCGTGAAAGAATTGCTTAAAGAATTTGAGAATAAAATTGAGGAAAAACTGGACTCGCCAAGCTGGGAAAATTTCCAGAAAACATCAAGCTGTTGTCACGCCACCCAGCACGAAGGCGTGACAACGTGCTTTTAACAATCCGCTTGGGTCAGAAGCTCTCACAAATGCTGTATTTCTCATACAAAATAAGTCACTTTCACAGGCAAAAATTCAGTGAAAATATACGAGAAATAACACTAACAGTCTCGTATGACGTATCTCGACGTATACAGCGATTACAAGAAGATGACGTATCTCGATGTCATCTTCTTGTAATCGCTGTATCCACCTGGCTATTTGGCCCTCTGGATTCTTGAAATTTAGAAGCCAGGTTAAAGAGGCATGGTCCGTTCGGAGCAGGAACTTTTGACCGTACAGGTAATGATGGAAATGCTCCACGGCTTTAATGATAGCAAGAAGTTCCTTTCTCTTAACACAATAGTTACGTTCTGCCTTCGAAAGGCATTTGCTCCAGTAAGCAATGACTCAGCGATGAAAACTCAGCGATGAAAAATGTACACACAGCACTTAAGTTCAAAGCTTCACGAACAGCGCGAAACACAGCTTTCTTCACAAAGCAAGCGCACTCTCACTGACAGCTCTTCGCACATTGAGCGTTCAACTCGAACTGAACTTTCGGGGCAATGCGCGGTTCTATATATATATCCGAGGCAGAAGCTGCGAGCAGCTTCCAGAAGTCAATTTCTCGAGGATTCTACATAAAGCGTGAATTTTGATTATGTCATAGAAGATAAATGTTAGGTTATTATGCGTTTTTAATGCAGGAAAAACAACTTCCTGGCCCCATTGGGAAAACGTGCCAAATGACCAAAAAGTCGCCAAGCTTGGCGACTTTTGGCGAAATATAGCCAAATCTGGCGCCAAAGATAAGTCCTCAAAAGTGAAGAGATCTAAGTTCTAGGACTAATATTTCTCGAGATTTCTAGAACCTCCATTGAAAAACAATGGCAAACCGAAACCTCCATATCTCCGGTTCTAATTGGCCGATTTTGATGCAACAAAAAGCAAAATTTATCTATTTGAAGCGTAGAATACGAATTTTAAACCATTTTAAGCCACAGAGCAGCGAGTTGCCCCGAAAATTCGTAACATTGCCCCCTTCCCAAGGACTGCACGTCCCGGGCAGTACAATCCCTAGTTAGGAGGTCACACAAGTACCTACACTGTATAACACTTAACAAGATCTTAACAACATAATTCAAGCAAGTTATCAATAGCACAATAAGCAAATACACATAAATAAATAAATAATCAACATAATAAATAATTACACTGTAATAAATTATAAACACAATAAACAAATACGCATTAATGAAAACTAATATATTACAGATATGTACACTAAACATGGCGTAAGTAGTGAGTGAAAGAGAGTTGAGGAAAGAGGAAGAGAAGGGAAAGACAGGAAAGAAATGAAAGATAAAAGAAAAGAGGAATTACGCCATAGTGACCATGGTCTGAGCTAATTACAACCGCGGTAGATGGCTAGCCGATCGTAATGTACAACTCTTGGGTTCGAGTTTGGTGACTTACCAATCCGTACGATGACGTCATTCAGCTGGTTAAGGACTGTGTAAGGACCGTCCCACAGCCATTGCAGCTTGGGAGACAGGCCTTTCCGTCGAGTAGGATTCCATAGCCAAACTTTGTCACCTGCGTTGAACACGTGTCCCGTAGCCTTCGTGTCGTAGCGAGTCTTCATCTTTTCCGTGTTCAGGTTGATCCGCTCCCGAGCAAAATGATGCCCATCTTCAAACCGTGTCCGAAGGTTTTCCACGTACTCCTCTGGCGATGAAGGCGCATCTGGAGGGCGGCCGAACACTAGATCGGAAGACGAAGATCTCTGCCGAACAGCATCTGGGAAGGTGTGAAGCCGGTAGTCTCATGGACGGCGATCCTATAGCCCAGCAGGAAGAGGGGGAGTTTCTTGTCCCAGTCCTCTTGATTCCTAGATACCAGAAGCGAGAGGTTATTTAAAATTGTGCGATTGAACCTCTCCACCATGCCGTTGGATTGTGGGTGTAAAGGCGTAGTCTGGGTTTTGTCCATTCCGAGAAGTTGGCATAGTCCTTTAAAGACTGCAGAGGTAAAGTTCGTTCCTTGGTCGGAATGAAGTTGCAGAGGTGTTCCATATCTGGAAATCCATTCTTGCACCAATACCTCTGCTACGGTCGTAGCTTCTTGATCAGGAATAGGAAACGCTTCGGGCCATTTAGAGAAATAGTCAATGACAACTAGGATGTATTTGTTGCCATCCGAAGTTCGCGGAAGAGGTCCCAGGATGTCGAGGGCAATCCTATCAAAAGGCGCTCCTACATTATAACGATGTAGTCTTCCACGGCTTCGTGTCTTCGGGCCTTTACGGGCGGCACAGGCGTCACAAGCTCGACACCACTTTTCGACGTCGCCTCGAGCCCTAGCCCAGTAGAAGCGCTCGCGAACTTTCTGCAGGGTCTTCATTACGCCAAAATGGCCTCCAGTTAAGCCATTATGAAGTTCTTCTAGAACCTTCAGAATCCTCGAACGAGGGAGTACTAACTGCCATCGGAGCATCTTGCCGTCGTCCGACTCCCATTTACGATACAGGACTTCATTTCTCAGGCGAAGCGAATCCCATAAAGCCCAGCACTGTTTTGTTGCCGGACTGTAAGATGATATTTCTTGCCAGCTGGGCTTATTGCCGGACTTTTCCATAAACTCCACAATAGGTTTGATGTCGCTATCTGCTAATTGGTCCGCCCGAACATTTTCGTCACTCGAGGGATCTTGAGATGGTGCCGATGATGTAACTTGGCGGACAACGGGATGTTTCAGATGGTAATTTTTCTCCGCCCTGGAGCAATAGCGATAACTGTCTATGCAGGGCCTTCTCGACAAAGCATCTGCATTTCCATGAGATGACCCTTTCCGATGACGTATCTCGATGTCATCTTCTTGTAATCGCTGTATCCACCTGGCTATTTGGCCCTCTGGATTCTTGAAATTTAGAAGCCAGGTTAAAGAGGCATGGTCCGTTCGGAGCAGGAACTTTCGACCGTACAGGTAATGATGGAAATGCTCCACGGCTTTAATGATAGCAAGAAGTTCCTTTCTCGTAACACAATAGTTACGTTCTGCCTTCGAAAGGCATTTGCTCCAGTAAGCAATGACGTGTTCTTGGCCATCTATCTCCTGGGACAAAACTGCTCCAACACTCTCCTTACTTGCGTCTGTGTCCAGGATAAATGGCTTGTCAGGGTGAGGATACGACAGGATCGGCGAAGATGTTAAAGCCGTCTACAGTTCGTTGAATGCGTCCTCACATTCTTCAGTCCATTGAAATTTCTGTTCAGTCTCGGTCAATTTGTGAAGAGGTCTTGCAATTTGAGAAAAGCCCTTCACGAATTTTCGATAGTAAGTACACAGACCGAGAAAACTTCTTAAGTCATGGATATTCTCGGGACGACTCCAGTTCTGGACTGCGGACGTCTTTTCTGGATCGGTTCGGACTCCGTGGGCGGATATTATGTGCCCGAGGTAACGTACTTCCCGACGAAACAAATTGCACTTCGATGGACTTAGTTTCAAGTTTGCCTCTTTTAATTTCTGCAGTACCTTTCGAATGTTCTCGAGATGCTCTTCGAAAGTCCTTCCGACGATGATGATATCGTCCAAATAAACGAGACATGCTTCGTAGGAAAGTCCTCTCAACACTGTCTCCATTAGACGCTCGAATGTAGCCGGTGCGTTGCAGAGTACAAAAGGCATAACTTTGAACTGCCATAATCCTTGTCCCGTGGTGAACGCAGTCTTTTCACGGTCGTCCGGATGAATTTCCACTTGCCAGTAACCACTTTTCAGATCCAGAGTGGAAAACCATTCGTTTCCCGATAAAGTGTCCAAAGTGTCGTCTATCCTGGGAAGAGGGTAGCTGTCTTTCTTGGTAATGTCATTCAGACGTCTGTAGTCAACACAGAACCGGGTGGAACCATCCTTCTTCCGGACCAAAACAATTGGCGAGGCCCAGGGACTAGTCGATGGCTCGATGACGTCATCACGCTGCATCTCCTCTAAAAGTCTGCTCACCTCTTCTTGCTTAGCAAACGGCAGCCGCCTAGGATGTTGCTTGATGGGAGAATGGCTGCCTGTATCTATCCTATGTTGAGTTAAGCTCGTACGGCCAAAGTCACCCGAAGTACGGGAGAAGAGGTCTTCAAATTCAGCTATTACTTTCTCCGCAGCGCTTCTCTGTTCTGCCGTTAACTCCACGTCTTGTATTAATTCCTTCGTCAGGCACTCGGAAGATTTAGCTGTCGTTTGGCTGATGTTCTTATTAATGCAGGTAACAGGAGTGCATGTCGCCAACACTTCATTTTTCTTTATCACCTTCGACTTGTCCGTCACATTTACTACTCTAACTGGAATTTCTGTTCTCGACAAGTCCACAAGTGTTGCTCCCACAAGTACTCCTCTGACGGAATCACTATTGTTTGGGTGTTCGATTAATCCAAAACGGAATTTATTGCTTTCTTTTACTGTTCCAGAAATTATTGAATCAGTTCTGGGAGGTAGAATGATATCAGTCTGGGCTATTATTTGCTGAACAGGTAAAATAGTTTCATTTTTAATATCGAACGCAGCTATTTCTTCTGAGTCTGAACGAAGCTCATTATTCTTAAAGTCCAAGTTAAATTTGTGCGATTTTAAAAAGTCGAGTCCGAGAATAAAAGAGTCTGTAATGTTGGCGACATATACCACATGGTCGTATCTGGCATTTCCAAACGTGATTTCTACTTGCGCTTTTCCGCCCACTTCGATCTTGTCACCTGTTACAGTCTGGAGGGTCAGCGAGGGCGGAGTCCAGATAATCTTCAAATTTAATTTCTTGGCCAGATCCGTCCTTATGATGGTTACGTTCGCTCCAGTATCAATCACCATGTGGCATGGGGAACCATTAACGTATCCCAGTACGAAGAGTCCATTACTGCCGCCATTCACTGATGAAATCTGCAAGACTTTTAGGTGGGGCTTTTGACTATCTGGCAACCTCCGCCCCGCGAGATGGCCACCTCCTAGTTTCCCTCTTTCATGTTCTTAGAGTTTTCTTGCTGGTCATGAGACTTTCGACCACAATGCTTTTGTACATGGCCTTCGACGCCACACTTCCAGCATTTCACTTTCTTTGGGCCATCTCTCGTTCTATGAGATCCTCAATTCTCTTCAACCTGTTCTCGACGCTCTCTGTGTCTTTGTCAGCTCCCTCTTGGACCGTGACCGCTCTAACAGCATGCCGATCTTTCCTGACGGCCCGCTGGGCTGCTTCTAGCTTCATTGCGAACACCAGAGCAGACTTCAAATCCTGATAATCCTCCAACATAAGTGACTTTTGGGTTTCTGGATCACGGATGGCTTCAATAAAATGACGCACCGCCATTTCTTCTCGGACATTATCAAGGTGGTCCATGTAGGCTAGATGACACAGCCTATCTATGTCCGAAGCCAGCTCTTGCAGGGTC